>OZ023334.1:8022131-8074631 GCA_964007535.1 Brachyptera risi
AGTAGTAATCGGGGTGGTAAAATAACTCAAATAGAAACGGTAAATTGACTGAGATGATTGGACGACAGGCTAGCCCACTGAACCGTCATTCAGGAGACAGGAGTTTGATTCCCGCCATGGTCGAACATCCTGACAGAGGTTTCTCGTGGTTTCCCTCTGTCGTTCAAGTCAATACTGGAATGGTTCCAAAACAACAGCTCATGACCGACTCCTTCCCACCATCCAAAAACACCTAAAGAAATAACCATTCATCTCATCATCCCACCATCTCATATATAATTCACCGACGCCAATAGATCGTAGTCATCAGTACAATGAGTCGTTAAATCCAATATAAATGAATAAATAACGGTAAATTGACCAAAACATATAGCAACCTTATCCCACGACCACTCTCTTTCATATATCGGCTCTCCAGACCGATAAAGAAGTTTTATTGTCACAAGGCTTCTTCGTTCAAACATTTTTTTGTCACACATTGTTGTAATAAGTCTGCAACAATGTCCCTCAAATTACGTTCTTCAATAACAACTCCAGTAAGTAACAAATGACAAACAAATCGTTTGTCATTTAACAATAGTTACCATAGCAATACAGCAAACTGGTGAACAATCAAATATTCTGATTGGTCAATTTCAACCGGTGGACATTGTTGTCTGTCAATTATAACAATGAGTGACGTCACTTGACAGAAGACCATAGTTACCATAGCTATACAGCGAATTGGTGGACTACCAAACATTCTGATTGGTCAATTCCAAGCAGTGGACATTGTTGTCTGTCAATTATAACAATGAGTGACGTCACTTGACAAAAGCCTATCAGTTTGTTTTCCCCCAACTTTTCTAATCGCTATGGTAACCTGACAAACATGTCATTTCCGAATAGCACTGGTTGTCGATATATCTAGTGATCCAGCTGGCAGTGGTTTATATACGTGTTTACACGATATATGAAGGAGCGAACCACCCGCGCGCTAGTGGTGTGGGATTGAAGGGACGGTCGCTCGGAACCTTCATCTCTCGTAAATACAAGTGAGTACCACAAAAGATGAAGGAGCGAACCACCCGCGCGCTAGTGGTGTGAGATGGAAGGGACGGTCGCTCGGAACCTTCATCTATCGTAAATACAAGTGAGTACCACAAAAGATGAAGGAGCGAACCACCCGCGCGCTAGTGGTGTGAGATGGAAGGGACGGTCGCTCGGAACCTTCATCTCTCGTAAATACAAGTGAGTACCACAAAAGGTGAAGGAGCGAACCACCTGCGCGCTAGTGGTGTGAGATGGAAAGGACGGTCGCTCGGAACCTTCTTCTTCCGTGGATAGAAAGTGATTCACACAGACGAGCCGTGTTGTCAATGTGTGAGTAATTACCGGCCTACGAGATACGCATACATGCATGTTCAGGGATCGTCTTCGAACGCCGATCTTGCAATCGACTCTGAGAGGAAATATACTTGTAATCACGGAAGAAGAAGATCGTCTACCAACTAAATAGTATTTTACTAGGAAAACGCCATATATGCGTTGTTAGACGAGTGGATAGTAATTTAGTATGTCGACTTTTCTGCCAAACTTTTGCCTACATTCGCCAATTGGGTGACATTTAAGTTATAGATGGGTGAAAACTGCTTCGAGTGGTACCAATTTAGCACATTTTATGTTTTTGTTGAAAATGGCTGACTCGATCAAGCTGAAAATTTCCAGAAATGTGTATCAAAATGTAATCCAACTTCACGCAAAATTTCATCTTTTTGTAAAATAAAAATATTTTCTCTTTTTTCCGCTGTGTTATTCTAATGGGTATTTATGAAATTTCTAAAATTCATAAAAATAAAAGTTACCACCCGATAATGCAACAAAACTATACAGATCTAAGTTAGATGAGGAACCATAATGAAAAAAAGTTTGAAGTTGATAGCTGTAGCCGTTTGACCTGTGGAGAACCGAAAAAAAACATGAAAAAAAAGAAAAAAAATAGAAAAACGAACACCAATTTTTTTCAGTATGTCAAATTGAATCCTCGCTAAAGCTTGTCTAATGATAAACATAATCATGAAGATGATAAACATTCAACTACTAATAATCATAAAATTGATGAAATAATCAATAAAAATTAAATAATTTTTAAAAAATGGGAAATTAGGTACCTATGAATCTAGCTGTATTTTTATGGATTTAACGCAAGATGCATTGAGGGTTGCATTGATTCGCCGGTTGGAGATGGTGTCCTCACTTCCTATCCCTCCCATGTCAAAAATAATATGTACCAATTCATGGGCCAACGTTTAAAGAATTATTGACCGTGCGTATAGATATGTGGTGATAAAAGGAACTGACTTTACTCAATGACGTCGGCTCAGCTAATAACAGCTGCCATCAAGTTTGTCAGCCCATCAGCCGTTTCTACAAAACAACACCAGATAGCGCAGTGATCAATATTTCTCAGGAAAGTACTCAAGGAATGGAACGTGTTTTCGAATTAGAAGTCACCATCTCCAACCGGCAAACCAACGCAACCCTCAATGCATCTTGATTGAACGTTTTTGAAAGATGCAGAGACGTTTAATATCGTGAATCTCGTCGTGAAAAATCCCAATACACTGAAATTAACAAAAAAATAACGGTGATATTTGTGTTTGTTATGTTGGTAGACTACCATATTCTTTCGTGACTGAAAGTATACCAATTCAAACATTATGTTACGTTCAACATAGTTTATATTTTACATCATAATAACTATTTTGTACCCTGTTATTACATGAGTTTACTATTTCACAGTCTGTTGAATGTGTTACTTTATTCGTCTGTAAAAGTACAAAAGAATTTATCTCTCCTTGGATGAAATTGAATTAGAACCAGGGCCGTATTAACGAGGCCCATGCCTGGAGCAGCAAATTTTTAAGAAGCGTCAGTTCTCAAAAATGAAATAATTAGTAAATATAAGTCATTTTGAAAAATCGTATATTTCATATGATATTTATTTACGTTTTGAGATACCGACTTTTGCATATAAAGCATTAATAACATTGTTCTGTCAACAGTTTTGTTCTAGTGCACAATATAGTCTTTGTGAAAATTTGATCTTGCCGTTTAAAAAATTCCAATCAAATCATTTCAACATATTATTTAGTAACGATCGAAATTTATAAAATGACCCATCCATCTCATTGATAGATCATAGTAATAGCCCAACACAATAATCCTAAATGCGCTTCTCAATAAAAACCTAGAGCTCGTCACCTTTCTGAAATGGCACACTATACTGAATACGTTACTAAACTTTTGGAGGAGGGAGGGAGGAGTGGACCTCAAAAATTCGGGCCTAGGAGCGCAAATTATCTTGATACGGCCCTGAATTTCCAGTCAAGTTGGGCGTGGGTTTAATTTCCCTTTTATTTTATTCGTTTTTAATTCAATTTTATTCGTACTCCCAAACAGCAAAGCCTTTGGTGGGGTCGTTGATCAAACAATAATGAGTCACATGATTTAATTCAAATTTCATTTGGGGTGGTGAGGACGTTATCGTGGTACTCCATCTGAACGATCCTGCCTTGTCCCGTTCCTTAACCCTCAGAAAAAATTAATTAAACGTAAATTCTGGTTGGTTGAAAGAATATATCGTCATTAAATAAAGTTTGTATATATTTATAAATATATATATATATATATATATATATATATATATATATATATATATATATATATATATATATATATATATATATAAATATATATATATATATATAAATATAAATATATATATATATATATATATATATATATATATATATATATATATATATGTATATATATATATATATTTATATATATATATATATATATATATATATATATATATATATATATATATATATATATATATATATAAATATATATATATATATATATAAATATAAATATATATATATATATATATATATATATATATATATATATATATATATATATATGTATATATATATATATATATATATATATATATATATATATATATATATATATATATATTCTACATATTAAAAACATTTTCATTTATGATAAAATGTAAAAAAAAAAATCGAACATTAATCAAAGATGATTCTTTTTATCAATCTTCCATGTTTCTCAAGATCAATTACAATATTAATACAATTGTTTCCATTACTATTGTTGCAGACGTTTATGAATAAGTTGGAGGTCAAATATCGATTTTTTTATAATTATTGATTGATTATAAATAATGACGATAATACTTTGTCATCCTTGATCTTAATTGGGAACAATGACTTTGTGTCGAGTTATGCATGTTAGGCTTGTCAAGTAACAAATGACTAACAATTGTCACCATAGCAACACGGCTATACACGGCTAACTGATGAACATTGTTGTCTGTCGTTTTCAGCAATGTGTGACGTCACTTGATAGAGGAGTCTGTTATAAAAGAAGAGTACCAACACCGAAACGATGAGTACCATCACCAAGAAATTCGATCAGATATTTATTTATTTATTTTCATCTTCTTTGGAACTACATCATTAGATATTATTAAATAATTAGATATTATAGATATCAAGATATTCGACTAGATGCACTTTTTGCGGTCATAGGCTTATAAAATGTTATTTTTTTTAAAAATTAACATTAAAATTAAATGCAAATCTAAGCACATTCAATCACTAATTTTTCTACAGACTATATACTTGAAATGCGTATGCACATTGTCTTCTTGTTTTATTGCTCATAATTTGAATTTCATTTTGAATTTCATTTTTTAAATTTCTCCATTACTTTGGTTGTATAATACAATTAAGTTACAAATCAAATCAAATGATATTACAATTAGTTTCAAATTACCATCTTTATAACTACATTCAGTGCGTATAATTTGAAATTAATTTAGAATTTGTTCTATTACTCCACTATACTACGGTTTTATAATACAATTGAATTACAAATTGAATCAAATTACATAATAACTTCTAAATTACTTCTTATCACTATAGCTACATTGTTAGTATCATTATCATTCATTTACAATCAAAACAATTGAATTTATTGCTCAATATTAATCATATATTCATACATTGTTGTTGTTCTGTCACTTATTTCCATTATTTTGTTTAGTTATTGTTTGTAGTTTGAGAGCTGTGGAAGAGAGAGGAGAGACATGGACTGAAGTTGAGAGCGGTAAATGGTGGAAGGATATAGAGAAATGGAGGGAGGTGGTGAGAAGAGTTGAGATGGAAGAGTAGGAGGAGGAGGAAGAAGAGCAGAATCAGGCAGAGGAGGAGTGATGGAAAGAAGACTTAGGCCTAGCAAACCCAAGTCGACATGTTTTGCCCTGGTTATTGTGCACCTATCTAACTTTGTTGGTAAAAGTTTTGGGAAATTTAAAAAATATATATAGTTTTCCCCCTTCTGGATACTTCATACTGGTCAAATTATCCCCCCCCCCCCCCCCCCCCCCATTGCTTCAGCTTATGAGAGTCTTGCTCTGATTTACTTTAGTACAGTTATCAACTTAATATCAAACCAATGGGTGAACATATTATGTCTTACTCATTCTTCTTATACAGAAAATAGTCCTAAATTATTGTTAATATGAACCAGAATTCGATCTCATTAACATTAATATTCCATTCACATATTTATATCATATTATCAATATAATATATTATTACTTCTTGAATCAACTTTAAATCCAATTCTCATTTATTTTTCTCGTTCATCACTTTTATTATTACTCATCAATTTGTGATTTTATTACCATAATTTAATAAATATTTTTTACTTTCGTCAATTATAATTTCATATTTATAGTAAGTTGAACCTTCATGGTCATTCATCGTGAACATGAACAGCCCTCATGAATAAATTGTTTCCTTCGTCCTTTTATTAATCGTATGGACAAGTCAAAATCCTTGACTTTGTGGGTCTATTAAATGTGTTTCATATTCGATCATGAAAAAAAAACTTGAAAAAAAATTATATATTCAGTCTGTAACTAATAAAAGCGTGTATTTAATCAAAGATATATTCAGCAATCACATTGGATAAAATGAAAATAAAATAAATTAATATCTGTATATTTTCTTCAATAGGCTTGTGGATAAGCGATGTGAATTTTAATTGTAATGTAAATTTAAATAATGTTAATTGTAATGTTTTCATCTTTTGTTTTTCCAATACAAACAAATAAATACAAAAAATATGCATTTTACTGTAGTTTGATAAAACGCTTTTTTTCTTTAAAAATCTTAATATTCCAATCCACCCCAATCGAAATACAATGTTATATTGGACATATCAGGTAGATTGTGCAATACAAGTAAGAATATACATAAAAGCATTGAAAGATTTCACATGTAATTAAAGATTAGGTGCAAAAAAAACTGCAAAGTCTATGAGTCAAAGAGTAAGAGACGTGATTAGGCAAACATTAACTTATCAGTCAGTTTTATTTAAAAAAAACTCATAGAAACTATAAAAATATTTTCCAATAAGCCATGCTTTTAGGGCACTTTAACTGTATATAACCATACTTATAACCATATATATCTTATTTCGATATCTCGTACCGTTCAAAAGTTATCACCAAAAAACTGATACTTCGCTAAATCGACTCCCATGAACTCTTAAATGACAAGAGATAATTCAACACGGTTTGTTTGAAATCATAATTAGATAAGCTTAATGAAATGAATAATTAAATGAAATGCAAGGGATCCCAAAAAAAAAAAAATTGTTTCATAAAAATTTAGATCAACCAAAAAACTAATTTTCCACAATAATCATCTCACTTCCTGATTGGAATTATTTATTTATTCCTATCCTATCTTTCATCCGCAGCCTTAATTGGGGAACAATGATTTTGTATCAAGTTTCGATGTTATTAAAAATAAAAAAAGGTATCTTCAATCTTTATGCGACCGCAACCTTTATTTGTCTGCAAGAAACCGTCATATATATACAGACAATCTCGCCCACATTGTGAATGTTTTACGCGCTTCATACAGCTTATTGACCCCGGTACTACCTTGAGGCTTGAATCATATACAAAACATTAAACCAAATCGTAAAAACAAAATGAATGAATGGATAAAAGTAATTTGGATTTCCCCCGCCTACGTATGTAGAATATGTCTGTAAAAACTGGGAAGGAAAACCCAGAGCAGTTTGATGAGGGCAAACCGGGTGACTGCCCGGAATGTGTTGATTTTGATTTAGCAAAGTAAATGAAGCACTGATGTTTGAATAAATTTGAATAAAGTGATCATTTAGTTTTTAAATTGGTGTCTCGAGCATATTTGTCTATGAAAATAACAACAGATGGTGCACCTAAATGCAATATAACATACATTAAGAATTTGGAATGTAGTTAAAAAAAGACCAACAATATTACATTTTTAAATACCATTGTTGCAATTTTTTGCGAGTATTTTTTTTTTGCTGATTTCAGCGATTACAAGATGAAGAAAATTGAATATTTTCATGTTATACTTCATGAATCAAATAAACTTTGTTGTATGAAAGGAGCTGTGATTAATTTTTACACTACTTGAAAGAGATTCATGTTTTTTTTGTGCTCACAAATTGTGATGCAATTTGTTTTGCATCACCATCTATAACTTGATAGCTGTGAAGTTTTGAGGCACAATCGGTTATTGCAAAAAAAACTTTATTAAATCTCTGCTCACATTAGAGTTGCCCGAAGATACAGAATAGCAAGCAATATGAAAACATTTAATGAAATTACAAATCTAGATGAAAATCTACTGGATCTATCTAATCCATCTACTAATCTATCTATCTATCTGATCTACTAATCTATCTTCTTATCTACAGAATGACAAGCAATATAAAAACATTCAATGAGATTACAAATCTATATACAAATCTACTTCTATAAGAAAAGCTACTTCGAATTTTTGAAAACCACCATAAGAATGACCCAGATGAGAAATTTGGAGAAAAATATTTTCTTCAAATAAATTCAAATATTTTGGCACATCATTTCAAATTTCAACATGAATCGGATTAGCCGTCTGGAAGAAAAAAATATGAGATAGTAATTTTTTACATCAATTAGAGGCTTTTAAAGCTCTTATGAATTGTTTAATAGGTAAGACCAATCGAATCGTAAAACCTTCTAGTTGTGCATGAATAGCTTTAAAATCAATGTGTGCGTACATCGCTTTACATCCCAGTACACCCCATTAGATAAGTATATCCCATTAAATTTCAAATAAAAAATACCTTATCGCTCATCTTACAACGCACATGTTGCGTTTTCCTAGTAAAATAAAAGATGGAAGTGCGTTTTTATTTCTCTAAGTAGATGAGAGCTGCAAACATCAAACCCTCTTTGTCTTCCTTATGAACGACGGCTCCCCCCCCCCCTCCCTCAAAAGTCTATTAAGTCCTACACCCATACACCCTAGCTGTTGGTGGGGTGTTAACCATCAAATGAGTCGTTGCTTGGGGCGTTAAATAGACAATAAACTATACATTGAAGTCAGATAATCTATTAAGGCCCATGTACAGAAACAATTACTGGCCACTGACATCGCTGGGTATTGAACTCAAGACCATCTACAACAAAATTCAATTTCATTTCATTCTATTTCGAATCTTTTTATTTCGAATTTCTTCATTCGATACACCGTCACTCTAACGGAATTACTTTGAAAAAAATTGAAAAATTATATCATAATTCCTTACACAGGAAAATAAAAATAATTACGGTACTGTATTAAAAAACTGAATTTAAATAATATATACACAGTTTTTGACACATTTTATATAAATTCTCACCCTATAATATCATTTGAATATGACTTATTTGATCTACCGTTATTCTATTTTGAAAACCGTCATGGTATGACTGAACTGAATGGGTATAATTATTAAAAAAAAATGAAAATAAAAATGAAATAAATAAGTAGCTAACAGTTGTTGCTCGGTATTCCCCCGACTGAATAAATTACACGAAGTCGAGTTGAGGTAAAAAGTTGATAAAACCCTCGACAGTGCACTCGGCAAGTTGAAAGGGTGTTGAACCTGGTACACTTGTATCCACAAGAGAAGACCATCATTTGTGCCAACGTAACAAACATAAACTTCACCAATATCTTCATAATTTTGGTTTGATTAAATCTTAATTTGTACACAGAATTCGAAATTTCAGTTCGAATTGCAAACATATACGACAAGCCAATAATAATATTTGAGATTATTTCACACATCTTGTGAATTATAAACTAGGAAAACGCTATATACGCGTTGTTAGACGAGTGGAAAGTAACAGTATGTCGACTTCTTTGCCAAACTTTTGCCTAAATTCGCCAATTGGGTGACATTTTAGGCCTAGTTATAAATGGGTGAAAACTGCTTCGAGTGATACAAATTTAGCACACTCCATGTTTTTTCTTCAAAATGGCTGACCCGATCAAGCTGAAAATTTCCAGAAATGTGTATCAAGATGCAATTCAACTTCACACAAATTTTTTTTTTTTTTAAATAAAAATTTCTTAATTTTTTTTTTCCGCCGTGTTATTGAACTTGTGTTGTATTTCTGAAATTTCTAAAATTCATAAAAATGAAAGTTACCACCCGATAATGCCACAAAACTATACAGATCCAAGCTAGATGAGGAACCATGATGAGAAAAAGTTTGAAGTTAATAGCTGTAGCCGTTTGACATGTGGAGAACCAACAAAAAAACATAAAAACGAACACCAATTTTTTCAGTATGTCAAATTGAATCCTCGCTAAAGCTTGTCTAATAAATATAATCATAATGAGGCATACAAATAAAAAGTGAAAAATATAACGTGTATTATAAACTATGTTGAACCTACATTTTTTCTAACCTACAATAATTTTTAACGAAATTCGAGATGCAATTTAACCCTATGGAATCTTCCAACATATGTAGGCCTATTTATACTACTTATATATATTTTGTTTGTCTGTGGTATAATTTTCAGATATCATGATTTTTCATGACGAGATTTACGATAATAAACGCCACTACATATTTCAACGTCAAATCATATATAAGTCGCAGCGAATATGTAATTACTTTTTTTTAATTACATCGAAACTTGATACAAAATCATTGTTCCCCAATTAAGGCTACGGATGAAAGATAGGATCATACATATTTGTAATTACCGAAAATTTCACAGTTATTTGATTGGTAGACAAACTATTTCTTTCGTGGACACAAGTATGAAGTGCGGTTAGACGGTAAGGTACAGTGCTCTCGAGATGAGTGTATTTCTTACTTGCACAGCCGGTAAAAAAGTTCTGCCATCCGTGCTTTTTCATCTACTCAGCTGTGACTTGTCAATCTATGGCAACAGATTTTTGTCAAATCGTCATCAACAGGTGTGTATTTAATTTGACACTTCTTTCAGTGGACGTCTTTCGATTGTAACAAATGGCTAACAATCGTTACCATAGCAATACAGTGAACTGGTGGACTAACAGAGATTGTGATTGGTTGATTGGATGAGCAAAGCGAAGACTCAATTTCACTATACTCGAAAAAAAAAGTGCTTTTTTTCTTGTTCGCGCTCCACAGGTCAAACGAAAAAGTAAAATCAGTTGAAACTTGGCATACACATGTGTCATTATCTAATTCGATATCTTCATCTTTAATTCGATTCAGTATCCTTAGGGCATTCTACATTGAATGTGTTTGTCATATTAGAGTAACAGGAATAATTTATTCCAATTACGGTACACAATGGCGAAAATACCAAATACAAAAATTGTCGTCTTAATTCAATAATAATAATGAAATTTAATGTGACAGAACACACTCTATCAAACTTGAAAACATTGAAGGACCTACATTTTGTCACGTTCTTTGCTATTTGAAATAACAAAATGAATGTTCAAAAAACTTGTAACTCTCAAATTTAATATTAAATTAATATTCACTTTATAAAATTTCGTTGATCCCCACAAAATGACCTAGACGTCGACACGCCGTGAACACTGAAATATTCATTAATTCATTTATTGGGAAAAAATCTTTTTTTTTTACTGGATCACATTTGTACAATTTTCATTCACTTCTCGTGTAGAGTAACAACAGAACAACAGGTTTCTTCAAAGTGATCTTAGACACTGTTTTAATAAATCGACAATAATATCCCCAAAATTGGGTTATCCAATCAGAACTCAAATATTAGTTTCCAATTAATGTCACAACTTTTCCAAACAATTGAACTCACCTCTTTTCTCACTCCGGGGAAGATGACAAGGAAGGCGAGAAAGAGGGTGAAGAAGATCAAGTAGACGGTGATGACTTGCACGTCAGCGCTGACTGGTGTGCGATTACTGTAACTGTACAGCGTTGGACCACCATCATTACGAAACGCATCGAACCAACCCTTCATTGTACGCCACTGGGCCGATCACAAATACACCGTTACACCACTGGAAGAAGAGAAACAAACAACATATGGTTAGAATATGTGTCGAGATCAAAAGTTGAAGAGAGAGAAATTATTTTCATTTGAAGAAATAATAATTTCTCTGTAAGTTTACAGCTGCGAACTCAGAATAACTAATTACACATAGTTAAAGGACATCACAACGGTGAAACGAATAATATATTAACGAATAATGCCGATATTCATCACCCATATTGAAAAGAAAAAAAAATATCATCTCAATTCAAGAAATTATGATCAATTCATTTGTCCTCCAGGACACGGCCCTTTTTCTGAGTCTTGACGTGGACATTACTCGATTCTGTTTATGTCTATTTACAGAATCGATAATGCCTACGTCATGACTCATGGTTTCTGAAAAAAAAAAAAAAAAAATTCGGAGATCGATGATGATTTCTAGTTTTCTATCAAATCATTAGGGAAATAAATATCGTCATTTTTCATGAAAATATATTTATATTTCTTTAATAACATCGAAACTTGATACAAAATCATTGTTCCCCAATTACGACTGTGAATGAATAGTAGGATCGTTTGGACGGGGCACCACAAGGGCGATCTGACCACCCCATTTTAATTATTTATAATTATTCAATTATTAATAAAATCTAGTTTCGAAGTTGCGATTTTCTTTGATTAATGCGAATGGAAGAATTCAAAATTATGATAAGATGACAGAACAATATTTGAAAAATTGAGAGAATAATATAACGAGAAATAAAAAAAAATATGATTAGATGATCGGTGAGTTTCAAAAAAGATTTTCGAAAAGAATCGAAAGCACGATCCAAATTCGAAATAACAGAAAGATTACTGATACATCAGACATCTAATTCGACAGCGTTTCAAGTACGCTATCAGTGGTAAACAGTGGAACTTGTGAAAAGTCACAAAATAAACGCACGCATATCTCAACAATAACCTAATTAATAAAGTTACATTATTGACCATTTATTTGCAACCTTCAGTCAGTCATATTTGTACTGTTTTTATTCTTTTATTGTCTAATTAACTACTATAGTTATAGGTGTGGCTTATTAATCGATCATCTAGATCTATGCAAATTGTGATACTCTGATTAGAGATTTCGAAAATCCCCTCCCCTCCCCCTCATGGACAGCTGTTTCGTGACGTCAAGGGGGGGAAACGAAAGTTCTAAACTATTTAAGAAAAACATAAAATAATTGATACACGCGAAACAATCATTATAAATGTTCAAGACTTTTGTATTCAAACTTTAAAAGAAATTTATATCTATCGTATCTTTAGTTGTAAAAGAGTATTTTCTATTGTTTGGAACCAGCTTTATAGTCTGATGATTGTATAAATATAACTGTCAGTTGCAATGAGTAATAAAATAATGAGTAGTAAAACAATCAGTAATAAAATTAAAAACTTGAGTAATAGTTATAAATAGGATGATCAGTGAGAAACATAAACTAAAATTGAATTGATTTGAAAGTAATTATAATTTGTTGAATAGATGATTATGCATCTATTAAAAGAGATCATTATTATCAGTGTTGTTAGCTTAACGACTCCACCAACAGAGGAATATTTGGGGGTACGAATAAGCGTATGATAGACGAATGCTTATAAAAAAAAACTTATGCCTTACGCGGGACTCGAACCCAAGTCCGAATTCACTCGAGTTTCTATAGCAGTATCTAGCCAGACTGATATATAAACGACAGGCGTGTGATCAAATAATATGAATACATTATAATAGTGGATATATAACACATTTTATCAATTATATATACAACAGTCGATAAATTAAGAATACACCAAGATTTATGGTCCATAAAAGAATCAAAATACGTCATCAAATAGCCAATGACGTGACTGGTAGTTCGTAAAAGTTATGATGAACCAATCATATACCAGCATATTGTATTATTGATGGCAGGTCACCATCGACCGTCTCTGCTATCATTTAGCAAGAACGATCGGTCGTGTCGATCCACCAACAACAGCAGTATATATGCAGGTCATACATAACCTAGAAATAGCTGATGATTGTGGCACCTTGTACTCAATAACCATCAATGACAGATGAAATGACACACAATGTGGGTATAGTTAAGACTAACTTACTCTTTATTATCTGACATTTTATATAAACTACACAATTATTTGACAGTTAATTAGGAAGAGGGTCTACTTCATGCATTTCGTGATGCAACATTGTACGATTATATCAGTCCTTACTTCGAGACATTATTTGAATCGGAAAATTTGTATATTCAGAGTACCGGTACATGCATAAATACGTATACATATATACATATATATATATATATATATATATATATATATATATATATATATATATATATATATATATATATATATATTTATATATATATTTTTTTTTTTTATCAAGTATGGGAATGAAAATTTCACCCACCAACTCAAATGAGTGATTATGAAGAGAAACTATAATTTGGTCACTTTTGAGATCATTCAGATAATCAATCAAGTATGAATTATAATTACAAACAATGATATAAAGCGGATACAGTTTTTGTTGTGAATGTAAGAATAACATAATGGATATACATTTCACAACGCACAGTATAATTTGATGAGTGATAGCGAAGACTTCCACGAGGTCTGAATCGTGTCTTTTTCTGTTTGTTTTTTAGTTTGTTTGTTTGTTTGTTTGGTTTTTGTGGATGCTCCACAGGTCGCAAGGCAAATCTGATACACAAAACCTTTTTATGTGTATTTTAATCATCTCAGTTCCACAATTATAACTGAACAGCTGTTTATTATAACAATCGGTCATGCAGTTTGACAAATAAACGATATCAATATTATTATAGATTTCATTTTAATTTTATATTTTTATGAGCTTCTGAATGTCAAAATGGACGACGAAAACTATCAAAACACTTTCAACAATGTTACATATCAATATATGTTATTGTTGAGATAAGCGCTAGATTCATTTTCATTCTTTTCATTAAATTCACTGTTTTCTTACTGTTTCTGTCGAATGGTTTATTGTCAGTTCGTTTTGTTTGCCCCAACAATTTTAGTTGCTGTGGTAACCTTACAAACATATAGGGTTCTGTCAAGTGGCGTCACCCATTGATGCAAGAGGCAGACAACAATGTCCACCAGTTGGAATTGACCAATCAGAATGTTTGGTAGTCCACCAGTCCGCTGTATTGCTATGGTAACGATTGTTTGTCATTTGTTACGTGACAGAAAAAGCCTATAGGTGGTTTTCTGATGGTAACCATGGTAACCAAACTTAAAAAAAAAGAACTTGACTGTACACTGCAATCTAGATAATTATTTTGCTTCCGAATATATATCTGTGTTGATTATATATCGAATTTAACGATATTGTTTTGCCTCTATACAGAAGACCGTGCACGTCTCTCCATAGCAACAGGCGATGATTCTCTCAACCTTGAGCTCAATAAGCATCAACAATACAAAGAAAAACACTGTAATTGGTATGAGAGGAAGGTTGAACCAAGTCACACGATTTGACTGGCACACTGTTTTAATAGGATATTCATTTTAATTGGGGAACGATGTTATTTGACGAGCGTCCAGTCCAAATACTTGGAAAAATCGAACTTTTTTTTTTTGGAAAACTTTTGAAATTTTCGACCCTCTAATGAAAAAGTACCAATCTCTTCTTTATATAATCTGCATACAATTTGAAAATATATACAACATTTCGGTAATCAAATGACAATGAAAAATGAAATGTCAAAGAATAATATTATTAATTTGATTTTATTCAATTTTATATGATTTGAAATTGGATGGTTTATATAATTTTCATTCGCAAAGAAATAAATTCATGTGATTGTATAATTATATATATATATATATATATATATATATATATATATATATATATATATATATATATATATATATATATATATAAATATATATATATAAATATGAATATATATATATATATATATGTATATATATATATATATATATATATATATATATATATATATATATATATGTATATACATATATATATATATATATATATATATATATATATATATATATATATATATATGTATATATGTATATATACATATATGTATATATATATGTATATATGTATATATGTATATATGTATATATATATATATATATATATATATATATATATATATATATATATATGTATATACATATATATATATATAATATGACCGCTTACATTTCAGGCTCAACAAAGAACTATAAACGTGATCAATAATTGCATTTTATACCGTCTGAAGCCTGCTTATTTTCTCCACATGGAATACTGAAAACACCAAACAACTTTACTTGGAAAACAGGGCATTTATCAATAGGATATTTATCATTCATTTATTTATTTAATATCAAAATCGTGTATAGGTCATTTATATATAATAGCTTTCGTTGAAATGCATTTCCATTATTTATGAAATCTCTTCCAAAACCTGAATTAAGTCAATTAACAGGATATAATCACCTAATATTCAAGCCAATATTAATATTCAGCAATAATATTGAATGAGAATTATCTCATTTCAAATAATATTATTGTTTTTTTCTGATTAATTATTTATAATGTATGTGAGAAGTATTCTTAAGTTCGGAGACTCTCGATCGTCGAAAGAAATCACATAAAAAGACGGGCAACCGAATACATTGAAATCAGTATAAACTTTCATTTTCACGTAAAAAGTGCGTGATGCATAAATCACACTCGTGCTGCTGCCAACCTACTAGTAAATACTTCACTGGAGATGCTCAAGATGATAGTACGTGTTACTCAATACAAGCACATGATTATGGCCAACCTAGCGGCAAATAAGTTACTAGATGTGTGGGATAATTAAGGATTGCTTAATTTTTTGCAAAAGGAAACGATACAGTTGGTTGCATCTCCAGATGTAATCAGAAAAGTGTATTTAAATATATCTAAATTATTCAAATATTCAGTCTCAATGTTTATACTTCTTACATAATAATGTTTGAACTTTGAAGGTCTTGTTGTATTTCCAATAGTAAATTGATAAAATATATTAATATTCCATTGAATTGAGTATGAATTGAATAACTGATGAAGTAATAGAATTGCGAATATATATATATATATATATATATATATATATATATATATATATATATATATATATATATTTATTTTTTTTTTTTTTTTTTTTCAATAACATCGAAACTTGTTACAAAATCATTGTTCCTTAATTAAAGCAATGGATGAAAAATAGGATCGATCATTTGAACGGAGCACCTCAAGGGTGATCTTACCACTCCAAGAATTGTGAATATGGAATTGCGAATATAAATTGTTATGTAGTTTGACCAATTAATCATTTTTTTTCTGGTGGTGACAACGTTTTTGTGTTTACAAGTCCGAACGATCCTACCTTTTAATTCTTAGCCCTAATTGATGGACAAAAAACTTTTTGCCAATACTACTTACGCACGTATAGGCCTATATATTTATATATATATATATATATATATATATATATATATATATATATATATATATATATATATATATATATATGAATACATAATATATTATGTTCTATTATCTCACTCGAGTAAAACAGTTCAACTGTTATATTTATCGATCAATGCGATTCTGATTGGAAATGACGAGAGAACGGAACACGACTTCAACTGTGTCCTAACGTTTCATAGAGACAAGGAAAGTTGATATTTGAAGAAATTAGGTTATTCACAAATAAAATGAATAATTTGTTAATTTTTGAAGAAATAACATGTTCGACTTGCGTAGTGAACGTAACTGGAATTCAGTTTCGAAGTTCCGATCGAACGTCTCCCCTACAAGTTAGCACTGGCGATTGGTAGTGTCGAACCATTATTTAAATTACAATATTAGTTCATAAAGCGTGGGTTAAATTCTCACATGTTTAATCATTTATATAATATTGTTTCTCATTGTTCTGATTTCAGAGTATTGTTTCAGTTAAGACATGTTGTGTAGATTTGAATGAATTTCAATTGACCGTCTCCCAATTGAATTTATATTGCCAATTGGGTGTGTCGATCCCTCAATAAAAAATCACGGAATTAGGAATGAAAATTAATCATTCTTGTCATGAGGAAAAAAGATATTATGAAACGTGTGCTTTGCTCTCTTACAATCATATTTTAATTTTATTGAATTAGATTGATTCTGTATACATCGAATTCGATCAATTATTTACAATTTAGATATTTTTGTATATTCAAGTTTCACTAATTTAGAATTGTTGGAATTCTATTTAGTATTGTTTTCTATTTCTATCATCACCACGTTGAACTTGAAACAATTTTAATTGTTTCCCATCAAGATTGAATAATTACAAGGTAGGATCGTTCGGACGGGGCACCACAAGAGCGATATCTGACCATTTCAAAAAATATAACTTATAATGTAAGTCATTAAACAAGATGGCAAACTCTAATAGTAAACTCATGTTATTTAATTATTGATCTTGACAATGTATTTTTTATTCATCTTAATTATACATGAAAATAAAATAATTGGTTATTTATAAAATAATAAACTATGGAAATATCCCATGAGTACGCCTGATTGGGAACATGAGTGTGCATGGGGGCAGGAGATCCGGGTTCGAGTCCAGTATAGTGGGCGTCGGTGACTAAACGGCCAGGCCTTGCTCATGTTGTCCGAGAACGTATGAAGACTGTTGGGATGAGTGGAATGTAAATACCAATGTGACAACTATTGAGAAATATAAAAGTCAGTTATTAAATGTTTTGTTGTTTTAAGATTGGTATTCGTGTAAATGTGTTCTGTCAATACGGATACCTTCACCTTTCTAATATATCTGAATAACAATTATTCCAAAATATATATATATTTATATATATACAAATATGTATATATTTATTTATATATATATATATATATATATATATATATATATATATATATATATATATATATATGAATTGAATATATGTATATATATATATACATATATATTATATACATATATATATATATATATATATATATATATATATATATATATATATATATATATATATATATATATATATTTATATATATATATATATATATATACATATATATATATATGTATATATATATATATATATATATATATATATATATACATATATTTATATATATATATATATATATATATATATATATATATATCATATATTTATATATATATATATATATATATATATATATATATATATATATATATATATACATATAAATATATATATATATATATATATATATATATATATATATATATATATATATATATATATATACATATAAATATAAATGTCAACAATCGAAAACATCAACATCGACAACTGACACAAAAAAAGACAAGGGATGAAAGTTAAAATCGTTTGAACAGGGCACCACAATTCACAAGAGCGATCTCACCACCCCAAAACATAAACTGCATAACTTTCGTAACCTTAGGAAAACGCAATACTTGTCATTGTGATATAAACGAGGGACCGGATAAAATGTAAAAAAAAAGGTTTCTCGAGTATGTGAAAATCGACGTTTTCAATTTTCAAAATAAATCTTTTTTCCAAGAAAAAAAAGGGGGTATTTCAATGGATCTTTCAAAGTATTAAAAAATGAATAGATTCAAACATTTTCATGACTGAAATGAATCTCGTGTTTGAAAACTGAAATGGATTATCAAAATTTTGAAACCTAAAATGGCTCCTATCGTTTTGAAAACTATCTCGTTTGAAAACTAAACGGCTTTTGAGCTTGCAACACTAAAATGACGTTGAATTTCCCCAACTGAAATCCATCTCAAACCAGGATTCAATCCTAATTAAGTATCATGTATATCTAGTAAAACGATACTGCTCTAAATCAGGAAATAGTTGTCCAATGACGCATGCGCTTTGAGTATACCTGAACCAAGGTCTACCAACAGGCTAAAGAGAATGCCAGGTATTGGTCTAGTATACGAGATGCAAGCTGGTCGAAACACTCGAGCGATAATGCTAGAGAATAAGAGAGACGGTCGATCGTGAAGGTGTAAAACATAATTATACTAAGGTTAAGGTGGATGAGTTTTAGGCGACGGAAACGAAAAGTGGACATTCCTTATTTTGAAGACGTCGTAAGACACAAATGTTGTTGTGAAAGATCGAATAATTATATATATATATACATATATATATATATATATATATATATATATATATATATATATATATATATATATATATATATATATATATATATATATGGTAAAAATGTCTTAACGGTAAATTTGCCACGTGCAAATTTACCGTTAAGACATTTTTACAATCTAACATCGGTCACGAAAATCTCCGCGCTCACATATATATATATATATATATATATATATATATATATATATATATATATATATATATATATATATATATATATATATATTTGAATATATATACAAAAAAAAAAATATATATATATATATATATATATATATGTTTTTTTCCAGCATTGAGACTTGCTACAAAATCATTGTACCAAAATTAAGGATATGGATGAGAGTAGGATTGTTCGGACGGGGCACCATAAGGGTGATCTTATATCCAACCGAAAACAAAATAACAAAATTATATATGCTATTATTATTATATATTATTATTATATAATTATATATGCAATCTGGAGATCCGGCTCCGACTCCCAGGGAGGTCTCGCAATTTTCAGAAAAGTTTTAAATCATACCATATATATATATATATATATATATATATATATATATATATATATATATATATATATATATATATATGTATATATATATATAATATATATATATATATATATATATATATATATATATATATATATATATATATATATATATATATATATATATATATATATATATATATATATATATACACATTTATAATGTAGCTTTACTCATCTAATTACCGAATAGCCATCAACTGTTGGACAGCTCGAGGCGACGTGCTCATGACGTCACTGTGATTGCACGTATCACGCACGTACATTCAACACTTGGTGCAAAACAACCTCGTCGATGACGCGCCGTTAAAACCGAACAACCAATCATCTAGCTCGGACTTGAGGTATTTTGATCGGGACAAACCCACCAAGTCAAGGCATCAGCTTGGAGGTTGAAGTCACGTCCGGGCGTGGGTTCGAGTCCTGTATGATGCCTGTGTTCGGGGGTGGGGGAGGGGGGGGGAGGGGGAGGGGGGGAGAATCTTTTGCTCATCATTCACTCATCCATGTCTACAGATAAGATAGATTCTGGTGGGTTCGTTAATAAAAAAAAAAAATAATGTCACCATCAAAGAGTGACGCTGTCGACGTGCCTTAAAACCCTAATATTCATTCATTCAAAGAGTGATACATATTTTAGGTTTGGTATTCAGTTTCCGGTATATGATGTTCAAATTCATGTTCATGATATTTCAAATTGTTCATGAACATGTTCATGATGTTCAAATTTGTTCATGTTCAAACTTGAAAATAAAGCTTGAATTGAACAATTTTCAGAAATTACATTTGGGCCTTCCATGGCAAAACACCGATAAAACTTCAACAATACAAGCTATCCCAGAGAAACTATTTAGGCCTACTGTTTGACACCTGACACCACGTGGGCATTTCTCAATATATTCATCAAATGACACTCGCATGCTGCACACGATTCATCACCAGCTGGAAATAGCGAAGAAGAATTGATGAATAAATTACGTGACAAACTTTTAGATAGGAACCATATTAGTATATTCATTTCTATTGTGTCAATTATATGATGAATATTGACTGATCGAGATATCCGATCGTTGTTGTATATAGATAGGGGAGACGGTCGATCGGAATGATATGTTACAGTAGTGTATTGTGTTTCTGTGATGTATTATGTTAATGATGGGCAGATGATGAGAATATTAATATTTAATACCCCTACAATTTTGATCACGTGCTTGAAGATAAGAATATTATGTGAGAGGATTATTAAACTATAATAAGTGAAATATTATTGTAAAAATGGACCAAGATTCTGATCCGGGTGATGTAGGCCTATACTTTCATGATTTTTTTTTTATTGTTATCAATTTTGTACATAAATAATAAATTACACTGAACAGTCAAATGAAATCCACAAAGTTTCCAAGGAAGAAGTCGACTGTGAGAGAAAAAATAATATTATGTATATTTTTTAGTTTTGGATTTTCAATGACGAATTCCACATCCATATATTTTCGATGCATATTTCTCCTCTTGGGCCCTATATCTGTTTTTGTTTTTTTGGTAAAGTTAGCAATGTTTGTTTTTGGTGATAGAGCGAGAATAGTTTTTTGATATCTGAAATGAATAACTTAATATTCGTACTAGAATGAATGGGAAATCGTTTTGTTTCAGTTTGAGGAACATTTCTCTTCATCAATAAATAAAAAAAATCTACAAACCGAACTAACCTAACCTTACTAAAAATGATGAAAGAATATTTTTTAAATGTTAGAAATCTATTAATGCATATATATATACATATATATATATATAAATATATATATATATATATATATATATATATATACATATATATATATATATATATATATATATATATATATACATATATATATATATATATATATATATATATTTTCATTTTTATAAATTCATAGTTCTCGAATTATTCTTGTGTGTAAAATATTCGATTATCAGTGTGACATCATATATACATTATATATATATATATATATATATATATATATATATATATATATATATATATATATATATATATATATATATTCATATTGATAAACTTGTTGATATATGTGTCTGTATGCTGTTAGTGCCACTTGAGAACGGGGACTTGCTACCACTGATAAGTTACAACCACGGCAAGCCACCGCCACATGGTGTCGTGGGATGTTTGCGACTCGACCGGGCTTCGAATCGTGCCGCGTCACAGTGGCAATCCCTTAGCACAGGCTTGCATACAACCTGCACTCATTACTCACAACTACTTGATATAGTCATACATATGAATCAGTTATTAGATATTGTAAAGCTAGGAATATAATACCCTTTATATATAAATACACACACACACACATATATATATATATATATATATATATATATATATATATATATATATATATATATATATATATATATATATATATATATATATTGATATATATGTATATATATATATATATATATATATATATATATATATATATATATATATATATATATGTATGTTTATATATATATTGATATATATATATATATATATATATATATATATATATTGATATATATATATATATATATATATATATGTATATATATATATATATATATATATATATATATATATATATATATATATATATATATATGTATGTATATATATATATATGTATGTATATATATATATATATATATATATATATATATATATATATATATATATATATATATATATACATATATAAATATATTTATATATATATATATATATATATATATATATATATATATAGATATATATATATATGTATATATATATATATATATATATATATACACACATATATATATATATATATATATTCATATATATATATATATATATATATATATATATATATATATATATTTATATATATATATACATATATATGTATATATATATATATATATATATATATATATATATATATATATATATATGAATACATATATATATATATATATATATATATATATATATATATATATATATATATATATATATGTGTATATATATGTATTTAATTTTTTTTTTTTTATGTATATACATATATATACATATATATATATGGGCCCATACATTTATATATATATTCATATATTTTTTCTCATGCGGTTTATAATTGTTATATGTATTGTATCTGGATTTCAAATATAACGTAACAGTGTCTCAATCCTGTATTTAATAGGTTGTTGCCATGCCAATACATGAGAGAATATTCAAATGGGGATTGTATTAACAAGGTTAAATAACACTTATTCTAATCTATTCGGATAATTCATGAATAATCGATTCCATAATATTGAAATTGACTGAATCCAATGTGATAAATATCTATAATAAATCGAATAGACCACAATGAAGAATAAATAATTATCTCGCAATGAGGAATGTCAATTATAACTCAATCATCCAATAAATCTAGTAATTCAGTTATAGTTGCTTTCAATATTTTCGTAATAGAATAAAATCCTGAATACACATCGGGTGTATTTCTATTTGTTTTCGCTGATATTTTTTCAATCTTCTATTTGATTTACAGAACGTGCTACGTTGTGTGTATCCCTATGAATATGTGAAAATAGTATTGCGTAAGTGTCAGTGTTGGAGCCAAATTTTGAGAGATTTTCTACCGATCAAGTGGAGTAGGCCTTCAATTGTTTTCAATTCAATAAGTAATTCATATAATCTAGCAAATTCTATTTTTTTCAATATTATTTCACAAGATTAATTGGTTATAATTATTGATTCATACAAATTTCATTAGAGAATTAATAAATTAGTCTCAAAATGGTTCTTATTCAAGACGGATAACGTTTGGCAAATTAATTCAAAAAAATACAAAATATATAGTTCTGATGGTAATTTTTTTCGAATAAATATCAATAAAATATGTAATCCAATCATCAATAATCACCTTTATCTTCTCGCTTCAACAACTAATAATCCTTATTTCCTGCACTTTTTTCTATTTCACCCACACAACTGTAACGCTTGAACCCGGTAACTGTTACAATCAACTGCACTGCACACGGTACTAAAACCAACTGTCCACTCGCATTGCTACCGGTCGGTAGATTCTTCTCAGCCGTACGGAACACCTTGGGGTAAGGTTAGCACACTTTCGTTAACCTTGGCGAGTACCCATGGCTAAAACACCACTACTACTGGCTTGCGTGAAGGACTCGTGGTAGGCCACATATAGAAGTCAAGATTCAGGGTTATTGTTAGGAGAGCAAGTATAGCCTTGTGTGACGTCATACATTGTTGACAACAATGACGTGGTGATGGGAATTTACAACAATGCACTTACAACAATCTTAGTTTTTATGGAGATGGGATGTTTTTCATGTTATAATAAATAGCTTACTAGAAAAGTTTGGGAGGAATGATAGTAATACTGAAAGTGTGATTGAAGAATGAAATTTGAGTGGTATTGTTGTATACTAGGAAAACGCTATATACGCGTTGTTAGACGAGCGGACTGTAATAGTATGTCGACTTCTTTGCCAAACTTCTACCTAAATTCGCCAATTGAGTGGCATTCAAGTTATAAATGGGTAAAAACGGCTTCGAGTGGTACCAATTTAGTACATTCCATGTTTTTTCTTCAAAATGGCTGATCCGATCAAGCTGAGACTTTCCAGAAATGTGTATCAAGATGTAGTTCAACTTCACACAAAATTTGATTTTTTTTTTAAATAAAAATATTTTCATTTTTTTCCGCCGTGTTATTCTAATGGGTATTTTTGAAATTTCTAAAATTTCTAAACATAAAAGTTACCACCCGATAATGCCACAAAACTATACAGATCTAAGTTAGATGAGGAACCATAACGAAAAAAAGTTTGAAGTTGATAGCTGTATGTAGCCGTTTGACCTGTGGAAAACCGACAAAAAACATCGAACAAAAAATACATAAAAACGAACACCAATTTTTTTCAGTATGTCAAATTGAATCCTCGCTAAGGCTCGTCTTATTACAATAATGGAGTTCTGCTATACGTGTGTAGACGTGTAAAACCATTTTAGTTACAACAATTGCTTTTGATAGTCGTGCCCACCGTAGGTATATATACTAATGTCTTTGGTCGTGTCTGAGATTGAAATGAGAAATAAAAGCTGTTCCTTGTTGTTAGAAGATGTCCGATTTTTAAGAAATTTTGAAATGTTTTTGTATTCTGGAGTCTTTATTTTGAATGGAGATAGAAAATTTGTCAGGTTACCATTATTGTTTGTTTTTGAATCTCTTGCGTCAGGCAAACATCTTCACTGATCAACATATGTGACTTTCTATTTTCCAATCACTTTTCTTATTTATAGACATAACGTATCGGTCTCACCACTAACAACTAAATTGTTAAATGTAAATCACTAAATGTTTTTCTTTTTTTCGTTTTACTTCAACTACCTTATTATTTTAATGTTCGAGAAATACGTCCGAATTTGAATTGTACTTATAATTCACTATTTTAACCCACAGTTAAGCCTATTTTGAAGGGCTTTGTGGATGTTTTTTTGTTGTAATTGTGTTTTTCTTTCTGTATCAGTGTATGTGACAAATAAAAAAAAAAAAAAAACATTTTTAAATAATAATAATACGAAATATATTCAATATGATACGTTTTTTGGATACTCGTGTTTTAAATTTTATAACAGTATATAGAAAAACATCTGTAAAATGAATAAGCTCCATTCACGAAGTTCGTCTATGGCAGAGGTATTTATATTTGAATTGAACATTTTCAAATATGAAAAGTGTTTCAAATTAATTGCAACTGTCTCTCAATCTCCTTCATTAAACAACGCCCACCACATCTATCCCTCACCGCATTTACATCGTTTTCTGTGATTCAGGGTTAAATCGTGAGATAGTTTTAGCCTTGCACGAACCAACTGGCAATATAGATTAATGCGTTACATCATTAATATCGGGCAGGTATGATAATGCATGAGGTAACGCACGTATGTATGTACATGCGGGTATGAGCGATGAATTATTGATTGATTGTTGTAGGCTACATGCAAACTGGAGTAGTGCAATTATTAGGCAGTTTTTATTTCTGGGAATATTTCGACTGGTTCCTATTTCGATCATATTACGAATATAATGAAAATCGAGCTAATCTAAACAAACTAAAAAAAATTTCACAAGAAAACTCTTGTGTTCAGTTCTTCTTTACATAGGTTCAAAAAAAAAAAAAAAAAAAAAAATGCAAAACCTTTTAATTGGGGAACAATAATTTTATATCAAGTTTCGATGTTACGGTTTTAGAAAAAAAAAAATTTGTGCCACAACAATTCGTGTTAATAGCCACTCTGATTGTTTGCTTAACGACCCCACCAACAGCTAGGTTATACGGGGGTACGAATGAGCAGGTGATTATGAAACGATGAAGTGATGATGAGTGAAAGGACGTTTACAAAAACCCATGCCTTATGTGGGACTCGAACCCACGCCCAACGGTGACTTCCGTTTCTGAAGCGGTGCCTCAGCTGACCGAGCTACCGAGGGTGGCCCACTTTGATTTTTTTTTTTTACCCAATTCTGCATTCGATTTTCTTATTGGCATTGGAAATAATATCTTGAAAATTTGTATTGAAACATGTTAATCTGATTATTCACCCAAAAACACACACTGAACTGACGATTATTGAATTCCAGCTATTAGCGAATCAACATCTTATCACCTCTTGGTTACTATCAATGTTATTCATGTAGCCAAACTAATGATTAGTTGATCAATGATGAACTAGAAGTAGGTAAGAACCGGCTCTTGGAATTGTAATTGTTATGCAAATTTCAAAACAAAAGTTATATAACTCTACAATAATTGATTCGGATGTTTGACCACCTGCCTCACAAAAATGACATTGGAAAACTTGTCATTTCTTCAATCAAGTGGAAATAAGGATTTGATTCAAATATAAAAATAAACTTCGATTCAAATTCCATTTTTATTTATTTGGAGAAATAAAAGTGAACTGACCAATCAGATAGGAGTTACCAAATTGAAACTTTTTTTTCTAAAACATAATCAAAAGTCAAACCCAAAGACTATTTACACAAACTGTCGATCACGGCTTCCTCTAGTCTAGTCTATCAGCCACAGCAAAACAAAACCACACACACAAAAGGAATAATGTTGTGTAAGGCAGATGGAGCCAATCAGGCGAATCTAATTGATTCTTGATACCATTTGATGACTTCTTATAATCATTCGAACCTCCTGTTACATAATGACTTTTCCATCTCACTGGACAGCGACATCCGGGTCAAAATACATCCTGAAGGAGATTGACGTCCGGGGAAGGGGGGAGGGGGGACTGGGAAGGAGGAGTTGATAGTGAAGATGGTTTAGGAGGTGGTAGTGATAGAAGAAGAATTTTAACTAGCCAGATCCCTCATGTTTTAAACACTAGGAAAACGCTATATTCGCGTTGTTAGACGAGCGGAAAGTAATAGTATGTCGACTTCATTCCCAAACTTTTGCTTAAATTCGCCAATTGGGTAACATTAGTTATAAATGGGTAAAAACGGCCTCGAGTGGTTCCAATTTAGTACATTTCATGTTTTTTCTTCAAAATAGCTGACCCGATCAAGCTGAGAATTTCCAGAAATGTGTATCAAGAAGTGTTCAACTTCACACAAAATTTCAATTTTTTTGAAAATAAAATTTTTTAAATTTTTTTTCCGCCGTGTTATTCTAATGGGTATTTTTGAAATTTCTAAAATTCATTTAAAAAAAAGTTGATATCCGATAATGCCACAAAACTATACAGATCTAAGTTAGATAAGGAACCATGATGAAAAAAAGTTCGAAATTGATAGCTGTAGCCGTTTGAGCTGTGGAAAACCGACAAAAAAACATAAAAAAAAAACATAAAAACGAACACCAATTTTTTCCAGTATGTCAAATTGAATCCTCGCTAAATCTCGTCTAATGAGTGGCCCCGGTATCCTAGAAATAGCACAGTTATAGGCCTACAAATATAACCATGCTATATTTGTGTTTGTTAGGTTGGCAGACGATCATCTTCTTTTTTGGATAAAATCGAGTATATAATGAATTATATCTTATGATACATCATGAATTCATGATCATATTTGAAGCTATGATCAAATAGGCCTACATTTTAAATTTCGAAATACTTTTTTTTCTATCAAAGATAGGTAAGTGCATGAAACTACGGCAAAAGCATGTCGACTTGAGTTTGCCGGTCCCAAAAGTTCTCTTCCTTCCTTTTCTTCAAATACATAAAAAAATAAAACACCCTTGGTCATAAAAGAATATTTTTTCTGGATCTCAATTATTTCTTACAATTATTTTCATTTCAGTACAGAATGAAAACTATACACTTCAAGCTAGAAGCGGTTATGACTAACATTTAAACATCTATTGAATAAAACTATATGTAAATTTATTCATGTATATTTAAATATACTAATCATATTTCAAAGAAGGTTTGGAGGCTTTATATATAATTGTGGTGATTCTTGTACGTACACTCATTTTATCATTTTATTATGAATACGTCCAGAAAATGATAATAATATATAATAATCCGTGAGAATATAATTATATGTGTACGGTTGTAAGTACGGAGTAATCGATTGGAAGAAAGGAATTTTTTTGATCTTACATTTCATCAAACAAAAATAAAACGTTCAACCATTTATGAACAGATTCTGCGTGGTATTCATTAATATATATATATATATATATATATATATATATATATATATATATATATATATATATATATATATATATATATATATATATATATATATATATATATATATACATCATGAATTCATGATCATATTTGAAGCTATGATCAAATAGGCCTACATTTTAAATTTCGAAATACTTTTTTTTCTATCAAAGATAGGTAAGTGCATGAAACTACGGCAAAAGCATGTCGACTTGAGTTTGCCGGTCCCAAAAGTTCTCTTCCTTCCTTTTCTTCAAATACATAAAAAAATAAAACACCCTTGGTCATAAAAGAATATTTTTTCTGGATCTCAATTATTTCTTACAATTATTTTCATTTCAGTACAGAATGAAAACTATACACTTCAAGCTAGAAGCGGTTATGACTAACATTTAAACATCTATTGAATAAAACTATATGTAAATTTATTCATGTATATTTAAATATACTAATCATATTTCAAAGAAGGTTTGGAGGCTTTATATATAATTGTGGTGATTCTTGTACGTACACTCATTTTATCATTTTATTATGAATACGTCCAGAAAATGATAATAATATATAATAATCCGTGAGAATATAATTATATGTGTACGGTTGTAAGTACGGAGTAATCGATTGGAAGAAAGGAATTTTTTTGATCTTACATTTCATCAAACAAAAATAAAACGTTCAACCATTTATGAACAGATTCTGCGTGGTATTCATTAATATATATATATATATATATATATATATATATATATATATATATATATATATATATATATATATATATATATATATATATATATATATATATATATATATATATATATATAATCCATTTCTTCACAACAACTCAGTGTTGGTAATTTATAATTTGTTTTCTCTTCGTCTTCTCTTGAATATCAAATATTATTTATGTATTCCGTCTCTGCTACGAGCTACAATATTTATAAATGTTTTTCTTTTGTCAGCCCGCACTCTAGAACTAGTGTTAATTCTTACGCGGGCTTCTGTTAGTTCCATTATCCTCACTTATTATTATGAATCAACTTCATAATAATATTATTATTTTTTTTTAATAACATCGAAACTTGATACAAAATCATTGTTCCCCAATTAAGGCTAAGGATGAAAAGTAGGATCGTTTAGACGGGGCACCACGAAGGCGATTTTACCACCCCATTTTAATTATTTAAAACCAATAAACTTGAACACCAGGACTGCGCTGTCTGTGAACATAACTTTCCGCCGCAGATAAAAATCTTTCAGTTTCCGAAAGACCGGAACACATTATAAGTAAAAACCGTTTCTGTGATATATATGCGGACATTTATAATATGCAGAATAAAATGAAATGAAATGAAAATGAAATGTCAAGGCACTGATTTTAAAAACTGAAGTCGATGTCATCAAGCGTGGAAATTGAAAACAGTTTTAGTAAACATCACTCATCCGTCGTTGTCGTATTCGTATCCCCAAATAACCTAGCTGTTGGTGGGGTCGTTGTGAAACAATAATCATTCACCAGTCATTACTAACTTGATACTGAGACGAGTGGCCGAGTGGTTAATACACTGAACCGTCAATCAGGAGATCAGGGTTCGATTCCCGCCATGGTCGACCATCCTGGCAGGGTTTTATCATGGCTTATATCATTAAGGTCAATACTGGGATGGTTCCTTAACAACAGGCCACGACCAACTCCTTCCCAATATCCAAAAACACGTAATAAAATTACCTCCATCTCATCATCCCATCATCTCTTATATCATTCACCGACGCCAATAGATCGTGATGCGTCGTTAAATCCAATTTTAAAAACTTGATCCCCGAGTAGAAATTATACCAACCGGCACAGTACCTGAGTGGTTAGCGCACTTGCTTCGTGTAACCCGGGAGGTGAAGGGACATATCAGACCCGGTTCGATCCCCGCTACCATCCATCTTTACAGGGGTTTTTCGTGGTTTCTCTAGCTGTAGTCTAGGCTAATGCCGGGATGGTTCCCACAATATAGGCCACGACCGCTTCCTTCCCACTATCCTTCCCATTACCCATAAAACCTTCATCTCATCATCCCATTATCTCATTAATCATTCATCCAACGCCAATAGATCTCAGTCATCATTACAGTGCGTCGTTAAAACCCAGTATATAATATAATACTAATGCTAAAGTGCATAACAAGGTCGATTGTCAATAGATAGCCACCACTTCGGTCTGTTAACATGTTCCTAATATGAAAACTAATATAATATTAAAACGATCGGATGTGGACTGTCTGTATGACTCTCGACTCTGTCTAAGGCCCGAAGGAAGGAAATAGAAACAATTAGCGGTTAACATTGGGAACAAATTAACATATGGCATTAACCTAGGTTTGCCGCTGCATTATATAAAACATGTCACGTCATAATAAAATAGATCTTGAAGAGAAAGACATTGAATAACTGAATAAGAATGTGGAATGGCATTGAGTATATACAGAAGTAAAACAAAAAACAAAACAAATTGAGGGTTATCATATAATAATGTGGAATTTATCTTACAAGGCTTATTGGAAGTTGGACTTCAGTATGTTGTAATATATGCGGGCGTTGTTATTATTGTGCACAACCTAAATAAACCTTATTTATTGGGTCTAACGATGACGTGTAATACGATCTATTGGCGTCAGAATGATGATTAAGGGGACATTTTAAGCCCTATCCCTTCCATGTTAAAAAAACAAATTTTATGTACCTTTATCTCAGAAACTACTTTACCTAGGATACTCATTTTCTTTATACATACACCTTGATAGTATTTGTACACACTGACAGGATCTTATGAACATATTGCAACAATGCTGACAACAATGCAATTTTCAACAATGCTCCAAAATTTGCTACATTTTTCAACTTGTTTTAATTTTTTTTCAATACCATGTATTTGTTGCAGAGTTGAAAAATCCTGTCCACATATGTAGTACATATGTGAAAACATACAGCAGAAATTTCAAGGGTCTAGCTCCAACAGTTTTTGAGAAAAAGGTACATTAGTGAGAAAATATTGAATTCCAAGATAAATGCACTTGAAAATGATGTTTCTTGGATTTATTCCAAAACAGTCAAAACAACAATAGAATCCGGCATGCTATGATATTGAGATGTTTTCATGCATTACTAAATATTTAATTGTAATCAAACTATTCAGGTTTTCAAAACGAATCTTTCTATGGTCAGTTAAGAAAAGATCGAATTATTTTAACATGTGAAAAAAAAGGAAAAAACACTTTTTCACTTAAAATGTCCACTTAATAAGATGTTGGGATGATGAGATGAAGATGAATGGGAAGGAAGTGGTCGTGGCCTGAGTTGTAGGAACCATCCCGGCATTATCCTAGACTGCAGGGAAAACGACGAAAGACCCAAGTAAAGATGGATGGTTGCGAGGATTTGCCCCTTCCTTCTCGAGTCACGAACTGAGCGCATTAGCAACTGAGCTACATGTGCCGGTCTGAATATACCTAAAAACCCACCTAATCGAACAAATCTAGTTTAAACTGAATAATCTACAACTCAACTATAACTAACAGTTATGTCATAAATAACGATGCACGTATCGAAGGTCGTTTATATGAACAGAATAATTATAAAAACTTGGGTGATTGTACAAATAAAAAATTAACACATGAATTATTTACCAAGAGTATACAAATCTATGCATCACATTCACTTCACAGTGCATGTTTATTGAAGCTTGTGGATTGATGCGCATACCTTGTACTAACTTATTATTTTTTTTTTATTAAAACAAAATTTTTATTCTCTCCAATAGTAGTACAATACATAATGATAATAGTTAATGGTACATAATGGAATAATAATAAACAGGTAAATGAGAAAAGAATTTTAAAAATATAGGGACAAGCCCGCATAAGAGTAACAAGCTCTTGTGTGCGGGCTATCTCTAAAAACAAGCTTTTGACGGTTCGTAAACACAAATAATCAAAATAAGAATTGGCTCTCTTATACAAAAATTACCTTGTGATGCCAATTTTTCTGAAAATTTCAATTTGAATAATAAAAGGATATGAGGATATACAATTACATACACACATACACACATATACACATATGCATACATAGATAAATACATAATAAACTCAATAGCAAGTACAAACAAAAAACACTCATGTATGCCCATAATATTTTAAATGAATTGAATTAAAAATGAAGATAGTTCTTACATACATCTCGGCCTTGTTCAGATATCCATTCTTTGATTCTGAATTCGAAATTTTTTATATTCGGTGATGGAATCGACTTTAATATTAATATTGTTAATTCAACGATACCATGCACCAACAGCTAGACTATTTTGTATGTACGAATGAGCTTACAAAAACCCATGCCTTATGAATAATTGTGTATCTTTCTTTTGCGAACCATTTATAAAGCCTATTGTATATCAATAATATTTATTTTTGGAACTTTATCCAAGTTATTATGTTAAGTGCTTATAGCCCTAATTTATGGTGTATTTGAAGTTATAATAATGGATGAATGAATAGTTGCGGGATTCGAACCCATGCTCGACTTGACTTCAGTTACCAAGGCAACGCTCTAACTGGCTGAGCCAGAAGAGCGGCTCGCGTCATCCTGTGAAATATGATAGTATTGGAATACGTAAAAATTGGAAAAATGGAAAAAGTATTGTGGTGAAATGAACGAGCGAATAAGTGAGGAAACGATAGAAAATACTATTTTTCTTGATGGTGAATAAAAAATCCTATATTTGTATTAATCTTAATAAAGATCTCTGTCCTTGCATATTTTCTTTGGGATGTTAAGATTGCCTTCCCGTGCTAACGATCCTACCTTGTCACTTTCAAATTTTAACCTTAGGCCTACTTAGGGAACAAATGACAACCAGTTGTTTATAAGTTTTACATATATTGAACGTATGCAGAAAGTGTATGTTCTTTATCAAAATATTATTGCAGTGATGATGGAAAAATTCAAAATAATTTTTAAAAATGTGCTTATTCTTTCTGAATCTTGAAGAGTAAACTTTTTGTAAGGTGGTATTAAACGCAATACATCTTTTAGATGAAGAACAATTTCACAAACAAACAAGGAATATTGACTCAAATAGGTCAAGGATATATTTCTTATTTTTTCCCAACAATTTTCTATTAGTTTATTTGTTTTGTCACTTCACATTTCATATATTAAATTAACGTGAATTCTTCGTAAAATGAGCATCCTTGAAAACATCTTCAAACATCTTGTTAACGGGTCGACACACCCAACCGTTATAGATAATTACTACGAGGAACGACCGATCGGGACGACATCCCACAAGGTGATGACAAATCTTGTACTGTTTGAATTTCATTTCTGTTCAATTAATTAGATAAAAAGAGAGAGAGAAGAGTGATAGAGAGAGGCAGATATACTCCAATGTGAGATTAGCTAATAATATAATCTACACGTGTAAATGTCCTTACATTCAAGGTGGTGTTACCGATTGGACGTCTCTCCTATGCAGGAGCATTAACGATGGAGAGTTCTGGGATGTCAATTAATGAAGAATTTGACTGTAACGTGTCTAGATGAAGGAATATTTTGGCGCCAATAATGTGATGTGATTTCTAATACTTGTTTATTCATGTGCCTTATCATGATTTCAGCATCGAGAATTACATTATGATAAATATCATGCGATTTTTTTGTAAAATGAAGATAAAAAATGAAAAGAATAAATAAATAAATGAATGAATAAATGAAAAAAAATGTAAAAATGAAAATAAATGAAATGAAATGGAATAAATAGATGAATGAATGAATAAAAAGAGGAACAGTGGACATTTTATTCTGATATGATTTAATTTATGAATGTGAGTTTTTATATTGTAATAATGGAGAAAGAATTTGATTTTTCAAAGTGATAAACACTGTATGTTATGATTATTGTTTGTTTAGGTGGTCAATGCGAGTCGGAACTGATGAAAACACTGTGCAACCGTTCACACTTCATTGCCCATGCTTTGAGGAAAACAATAATTGCACAATTCAGTCTAGAGTTTATCTAGAGATTAATTGATGGAAGGTTAAATGAATAAACACTTTCATTGATAGATATTATAGTTGATAAATATATGAAAAAATAATGGAAAATACTAAAAATCATTCATACATCATAAAACTCATTGATAAAAATATAAATACATAAATAATTCAGTAATCAATAGAATCGATCAATTTATTGAATGATAAAAAAATGAATGGATGGATAAAAGAATGAATGAAGTTTTGATCAATCAATGTATATATCAATTAATAAAATGAATAATTAATTCATTACAAATGAGAGAGATAATCATCAATTAATACATATTATTTAAAAAATAGAAAAATGAATGAATGAATGCATGAGAAAATGAATAAAAAAATGAATAAATAAATAAAAATGAAAACGAATGAATAAATAAATTATCCACTGTATTGAATAAGTAAATAAATAATGTTTTTTTCACAGTTCGATGCTCTGCAGTATGTCCTCATATGTCCTCAAACATTACGCCACTGGACTACTTGGAGTGACATCAATTCCGAGGACAAATATATTAATATATTTAATTCACTTAGCTGAAATTATCTAATCGTTATCCACACCGCTCTGAAGGATGCGCGACGCAGAGCTTGACATAAATAACCGAATAAATAGGAAAACGACACACATTTAGATACTTCTATGTGTGAGTCGAGACATTTTGAAGAGGAGATTCACAATTATGATCGAAACGAATAAAATTTGAAAAAATAATTGAGAAAAAAAATGAAATCAATAAATGAATTGATTGAAATAAAATAAATGCGGTCAAAATGAATTATTAATATAGAATTCAAAAGACTTGATAATAATAAGGAGAAATAAGAAGAAAGAATTGAAAGAATTAATTAATACGATTTTAAATTGAAAATTCGAAACAAAAATCGCCAGTATAAAAATAAGAATAACTCAGATTTGAGAAAACTGTCGAAAGGAACCGAATAAAAGGATATAATAAATACATAAATAAATTAAGAATTATAACAATAAGAAAGTGAAGATTTTTTCTTCCTCGTGCAAATGTTTGAGTTGTTCACTATCCATGTGATGAATTACCTTACGGTTATTGTTTGTTGAATGAGTTCTATAAATGTATATGAATTATTCTCAAGGGCTATAGTATATGACCTTTGTGGTGCCCCTTCCAAAAATCCTACTCTTCATCCTTAGAATCAATAACTTTGCATCAAGTTTCGATGTTCTTGAAAAAAGAAAGAAGGTCGTAAACCAACTGAATAATTGTGCAAACTTCAATAACTGCACAGAAACACGATGTCGTTCTAAACAATTGACGACTCGCAGTCTCCGCCCCCATGACGTCACAAATCATACCGTCCAATCAACAGGGTTGTTGTAACTGTGGTGAAATTCAAATGTCCAATCGGGGTATCTTCAAATGACCACAAATGATATTGATCCAACTGGCGTACTGGTGAAGCCACGCCTATTCCGAGACGTTAATTGACGCTTCTGAATAACGAATAACGATGACAAACTGATATTTCCCTAAATTGACTCACGTGAACTCATAAATACGTAATCTAGCCTCCCACCAAGAAATGAAAAACATACCTTTATTTTCAGTTCAAACAAAATACTTACAACTGACACGAGTGGCCGAGTGGTTTCTACACTGAACCCAGGATTCAGGAGACCGGGGTTCGAATCCCACCATAGTCGATCATCGTGACAGAGATTTTTCGATAGTTCCCTCCTGTCAATATTGGGATGGTTGCTTAAGAACAGACCACAACCGACTCCTTCCCAGTATCCAAAAACAACTGATAAAATAACCTTTCCTCTCATCATCCCATCATCTCATATATCTTTCACCGACGCCAATAGGTCAAAGTTATCAGAAAACAGTGCGACGTTAAAACCCAATATGAATAGATTTCAAAAATTCAATATTCTTCCTCCGTATTATAATTTTGATACCTCTTACAGATCAAAAAATATATATAAGTGATCTTTTGTGACTATTATAGTCACAAACCGGCACAGTAGCTGAGTGGTTAGCGCACTCGCTTCATGTGATCGGGGAGGTGAAGGGACATATCGGACCCGGTTCGATCCCCGCCACCCTCCATCTTTACAGGGGTTTTTCGTGGTTTCCCTCTGTAGTATAGACTAATGCCGGGATGGTTCCCACAATATAGGCCACGACCGCTTCCTTCCCACTATCCTTCCCACTACCCATAAAAAAAAACTTCATCTCATCATCCCATCATCTCATTATTCATTCATCCGACGCCAATAGATCTCAGTCATCATTACAGTGCGTCGTTAAAACCCAATATAAAAATATTATAGTCACAAAAGAGGGTCATGCAAAAAAAATGATATTTCTCTGAATCGTCTCTCGAGCATTCCTCCCCCCTCTCAAAAAAAAACAAAAAAACAATGAAGACAAAAAGTGACAATACATATACTTTTATTCTCAGTCTAAACAAAATACTTACGTAATAATTTATTTTTTTAAATACATAATCGGTCATCTAGAAACTCCATCATCCTTCCATACCTGACCAAGTGAAACCTTAACCATCTCATGTTCAACACCGTTCCACTTTCAATGTCTTCCACTTATTACACCTTGTACCACGCACAGATGGAGGTTCCGACCGACCGTCCCCCCTATCCCACACCACTATCGCACGGCTGGTTCGCGCCTTCATCTCTCGTCAACAAGATACGATTCGTTATACCATAAGGTTCACTTCCTATTAAACTGTCAAGGTTCGACATTGTAAATCAATCTCCATTTACTGACAGACCGACACACCAGTTCGATAATTATATTGTATACGAAAAACGACAGTTCGTAACCTTGACGTGATTTGATGTAAGATATGGATGTTCGAAACGGATGATCGGTTATGTTACAGTATAAAGAGAACTGACAATCGTAAGATTTATATAATTTTGTGCATTCTTTATTTTTATGAATTGCGATAACTTTCACTGATGTGTCTTTGACAGTAATGATTGTACAAGGCGGTCATTAGATCTAGAAGGCAGTGGCGTGGGTTTCATTGTTGTGGCTTTTATGAAGGCCTATCCATTCGGTGATTGGGAGGCACATTCTTGATAGAGAAATTGACGACTCGAAATAGGCGTGGCTTTACCAGTCAGCCAGTTGGATCATGACATTTGTAGTCATTTCAAGATACCCCGATTGAGAATTTGAATTTGACTACAGTTCTAACAGCCCTGTTGATTGGACGGTTTGATCTCTGACGTCATGGGGGCGGAGACTGCGAGTCGTCAATTGGAACCATATGGATAGGATATGTATATATATATATATATATATATATATATATATATATATATATATATATATATATATATATATATATATAAAATATATATATATATATATATATATATATATATATATATATATATATATATATATATATATATAAATATATACATATGTATATATAAATATGTATATATATATATATATATATATATATATATATATATATATATATATATATATATATATATATATATATATACATATATATATATACATATATATATATATATATATATATATATATATATATATATATAAATATATATATATATATATAAATATATATATATATATATATATATATATATATATATATATATATATAAGATGAAATTGACTAGATATACGTATTTCACATATTCTGGATACACCAAAATAAAAAGTCCCTAATGGTATATGTTACGAAAGTATAATCCCTGAGATTATATAGACATGTTACAATTTTTTAATAATCATAAAATTTACATAATGCATATATCTATATGATGAATGTCAATTTCGAAGAAATATTTTCTTTACTAATTTTAATTAAAATAATTAATATTCCAATCTCGACCTAATTAAATAACGTCGAATTGAATAACTATCACGACTTGACTAAGACTGACAGTACGATCGAGAGTTTTCCTGATCTAATACCATGAACGATCGTCGGGTTCGCTTTGTCAACATTTCAAACGATCACTTCTTTCATTAACCTCACATTCTAGGAATGCGAGTCCACGCATAATATTCCGGATAATCAAAGATTACGTAATAGTTAATTAATTTGTTTAAATGCCGTGAAAAACAAGATTGATAAGTAGTCAATTAATTGAATAATCGAACCGTAGAAACGTTTAGGAATGCCAACTTTGGAAAAAAGTTCAAACACATTTTATTATATTCCAAATATGATTAAATAATTAGGATAATTTAATGAAAATAGAATTCAGGATAGGATACAACGAGAACGAAATTATTTTGTTATACGTAGGAACAACGTGAAGTTTGAGGCATATAAGAACACACTAGAAGTGAAAAACGAATAGATATATGCATATATATATATATATATATATATATATATATATATATATATATATATATATATATATAAATATATATATATATTTATATATATATATATATATATATATATATATATATATATATATATATATATATATAACATTACTTAAACTTTCACGATTCATATTTATTTAAATTGACTGAAACTGGGCTGTTTTTTAATCGTGATATATTTATTTAAACTGACCAACGTTTCAACGAGATTGGTCTCGTCCTCATCAGGGTCCAAACTATAGTTTGGACCCTGATGAGGACGAGACCAATCTCGTTGAAACGTTGGTCAGTTTAAATAAATATATCACGGTTAAAAAACAGCCCAGTTTCAGTCAATTTAATATATATATATATATATATATATATATATATATATATATATATATATATATATATATATATATATATATATATATAATTAGGATGTTATGGTCATGTCATAGAAGATAGTGGATAAGCCTCGACAGGGACGTATAATATCATCTACCAATACATGAATTTGTATGCATATATATATATATATATATATATATATATATATATATATATATATATATATATATATATATATATATATATATATATATATTAAATTCCTACAAATTTCATCATATTCTAATATAATATAGAAAGTCATCAGTGTATGTTTAAAGTACCTTCACCAACCTGATCTACGAACCAGTTTTGAACACCAAAACATTATTGTGGCTACCAGAATAATCCGTACATGTGATAAGAGTTCGTGTCTTACCAACAGTGTTAACAGCAACTTCTGGTTTAGTTTGTACAAACGGAAGTGTTGATTTTGAAAAGGAAAAGAGGAAGATATAAAATTAGTGATTAAAAAATATATACCGAATTCTTGGAGATGAGATATGGCAAGTGGAATACTTTCTTTCATTTATAGTTTCAATTTGAATGGAACGAATTATAATTCCAGTGGATTCATTATCAATCCTGAAAAAAATTAGTTCTAATAATTTAACAATGTGTTCTCAAATGGCATTGAAAAAGAGTAAATCATTAAAAACTTGTTGATTCGAGTAAGGCACGTGCTTTTGATAGTCCTTCTCTGTATATTGACTACGACTGCCACAGCCCATATGAGCAACTACTAGACCATGTGACGTCATAAAACCAGTGCGCAAACGAAACACTCAAATGTTGTGTAAAGATCTCGATTATTATATGTAGGCCTATTTATCATGTAATAATAAATTAAATAATACATAATTTTTCAGGATCTCTATTGAAAATTCTCATTCCATTGATATTAAGAGAATATTTCTCTCCTTGATTATATTTCATATATAAGTCAAGGTGCTTAGAGTTTTCAAGTAGCAGGGAATCCCTCCAGTCTCATGACGTATTATAGCATAGTGTGTCATTTTATGCAAAACCAAGTCACGAAAATGATAAATTGACTTATTTCTTCGATCATTTGGTAATCATCAACCAATTTTCATTGATTTTTTTTACTGAATCTCGATTTCTCTATTTGTATTTGCTGTTTACCATATAAAATGACGGAGACATTGATACATGTGACCTGTGGTAGATGTCACCTATCAAAGCAGTCGTTCTTGCATAAGCTCGGAGATATAATTTTATACCTATTCAATTATACCAAAAACAATTATTAAAAAAATGCTCTATACCAGCTTTTACGATGAAATGAAATGAAAAATGAAAAATTCTCTACCTTTAAACCACTTGAAACATTATTTATCTCAATTTTCCCCATGTTTTGAGGGCGACAATGAATAAAATTAGAGCAATATCAGAGTAAGGACAAATTAATTATAATAAAATTATATCAAGATACGTTCAATTGGGATGTCGCTTTTATACGCTCGTATAAATCCCACGCGATAAACCACATCATCCAAAATATGGTCAAATGTTCCCTGGTTTAATCCTGGTTGACTGACCTCATGAAGGATGTTGCGGGTAGATGGGGGGGGGGGCATTGTTCACGTCACAGGTGAGAGGGGGGAGGTGAAGGTCAACAACCAATCAGCTGTGTTAGCTGTATGAGGTGGGCTTTCCCAATTGTTTACCTGACTGGCGCCAAATCGAGACCAAAAAATAGTGACCTGGACGATTCTAGATCGAGGAATAATAAAGACGATCTATAAGAGGTGTAAAACCTGTCGCTCGCCATCACATATTTTGTGGCTTACCGATTGAATAAAAAATTCTTAAGAGTCCACAGGAGTCGATTTAGCGAAATATCAGTTTTTTGGTGATAACTTTTGAACGGTATGAGATATCAAAATTCTCTAATACGCGAGAAACACAGATAATTATAATAGCTTCAAGATGATATAAGATATAACTATTTAATCATGTCGCATAACTGTCAAGAGTCGACAGCTAAAAAAACACATTTTTTAGCTGTCGACTCTTGACAGTTATGCGACATGATTAAATAGTTATATCTTATATCATCTTGAAGCTATTATAATTATCTGTGTTTCTCGCGTATTAGAGAATTTTGATATCTCATACCGTTCAAAAGTTATCACCAAAAAACTGATATTTCGCTAAATCGACTCCCGTGGACTCTTAAGGGAAACCCACTCATAAACTTGTATGAAATTCTTCGTTATTTATTGACGTAGTTCTTTGTTATTCATATCTTTGTTGAAATGGTATATTGAAAATGTAGAATGAAAAAAAAGGTGAAATATTACGAGAAAATTTCGGAAAAACTAGTCGAAAAATTCGATAAACCGTTATACGTTCAACAAAACCAGTATAGATAGTTAGCATGAAGTCGGCAATTGATAGATTGGTTGAGTAAACCTTCCTCTATTATTGAGTAAACCTTCCTCTATTATTGAGTAAACCTTCCTCTATTATTGAGTAAACCTTCCTCTATTATTGAGTAAACCTTCCTCTATTATTGAGTAAACCTTCCTCTATTATTGAGTAAACCTTTCTCTATTATTGAGTAAACCTTCCTCTATTATTGAGTAAACCTTCCTCTATTATTGAGTAAACCTTCCTCTATTATTGAGTAAACCTTCCTCTATTATTGAGTAACCCTTTCTCTATTATTGAGTAAACCTTCCTCTATTATTGAGTAAACCTTCCTCTATTATTGAGTAACCCTTCCTCTATTATTGAGTAAACCTTCCTCTATTATTGAGTAAACCTTCCTCTATTATTGAGTAAACCTTCCTCTATTATTGAGTAAACCTTCCTCTATTATTGAGTAAACCTTCCTCTATTATTGAGTAAACCTTCCTCTATTATTGAGTAAAGCTTCCTCTATTATTGAGTAAACCTTCCTCTATTATTGAGTAAACCTTCCTCTATTATTGAGTAAACCTTCCTCTATTATTGAGTAAACCTTCCTCTATTATTGAGTAAACCTTCCTCTATTATTGAGTAAAGCTTCCTCTATTATTGAGTAAACCTTCCTCTATTATTGAGTAAACCTTCCTCTATTATTGAGTAAAGCTTCCTCTATTATTGAGTAAACCTTCCTCTATTATTGAGTAAACCTTCCTCTATTATTGAGTAAACCTTCCTCTATTATTGAGTAAACCTTCCTCTATTATTGAGTAAAGCTTCCTCTATTATTGAGTAAACCTTCCTCTATTATTGAGTAAACCTTCCTCTATTATTGAGTAAACCTTCCTCTATTATTGAGTAAACCTTCCTCTATTATTGAGTAAACCTTCCTCTATTATTGAGTAAACCTTCCTCTATTATTGAGTAACCCTTTCTCTATTATTGAGTAAACCTTCCTCTATTATTGAGTAAACCTTCCTCTATTATTGAGTAAACCTTCCTCTATTATTGAGTAAACCTTCACTATTATTGAGTAAACCTTCACTATTATTGAGTAAACCTTCCTCTATTATTGAGTAAACCTTCCTCTATTATTGAGTAAACCTTCCTCTATTATTGAGTAAAGCTTCCTCTATTATTGAGTAAAGCTTCCTCTATTATTGAGTAAACCTTCCTCTATTATTGAGTAAACCTTCCTCTATTATTGAGTAAACCTTCCTCTATTATTGAGTAAACCTTCCTCTATTATTGAGTAAACCTTCCTCTATTATTGAGTAAACCTTCCTCTATTATTGAGTAACCCTTTCTCTATTATTGAGTAAACCTTCCTCTATTATTGAGTAAACCTTCCTCTATTATTGAGTAAACCTTCCTCTATTATTGAGTAACCCTTTCTCTATTATTGAGTAAACCTTCCTCTATTATTGAGTAAAGCTTCCTCTATTATTGAGTAAAGCTTCCTCTATTATTGAGTAACCCTTTCTCTATTATTGAGTAACCCTTTCTCTATTATTGAGTAAACCTTCCTCTATTATTGAGTAAAGCTTCCTCTATTATTGAGTAACCCTTTCTCTATTATTGAGTAAACCTTCCTCTATTATTGAGTAAACCTTCCTCTATTATTGAGTAACCCTTTCTCTATTATTGAGTAACCCTTCCTCTATTATTGAGTAAACCTTCCTCTATTATTGAGTAAAGCTTCCTCTATTATTGAGTAACCCTTTCTCTATTATTGAGTAACCCTTCCTCTATTATTGAGTAAACCTTCCTCTATTATTGAGTAACCCTTCCTCTATTATTGAGTAAACCTTCCTCTATTATTGAGTAAACCTTCCTCTATTATTGAGTAAACCTTCCTCTATTATTGAGTAAACCTTCCTCTATTATTGAGTAAACCTTCCTCTACTATTGAGTAAACCTTCCTCTATTATTGAGTAAACCTTCCTCTATTATTGAGTAAACCTTCCTCTATTATTGAGTAAACCTTCCTCTATTATTGAGTAAACCTTCACTATTATTGAGTAAACCTTCACTATTATTGAGTAAACCTTCCTCTATTATTGAGTAAACCTTCACTATTATTGAGTAAACCTTCACTATTATTGAGTAAACCTTCCTCTATTATTGAGTGAACCTTACCTTCCTCTATTATTGAGTGAACCTTCCTCTATTATTGACTAAACCTTACCTTCCTCTATTATTGAGTAAACCTTCCTCTATTATTGAGTAAACCTTCCTCTATTATTGAGTAAACCTTCCTCTATTATTGAGTAAACCTTCACTATTATTGAGTAAACCTTCACTATTATTGAGTAAACCTTCCTCTATTATTGAGTGAACCTTACCTTCCTCTATTATTGAGTGAACCTTCCTCTATTATTGACTAAACCTTACCTTCCTCTATTATTGAGTAAACCTTCCTCTATTATTGAGTAAACCTTCCTCTATTATTGAGTAAACCTTCACTATTATTGAGTAAACCTTCACTATTATTGAGTAAACCTTCCTCTATTATTGAGTAACCCTTCCTCTATTATTGAGTAAACCTTCCTCTATTATTGAGTAAACCTTCCTCTATTATTGAGTAAACCTTCCTCTATTATTGAGTAAACCTTCACTATTATTGAGTAAACCTTCACTATTATTGAGTAAACCTTCCTCTATTATTGAGTAACCCTTCCTCTATTATTGAGTAAACCTTCCTCTATTATTGAGTAAACCTTCCTCTATTATTGAGTAAACCTTCCTCTATTATTGAGTAAACCTTACTCTATTATTGAGTAAACCTTCCTCTATTATTGAGTAAACCTTCCTCTATTATTGAGTAAACCTTCCTCTATTATTGAGTAAACCTTCCTCTATTATTGAGTAAACCTTCCTCTATTATTGAGTAAACCTTCCTCTATTATTGAGTAAACCTTCCTCTATTATTGAGTAAACCTTCCTCTATTATTGAGTAAACCTTACTCTATTATTGAGTAAACCTTCCTCTATTATTGAGTGAACCTTCCTCTATTATTGACTAAACCTTACCTTCCTCTATTATTGAGTAAACCTTCCTCTATTATTGAGTAAACCTTCCTCTATTATTGAGTAAACCTTCCTCTATTATTGAGTAAACCTTCCTCTATTATTGAGTAAACCTTCCTCTATTATTGAGTAAACCTTCCTCTATTATTGAGTAAACCTTCCTCTATTATTGAGTAAACCTTCCTCTATTATTGAGTAAACCTTCCTCTATTATTGAGTAAACCTTCCTCTATTATTGAGTAAACCTTCCTCTATTATTGAGTAAACCTTCCTCTATTATTGACTAAACCTTCCTCTATTATTGACTAAACCTTCCTCTATTATTGAGTAAACCTTCCTCTATTATTGAGTAAACCTTCCTCTATTATTGAGTGAACCTTACCTTCCTCTATTATTGAGTGAACCTTCCTCTATTATTGACTAAACCTTACCTTCCTCTATTATTGAGTAAACCTTCCTCTATTATTGAGTAAACCTTCCTCTATTATTGAGTAAACCTTCCTCTATTATTGAGTAAACCTTCCTCTATTATTGAGTAAACCTTCCTCTATTATTGACTAAACCTTCCTCTATTATTGACTAAACCTTCCTCTATTATTGAGTAAACCTTCCTCTATTATTGAGTAAACCTTCCTCTATTATTGAGTGAACCTTACCTTCCTCTATTATTGAGTGAACCTTCCTCTATTATTGACTAAACCTTACCTTCCTCTATTATTGAGTAAACCTTCCTCTATTATTGAGTAAACCTTCCTCTATTATTGAGTAAACCTTCCTCTATTATTGAGTAAACCTTACTCTATTATTGAGTAAACCTTCCTCTATTATTGAGTGAACCTTCCTCTATTATTGACTAAACCTTACCTTCCTCTATTATTGAGTAAACCTTCCTCTATTATTGAGTAAACCTTCCTCTATTATTGAGTAAACCTTCCTCTATTATTGAGTAAACCTTCCTCTATTATTGAGTAAACCTTCCTCTATTATTGAGTAAACCTTCCTCTATTATTGAGTAAACCTTCCTCTATTATTGAGTAAAGCTTCCTCTATTATTGAGTAAACCTTCCTCTATTATTGAGTAAACCTTCCTCTATTATTGAGTAAAGCTTCCTCTATTATTGAGTAAACCTTCCTCTATTATTGAGTAAACCTTCCTCTATTATTGAGTAAAGCTTCCTCTATTATTGAGTAAACCTTCCTCTATTATTGAGTAAACCTTCCTCTATTATTGAGTAAACCTTCCTCTATTATTGAGTAAACCTTCCTCTATTATTGAGTAAAGCTTCCTCTATTATTGAGTAAACCTTCCTCTATTATTGAGTAAACCTTCCTCTATTATTGAGTAAACCTTCCTCTATTATTGAGTAAACCTTCCTCTATTATTGAGTAAACCTTCCTCTATTATTGAGTAAACCTTCCTCTATTATTGAGTAACCCTTTCTCTATTATTGAGTAAACCTTCCTCTATTATTGAGTAAACCTTCCTCTATTATTGAGTAAACCTTCCTCTATTATTGAGTAAACCTTCACTATTATTGAGTAAACCTTCACTATTATTGAGTAAACCTTCCTCTATTATTGAGTAAACCTTCCTCTATTATTGAGTAAACCTTCCTCTATTATTGAGTAAAGCTTCCTCTATTATTGAGTAAAGCTTCCTCTATTATTGAGTAAACCTTCCTCTATTATTGAGTAAACCTTCCTCTATTATTGAGTAAACCTTCCTCTATTATTGAGTAAACCTTCCTCTATTATTGAGTAAACCTTCCTCTATTATTGAGTAAACCTTCCTCTATTATTGAGTAACCCTTTCTCTATTATTGAGTAAACCTTCCTCTATTATTGAGTAAACCTTCCTCTATTATTGAGTAAACCTTCCTCTATTATTGAGTAACCCTTTCTCTATTATTGAGTAAACCTTCCTCTATTATTGAGTAAAGCTTCCTCTATTATTGAGTAAAGCTTCCTCTATTATTGAGTAACCCTTTCTCTATTATTGAGTAACCCTTTCTCTATTATTGAGTAAACCTTCCTCTATTATTGAGTAAAGCTTCCTCTATTATTGAGTAACCCTTTCTCTATTATTGAGTAAACCTTCCTCTATTATTGAGTAAACCTTCCTCTATTATTGAGTAACCCTTTCTCTATTATTGAGTAACCCTTCCTCTATTATTGAGTAAACCTTCCTCTATTATTGAGTAAAGCTTCCTCTATTATTGAGTAACCCTTTCTCTATTATTGAGTAACCCTTCCTCTATTATTGAGTAAACCTTCCTCTATTATTGAGTAACCCTTCCTCTATTATTGAGTAAACCTTCCTCTATTATTGAGTAAACCTTCCTCTATTATTGAGTAAACCTTCCTCTATTATTGAGTAAACCTTCCTCTATTATTGAGTAAACCTTCCTCTACTATTGAGTAAACCTTCCTCTATTATTGAGTAAACCTTCCTCTATTATTGAGTAAACCTTCCTCTATTATTGAGTAAACCTTCCTCTATTATTGAGTAAACCTTCACTATTATTGAGTAAACCTTCACTATTATTGAGTAAACCTTCCTCTATTATTGAGTAAACCTTCACTATTATTGAGTAAACCTTCACTATTATTGAGTAAACCTTCCTCTATTATTGAGTGAACCTTACCTTCCTCTATTATTGAGTGAACCTTCCTCTATTATTGACTAAACCTTACCTTCCTCTATTATTGAGTAAACCTTCCTCTATTATTGAGTAAACCTTCCTCTATTATTGAGTAAACCTTCCTCTATTATTGAGTAAACCTTCACTATTATTGAGTAAACCTTCACTATTATTGAGTAAACCTTCCTCTATTATTGAGTGAACCTTACCTTCCTCTATTATTGAGTGAACCTTCCTCTATTATTGACTAAACCTTACCTTCCTCTATTATTGAGTAAACCTTCCTCTATTATTGAGTAAACCTTCCTCTATTATTGAGTAAACCTTCACTATTATTGAGTAAACCTTCACTATTATTGAGTAAACCTTCCTCTATTATTGAGTAACCCTTCCTCTATTATTGAGTAAACCTTCCTCTATTATTGAGTAAACCTTCCTCTATTATTGAGTAAACCTTCCTCTATTATTGAGTAAACCTTCACTATTATTGAGTAAACCTTCACTATTATTGAGTAAACCTTCCTCTATTATTGAGTAACCCTTCCTCTATTATTGAGTAAACCTTCCTCTATTATTGAGTAAACCTTCCTCTATTATTGAGTAAACCTTCCTCTATTATTGAGTAAACCTTACTCTATTATTGAGTAAACCTTCCTCTATTATTGAGTAAACCTTCCTCTATTATTGAGTAAACCTTCCTCTATTATTGAGTAAACCTTCCTCTATTATTGAGTAAACCTTCCTCTATTATTGAGTAAACCTTCCTCTATTATTGAGTAAACCTTCCTCTATTATTGAGTAAACCTTCCTCTATTATTGAGTAAACCTTACTCTATTATTGAGTAAACCTTCCTCTATTATTGAGTGAACCTTCCTCTATTATTGACTAAACCTTACCTTCCTCTATTATTGAGTAAACCTTCCTCTATTATTGAGTAAACCTTCCTCTATTATTGAGTAAACCTTCCTCTATTATTGAGTAAACCTTCCTCTATTATTGAGTAAACCTTCCTCTATTATTGAGTAAACCTTCCTCTATTATTGAGTAAACCTTCCTCTATTATTGAGTAAACCTTCCTCTATTATTGAGTAAACCTTCCTCTATTATTGAGTAAACCTTCCTCTATTATTGAGTAAACCTTCCTCTATTATTGAGTAAACCTTCCTCTATTATTGACTAAACCTTCCTCTATTATTGACTAAACCTTCCTCTATTATTGAGTAAACCTTCCTCTATTATTGAGTAAACCTTCCTCTATTATTGAGTGAACCTTACCTTCCTCTATTATTGAGTGAACCTTCCTCTATTATTGACTAAACCTTACCTTCCTCTATTATTGAGTAAACCTTCCTCTATTATTGAGTAAACCTTCCTCTATTATTGAGTAAACCTTCCTCTATTATTGAGTAAACCTTCCTCTATTATTGACTAAACCTTCCTCTATTATTGACTAAACCTTCCTCTATTATTGAGTAAACCTTCCTCTATTATTGAGTAAACCTTCCTCTATTATTGAGTGAACCTTACCTTCCTCTATTATTGAGTGAACCTTCCTCTATTATTGACTAAACCTTACCTTCCTCTATTATTGAGTAAACCTTCCTCTATTATTGAGTAAACCTTCCTCTATTATTGAGTAAACCTTCCTCTATTATTGAGTAAACCTTCCTCTATTATTGAGTAAACCTTCCTCTATTATTGAGTAAACCTTCCTCTACTATTGAGTAAACCTTCCTCTATTATTGAGTAAACCTTCCTCTATTATTGAGTAAACCTTACCTTCCTCTATTAAGGCCCGGATTCACCAACTATTAACTGGAGTTTAAACCTGGTTTAAATTCCTAATCCAGGTTTATATTTAGGAAGCCGTTTCATGAAGCCTAAACTGGGATTAGATTTGACCTAAACTGAGCTTATACTATTTTAATACGAGTTCTTAAACCCAGTTTATCATTAAACCAAGTTTTACAAAGTCAAGTTTAAACTGAAGTTGATGAAACCCGCCCTAAATAGACTAAATTTCATTTAACAAATAACTGTTGACAAATTTAAAAAATGGGGTGGTTAGATCGCCCTTGTGGTGCCCCGTCCAAACGATCCTATCTTTCATCCATAGCCTTAATTGAGGAACAATGATTTTGTATCAAGTTTCGATGTTATTAAAAAATATATAATAATAATAATAAATAACAATTATGTCGTGATTGCAATGTACGTGAATGGCTTAGATAATAACTAACTCCGAATTTAGACTGAGGCTGGCAAGGTAGGATCGTTCGGGCGAGACACCACAAGGGTGATTCTACCACCCAGTAAGAACAGGAACAGTTATACTGACTCAATAAATAGTTGCTATATAATCAAACAATTGGTTTCGGTAAAGTGAACAAATCATGAAAAATCATTTGTGTTTGATAAATTGAATTGAATGACAGAAAAACTTTTAATGGTTTTCTAATTGGATTTGTTACTAATTTTATCCAACTCATTCATTAATGCTGATTACACCAATTACGTAATCAATACATTTACCAATTACTTCAGGTTGGTACTTGCTAGTCATAGATTTGTGCAACCAAGTTTCATGTTGAGATATATTGTTTAATCTATTATATTTATTGATCAATCATGATTTAACAAGATGTATTCAAAATAGTATCCAATAAAGTACACGGCAGTTCAACCAACATGATAAACAAAATTATCGCCATACATAGGCTTCTTTCGAGTAACAAATGACTAACAATCGTTACAATAGCAATACAACTAACTGGTGGACTAATTGCTAATTGGTGAACTAATGATTGGTTAATTTTAGTTGGTAGCTTTCATTAGCAGTTGGTTCATAAGAGTCGATTTAGTGAAATATTAGTTTTTTGGTGATATAGTTTTTGAACGGTACGAGATATCGAAATTCTAATACGCGAGAAGCACAGATGATTATAAATTTATAATAGCTTCAAGATTACTTTAGTTATAACTATAATTATAGCTCTTGTCGCATTTAACTGTCAAGCGTATATATTCAGCTAAAAAATATGTTTGTTTTATTTAGGCCCGGTATTACCAAGTTCAGTTAGCCTCTATCTGACAGTTCAAACTTTTTATCACCATGGTTACCTGTGGTATTTGTTTTCACCAACTCTCAGATAAATACTAACTGGACTTGGTAATACTGGGCCTTAGCTATACACACTTGACAGTCATGTGACATGACTCAAATAGTAATAACTTAAATCATCTTAAAGCTATTATAATTATCTGTGTTTCTCGCGCATCAGAATTTTGAAAAAAACTGATATTTCGCTAAATTGAATCCCATGGACTCTTAAGAGTCCATGGGATTCAATTTAGCGAAATGTCAGTTTTTGTATGATAACTTCAGAACAGTATGAGATATCAAAATTCTTCAAAGAGGGTATACAAAGATAATTTTAATACCTTCAGGATGGTATAAAATATAACTATACAACTCATTTTGCATTATTGTCAAGCGTATAAACAGCAAAAAAAAAACATTTTTTAGCTGTATAAACGTTTGAGAGTTATGCAACATCAAGTATATCTATCTTTCCTTTTCAGTACAATTTTGATAACTCATACCGTTGAAAAGTCATCACCAACAAACTGATATTTCACTAAATCGACTCCCGTGGGCATTGTTGTCAGTCTAAGGCAACAATGAGTGACGTCACTTGACAGATGTCTTAGGAAGTGTGAAGTTCCATGCAGAGATTCACAACAGCATCGTTCGAAGGCGTTAAATTCTGCAATTGACCGATATCGTCATGTTTGTACTTTCAAGTATGTACAAAAACTGTAGAAAGTCAAACAAACATGAGAAAAGTGTCGACTTGAGATAAAGTCTGTCCAGCTAAATATATTGCCTTCTATAAACTCGACAAACGCAGCATATGCGTTGTAAGATGAGTAAAATATTTGTTTGAAGGCTACTTAAGGCTATTCATCAATCTAAAAATGAGAATTTTTACTTCTGACAAATAACTAGATTTTGAGTCAACTAAAGCATGACCATTGAAGGGAATTGATATTAAAACGTGAAAAAAAGAATCGAAATATTTTTTCCTGTTTTTTCACGCGTGCCGGCAAAATAACGAAAAAACGCTCGCTAAATACGTGAATGCCACAAAAATGATTGTAGAGTTTTGAAACTTGCCAAAGTTATTGTTCACACTATTGGGCATGTCATCAGATGATTAGAGTTCCCATAAGTCTTGCCGTTCTATCGATACAGATTTAATTAGAATCGCATAAAATTTAGTAAAAACTTTCCGGCAACTAAATCTTTGATGATAATCAAACGGTAGGACTTATGAAAATTCTAATTATTTGATGACTTGCCCAATAGTGTTAACAATAACTTTGGCAAGTTTCAAAACTCTACAATTATTTTTGTGGCATTCACGTATTTAGCGATCGTTTTTGGCCATTTTGACGGCACGCGGGAAAAAACAGGAAAACATATTTCGATTTTTTCTAATCATTTTAAATCTAGTAATTTGT
>OZ023334.1:8082131-8084631 GCA_964007535.1 Brachyptera risi
ACCAGTTCGCTGTATTGCTATGGTAACGATTGTTTGTCATTTGCTACTTGACAGAAGCCTATAGAAAAGTAAGAAAGCCTCCAACCAGTAAGTTATTATAGCTATAATATACATAATATATAAAATATCATTCTACCTTGGTGTATTTGCTTTCTTCTTTCGCATGTCTGTACACAATCCAGTGTGTATAAAACCGTTGTCAGTATGCCATTCAATTATTTGACTTATGATTATAAATTCAAAAAATCACACTTTTCACTGTGCATAATAAAAATTATACAAAACACTTGCTGTATTTCAAGAAACTGTTGATTCACAATGCGTTACACCGATTCGAATTAATATATACTATTTTCACTTACACGCCACTCATATATTTGCTACATATGTATGTATGTGCATATAATAAAACACTCGAGATGAACTGAAAGAAATAGAGAACACTTCGATGTAATTATATTTATATTATTTTTCTAAATTATTGTTGGTGAACATGATATATCAATAAAATAAAAAAAATAATTGATAGTGAGAATTTTTATTTTTAGCCTTGAAAGTTTCGAATCAATTTTTTTTTTTTTTGAATTGAAACTTTATTTTATGCATTGAATTTCATAATCCGGTGGCACATAACACAATCATATATTTATCATATATTTATCAAATATTATTTATCGTATTATTATTTATATAATATCGTATCATTTATCATATATTTATATTTGGTACAATTCATATTCTTATATCTATACTTATTCATTTTTTTTATTCTAAATTTTAACGTTTTTTTCTGTTGATGTTTATTACAATTATTTGTGGTGATTCTGTATAGTGATTTATGATTGTGATTTCTGTATATTATGTGATCCCTGTGATCTCTTGTGAGGGTTTTCTATATTATGTAATATTTTAGAAAGATGAAATATATTTCACTTGGAAAATCAAAATATTTTGTATCCATTGTATGATGTCTCTCGACAGATATGACACTATATAGATAAAATATATGTCAAAACGTACGTATTATTTGGCTAGTATAATTTGATGTTGAAATATATTAAATTACAAAATATATGCTCAAGGTGAAAATTATTATTGTATTATTTCATACTTTAAATAATGAAGAGAGACTTCAAATTATTATCGATCTTCAGTTTTTTTATTTATTCACTTCAATAACCAAATTAGACCTACAAAACTTAACAAGACATTTCAATACATTGAATAAAAATTTATATTTATAGTCAAGTAAAATATAATACGATACATTTGAGGTAAACGATCCTACCTTTCATCCACAGCCTTAAATTGGGGAACAAAGATTTTGTATCAAGTTTTGATGTTATTTTGAAATCAAAATTTGAGGTTCCTATTGCCTCAAATTGAAATCGGTGTTTTGAAACAAAAAAAAAAAGTTGAAAAAGAAATAATGTCCGATTGCAACTAATATACCTGCATAGAAGCATTTGATAAATGTGTCTATTCTTTCCTAATTGAGTATAAGTGTATACTTGTTACTGCAATTTGTAATTATAACGCATACAAATGAATGTATTTCTGTGTCATTACAAATTTACATCATAACTCGAACAATGATGTATAATAACGCAAATTCTTCTTTTATGTACCGCAAATTCAGAATCAAATAAAATGGAATATGTAAGAGACAAGAGAAAAATGTCATCAAATATTTTGTAGGCCTATCATGTACGATACTTCAAAATATTAAATTAAAATTTATTAATTTGTATAACTACGTTCAATTAAACAAATTATAGGCCTATACATTTTATAATTTAATTTTGTCATCTATTCATGAATTCAATTTAATATATATATATATATATATATATATATATATATATATATATATATATATATATATATATATATATATATATATATATTAATTGATAATATATATTAATATAAATATTAAATGATATTTGTATGCATTTTTAGGAATATATTCAAATTATTGTTATAGGCCTGAAGTGTCCTAGGGAAACTGTTTTGGCCGCAAAGTTTAATGCACTTTTTTATATATAACCTGCATATTTTATGCACAGTTTAAATATTCCCTCAAGAATATCAATTACGTATAGAAAAAAAAACACCAAACATATGTAAACTAACAACAAAAATCCCTAATCTATAATTGATAATCACCTTTATTTATTTGTTTTTTTTTATTATTATTATTATTCTGCTAAATAAGACGAGTCGATGAATGAAAAAAACGATAAAAAATCTTCACTGATCACTTCGCACTAATATCACTAATTGTCACTAATTGGCAAGGTCGCGTAGCACATGGGCTGAGCGATGACAAGAGTGACGCGAGCGATACGAGCACCACGGCTGCTGGGATCGTACTGAAGGCCGAACGTGAGATTATACATCCAAGTGGCGGTGTTTGTGTATAGTCTGGTCCCACGTATAGACCGTGTATTGCAATGTTTTAGAAAAATTGTTTTTACTTTGGATAAGATTTATAGCA
>OZ023334.1:8089631-8114631 GCA_964007535.1 Brachyptera risi
TATTTTAGTTTTTAATATAACTGGATACAGGATATGTCGCCGATTATCGATTAAACGATCGATTACCTATAAGCATTCAATTACCAATAAATTATTAAACATTTTATTACTAATAGATCGATTCAACAATTATTATTATTCATTCTATTATTAATCGATGTTTGAAACTTGGATAAATTGAATAAATTATATTCTTATTGTTATTAAGGAATTGATTAATCGATTAATCGACTATATCGCTCGATTGTTTACTAGCCGTAAATTAATCGACTATCGTTCGTTCGATCAACATGAAAAATCGATTTATCGACGCCAGTTTTTGACATCAAACGGCAACCTTACATAGTCTATATAAACTTATGTATACTTCTTCAATTGATTTTTTCAATTTCTCTGTTGCGTTCTCCCTTCTATATTAGGCCTACTAATACAAAGGAATCGGTGTGCAAGCTCAATGTGAATTGAATACCGGTACGTTGTTTATTTCTGAAAATGATATTGAATTACTTTTCACTCTTACCGAGATTACGTTAGTAGAATATTATGGAATATTCATTTATTTGCCATTCAAAATCTACGTTACACTAGTATAGGGTAAATTATACATGTTTATAACAGCTAGGTTATACGGGGGTACGAATGACCAGCTGGTGATTATGAAACAATGATAAGTGATGATAAGTGAGAGGACGTTTACAAAAACCTATGCCTTATGCGGGACTCGAACCCACGCCCAACGGTGACTTCAGTTTCTGAAGCGGTGCCTCAGCTGACCGAGCTACCGAGGGTGGCTATATCTATCATTGAAAGAAATTGTAAATACTAAAAAATTAAGGATACTGTTTCTTAATAATCCAATAATCCAATATAACTGATATCTTGTTAATTTACAAATTCGCATAAATAATTCTGAGGGAGAAGATGGTGAATATTGACTGGATTGTGACATTATTAAAGTGGGGATCAACGCTGTGACCTTCTCCGGCAAGAGGGGGGAGGGGGTGATTTACTCTAGTATTGTGTGACCATTAAGGACAGCCCCTTAGAGTAGGCCTAATTATTGAATAAAACAATTATTTCAATTCACTCACTCACCCTTATATCACGCCCTCCCTCCGAACATTCCATACTACAAGTTGTAGGCTAAGATGCAAGTGAAGTATCTCTTCGAATAGCAGCTGCAGGCCTACGATCTTATTTTTAGGTTAAAACTTCAAACACTGTGGACAACCTGTTTCGTTCGATTTTTAGTGTTGCTTTCAAGCAATAACGAACCCTCGGCATGTTTACATAATTCGAAGTAAAATACGATTTGATATAAAACACGAGATTGAAATTATTACATTGTATTAATGTAAAATACACCAGGTAACGTTTGAACGGTTCTTGCAACTTGCTTTTCATACCTTGATGAATTTTGATTCCACGAGCACAAGCGGCGATTGACAGTTGACATAGTAGGCCTACAATGAAACAAGAAGGCGCGCGGAACATTCTTCCGTGAACAGACCTGCACATCAATGACACTATTATACATCATCACTGTTTACGTTCCCACTGAACGGGCTTAGATTGATTGATTAATTTACTTTAGTTTAGATTGGTTAGATTAGGATAGTTATAGGTAAGGTTGATTCAGATTAATTTAGGTTGCCCTTATTCAGCAGCAGCAACAACAACGCAATTCAAAATATTCCCAGATGGATATTTTTGAATTGCCAGTATTACCAAGTCCAATTAACGTTCATCACAAAGTTGGTGAAAACAAATAGAATGCGTATAAGATAACCATATTAATGAAAACAACTTGAAATTGCCAGTTTGAGCTAATCCCACGTTGGTAATTCAGACACTTTGAGCCAATTTTACGAACTCTTATACCCTAATAATACGGGCAGTCTCGAGGCACTCTTCAGGCGCGCAAAATGCCCAATGTGAGTGCCTCAGTACCGCCTTAGGAATTCAAGTGTTATTAGGGTAGTTATTTATATTAATGCATTAATTAATAGTAAATGTACGAAAATGACCTGCGTAACCACGGTTTATGAGTATACTAATATAGACCGGGTGCGCAATCAAGGGTGATAACAGGTTAATCCGCTAACTATTGCCTCTATTGCTCAAATTCACCAACTATCAATGAGGGGGTTGGTGCAAAAACAAGTCAAGTCACAAATTTCATATCTGGAGATATTCACGGTATTAGATTCCAAATTCCAAAATAAATATATAGCTCCAATATTACTTATTTATATAAGTATAGTGGTACAAATAGATCAATTTTCTACTGTAAAAATCATTTTGAGTGATTTTTATTGAAGGGATGATTATTTTTTGCAACCCTTGATGCATTTGGACTTGTCATGTTTTTGCACCAAAAATAATTTTATTACATAATTACGATTTTTATCAAAGTTATTCATTTTAATCAATACAGAGTTGATATTTTGATTGCTAGAATTTCTGGATTTTTTCGATTTTCAACTCTAGACAGCCATTTGGTAAAATCTGACAGCTCACTGCCACCTTGATTGGTTACAAGAACGAGGCAAGTCCTGGGACATGTCTTGTTCTTCCCACAAAAGTGAGTGGCTATAAGTGTGCATTGCATACTGGCTTGTAAGGTATGTCCGGACTTGACTTATTATTGCTCCAAAATGAAGACAAAAAACTATTTGACATAATTGCTCGCTTTTTTCAAAAACAAGAAAAATGTGACTTGACTTGTTTTTGCATCAACCCCCTCATTCTTAAATCTGGCGGTTCTTAGCCTCAAGGAAAAGTGTCGTGTTCAGAGGTGTTATGATTGCCATGGTAACGGGTAGATCGCGCGAGCTACTGGAGGACGAGGGATAAAGCCCTATCTCTTCGGTAAGGAATGGCACTACTCCTGTTGCGCAGTGTACTTTGACCTTGATTTGACATTGAGCCAGAAAACCGGGAACAACCAACAGAAACGAAGAGAAGAGAAGAGCAGAAATCAACAGGTGATAGCTGAGAAGGTACTTTTGGTGTTGGCTCAGACGTTTTCATCGCTGTTTCGAAAATGTTTTGGGGTAAGAAATTCATTAAATGAAAATTAAATGAAATAAATTACTATCTTCACAATCTGTGGATCGCAACAATAGTAAATAGTAAACCTATATCTTGATTTGCGTGGAATAATGGAAAATCTGTTCATCAGTAGGCCTATGCCGTTGAAATTTGCAATGTGGTTAAATCGATGAGGCGATTAAGGGAAGAAAAATGTAGGCCCTACGTAGCACAACTTAATTTTTTCAACTTGTAATTTGAATACGTTGGGTCTACCGTGGTTTTCTTTTGAAAAAGAAAATGGGCCGCTAGGGGCTTCCCTACAAACACAAAACATTCCCTATGCGCGCCCTAGACATGCTCAAAGGGAATATTTGCACATTAAATATATTTGTATTTGTAAACATTCTTGCAGATGTGCTAGATGCACGGTGGCAAGATATTATTATTCTATTGGATCATTTTCTTGAATTCTAATCATTTCTTTGCAGTTATTCCTTCTTCTTCCAGCTCATTCTAGTCTCTTATCGTCCTCTGGACGAAACCGTTTTTCCCTATATTTGAGTAAACTCTCTCCACCTCCATTCTTTCTCCTCCCCTATTACTTCTTTGGATCCCCTTTCCAACTCTTCTGCCTAGTTGTTCCCATCCGGTACAGTTATGTCTTGCTTTGAAGAAGTTGCACAGTCTAGTCCTTCGTCTCCTTGCTTCCAGGGTTTCCCATTTCAGTTGTTCAATCATTATGGTTGGTCTTTCCAGTTCTTTCTGTATCACTCCCTTATTATTCCTAATGGTCCTCCATCTCTTGACTCTCCCCAATACCTTCCTCGCAGCAACCCTCTGTACGCTCTCTAAAGCCTTGATTAATCCTGTGTCCCGAGGGTCCCAGACTGAACTAGCGTACTCCAGTGTGGGTCTAATTAGTGTCTTGTATACTTTGTTTTTGATTTCAATTCCTATCCCCTTGAGCTGTCTCATAACAAAATTTAATTATCTAATCCCCTTCTTTTGACAACTTTCTAATATGATCCCCCCCACCCCAAGTTTTTATGCATGTATAATCCGAAATATTTATAACCGTCAACCTGCTCCAGTATGCTTTCTCCCATCCTAAATGATGTCACATCTTTATTCTTTTTACTTCTGGAGAATTCGACTACCTTACATTTTTATGCATTTTTCTGGAGGTAGGCAAGGTCATGATAGAGCGGTAGTCATAAAGGGGGCTAGATTGATGTCGGTAAATTCTCTTTCTTGAATAGGACAGGTAGGGACTGGAATGGGCTTAGTAGAAGTGTTTTTGAAGGGGATGAAATTAGGTTGAAGTTATTCCGTCAGAGGGATAGGGATAGTTAGGGAACTTGCCACCGCGCATTTATGTGCAATTGCAAGAGTTGAATAATAATAATAAAATGAAAAGATTTCTTGCAAAAAAACATCACTTATCATAACCTGCAAATCTTTGCATTTATATCTTTACAATACTGACAGATTTATGCCACTTCTCAGCAAACATAATGAACTCCTAAACTTGAATATGGAAGAAAATTTTGAAAATTCAATTTGATTATTTTCAAATCACGTTAAAATACCTCAGAAGAATACTAATTGAAAATAATTTTGACACTAAAGAAGGGCTTTCCACCTAGGGGATTTCTCCCCATGAAAGGGAAAGCCCTTCATATTAGCAACACAATCTTTTTAATCAAAAATAATTGAATAACCACGTTGTATTTTTCCGAATTTCGTTCATGTGAACCCCTCGCGCGACACATTAGTTGGACTTGAACATTAAGAGAATTAAGAAAATTCCAGATTGGTATTCCCGTTATCAAATGGAATTATATAGGCGCCTATATATATATTTTGAATTATGGATCAATATTTCTTTCAAACTTACATGTTTGTAGGCCTAAATTAAATATGTATGTACCGGTAATGTATTTGGAATGTCTTGTTTGTGTGTATCATACTGAACTGACGTGTCAAAGTCAAATATCATGTAATGATGAAAAAAACGAATAAAAATAAAAAATATATAGGCCTATATATATATATATATATATATATATATATATATATATATATATATATATATATATATATATATATATATATATATATATATATATATATATATTATATATATATATATATATATATATAAATATATATATATATATATATATATATATATATATATATATATATATATATATATATATTTATATATATATATATATATATATATATATATATATATATATATATATATATATATATATATGTATGTATGTATGTATGTATGTATGTATGTATGTATGTATGTATGTATGTATGTATGTATGTATGTATGTATGTATGTATGTATGTATGTATGTATGTATGTATGTATGTATGTATGTATGTATGTATGTATGTATGTATGTATGTATGTATGTATGTATGTATGTATGTATGTATGTATGTATGTATGTATGTATATATATATGTATATATATATATATATATATATATATATATATATATATATATATATATATATATATATATATATATAATATATATATATATATATATATATATATATATATATATATATATATATATATATATATATATATATATATATATATATATATATATACATATATATATATAAATATATATATATATATATATATATATATATATATATATATATATATATAAATATATATATATATATATATATATATATATATATATATATATATATATATATATATATATATATATATATATATATATATTGAACATTTGGGTGTAATCGGGAACATTTTATCATTTTGTAGGAAAGAAATTTACATTCTGGGACATTGATGAGATCAAGGAGTGGACCAAACCAGAAACCATGGTGGGCCGTCTCAACATCACTCGAGTGACAATAGTCACACATGAAATCGACCAATATACAGATGACGAGTATTTTGCCATGTGGATATCGGTTAACGGTATCGAATATCAATTGGTCAAGACATACAACTTCGTCAAAACGAGCTCTATACCCTTGAACGTTACTTTTGACAAGGGTGACGAAGTGAAGTTCTACTTCAGCACCAACGTCAAACCCGAGGCAGGACTAAAGGCAATGAGTGTGCACCTCATCGGGGAACTGCATATTCCCGAGACAAACGCCGACAGTGTGTACGGAAAACTTTGCGAGGAATATAAAACAAAACTCATGGAAGAAAAGTTGCGCCAGGAAATTCAGAGAATGAAGGATCTAGAGTAAGTCTATAGGTAAGTCTATTAGGTTATAAGCCTCGGTTTTGAATGATTCAGTTGATTTAGCAGTTTTATGTTATACATCAGCAAGGGAGTGGTTTCCCCCCCCCCCCTTACACCTAATATGATGATTCCTTTTAGCTTCTCAATCACCCCTATCAACGGCTAGATAATTTTGGTATTATTATTATTTAAACTTAAAGTTGCACATAGGTGCACCGTTTCAAGTTCCCCAACTACCCCTATCCCACCACCTCCCTAACCCTCTGACGGAACAACTTTAGGCCTATTTCATCCCTTCAAAAACACTTCTACTAAGCCCATTCCAGTCCCTACCTGTCCTATTCGAGAAAGAGAATTTACCGACATCTAATCTAGCCCCCTTTATAACTACCGCTCTATCATGACCTCGCCTACCTCCATACCCTGACTCGTTCCTTTCAATCAACTTATGCAGCTCCCCCCATCTCCCCTCTCCATCCATGACCCTGAAGAACTACGCTTCCGGCACTCGTCTGTCGCTTTGCTGCCGCCATCCCACAAAACACCGACTCTGCACCCAACTGTCCTGCTGCCTTCATTATCCATTCTGTATCAGGAATACAGCCAACAAAAATATTACCATTATTATTATATTTCAGAACGGAGATGTTCAAGGGTTCGAAAATTATTGCCTGGATGGCCGACAAGACAACGATTGTATTTCATAATTTTTTCACTTTCACAACAGAAATATATCTTCAATTTTTTCATTCATATAGGGCTTACTGTTTGATAATGCACCATACTGACGATTACAATCTAATAGCGGCAATAAATGAGATGTTGAGAAGATGAGATGAAATTGCATTACGTGTTCTAATATAGCAGGAAGAGGTCGGTCATGGCCTGTTATGGAACCATCCCAGTATCAACCTATACGACAGGCAAAATATGAAAAACCTGTTGGGATGGTCCCCATAGTGAAAATTGAACCCTGGTCACCTGAATGATGGCTACTGATCCACAACATATTATGACGGGGGTATATAGTAGAGATGTCGGCGGGTAGCAATTTTTGAAGTCGGGTACCCGTCATCATTACCCGACTAGTACCCGGGTAATGAAAATTTTTTTAATCTCAACTATGCTCATCTACTTTTCATTTAAATGTATTTTATCGTCTCATTTACCATCTTCAGGTTACCATTATTAATGTTGCAACTATAAACAGTCTGCTCATATCATATCACTGACACTCTCAGCACAACATAATCTACCCAAACGCATTGGTTGAGTCGACCTGAATGAATGTGGCATGTCCCTTTTTTTGGAAAACAAAGGGCCATGTGTTCAAGCGGCATGCAGAAGTGTTGGAACTGTGGTCGCTACGAGGAGTGTTGGGGGGGGGGGGGGGGAGTGCGAGCGAGATGAGACTGGTGACATCTATGGTCTAGAGAGTAGTAGAGGCCTAAATTCTTTCGTTTTTCCTGCCACACAAGCGCGCTTTGTTTAAAAGTTATATGTCGGTGAAAATGAAGAACAAAAGCTCGCGTTGTGAGAAGAGGCGGGTACCCGGGTAAGGAATATTGGAGTCGGGTAGTGGTGTACCCGAGCCGGGTACCCGCCGACACCCCTAATATATACTATATATAATAGATTTTTTCATGCCACCCTTCATTATAGGCTGCCACCTATTGTACTATCTGTGTTCTGAACACCAGTTGAAATGTACAAACCATCATTTTTTTATCAATTGTGTTTTATAGAGAAAGACGACAATCCAATCTAAGGAACTAGCGCCGTCTACACAAAATCAGCAGAAGTTGAACACTGATCACGAGCGACAGTCATCAGTGCAATCAGTACTTACGGCATCTCTCCTTCAACTCTTCACCCGTAATCATACATCACAACGCATATAGGAAAATATACTAAAGCTAGGATATAAATTTAATGGGTTGAAAGTAGGCACAGAGAGAACAGCAGCTTACCCTGAGAGATAACTAGAGCTCATTAAAGATAGTCTGTTTTGAAAGTTGGAACAGAAAGAACAGCAGCTTACCTTGAAAGAGATAACTAGAGCTCATCAAAGATAGTCTGTTTTGAAAGTTGGAACAGAAAGAACAGCAGCTTACTTTGAAAGAGATAACTAGAGCTCATCAAAGATAGTCTGTTTTGAAAGTTGGAACAGAAAGAACAGCAGCTTACCTTGAAAGAGATAACTAGAGCTCATCAAAGATAGTCTGTTTTGAAAGTTGGAACGGAAAGAACAGCAGCTTACCTTGAAAGAGACAACTAGAGCTTATCAAAGATAGTTGGTCGATAGCACAAGGGAGTAGCATGTTTCAGAGAACCAAGAATAATAACTTACGTATCAAACTTGCTACAAAAACGGTTCAACATGAGATGGATATATTGTGTGCCAAAAAAAATGACCTCTATGTCAACGCACCTTCAACCCAACATTCATTCATTCCAAGACTGGCTTTTACGTAAAATTTACGACTAAAAGTTCAATCGGGAGATGAAATTTACCATCTAGCTGAAGCTTCCAGGCGAGTTGTGTTGAGCCTTCAACTGGAAAATTAATTTCATCTTCCAGTTGAACTGTATTGAACTTTTTTTATAAAACCGGGATAACAGGCAGTAAATGTAGTAGGGGTTCTACATAGTTTCTTTCAAGATACTAAATATGTACAATTAACATGGTGTGTTGCTCTACTCCTCTCAGGGTACACTGCTGTACTCTATTCCATTCCACCCATTAGACATATGAAAATATATATTCACTATAATCTCAGAGTTATATATCCCTATGATCATGAATATAATCACTATATTATTAAAGAATATCTTGTAATTGAATGAGTAGCTTAGATGAATCATGCTCACTTTCAATTCAGTTGTAAGAAATAGAAGGATTACATTCTAAATTTAACAATCCAAATTGAATAATGTGAGAAAGGACTAGGAGTAATAAGTACGCATATAGGGAAAAAGGTAAAACAATGAGTAGCTTACCTCTAGAATACATTAGTAATTTTGTTATAACCATGTGAATAGAAGTGTACGTACTCGAAAAATTACCTTGTAGATTCATCGGTCCGATTTTTTTACTTCAATTCAGTGCCTTCAAACATATATTTACGTGTTTGGTGATTAAAGTGTGACTAAATCAAGGTGCAAACGTTAATAAACGATAACCATTTTTTATAGCCTTACTGCTTTCGTAGAGTTGCGTGTATTTCCACAAACATCAATAAGCACAGTAAAATCAAATATTAATTCATACATTTTGTCATTTTCCATCTCCTTTTTTTTCATCAATTCTGATAGAGTAGGTCTTCTACTTTTTAAAGAACAACATTATAGACTACAGTATTTTCCTGAAATATGCATATCCAGTAGGTCTCAACTTTATTTGTCAATATACGTAGATCAGCTTATATGTAGGCCTATTGTGTTCTCTTTATTTTACTCTTTTCTCCTCACACTGACGCATGTGAATATTTTTACTTCAATTTTACATTTTTTTTATTAATAGGCCTAGATTTGAGGTAGTTTTGTAGTTAGTTATATTATTGTTTGTTTGAATCATATAAAACAAATATTGCATACGCTATCTATAGCTGGCTAATTTCTTACAACAAAGTTGATCATTGATGATTATTGATCAATAATGAATACCTAGCTTGTTTAATCATTGCTCAACTTGAAATACCGTATTTACGCGATTGCAGTCCGCACCCTATTGTAGTCCGCACCCTAGTTTTTTGAAGTAGGTTTTAGAAAAGTACTTTACATGCGATTATAGTCCGCAGAGAAATACACATACTTAAACACGTAAAAATCGAGTTAGCGCAGCGACTACGACACGCCTGCTTACACTACTGGAGTTATACTGGCGCATGGCAGTGACACTGAACTGACATCTCAGCACATTTCAGTCACTTGGTCTTAGCTGTGTGCAGTGCGATGCGCGCTCGGTCGACATACCTGCCCCCCGCCCCCGCCCGCCCACCCGAACATCAACAAAACAAGCAAGGCGGATCGCACGCCAGCCCGCCAGTCAAGGTTAACCTTGAGACAAGGCGAAGTATTGCGCATCACTTGGAGACATTTGACAGAATGGCGTGAATTTTTTTTTTACGCGCTTGGAAATCCGTCATCGATTGTAGTCCGCACCCCTGTTTTAGATTTTCTAAATTTGGAATATACCTGCGGACTGTAATCGAGTAAATACGGTATATCTTGTTACATATTGTGTCACTTGTATATTATATTATACAATCAATATATTATCCATCGTAAATATATCCATATAGATCGGAATGCTATGAAAGATTAGAGCCTGGGCCTACATTCATACTTCTACCGAATCTTGAAACATAGCTACTTTTAATCTTCTAGATGTATTCAAACATGTAATGGCCGATGGGAAGAATGGTACAAGTCACACGTGACTTCTGAAGTATCTCAATTTCAAATGATCAAACCTTGATGTTTTTAATCGATTTCGCAATTGAATGAAATTTTTTAACGATCGTTCGTTCGTGGTGCTGTATGTACTTACCTACTTGAAATCTCGATACATATTCTGGAAACTAAAAAAAATGTTAGATGGCATATCTGACTCCTTTTTTCTCAAAATGTGATGTAACGTTATTCCTGTGTACGCTATTAGAAACAGTCTTCTATGTTCAACTATACTTGCTGCATGACACAATGTAATGTTTGTAATTTGTATGAGTAATGTGATGTATCAATATAATCATGCATTATAATAATGTATAGATGTATTTTGACGAATTTCAGTTTGTTTTACAAATACAATACCTCAATCCACTGAATGTCAAATCACATCAAATCATTTTGGTAGGGTTAATATTTCGAGGAACTGTGTCTTTTCAAAAGATCATTTGTTAGACGAGCTTTAGCGAGGATTCAATTTGACATACTGAAAAAAATTGGTGTTCGTTTTTATGTTGTTTTTTTTATGTTTTTTTGTCGGTTCTCCACAGGTCAAACGGCTACAGCTATCAACTTCAAACTTTTTTTCGTCATGGTTCCTCATCTAACTTAGATCTGTAGAGTTTTGTGGCATTATCGGGTGGTAACTTTTTTTTTTATGAATTTTAGAAATTTCAAAAATCCCCATTAGAATAACCCGGAGGAAAATACAAATCCAAATCAAATTTTCGCCGAATATAAAGGAAACTATTAAGCACATTTTGAGAAATTTTTCGCATCAATCGGATGAGAAATAACGAAGAAAACGCATTTATAAAGCATTTTCCCATCAATTTAGGCTATTACGGGAACCAATTAAATCTATAGCAACAAGTGTCACCAATTAATTCAAAACGATTGAAATGAATGAAGAGGAAGGCCGTGATATAACTGATTCTCGTAAGGTTTTTGAACGTTTGGAGTGATCCAAGGTCTGTAGATGTAGATTGGGTTGACAAATTATTTTTCATTCTAGATTTCTATACCCCTAAGCTCGTCTGACAACGCGCATCCCGCGTTTTCCTAGTTATGATCTATTGCCATCGCTTTTGTGTGGGGTTATATTACGTAATAAATATTAAATATGTATGTATAATAAATGAATCGTGTTTTATTTTAAAATTTGCTGATATGAAACATCAAAATACCTTAGCCTACATAATTCACAATCCTGTAGACATATACATTTTTATTTGAATATAATAATTAATTAATTACAATCACAGAAATTGTCACAATTGTTGGTGTAAAATGAGTGTCGTATATTTGTATCTAGGTGGGATGTAGGTGGTCTACTAACTGAATAAAAGTGAAAGCTCGTAATTTTACTTCACTGCAGGTTCAAACATTCGACGATTTTGAAAGAGGTAGTCGAGTTTCTGACGGTGATTCTTGTCCTGAAGAATCATTGACCCTAAAAATACCGCAGGTATACAAATATGATGGTGATATTTGTGTTTTTAATGTTGCTAGACAACCTCTCATAGATGCTAGTGTTGCAAGAACAGTCTGGTTTGCTATAGAAAGGCCAAGGAATCAATCCAACTTTTCGTGTGGAATACGTCGCTATCGGAAACGCAACAAATATCCACATGGCAGTGAGTCGTAAGGTTACGACCTGGGTGACCATCGGAAAAACAACCAATAACCAACTCTAAGTATCACCTAGACTAAACTTTCTAATTCCCCACTAGAATGCTTATTGAGAACTGCGGCAACAAATAAACACTAGAGATATTTTCAAATAATTATTGCTTCAATTTGCTATCGCTAGCCTGATTAATCGTAGACATATTGGCCTGACAAAAACGACTGGTACCAACCCGTCTGACTAGATTGTTAATTCTAATGTTGGGCCTGCATAAAATATATCTGTGCCCTTATTCTATAACGATCAACAAAATGAAAGTGTCGAGGCTTATATGACACATCACGTTGAAGTGTACAGAATCCAGCTAATAGTTGGACTATAAACCAACTATAACAAACGGTTTGTCCGAGACTGTCAGTCTTTGAAATGATAGGAAAGATACGAAATTTGGCTTGTTTAGTGTCACTGCTCTGTTGCCATGGCAACTAGAATCCCTGGTGACGAGCATCTTCGGTTGTAAGAAAACGATGGACCTCTGTAGTTTATACTCGATGCGGGATCATAAATACTGAAATCGTGTCCAAGAATACGATGCTTATTCCCCAGGACACAAATGACCCCATTAATTATCATCTCTAAACTTATTCGTTCAATATTCATAAATACACTTCAATATTTTTAATAAGTCCACAGCAAAACTCTCGGTCGTCAATGTTAGAGAATGGGCACAACAGTGAGACGGCAGCCGTTGGGAATTCTTATTTTGATATCGACGTAGAATTGTAGTTTGTTGAATAAGTTACCAGGACATTATAATCAACTTCCTTTTTTTTTTACTTTTTTTTTTATATTGGGTTTTAACGACGCACTGTAATGATTACTAAGATCTATTGGCGTCGGATGAATGATTAATGAGATGATGGGATGATGAGATGAAGGTTTTATGTTTAATGGGAAGGATAGTGGGAAGGAAGCGGTCATGGCGTATATTGTGGGAACCATCCCGGCATTAGCCTAGACTACAGAGGGAAACCACGAAAAACCCCTGTAAAGATGGACGGTGGCGGGGATCGAACCGGGTCCGACATACCCACTGCCTCCCGGGTCACATGGAGCAAGTGCGTTAACCACTCAGCTACCTGTGCCGGTCAAATGGATATTGAAATGAGACATTTGCGGGACTCGATCACTTACGACAGTGACAACGTACAGGAATCAGGCCTAGATACCGCTAGAGAAAAGTACACAATTTTCTTCTAGTCAAGGTTCATAGCCGAGACCGTCCGATCTTACGACCACTGCATTCGACAGACCTGCGGGGCGGTATGGGCAAACGCTTCGGGGGGCGGCGGGATGGAGACGGTAGGGGGCGGCACAGAGCTCTTGGACGAGACGGTGCCAAACGTGGACGCGGGAGGCACGTGCTGGAAACAGACAACACATGATGATTATTTGTTTAATGAACCCACCAACAGCTAGGTTATACGGGGGTACGAATGAGCAGGTGATGCATGACAAACTGCATGATTTCAACACAAGAAACAAATCCGCATTCGTCTTGGAGGCTCACAAGCTGGAGCTCTTCAAGAAAAGTCCAGCTTACGCTGGGTGTAGATTTTTTAATTGTTTACCTATTGTACTAAAAGATGCCAGCAAACTAGATTCTAAAATAGTATTCCAAAAAAAATTACGCAGTTATCTGATTGAAAAATGCTTTTATAGGTTAGATGAGTTTTGTTAAAGTGTGTTCATATTAAGATTTTTATATTGAATATTTTGAATTTTTGTTATATAACTTTTTTTATGACTTTCCATTATATTATGTAATGATCCAAAAGGAAATAAAACCATTATTATTATTATTATTATTATTATTATGAAATTATGAAGTGATGATAAGTGAAAGAACATTTACAAAAACTCATGCCTTATGCAGGACTCAAACCCACGCCCAAAGGTGACTTTGGATTCTGAAGCGGTGCCTCAGCTGACCAAGCTACCGAGGGTGGCTACCAGACAATACACACACATATAAAGTGTAATGAGCAATAAGTAACTGATATCATTGAAATATTCAAAGGATATCACTACTCTGGGGCTAGACTTGAATGAATAATGATGCTATTGTTCCCCAAGTTTTGAGAAAACCGAGAAATTATCATCTCGGGTTCAGAAGTTACAATTTATTTATTTGTCCTCTAGGACCAGCCACCTTATTACGAGTCATGACGTAGACATTACCTCATTCTGTTCATGTTTCGATATGAAAGAGGGTAATGTCTCGGAAAAGAGACAAATAATTACAACTTTATAAATTGAGAACGATTTCTAGTCTTCTCTAAAATCAGTGAAAAATGGCAAGATTATTCATTCAAATTCAGCCTCAGGTTTATTGATGTCCTCCAATAAAATATCCCAACTAGGCCTATCATCAGGGTTGCAGTTTGATTGCGATGTTTCCGATCAATTCGAAATTTTTCAAAATTGAAATATCAGGTCTGATGGAAAAAATATTCATGACTACAAATTACCGTAATTGAAATTATAACATTTGACGATTAATTTTTGTTTTAATATTGAATATTTGGTTGACTATTGGATTGGTTTGCTTGCAAATGGTAGCTATGCCCTGAATACGCCTAAGAGATTGGATTGATCTTTTTTTCAACAGCATTGAAACTTGATACAAAATCATTAGGGTCTATTCCCCAATTAAGGCCAATTAAAAATTGAAATAATTGAAAATTAAAATCCCCACTCCAAGACGCTCTTTTGTACGGTAGGCCTATCTTCAATCAGCATACTGAGAATTACAAACATACCTTGTCGTTTATCTCTGGAAAGATGGTACTAAGGTTGAAGTTTGTCAACGTCCCCGTGGTATTGGCAGCATTTGGCGATCCTGTCGCCTGTTGAGAATTTCTCGCTGGATGCCCGGTCCTCGCCGGTTGCTGACCAAACGCCGGCGCAAACGCAGCCAGCTGATTGTGACTCGAATTACCAACCTTCCTCGGTGGGTACAACAGATTCTGCGATGTCGAATAGATGACAGGATTCTGCTGCGGTGTCGGCAGGTAAGTCCCGTAAGAGGGATCCTCCGCGGAATTAACGCCGGGCGGCATCGGCAAATAACCAAGATCCGGTATGGCAGACGATATCGTCGTCGAAACAATCGGTTCTGGTATACGCCTCCTCACGTTCTTCTGTTTCAAACAGTTGTGTCCCGTCATTCGTCGCGCGCTGTTACAAACGTTTCTGTTTGTCGATTGGTTAGCATCGTTTCTCACCGCCAGGTGGTACTGGTTGTTCGCGGCGCTGGCACCATACGGTAGAGGCGGTCTCGGTAAACGGTTCATCGGGTTTCTGAGAGGAGTCGCTGCCGGCGGGAATACAAAGTTCGGCGGGTCTGGAATGCCAGACGAGTAATTGTTCCCGCCGGGTAGATCGGGAAGGAATCCGGTGGAAGAGTTGAGTGGGATGTAATTTGTGGATGGGTGTAACTGAGAGTTTTGAGAGGACACGGTTACGGTGTTATTTGGAATTGCAGCTTTATGAGTGAAGTTGTAGTTATGATTTTGGAAATTGTGATTCGAAGTTTGATTATCGTGTTGTGGTATTTCGACAGGCGGGAAATAATTTGTTTGTAGAATGTCGGGATTGAACGGAGGGATTCTCGACTGATTGTAGGACTGGTGCGAGAAACGCTCCGAGACCATTGGCGGCGGTAAACTGACGACTTTCTTCGACGTTTCTACGCTCGGATTATTCGTCAAACCGATCAGAGCTTCGGCCGAGTAGTTGCTGACGGGAGCTTTGTAGTTTGTCCGAGTTTGTTTTGTATTCGTCCACTGAGTATTCGTTTGATAACTCTGAGAATTCGGCGGCAAACTCTCCGCTACGAACGATCCAACTCGGTCGACGTCTCGTTTGAACTTCGGCACATTATCTTGGATCTGAGCTTTGCGCGAGTCTTCGGACAATCTTTTTGGAGCATTTTGACGTTGCAAGTTTTGTTTGTTGGCAACATTCCTATTATTACGACGCGGCGGGGATCTCGTAATGACGCCCGACTTCTGCGGATCGACCAGCTGGCTCACCGACAGGAAATTACCACTCGCCTGATAATCCTGCGTTATTTTACCGCGACTTTTCACCGGTTCTTTCTCCATCTTCGGTTTCGCATCCCGTCTCTGTTCTGCAGCTTTGTCAACAGCGTAATTATTCTGCTGGCAAGTTTTATTCAAATTGTGTTCATCTAAATTCATCACAAAGTTCGTTCCCAATGCCAAGTCACCGACTAACGTGGGTAAAGTGGACGGAACGAAAACGTTGTTTATTTCCGGTATTGCGCTCGAACCGAACGGCACTTTTCTCGGACTCGTATTCCAATTCAGCGAATAAGACTCGTTCAAATGATCAGAAACGTCGGGGATGCGTTGCGAAGACTGGATTTGTTCTTGATTCTGATCGTTTGGACAGCTGATTCCCGATGAATTTGGCGGATAGAAGTTGTTACCATAAAACGGAGCGCTGTTGAAGTTTCGACTATCGAAATTGGGCGTCGGAACCGAGTTATTACTCGAGAATATATTCTGATTTGGACAAATATCAAATTCCTTGTGTGAAGATTCGGTGATCATCGAAGTCGACGTTACGGTATTTGTGGCTAGATTCTGATTCGGCGCCGAGGTGAAGATTTGTTGACGATTATCGGGAGTCGTCATCCAATTGACGGGTGGTCTGTGGTTATTATGTTGAGATTTACTTGAAAACATAGGGTTCGACTGATTAGTTTTGATATCCGTTTGGTATTTGAAATTCCCGCGTGAATCTTGCGTCATATTCTGACCTGAATTGTCAGCGAAGTTGATTTGCCTCTCATCGATAGTGTTCGGGAAAATGTTTTGAAACGTAGCGGGTTTTTCGTCAGCCCTTCCGCCTTTATTGCCATAAATTTCATGTATGCTCGGCAAAGTTCCAACAGAACTCGTCGCAACTTTTGACTTCTCTACATTCTCAACGTGAATATTGTTGAAGTTGTCGAACTGATTTGCATTCCTCGGAAGAGTCATTGAAGACGTCGTCCATGGAAGAATACTAGCAGAACTGTGAACGGGAAACGTAACCGAACTCTTTTCATTTCCAGCAATCACTTGAGGATAGTTATTCGCGCTCGACGTAATCACCGGCATGTCGAAGAGATTGTAATTATAAGGTTGAGCGTTATCATTTGTAGGCCGGCTGTAAATGGACGTTTTTACTTGTGGCGCGTTACCGACGTCAGTTGCTTTCCCACAGTAAGTCGATGGTTCCGTTGAACTCCCCATCTTGTGACCACTCTTGTAGTTGTTGTTACTTGGTAATTCTGTTAGCTGATTGTTTACGGAATGAGTTACGTTGAATTTGGTGCACGTTTGTTGGTGAATGGATTTGGGTATTGGCATGTCACTCAAGGGATTAGCGGCACTCATGTGGGTCATGAACGGATTATCTTTATTGAACGTTTGAAATGGATTGGAATTCTGTGTCGGTTGTTTCAGTGTCATGTTCGAACAAGGCGTTACGCCTACGTTGTGGTTTTGAACGAGAGAAAAGTCCATAAATTTATTCGGCACAAAATCACCGAGTTTTTGAGAATTATCACAAACATGAGAGGCACCTTTCGTAGAATCGAATTGATTCGATTTGAGTTTTGCTTCAAATTTTGTTATTGATCCTATCGCGGGAAGGAAACTATCGGATATTGGTGGTATCATACTCGAATATCCGGAATTATCAAACTCGAATATATTTGTTTTTGAATTTAAACTTTTATTCGGAACACAATCACTGAATATACCTTGTTCAATCATGCCAGATGTTTGAACTGACACCATTTTCTCCGACTCGGAGTTTTTAACCGCAAATCTGGTATCTTTCGTCTGATTGGATGAGGATCGTGGAATGCAACTCACGATGTTGCTCTCCGAGTCGATGTTGCCGATCTGCAAAAGTGTCGAAGTTCCCTGGAGACTGTCGCTGCCAGCCTCGTCCTGGGCGTCGATCAGTTCGGTCACCTTGGAAGTCGAGACCAACGGAAACGCAAGGAGAAAAGCGGCAGTCGGTGATATCGACTCGGGGTGCTGACCACCGGACGGCACTTGCAATGACGCGAATATGTCGTTGGAGAACTCGTGATTTTGTATCGCCAGACTCAACGAACTGTGCACGTTCACAGAATCGTTTTCGTACGATTTCGCGTTGAGGAGGTCGTTCGATATCGGTACGAACGTGTTCGCGTCAGAATGCGGAATCGAGTTAAAAGCGTTGGCAGCAGTAATCGGGGGGAAATAATGGAGACTGGTCGGAATCGACGAACTTGTCTTGAGGAAAATATTATCACTAGAGAAACTAGTTGGTACGAAAACTTTCGTTTGAGAATACGTCGGTTTGCTGCTATCGATCGACACGAATGTTTTACTCGTCTCGGTTTCTTGTGCCGGCATTTCTGAAAGACCCATCGTCGAAGACGACTTCAAAAATATATTATCGTTTGAAAAACTTGTAGGCACAAATACTTTACTTTGGGAATACGTTGGTTTATCGCTCGTGACAAATACTTTGGCTGTTTCCGTTTCCCGTGTTGGTACCTGCGATGCTGTTGTCGCCTTCAAGAATATGTTCTCGTTTGGAAAACTCGTAGGTGCAAATGGTTTTGATTGGGAATATGTTGGCTTGTCATTTGCTATCGACACATATGATTTTGTAGTTTCCATGGCTTGTGACGACACAGTTGTTGCCGATTTGAAGAAAATATTGTCGTTCGTAAAACTTGGGGAAACAAACGTTTTATTTTGAGAGTAACTTGATTTATTACTCTCCGTAGACAAACTTGTTTTAGTTACCGATATGTCTCGCATTGGTATCTGTTGTGCTATCGTTGTCGACTTTGGAAATATATTATCATTTGTGAAACTCGTAGAATGGAATACTTTACTCTGAGAGAATGTTGGTTTGTCACTTCCCAGTGCCATAAACGTTTTAGTCGACACCGTTTCTAGTTCAATTTTGGTTTGAGGGTACACTGAAAGATTATCTTGACCAATCGATGAGAATATTGTCCTGCTTTCAACAGTTGGTGTTTGTGCTATCGTTGAAGAAGACGGTACAAAGATGTAATCGTTCGTAACCGATTCGACTGTTGTAAATGTTTTGGCAGTACTGACGTCAGGAGTGGGTAATTCTGTTGACTTTGAGATCGCATTACTTGTATAACTCAATGGAACAAATGTTTTCGACTGGGAGTAAATAGGTCTATTGGCTATGATCGGCAATAATGTTTCACTGAAGGTAGTTTCGTTTTCACGAGTAGGTGACGCCAATACAGAATTAGATTTAGAGAAGATATCGGTGGAGTAACTAGTGGATTCAAACAGTTTTGATTGAGAGTAATTTGGTTCTACGTCTAGGTTTGAAGTAGATGTTTTAAGTGTTTCTATATCTCGAGTTGGCGCTTTGGTTACTGTAGTTGCTGATTTCAAGACTGTACTCTCGGTCGCAACCAATTTAACTGAAGGAGTTGTTTTGGTGATGTCACAAGAGTAAATGACAGGCGTAAATAAACTACTACTCTGAAAGGTCTTCGTCTTCTCTCCATCGATTGCTGAGAGTATTTTCGTACTCACGTTTTCACAATTTGAACCAGTCGAGCCGATCGATATTGCGGTTTCGATTCTTTCGACGCTTTTGATTTCTGACGAGATACTCTTACAAGAACTCATTGGAAGTTTTGACAAATTCGAATCGATAATTTTCGGAGGAATTTGATTTCCGAAAGTCGACGGGGTTTGGCACGTCGACGTGGGAACATTTTGTTTTTCTTGAAGAACAATCACTTTATTCTCATTTCTGAGAGACATGGAAGAATTTTTTTTCTCGGGAAGAATTTTAGTGATAGGTCGATCCAACAAACTTACGGGAACATCTACTTTTTGACTATTTGAATCAGAAACTTTCATTTTCTCTTCGTTCCCGTATTCTGTTGATACTCGATCGTCTTTCCCAATCCTCTCCACCGTCGTTTTCAGCTTGCATAACGCATCGATAGTGTAACTTCCCGAATTACTAATCTTGGTGACGGTATTGGATATATATTTTATCGGTTCGTCATCTTTAGATTTGTTCGTAATCAAGACTTTGTTCTCTTTACTTTTAACCGTTTCATCCAGTTTCAACTGTTTTGTCTCAACGACTTTTTCAACATCGACATCGTCACATTTACGTTTGCCGAGAATTACGATTGTCTCTTTATCAATGGGAATTATTCGTTTTGTTTTGTCGTCGTTAGAAACCGAAACACTGATATTGTTTGATATTTCATCGAGTACAGTATTATTTAATAACAACGTTCTCTCTTTTTCATCACCACACTGTACAGGTTTATCGACGTTGACTGTATCATTGACGCTCTCTGCAACTCCTTTTTGTCCGCCTGATTGATCCAAGTTTACTGTAGTCTTCTCAACGTTCACCGCAACTTGAACTGGCTTCTTCGTAACAACGCCAGTCTTTCTCTTAACATTCACTTTCTTCTTTGCTCGCGGAATCGGAACCACTTTTCCCAATGGTTTGTCCAAAGAATCCAGACAGAGTCGCGACGTCAAAGACGGTATCGGAACTTTGTTTGAGTTTGTAGTGCTTGTCGTATCTCTACGATGAGGTTTCGGTATTAATTTTGTGAGGTACTTATGACCTTTCGTAGGAGAATTGCCACCAGGATTAACTGAATTACCAGTGCTCAAGACTTGAGAATTATTAACCGGAACATTAAAATTACTACCAGTCGTGACTACGTTATTGTTCACCATAAAAACCGGTTTATTTTGTGTTGTAATGTTGGGATTGTTCATCAGTAATGGGGTTAAAACAGTTTGCGATTGTGGATTAACGGGAACAATGTTGCCGTTGGCTAGGATCAACGTTCCGGGACCTAGTCGAGCGATCGAAGGATTCTGATTGATTATCGTCGCGGACGTTTGCACACGGGACGCCATTATTGGGGCAGATAGCAAATGAGGTTTCGATACAACTTGATTCAACATGTTGGCCATGACGAAACACGGCGAAGGTTTAACGACAGACGACGTTAACGAAGACGAATGATTTATCACGATAAAATGTTGCGGACTCGGTTCCAAGTTTGGGATTTCTATGTCTTTCAAGGTCAAGCCTAGCATTTGGGAGACGGTTGGCTTCTCGCGAATGTTTTTCATTTTCGTGGCTTTCTTCCTAGTTCGTTTGACATTTTTGTTGATGGATCTAGCGAGAGGTTTCGATTGGGTGGATGGTAAGTTCGAGGTGTTCAGAAGAGGCCTCTTTCTGGCGAGATTTGTCGATCGTCTGGTCTTGGCGGGTTGCGCTCGGTCGGCTTTCTTTTTCAACGTCTCTGCTTTCAGCTTTCTGGCCTCGGCTCGTCCTGCAATTTAAATACAAGAACAAGTTTACAAACTCTCCTTGATCAAAATGCCACTTCATTCTAGAATACACATTGCACGTATACACTCACTACACTGTATTTCTTGGGCGTAATTACTTTTCTCACACACTTGTCTTTCAAGAATGAGAAATATGTAGGCCTACAATACAGTGAACAGATATGTAAGGTTTATTGAATTTTTTTTCTACTTTATCATGATGTTCTTGTATTTTATGTTCAATTTTGTACATGGTGTATTTTTATCGTATTGTGTTATTATGACTTATCCAATATCATGTATTGATCAATTCTGGATGGAAATAAATATTATTATTATTATTATTAAATTATTATTATATTATTTTTCAAGGAATCAGGATAAAAATGAACATCCATTCCGGATAATGGCCATCCAGGAAAATTGAACAATGGTCATACTCATTAAGGAAGTAGTACATGGGATAAAATAAGGACAGAAATGGGAATGATGTATCAAAGTTATACTGTACAAAGTTTCAACTATGAATTTACCCCAAAAAAGTCCAAAAGAAATTAATTTCTCGAGAAATATATATGTGCAATTTTTCAAACTCTGCTTTTAAAGCCACTGGAATGGTTAGATTAATTACCATATTTTGTACTAATATTATAAGAAGCAGTGATATTCCAGTTCTTGTAAATCTCGTTAGTTAACTCTATATAAAGCAGGGAAGGTTGCTCTACTGCATGCATGTAGTGGTAGTTGTTGTCCTTGTCTTCTCAGCTACTCAATCACCCAGCCTACCGGTACTTACTGTTCTTGACTCGTTCCATCAAAACGTCCACTTCCTCTGGTCTGATCTTGTTGTCCCAATGATTGGGCTTGGACGCCGCGATGGAACCGGTTACAACCGGTATAGTTATGCCGGCGTCACGTAGCAGGGTCGACAACTGTTGGGTGCGTTTGACCAGTTCGTCAACGCGATGTTTCAACAGCTTCATTTGGCAGACTACACATATGAAAATATATTAGACACTTGACATTTAAATTAGTGGAAGAATTGTTGCCAAACTTGTATAGACTATCGGTTACACCAGTTGACTTTTGATGGCCAGTGTCTTTTTTGAAGTTACACTCAATGATGCCTGGAGAAAATGTCAACTTTGGTGCAGACATACTAGATCTATATCATCAGCATTTAATTTCTTAGACCTATGTATGAAAGAAAGTAGGCCTAGGTCTATGCAAATTAATGTATACATTTTTTTCTTCAAGAATGAGGTGAGTGATGTACTGGGTAGGCGGGCCTAATAAAACAATGTAATTTAAAATTTGACAAACAGCTTGACAACCTACAAACCTACATTGATTATTGTTTGTTGAATGACCTCATCAACAGCTAGATTTTTTGGAGGTACACATCATGAGCAGATGATGGGCAAACGATATTAACAAAAGGCTTATACCGTGCGGGACTTAAACCAGCTCCCAACTTGACTTAAGTTTCTAAAACAGTCTCTTAGTTGACAGACACAATTGTTTGTTAACTGACATTCTAATTTCAAGTGTGGGTAAAATATAGAGAAAATAGATTTCCCGAGCACTGATGTAGGCTACCATATCACAGAACAACATGATTTAATGACTACGGCTATAGATTCATCGTTGGGGGCCTACTCACGATTTGATTGGTCAAGACCGCCATTCAACAGGTTTTGGTTCTCCTGTTGCAACACCCGTATGTATCTGGCGGCTTTCGTCAGGATGTCGACCTTGGCCGTAGTCACGCACGGATCGTAATCCGGCAACAATACACCCAGATGTGTGAAGCTGTCATTCAGTCTTTCTCTCCTTTCGCGTTCCCATTCGCGAGTTTTACTTTGGTTGCTGGAAAATGAAGAAATGTCAGATCTATATTCACTAGCCTATTATCATGGTGAAATTATTATTTGTGTTGGTATGAAATGAAGTAATTTAGGCCTACGTATTTTCAATCAATGATGGTGGTGAGTTAATGTTTAGGCCTACTCAACGACCATCCTAGAGCAGCAGTTGGGCATACTTTCTGCTAGCAAAGAAATGCTCATAACAATAATCATTGAATTGCTGAAGTGCACTAATTACAAGAAAGTGTCAACAAACAGTTGTGATCAAGGATGGGGAACTTGCCACCGTGCATTTATGCGCAACTGTAAGAGTTATAATAATGGTAATAAAAAAAAGAGTAGGCTGACCAGTAAAGAAGCAAGTGGAACATGAACATGTAACAAAGTCTGTTAAACTATAGACTTATAATAGTAGTAGTAGGCCTACTAGGCCTATTGTAAGTCCCTACTGAACCTAGGGCCTCCTAGGCCCCAGTTATATATGTAGGGAATTTGACTAGTCTGCATAAGGATGGGTCTGAAAAGACCAGAAACATTCATCAATCTTGACGTATCTGTCACCTGCGATGGACAGACAGTCTTGCAGGTCTACTAGGATATCTTCACTAGGCCTAGTTGGCACTAAAATGGACCAAAACATCCAGAGGACAGAATTATCAATACATTTTAGAGTGAAGTTTCAGATTTGTAGGCCTAGGCTATGAACCTTAAAATATTTTGACAAGAGAGAAAGAATCCGTGGCCTTGGAATAAAACATTTCAATTCATCAATAGGCTTAGGCCTACGTTAACCTAACTTACTTTTTATTTCGTGGCATTTTTACGAAAGTGTACAGACGAACTTGAAGATAATACAATAAAATGACCAATAATTTTTATGACTGCGTCAATTAAGGCAATTCCATCTTCACTAGCCTAAATTTACTCAAATATTGTCCATTTATGTCGAAGGAACAAAAATTCAAACAGCTGATGTCGAAGTTGAAAACATTTATTATGCCGATTAGAGCGCTGTTTTGAAACCCCACCATCTGTTTGCAAACCAAGAACTTAACCAATTTGTTAGCGTTGTACAATAGATGGCGTTGTTTTACAACATCGAAATTTTCCCCCCAACAATGCTTGGAATTTGTTGACGAATCATTTTTGAGTGGGCTGTCTAGCCAGCAAAAATACTACCCTTTCCTCCACGTCTCCCCACAAACCAACTACTAGAGTAACTCCCCCCCCTACACCATCCATGAAACTGTAACGCGGTAATGTGCCATAGTGCTAAATTATGAGCTTAGAAACAATTT
>OZ023334.1:8117131-8127131 GCA_964007535.1 Brachyptera risi
AGTCATCGTTGGACGTGGGTTCGAGTCCCGCACAAGGCATGGGTTTTTGTAAACGTCCTATCACTAATCATCACTTAATAACTTCATAAAATCACCTGCTTATTCGTACCCCCGTATAACTTAGTTGTTGGTGGCAACAATAATAATCATCAATAATATTGAATGGTACAAAACCATATAAATATATAAATAAAATATAAAATGATATTTGAAAATTAAAATTAAATGAATTGACGTTCATTCAAAAAACTGTATAGCAAACCAATGAATTCAAGAAAAATGAACATTATTGAATGAATAGTATTGGAGAATAAAGCGATTCTTATATTTGGATGAGCGAAGCGAAGACTCAATTTCACCATACCCGAAGAAAAAGTACTTTTTTTTTGTTCGCGCTCCACAGGTCACGAAAATTCAAAATTAGTTGAAACTTGGCACACACAAGTGTCATTATCTAATTCGATACTGTATAGGTTTTGAGGCGCGATCTGTTGAACCACTTCTGAGAAAACTCATTTCAAAGTTTTCAAAAATCCCATAAGAATAACCCAGAGAAAAAAATTCAGTAAAAATATTTAATTCGAGAGAATTCAAATTCTCAGGGAATTTTAATCTGATAATGATACACATTATTCCAAACTTCCAGTCAAATCGGATCAGCCGTTTTGATGTAAAAAAATATATAATGTAATTTTAATGAATCATTCCAAGCTATTAAGATACCTATTAAATCCAAGCTACAGGTGACACCACTCAATTGTAAGCGATTAAAACAAAGCCTTATTTATTATCATAGAAATTAATAATGAAAAATAAGATGGCAGTGATGTAATGGTTTGGATCTCAAGGTGTATATATATATATATATATATATATATATATATATATATATATATATATATATATATATATATATATATATATATATATAATAACCAATTCAAAGATAAGTTGATATGTTCCAGTTCATCCATCAACGCGGCAACACATAACGCGTTTGCCTAGTTTTTCACCAATTCTGAAACTATATCTACAAACTAATTCTAGCCTTTAGCCTAGAACAGCAGGCCCCTATCGATGTTTGACGATAACATAGATATCTGCATCAACCGATAACACTGTGACCCGACATTCGACCCATGACCTAGCCCCCTACCCTATATCCAGACATTCCTTATCGAGAATATGATAAATAATTCGATCCTTCATTCATCTCGAACTTTGAGTGATCTCGTACTGTTCCCATGGGAATAAACCAACCATCAACGAAAATATGTTTTAGCTTTATATTTATTCGTATAACACATACGGGATAATTCCATGTATTCTTTGTGATTAGGTCTACTTGTATTCAAGAAAATTGAATGTCGCATACAAACATGATACAAACATGACAAAAATGAATGTTACCATATATATATATATATATATATATATATATATATATATATATATATATATATATATATATATATATATATATATATATATATATATATATATATATATATATATATATATATATATATATATATATATATATATATACACTGTAACTGAAATACGTAGGAAAGGGTAGGAAATATGGTAGAAAAGGGTTGCTCAGGGACTCAGGGTAGACGATGGTATATCAAGGTAGACCACCATTTATAGGGTAGAGTGACGCTGAAACAAAACACCGTTTAAAATAGAAAGGAAACAGAACGGTTGAAATATCTACAAGGGTTGAAAATTCAACCCTATTCCATATACCGGTATTCTAATATCATGTGATAGTGTATTAATTTCAACCATTCACAGACGATATAACGACCTATATCGTGGGGTATTATTCAGTTTAAAGTTTGCATTTTCAACCTCTTGACGTAGATTTTATCAACCGAAGAGGGACGAAATAATTCGGCCTCCTTGTTTCTCTAAATCTACCCGAAATGGAGGATCATGATTTTTGGTACTATGAGATTATGAAAACTGTTCTGTAAATTTTCAATAATATGACTTTTCATGACAGAGTTTGCGATAGAAAACGCAACTGCATCTTTCAAAAGCGTTGAATATTTCAATTTGAAACTAGATATACCAAAGTTTGGTAGGCAATTGTTATCTTTCTTGGATGCAAGTATACATATCTTCATGGCAATCAGAAAGACAACATTCCGTATAATTTCATGTATTTCAGAGGAAATACCTAGATAGTGAATATAAATATAAATAATTTATAATCTTAGCTGGAATTGAAGATTGTGCATATTTATTATTTACAGAATTGTAGTGGGAACGGTCTAGAGTTTAATGTCACATTTTTGGAGTCCTTAATGTGCGACATATTATTCAAGAACGTTCCCAGGATAAGGAGAGGCGATGTGTGACAATGTGTGACAATGTGTGACAGAGAGAACAGGAGGGGTGATGACAAGTACGTCACAATTTGCATATAGAAAATAATATAGTGGTATCTAGTTTTCACAATGGACATATTATTTCAATTGAATTGATTCTAGATGTGCATACTTTTCATTTTCCTAAATGTCCATTGTCCTTTTCCTTTGTTCCTTTGTCTTATTTCCGTTCACACTTCCTTTTCTCTCTCGGAGTTTATGCATGTTCTTTGAAATATGCCTACTTTTACAGACAATTATCATCTGGGTCGGTTTTTTCATTTTGAAATACGTTTGAAAAAATAGGGCTTATGCCTTATAGATGTTCTGATTATGATTCATTTTCATTTTAACCTAAAACAATACCTATCACCGCAATGATTGATTATTATCAAATTTGTAAATCAATTCACCAATTCATTGTTCCCCAATTGACGATTCGTGGTCTCCGCCCCCTTGACGTCAGAAATCATACCGTCCAATCAACAGGGCTGTTATAGAACTGTGGTGAAATTCAAATATCCAATCGGGGTATCTTCAAATGACCACAAATTATATAGATCTAACTGGCCGACTGGTGAAGCCACGCCCATTTCGAGTCGTCAATTGAGGATAAGTATAAGGATGATGAAATAGGATCGTTCGGACGCGGCACCACAAGAGTGATTTTAACATCCCAAAATAATGAAAAATTAAAATGTAATGCATTTGATAAACTTGGCGAAAGTGAATATTTGACTTTCTTATTGGTCTTCATTTTCTTTTTCCTCTCCTTCAAAAACTTCTACCCCCGATACAGGAAGTCTTCCCTTATCTGTGCTTCTACTGATGCCTAGCATTACCAAGTCCAGTTAGCCTAAGCGTTAGGGATAACAAATATCATGGGTAACCATGGTGAAAACAACACTCAACTGCCAGTTAGAATAACTCCCATCTTGGAACTTGGAAGTAATATATATATATATGCATATATATATATATATATATATATATATATATATATATATATATATATATATATATATATACATATATATATATATATTGGGTCCATAACGACGCTTTATAATGATAACTATGAGATGAATGAGGTGAAGGTTTCTTAGGTATTGGGAAGGATAGTGGGAAGGAAGCGGTCGTGGCCTATATTGTAGGAATCATCCCGGCATTAGCCCAGGCAAGGCCTACAGAAAGAAACCACGAAAACCCCATGTAAAGATGGACGCTGGCCAGGATCCAACCGTGGCCCGATCTTCCCTCTTCTCCCACGTCATATATCATATTCGTTTATTTTTATTGAAAACAATAAACTAAATATTCTCTTGTCCCACAACTCAGCATTTCTTCACCAACCTGTGGATTGTAGATCGTAGAATGTAGATTATACCATATCAACTACTTTAAATACTTCGATACAGTTTCAAAAGTTTTACAGCCATTAATAAATTATCTCGTTCAACTCAATCCTATCATTGTAAGTGCATGTCAACGATTCACAGCATACCTTTCTAATGCTGGCTCGAAACACCAGCGCGACGATACTAAATGATACGAGGAAACAGCCGATTGGTTTGTCATCATTCAAAGAAGATGAAAATTGAGTGAAATGCAGGTTCGAGACACCAGCGCGATAATACTATATGATAGCAGGAGATATCCGATCGGTTCGTCAATGTGGAGTGAATGTGAAGAATGAGGGAATGCAGGGTCGAAACAACAGCGCGATATAACTATATGATAGGAGGAAACACCCGATCGAAGAAGCGATATTGAGAATGTGTCTAATAATAGACGAACAGCCCCTCAGGAAATACCAATGAAATGATTGTATCTTTGTGTAGTATACTTGCATTCACAAGAGATGTAGGTGACGATCGACCGTTTCATCTATCTCACAACAGTAGCGCACGGATGGTTCAAGCCGTCATCTCTCGTGGATACATGTATATATATATTCCATTTACTATTTTCAAATAAAATGAAACTTTGAGGGACATAAAGAAAGAACAACGATGCCAAAGTTACACTTTTGAACTCGATATTTTAACGACTTGGAATTGACAATTAAACGAAATAGATTTACTAGATCTTCATCCTGAATATGGCGAGAGGTAAACAACTAGTACATTTGGTGTACACCAGATTTCAGATTTCAAGGGATTTCACGGAGATTTCACAGGATTTCAAGGAATTTCAATTACATGAAGATTCATGACTTCATGACAAGTGTACGGTGTACACCAGTTGAGGGGTGAACAACTTGTAGATTTGAAGAGATGAAGATTTGAAGAGATTTCAAGGGATTTCAAGAAGATTTCAAGGCATTTCAAGAAGATTTCTAAGGATTTCGAGAACATTTTAAGAAGATTTCAAAAAGATTTTAGGAAGACTCCATGACAAGTGTACGGTGTACACCAGTTGAGGGGTGAACAACTAGTAGATTTGAAGAGATGATGATTTGAAGAGATTTCAAGGGATTTTAGGAAGATTTCATGAAAAGTATAAACCAGATTTCATGAGTTGTTAACCCCTAGGAATATAGCTTGTGAGGATCAGCCAGATAATGCACTGTTTTTGAAACTGAAGTGAAGTTGGTCGTAGGTTCGAGTCCCGCATAAAGCATGGGTTCTATAATAAACACCGATTGAACCATTCATTTTTTTTTAACAACATCGAAAACTTGATTTACAATCACGGGAAGCTAGATGAAAATCTATGATCGTTTAAATGGGGCTCCACACGGGCGATCTTATAAGCCTACCACCTCAGAGAAATGATTTGGCTCATTTTAAAAAATTGTAATAATTATCGTAATAAGTTCGAGGGATGAAGAACAATTGAACGAAAGTAGCTTATCATTTTTCTCCCCAAACAACTTATCTGTTGGTGAGGCCGTTTCGTTGAGTAAACAATAATCATTATGGGAACTATCAACGTCTTTATAATCTTTATTTTTATAAATAATTTGCAAACACGTTTGTTTTTGATCACAGTTTAAAATGCATTTAAATACGTCCGTCTCGCCAATCTGTGGCAAATGTAGATCTTTGATTGTAGTTTGCTCATCTATAGTCCAGGGAGAACCTAGAAATATTTCAATTTCAATATATTTGATGGATGAGTGAAGCGTAAACTCAATTTCACCATACCCGAAAAAAAAGTGCTTGTTTATTTTTTTATTTTTTTTTGTTCACTCTCCATAGGTCAAACGAAAATTCAAAATCAGTTGAAACTTGGCATAAAAAAAGTGTCCTTCGATTCAAAGCATCATAATTCAAACTCAAATTTAAAAATCCAATTTTTTTTTTAAATGTAAAATTTCAACTAACAAAATAAAATAAATGGGCTACTAAAAACGTTTGAATATGTCATTCATCTTGACAGACTGCATTGGATTCATCCACTGTTGCATTTCACTCAAATTATATTACACCAAAGTTGACTTGAATCTAAACCAAGTTTTTGGGATGCTTAGGGGATGAATGACCGTTGATTATATCTACAAAGATGTACATGAATATGTTCTCAGATGTAGCAACGTTGCACCACAACTTGTCCTCAAAAAACTAAAAAAAAAACTTGTCCTCAAAATGCAGGGGAGAAGAGCTCCTTTGTGACTGTTGGAGTTATGATTGACATGTTTACCTATTCAGCAGTTAGGCTGATCGATGAGATAGCAACACTTACCCCACATTGGTGAGACAGACTTTTTTTAGATCAGACTTGGACCAGTTTATATATCTATAGATTTGAAAGACTGGACTAGTTTGTTTGGAACTGACCCGGGTTCGAAGTCTATCAGTTATCGGGTCAATTTTATCTATGATTGTAGCATATTCTATAACCATCTGAAAAACACAATACACTTGTTTTCACTAGAGTTAAAGGTTGTCTAATAAAACAAACACTAATGTTGGCGTTATATAATTTTTGTTGTATATGGTCTGATTAGAGATACTTGAATTTCGGAAATATTTTATTTTGAAAGTTTCGTGAAATTTAAGGAATTTTAAAAATTGTATAGCTGATATTTTTTTTCATGTTTGCACACCGAGTGCCGAAATTACCAACGTGGGAACAGCTCTATATGGTAGTTTGAAGATTATTACACCATGGTTACCCATACTATTTATTTTCACTAACTCCCAGTTAAAGGCCAACTGGACTTGGTAATACCGGTCCTCTATTCGAATCACAACTAAATCGATCTTTCAATTGACGACTAGTGATTGACCCGCCCACAAACGTCACAAAACAGAACATCCAATCAAATGGGCTTTCTTGTGTGGGTAATTTGACATTACCTATCAGAGTATCTCTAAATGCCTACATGAAGTATAGATCTAGGTGGCCTGCCGGTTAGTCACGCCTATCACTAGTGGTCAATTACATATTTACATATAGATATTTATATGAAATTAGATATTTACAACTGCATTGAATCTCTATAATGACGAAATTATAATATCCACCACCTTCGTCTCTTGTGGAAGTAAGTCTATCTGAAGATAACTCTATAGGATTTATTGACTTTCTAGTCTCGCCTCTCACACACCACGTGACCCGGGTTCAATTGTTGCGTGCGTGCAACGGCACTCTAGTTGGCGTGTCTACAGCCACGTTATCAGCTACATGCCCATACGCGTGCGCACAGCGACATTATACTTGTTTTGCCGAGAGATGAAAGAACGAACCACACCCGTGCGATAGTGGTGTAGGATAGGGGGGACGGTCGATCGGAACCTTCTACTTTTTTGTGAAAAGGGTATTGTATAAAACCTGATTTCAATGTATAATCACGAAAGAAGAAGTTCGTCGACTGACTATAAATAAAAGGAAAAAAATTGAGCAATTCCAAATTCTTGTTTTTATGAAAATATATGGTTTGACGACGTACTGTAATTATACCCAAGATCTATTGGCATCGGATGAATGATTAATGAGATGATGGGATGAAGGTTTTGAATGTAATGGGAAGGTTAGTGGGAAGGAAGCGGTCGTGGCATATGATATGAACCATCCCGGCATTAGTCTCGACAATACAGAGAGAATCCAAGAAAAATCCCTGGGTAAAGACGGACCATCACAAATTTGTATGTAATTGACGACTCACAGTCTCCGCCCCCTTGACGTCACAAATCATACCGTCCAATAAATAGGGCTGTTAGAACTGTAGTGAATATAATATCCAATCGGCGTATCTTCAAATGACCACAAATAGTATAGATCCAACTGGCCAACTGGTGAAGCCACGCCTATTTCGAGTCGTCAATTCGGACAAGCCATTTAAAAAAAAAATTATTTGTAAATGTTTTTCATTTATCAAATAGATAGAAATGTTAGCAGGGCGCGAGATTCATGGCTTACTAGATTCGATATTCACCGAATTTATATGAGTCAATGTGTTTGAAGTTCTTGTTTATACTAGAGTCTACTCTACAGAAAGTAAAACTACTTTATTCTCTCTGATAATCTATTTGGATATCTCGCTTATCTTACAACACAATTTCTGTATTGCGTCCTTACGACGTAGGCCTACAAGAAGAGTTTCAGAAGAAAAGAGCGGGAAAATGATTGAATGTAATAATATAAGGAACGATTTTCTATAAAGTAGAGTTTCAGTGGATATGAGTTTTGTTTGATTTATATTATATGATAGAAGAGTTTCCGATGAGAAGAGTTTCACTGACGAAAAATTTCCATGGCGTATAGAGTTTGATTTACTGTTTTTCAAGATATGAATACCAGGGATAGAGTTTCAATGGGATAGATTTTTCGTGGGGTAGAGATTCAATGGAATGTATGTATAAAAATGAATCCATTTTATTATGAGAAAAGTTTCCGTATAAAGAAGAGTTTTACAGGAGAATACTTTAATTGCAAGGAGTAGAAAATGAGTAATCACTTTTATGAAAGCCATTCATCTATATCAGCAGATTCGTACACCCAAATAACTAGGTGTTGGTGGGGTCGTTCAGCAAACTATAATCATTATTTTCCACAATAAAAGCATGGCATATATTATTATCTATATTGTTTATATTGGGTTTAACGACGCACTATAATGATAACTAAGATCTATTGGCGTCGGATGAATGGTCAATGAGATGGTGAGATGATGAGATGAAGGTTTCTTATAGGTATTGGGAAGGATAGTGGGAAGGAAGCGGTCGTGGCCTATATTGTAGGAACCATCCCAGCATTAGTCTTATAGACTAGAGGAAAACCACGAAAAATCTCTGTAAAGATGGTCGGTGGCGGGGATCGAACCAGGTCCGATATGCCCCTTCACCTCCCCGATCACATGAAGCGAGTGCGTTAATCACTCAGCTACATGTGGCGGTATATTATTATAATAAGCATGGTTGTTTTTGGGGTCAGCTGTTGATATCTTCTAAAATGTATTTTTTAATGAAAAATGAAAATATCCGGTCATAAATCTTTCCTATAATTCCATTATTTTTTCTTTTAGCACAAAATGCTAATTAGTTAGGTTCGAACGGAAACGTTGGAACCAACTATAAATCCATTATTAAAATTATCAAGATTCTTATTCAAATCCCCGATTATATCATTTCATTAACCTTTATAATATATTATACCCATTAGTTGCTTCATTATTATGCATAATCGACCAAAATGTACAGTTAAAACTACATAAAAAAATAGCACAGACGAGATAAAATACGAAAAACTTTTTTATTTCCATTTTATTTATATGAATTGGTTCAATGACGGACTGTACTGATAACCATAAGATCTATTGGCGTCGGATAAATGATTAATGATAAATTGAATGATGAGATGAAGGTTTATTAGTTAATGGGAAGAATAGAATAGTGGGAAGGAAGAGTGTAATGGTTAGTTTGACATACGGATGTTTATATATAAACTACAAGTTAATATGTAATTAATAAATCTATCATCTATATTCTATACCTTGATGAATAGAAAACATAGATCAAGTTGAGCCAAACTAGGCCGCTAAATGAGTGGTAATTAGTGTAATTAACATGATAGCCAATTTCAAGAGGAAAAGGCGGGAAACACTGAGAACTCTGAAGTGGTTGCATCTGACAAGTATAACAGCAATAAAACTAAACATGAATAGAGCAATAAAAATAGAAACGACGACGGCTCCGAAAGATAGTCTATTGTCAGCTCTTGCCCGGAATAAATACAAACGAAACCGAAATAGGGAAGGGGACCAGTTAGACCTGCAGGGTGGTCGATGATTGAGGTCTATATTATAAGAACCATCTCGGGATAAGCTTGGGCTACAGATGAAAACCACGAAAAACCTCTGTAAAGCATGGACGGTGGGAATAGGCCTACTATAGTATTGTGTGTGTCCCTCGAAATAGTGTACTTCGTTTTTCTGTCCCTTGAAAATTTGGAAACAGTACTTCAATATATTGTGTCTTCAATGGATTTATATCCAAGTTGATAAACTGTACTTTGAAAATATACGATGTTTTTCTGTACATTTTCTCTATATTTGGATATAAATCCATTCAAGACACGCACTATATTCAGAGAGGCAAAGAACCGTAATGAAGGGACACAATATTAGTACCCGACGGTGGTGGTAATCGAACCGAAGCCCGACCTACCCTCATCTC
>OZ023334.1:8129631-8216016 GCA_964007535.1 Brachyptera risi
TAGGTTTGGTTAAGGGTGGTCAAGTTTAAGTTAGTTGAACTTGGCCATAGATAATCGAAATAGCTCGATTATCTGTGGTTAGGCTAGTTCATGTTAGGTATAGATTTTGGTTATTCTATAGGTTGCGAACGCGAACAACAACACCACCAACAACAACAACAACAATATGTGTTGTTTCTAATTGTTGAAACCAAGGTCTATATAGAAAGTTTGGTACTGTTTTGGTTATCACAACCATATTATTTAAATATATATTGGGTTTAACGACGCGTTATAATGATAACTAAGATCTATTAGAATCGGATGATTGATTGATGAGATGATAGGATGATGATATGAAGATTTCTTAGGTATTGGGAAGGAAAGTGGGAAGGAAGCGGTTGTGGCCTATATTGGAGGAACCATCTCGGCATTAGCCCAGAGTCCTAGACTATACAGAGAGAAACCAAGAAAAAAACTTCTAAAGATGGACGGTGGCGGGGATCGAACCAGGTCCGATTTGCCCCTTCACCTCCCAGATCACATGAAGCGAGTGTGTTAGTCATAACCATGAAAGAATGGAAATGAAATCGGAAATGGAATCGCGTTCCAACATTTATTCCGGTATATGTTCTTCAGGTGCTCCAAATTTTTGGAATGCGATTCTTCAAATTTTGTGCGATTTCTTAAAAGTCTTCAACTTTTACTGTCGAATTGCGTCTTGTTTATTATTGTTTAACAATTTCTATTCGCTCTTTGGTGGCTTTTTTTTTGGGGGGGGGGGTTAACGACGTACTGTACTGATGGCTACAAATACGATCTATTGGCGTCGGTGGATGATGAATGAGATATGGGATGATGAGATGAAAGGTTATTTTATCAAGTGTTTTTGGTTGGTGGGAAGGTGTTGGTCGTGGCCTGTTGTTAAGGAACCATCCCAGTATCGACCTGAACGATAGAAGGAAACCACGAAAAACCCCTGTCAGGATGGTCGACCACGGCGGGAATCGAACCCCGGTCTCCCGAATGACGGTTTAGTGTGTTACCACTCGGCCACGCGTCTCGGTTTCGGTGACTTTCGTCCTTCAGATATCATGAGTCATGACGTAGGCAAAACAATTTTTTTTTTTAGAAAAAAAAAAAAAAAAAAATGAATAAATAAATTGGAAATTATGTGTAAAGAAATATTATAAACAGAATCTAGTGATGTCTACGTCGTCACGACTTGGAAAAAGGCCGATCCTGGAGGTCAAATGAAATGGATTATAATTAGTGAAATTGACGATTCGCAGTCTCCGCCCCCTTGACGTCACAAATCATACCGTCCAATCAACAGGGCTGTTAGAACTGTAGTCGAATTCAAATATCCAATCGGGGTATCTTGAAATGACTACAAATGATATGATCCAACTGGCCGACTGATGAAGCCACGCCTATTTCGAGTCGTCAATTTTTTTTTTCAGTTCAGTTCAAAAAATTCTTTATTAATATTTAAATATAATTGTAATTTACTACAAACTATGCCCCATAGCCAATTGGCTAGTCTGAGGCAATACACTAGAAAAATAATACATAATTAGTTCATGGAATACAATAAAGAATAACACATTTACAAATTACATCTTGCAATTGAAATTGAAATGACAATTATTGAATCAATATTGAATCTTAAAGAATAAAGTTGTTGAAATTAACATTACACTCCGTTAAACTAAATTATTAGATCACATTATATTCTTATATTTTTATATTAATTGAGATGATGATTTCTAGTTTTCTCTTAAATTAGGAATAAATACCGTCATTATTGGCTAAAATTCAGTCCCAGGATTGTGATGTCCTTCAAATAATAGATAAATCATAGTTCGATTCCATTTTTACTCATTACCGATTGGCTGCTACATTTATACCACGCCATTTATTCGAGTTGTCACCGATTGCAGTTGGATTGCTATACGTGCGAAAAGTAGGCAATCCGTTTCAATCGGCCATCTCGACTGGAGAATCGTTGCGTGTACCGTTCTCGAGAATATAGCTATATAGATAGACCTCTTGGAAAACATCACACACACACACACACAGATATCGCAGACTTTTGGTCTGGTTTTATTCGATTATCCGCCCACTTACCCCCCACCCCCCTCCCCTCCCCCGACTGTGGCATGTCTGGGCGCCGTTAACAACCCCCCCCCCCCCCTCCCCACCCGCGTAGGGGTCGAGACCGCGTCACGGGAGCGTGGTAAAATGTGTCTCGGTGAAAATAAGAGGGTGGCCACAGGGTTGGATTCTTTCTTTTTACCTTTTCATGGCGGAATAGAAAAAATGAACAAACGGTGAGGTGGAAATGATGTTTTTGATTGAAGGATGTACAGATGGATTAATCAATAATAATGTGAAACCGGCACTGATGGCTCAGTGCTAAAGCGCTTGATCCAGGTGACCGGGAGGTGAGGGTAGATCGGATAGAACCTCGGTTCGATACCCGCCACCGTTCATCTTGACAGAGGTTTTTTTTATGGTTTGTATATGTCAGCTTTGCAAATGCCGGGAATCGGAATGGGATACAATACAGACCATGTTCGATTCCTTCCCACTATACCTAACAGAAACCTTTATCTCGTTATCTCATCATCTCATTAATCATTCATCTGACGCCAATATATCTTAGCTGTCGTTACAGTTCAGTGGGCTAGCCACTCGTCTACTCGTCTCAATATTTTATTAGGTGTTTTTTGATAGTAGAAAGGAGTCGGTTGTGATCTGTTGTCAAGGAACCATCTCGGTATCAACCTGAACGACAGAGAGAAACCACGAAAAAAAACGTCAGGATGGTCAACCATGGCGGGAATCAAACTCCAATCTCCTGAGTGACGGTTCAGTGTGCTAGCCACTCGATCACTCGTCTCAGTATTTTATTAGGTGTTTTTTGATAGTAGAAAGGAGGCGATCGTGGCCTGTTACATCCCAGTATCAACCTGAACGAAAGAGAGAAACCACGAAAAAAAAACGTCAGGATGGCCAACCGTGGCGGGCATCGAACTCGAAACTCCTGAATGACGGTTCAGTGTACTAGCCACTCGATCACTCATCTTCTTTCCTACATGATGAATGAATTCGCAGTGTTCTAGTTGGCAGTTATTCTGTCAGCAAGTTGTTTCCAGCGCAGCTTCTCTTGTCACTCGGAAGTCGAACCTTATCCTTATCCGCCGTTATCGGCCGCCCATCCTTGAACCGCCCGATAGCAAGACACACACACGGCCACTGTGAAGACTAAATCAACATGCAGTGCATCATCTAGAAGACTTTGATGTATACTTATATCCACGAAAGAAAGACGAGAGGGGATAATAACTCCTGAAATCTGGTGTATACTTGTCATGAAATCTTCCTGAAATTCGTTGAAAATTGAAATCCTCTTGACATCTGAAATTAGGTGCATGAACACCAAATTTACTAGTTGTTTCCCTTGAAATCTTATTGAAATCGCGTGAAATCTCCCTGAAATCCCTTGAAATCTGAAATCAGGTCTTCACCAAATTTACTATAGAATTGTTTACTCCTCGAAAACGTTTTCTACCAACATAACGACACAAATTTAAGAGTCCACGGGAGTCAATTTATCGAAATATCAGTTTCTTGTTGATAACTTTTGCACGGTATGAGATATCAAAATGCTAATACGCGAGAAACACAGATAATTATAATAGCTTCAAGATAATATAAGTTATAACTATTCAAGTCATGTCGCATAACTGTCAAGCGTCGACAGCTAAAAATTATGTTTTTTTAGCTGTCGACGCTTCACAGTCATCACTCAAATAGTTATAACTTATATCGTCTTGAAGCTATTATAATTATCTGTGTTTCTCTCGTATAAGAATTTTGATATCTCATACGGTTCAAAAGTTATCACCAAGAAACTGATATTTCGATTAATCGACTCCCGTGGAGTCTGTGAGGCTGTGGTATTTTTGGGGTATCATGATATTTCAGGACGATATTTAGTTAGGGTTAGGGTTAGGGTTTAGTGGCACGTCTAGAGGGCGGTAATTTTGCGCCTATGTTCACGTCCATGTACTTTACCATGGTTCGCAACGTTTGTGGATGATCTAAGAATGTGAAGGAAGCGGGAAAGATAGAGAAAAGTAAGAGACGATGGTATATAAAAAAAGAAAGACAATTGATGAGAAAATAGAATGCATACGGCAAGGTTCAGTACTTCCTCAATATACTTTGGTCACAAAAACCAACTCGACCGAGACGGTTCTTATTTTATACGATTAGAAATACAGCTACATCTTTCAAAAGTGTCGAATCCTTGACGTTTGCTGAGAGATCAAGTATCATAATCACCAAAGTTCGTACAGTTCTTGGGTTTTACATTTATGTAAATCATATGAAAACGAATGCATTTTCCCAGTGCATGTGAAATCTGATAATTTGTCAAATTGTTTATACGCTTACCATTCTTTTTAGTCATTCCCCCCCTCCCCTGCCCCCCCCCCCCCCCCTTCTTGAAACACACGCACCACATATTTAAATCAACGAAAGGTGACGGAGCGAACCACCCGGGCGCTAGTGATGTGGGATCTAGACGGGACGGACGAGCTACGTATACCTTCATCTTTCGTGGTTACAAATGAATATTTGAAAAGTGTGTGCGATTAAACGGGTTAGATTTTTATAATCCCCGATATGGGTCAAGTGCTGCCTAATTGTATTCCCCTTTTTATTACCAAACCTCAGGGAGTTGAATGTTTGTCGCGTTACCATAGTAACTAGTAATGTTGGGGCACAATTTTGGGGACACTGTCGTCCACTAATTACAAAAATATGTGATGCCACATCACTTGAATATTGAAAGTAACCTATTTTAATGAGATAACATAATAATAATTGACGACTCGAAATAGGCGTGGCTTCACTAGTCAGCCAGTTGGAGCTATATCATTTGTGGTCATTTGAAGATACCCAGATTGGATATCTGAATTTCACCTCAGTTTCAACAGCCCTATTGATTGGACGGTATGATTTGTGACGTCAAGGGGGCGGAGCCTGCGAGTCGTCAATAGCATTAACCACTATTCTATTTTTAGACACGTTCGGACAAGAAATGTCCGAAATCGGTCCTCTTGATCAAAATAGGTCATTAAAACTTACATCGAAGGATCTCAAAATTCGATGTGGCTGTGATATTTGACGTCATCAAGTGGGTAATTGCGGTTAATGCTATTGTCAGGTTACCACATAGACTAACGAAACCAAAGAAGTATTCTTTGATCTGTGGTTACAATGAAGCAACAATGAAACGCTGAGATGAATATACTGATACTGGAGTTGGAATTAGAGTATATAATTAGGGAGACATACAATGTGTGACGTCACTTGAAAGAAGCCTTATTATTTGAAAATCCAACATTTTATTCAGTTGAATTGGTATCAATGTAGGCCTCGTTAGTTATTATTATAGCAACAGTAACTTGACTGAAAATATATTTGAAAAAATTATAGAACTTCCATTCGTTGATCAAAACCGTAATCAGACGTGATTTTATGGAAAACAGAGTTTATCCCTTCTTATAACTTGCAGAAAAATAATTTTTCATAACGAATAAAAAAAAGCAAACATAAAATCAAACAAAAATCATACAAAACTCTACACACACTCAATATTTTATGATAAATTGCATTCCATAAGTAAAAAAAAATTGACTGATATCCACCAATCCTGGCTAAGCTCTGAGGATCATTGCAACGATAAGTAATGATAAGTTGCAGACGTTCTAAACTCCAAAAAAATATATAATCTCTAACCCCTTCGAAGTAAATCACTGAAAGTGCATTTCAACATTCAAAAAAAACTCTCGAAACCATCCACGATAATTATTACACTATATAATATTTAACTACCATTCGAAGGCTTTTTAGAGGATTGAAACTTACAATCGTTAATGTTAGTTGATAGCAAAGACGGTCGATCGTGACCTCTAGAAAATAGTCGACTGAAAATCATAAATCTTGGAAGATAAAAATGTGAGTATAAGCTAGATTTAGAAATCAACAACGTTATCGCTGGGTTCGAGAATGAACTATGATAGGAGTAAGGTCAAAGGTCATTGAGAAGGTCCGAGGTCAAGAAGATATGAGATAAGACTGAAGTCCAACTGACCGTGAGTAGGGGTAGGAAAAACAAGGGGAAGGAAAAGTTCAAATAATGTCTACACTTGTATCACACGATAGGAGAAGGTCGTCAAACCTACAGAATAATTGTAACAATTTCAGTTTTTACTTTTTACCCAATATTTCTGCAACTTTAAATGACATTACAACCCTTAAATTAGATCCTAACGAATAATGACAATATTTATTTACCCGAATTCACAGAAAATTTGAAATAATTATCTCATTTTTAGAAATTGTAATTAATATTTTTGTCCTCCAGAGATCATGAGTCATGACGTAGGCACAACCGATACTGTATAGAAACATAAACATGATCGAGTAAATTCTACGTCACGACTCAGAAAAATAGCCGGGACCTGGAGGACAAATGAATTGGTTATAATTTCTGAAATAGAGATGGTAATTTCTATTTTTTTTTCTAAAATTGGGAAAATGAATATAGTCGATATTCTCTAAAGTTTAAGTTAAGGGTTAACAATTTTCAAATATGTAGTTTCGTTTCTTAACTTGAATCTTGTTCTGAAAGATTCTAATACACAGAAAATATCACGTTCTACAAATATAATATGAATATGAAATACAAATATGAATATATATATATATAAATATATATATATATATATATATATATATATATATATATATATATATATATATATATATATATATATATATGAATATAAGTGATATTTGTGTTTGCTGTTCTGTTTGTAGAAGAGCCTTTCTCTTTCGTGGATCCAAACTACAAGTATAGATGCTCGGAAGAAGCCGTCTACAAACTACAATATTCTAAAATCTTCATGATATTCACACAATCTCGACATAACTTCATGAATTTACCATTTTCGAAAGACGAAGTTGCTTGTTTTCATCGTAAATCTCGTCCATCTTCTTTATTTATATAGTATTGACAACTTATACTTATGAGTGATGACGAATCTGTTGGCATCGGTGAATGATGAGATGAAAGTTAATTTGATTGCTGTTTTTGAACAGTGGAAAGAAGTCGGTCGTGGCCTGTTGTTAAGGAACCATCCCAGTGTATCAACCTGAACGACAGAGGGAAACCACTGAAAATCAGGCTGGTCGGTCACGGCCGAAATCGAACCCCGGTTTCAAACCTGCATATAACCAAACCTATTCTATAAATTCTCTATTTCTATAAATTATTTTTTCATTTACCTGTGTATTATTATTCTATTATGTACCATTAACTTGTTATTATCATTATGTATTTTTTTTATTTTTTTTTAATAACATCGAAACTTGATACAAAATCATTGTTTCCCAATTAAGGCTAAGGATGAAAGATAGGATCGTTTGGACGGGGCACCACAAGGGCAATCTTACCACCCCATTATGTATTGTACTACCAACTACCATTGGAGGAAATAAAATTTTGTTTAAATAAACAAAAATAAAATAAAGAACCAGCCCCTCAATAGAAACGCAGCTTGGCAAATTGTCTGTTCCCCCTTGACCTCAACGATCGATCGATTGGGTATATCGATAATCCAACACTCGCGTATTCATTCAGGTCGTTATTTACGTCCACCCATCAAGTCAATCACACCTTTGTGCATCCCTGGTCTCTCCGCACAATTTAAAACAATATAGATTGAACAAAAATAAACAAAAAACGAATGTTAATTTTTGTTTAGTATCGATTAATAAATAAATATGATTACGAAACAAAAAATAAATATTCAAATATATGCTAAAAACAAGCTCATTATAATCTGTTAAATGATTAGGTTTTAATGGTGTTCCGATTTACCGTTTCGCCTATCTGTTAGTAATATCGACCGGATGTTCTGAACCGTCAGTGTTGGGTTATTGGTTAAGATGGTTGATGAATATTCAGGTCAAAGGTCGTTTGATATCTTGTATAATGTACAATGTAATATTGACGTAGCACGCGGTTACATAATCTAACTAGAAAAACGCTATACATATGCACGTTGAAGTATGAACATCGTGTAAGTCGAGTGGTGATATGAAGGAGATTCTTTCACTTTTATCCATTTCTCTGCAACTTGCCACAATAACCATAGCTCCAACCATCTCTTCTCACTTCTATCTATTTCTCTCAATCTATCCCCAGTCCCCACAATAACCATAGCTCCAACCATTCATCTTTCGCTTCTGTCTATTTCTCTCAATCTATCCCCTGTCCCCACTATAACCATAGCACCAACAACCCATCTTTCAGTTATGTTCGATTCACGCCTCCGTGTTCAATATAATCCATCTGTCATCTGTCTCTTTATAGGCCTACGTCCAGCTTCATTATTTCATTCGATAATTTAAACTGAGAAAGTCAATTACTGATGTTGGTAAATAATTCATGGTAATTGGGGAACAATGATTTTGTATCAAGTTTCGATGTTATTAAAAAAAAAAATCATGGTAAATAGAGCAATACTGAAGTGAAGCATGCTGTATTTTTCTCACTCTTTATTTATTTATTCATATTGGGTTTAATGACGCACTTTACTGATGACTGAGATCTATTGGCGTCGGTGAATGATATATGAGATGGTGGGATGGTGAGATGAGAGGTCATTTTATAAGGTATTTTCGGATAGTGGGGAGGAGTTGGTCGTGGTCTGTTGTTGAGGAACCATTCCAGTATTGACCTGAACGACAGAGGGAAACCACGAAAATCCCCTGTCAGGATGGTCGACCACGGCGGGAATCGAACCCCGGTCTCCTGAATGACGGTTCAGTGTATTAGCCACTCGGCCACTCGTCTCAGTTTTCTCACTCATCCCAGAAAGGCAAGAAAGTGATGAAAGAATGTATTCGGCAAAAACGAAATATTGGTTTATGAAGTCATATCGTGTATTTTACGTTCAATTCCAATTTTTTATCTATCTATCTATACTCAATATTGGAGATATTATTTTTGAGATACACACCATCTGTATATATACTTCGACTAATTACAAACTGACACTCAAATTCATTCGTTTTTATTTTTGCTTCGCTATTTCACACTCTTAATTGGATGGGCTTTTTTCAGATGGTATGTCAAAATTATATGTAATAAATGGAGAAATATGTCCCTCATATATTAATTGTTCTTCAGTATTAATTTGTTGACCCAAACTGTCTTAGTTGCTATGGTAACCTGACGAACATGCTGTATTTCCCTCTTTTCTTTTCATTTTATTTTTCAATTTTCATTCACAGTCATTCAAAAGAGAATATTATACACATTTGATATTTGTAAGGTATTATAATAATCAATAGTTTTTCATTTGATTTAGCGCCCACAACTGACTTAAATCGACTCACCGACACTGGTTGCCCAGTGTTAACGCGCTTGCTCAATGTGACCGATAGATGCGGGTAGATCGGGCTTCGGTTCGATCACGAAGTTAATATTATAAATACACGATGTATTCAACCCCCGCCACCGTCCATCTTTTCATAGCGTTTACGTTATTTCCCTCCGTATATACAGTCTATGTAAATGCCATAGTTCCAATAATATTGCCCACGACCGCTCCCTTCTTACTGTCCTTCCCATTTCCCACGAAAAAAACATTGATCTCATCATCCCATCAATCATTCCCGCCAATAGATCTTAATTATCTTCATAGCGAGTCGATAAAACCAATTTAAAAAAACGGAGATAAAAAATCGACTCTACAATATAAGTTCTAGTTTTATCTCCACCGAATGTATCCAATGCACATGTTTCATTAAAGACTGTTTAAATATAGAACTGCGACCGGTTTTCACATTTTAATAGATTGTTTATGACATCTTCTGAGTACCAGTATTGTGTGAGTATATAATAGTTGGTAGTTGGTACTGCTGGAGTTGGATGATTCAGGTGGGACAACACCTGTAGTCAATATAACATCGTTTATATTATTATTATTATTACCAACTGTTGAAACAAAATAATCAACAGAATTGTCGTGTTGTTTATTCTATGGCAACAATGTATTCGGTCTTGTCGGTGAATAATGGTTATTGTTTGTCTAAGGACTTTTCCACCAAACAGAATTCAATTCAATTTCGTATTCTTTTCGATTGAATTCAATATCAACTATACTGATTGATAATTATAAATTTCATATATATTTCGATCAATATTCGACATTAAAATTTCAAAGTAATTTGCGATTACTTTTTTTTTTAACATCGAAACTTGATACAAAATCATTGTTCCCCAATTAAGGCTGAGGATGAAAAATAATTACTAAAATTACTAAATTACTAAAATACTAAATTAATTAAAATTACGGCAATTACTAAATGATTGTCAATTACTAAATGATTTTCATTCAAAAATCTATTCCTGGAAATGAAACCATTTGAGTGTGAAGTCTTCATTTTACGCTCATCAATTCTGTATCTAACTTTTTGTTGACTTGTGCACTATCCAATCAAAAACCGGCTATCAACAAACACGTGATCTACATAGTGTTAGTCCCTGATTGGTTCATCTCGGTAGATGAGATTGTGGTCCATGTGGTTGTAACACTCATACGGAAGCTGCGTATTTCATCAGATCGATGACCGCCTCTCGTGCCATTGGCTGGCGGGGGTGGGGGGGTGGGCCAATAGGGGTGGGCCAATAGGGGTGGGCAACGAGAAAGATATGCACTTTGAAGGGGTGTACGAATACGCGGAATGATTTATACATGCGACGGGTGACACAGTAGTTTGTGTGATGACATGTATTCAGGAGACCGGGGTTATATAGATTCCCGCCATGGTTTCTTATTTAAAAACAAAATTTCTAGTTAATAGACGAATTTCTTTTGTAGAGAAAAGTAGAATTTTTCAATGTTTTCTTGGTCTTTGAACTTTGAAGTATTTTAGTGCCGCGTGGGCGCTGGTTTAGTTTTAATATAGTATGGGGTGATAATGCTTTTGTTTCTAGATGGTCTCGTGTATTAGTGGGTCGCTGGTTCGATCCTTGGTTGGGTCATTAGAGAAGCTCTCAAAGCCTTTTAGCCTGTTGTTACGCACGCGAGGTCGGCTAGCTCCGAGTCAACACTACGCAGCAAATGTCGGAGAGTTGTACGAGCAAAATATCGTGTATAACATATTTAAAGGAGATACAACCCTGGAGATAGATTTGAAGGAATAATTACACTATATTTCTTCCTTATTTTCAGAAATGTGGTCTCTGGAAGACAAATCAATCATTAATAATTTCTCATATTGAGATGCTGATTTCTAGTTTTCTCTAAAATTAGAGGAAAAATTACCACAATACACACTGTACTGATGACTAAGATTCATTTGCTTCAGTGAACTAGAATAAGATGATAGGGAAAGTTATTTAGGACAAAAATCCTTTAGGTATTTTTTAGGTATTTTGGATTGGAAATTGAAAATGGTCGTGGCAACCATTCCAAAATTTACCTTCATGACAAAGGGAAACCAATGCACTTAAAACCTGTCAGGATGGTCGACCATGGCGGGAATCGAACCATGCACGGTCTCTTGAATGACGATTCAACGTAACCTGTGTCTTTGTGTCTGTGGCTTCTGTCACGTAACAAATGACAAACAATTGTTACCATAGCAACACAGCGAACTGGTGGATTACCAAACATTCTGATTGGTCAATTCCAACTGGTTGACATTGTTGTCTGTCAATTTCAACAATGAGTGACGTCACTTGACAGAAGCCCTGTGTACAGCTGGCTTTCCATGAACGCGATTTGCGTTTCGCTTTCGCAAGGCGGTGGAATTGAGGCGAGCTCAACAATCAGAAATCGCGTCACTCTCGTCACTGATTGGTCGTTTTATCATCATGGCGGCTTGAAAAACCACTTGGCGGATTCGCTGAGCGAATATCTCGTTCATGGAAGGCCAGCTTCACACCGTGTTTAGGGCCTACCTAGAAATCGGTGGCGTAACACGAATTTCTTGCCGTTTTACTTAATCTTTTTACCATACGACATCTATATTATTGGTTCACTACCAACTCAAAACTCAATATACTCTAGCGCTATGGTTTGTGAAATTACAGGAATTTGGCGGCAAAATATTCGATTCAGAATCGCCGGAAATACAATGCAAACCTATATTTTTTAATTGAAAAAAAACTACTTCGTTTGATCGGAAATATCAACTTTGGTTCAACTTTCTTCGCACATGACGCACTCTTCACCGATTGGTCGAACTGTCAAGATGTCTGTCAAAGCGGCAAAATATCAGCTTTTCAAAAGCAATTTCGCGGTCATGGAAACCATAATCAGTTAACATTTCCATGTCCCAATTCCAGGGTGCCTGAAGAGCGTATACCGGAATAAAATCGACTTGGTTGTGTGACATGGGTTTGGGTGTACAAACTTACCTGAACCCTAACCACATTCTACAACCATCCATTCGTGAGTAGGCCTACCCCGTAGCCACGTCACACGACCGAGTCGACTTTATTCCGGTATACGCTCTTCAGCTTCCTCCAACTACAGCGTTTTCCTTGTTTAATGTACACAACGTGTTTGCTGTGGTATGTCGCGGCGGTGCTTCATTGTAAATGCTCGGTAAGCCTTCACATCGCATGAGGTGCCACGACACTAACGCGTACGATATGCAAATCACGTCGTTAGCTCAGGTTTTTAGGCCACCTCAGAGATTACACGCTCTCCCGACGCCGTGACCCCTTGTACCGCTCGGATTAGGCAACCCACTCGACTCCTTGCTGACGTCATGATTTGTGTTTTGTCAGCAGGACATTGGAGAACTTGCATTTCAGAGAGAAAGAGAAAGAGAGAGAGTGAGAGAGAGAGGTAGGGAGAGAGAGAGAGATGAAGAGGGAGAGAGAGAGAGAGAGAGAGAGAGAGAGAGAGAGAGAGAGAGTGAGAGAGAGAGATGAAAAATGATAACTTTTTATTAGAGTATTCATAGATGGGGGGAGATACTCCATTATTTGTAGAAATAGACAACCATATCCCCCAATTAAATTAATGACAACAAACAATATTCTCTGTTAGTTACCCAGTTGCTGTTGTTATGATAACGATTGTTAGTTATTTGTTACTTGAAAGACGACCCCTGTCCAGTGACGTCACTCATTGTTGAAAGAGACATAATAATAATGTCCCCCAATTGATATTAACCAATCACAATATTTGTTAGTTCCCAAGTTTGCTTCATAACTATACGGTGAACTATATTATTAAGTCAAGATGGAAACGAATAAAATACATATAATTCGAAATAAAAATACATTTCCACGAGAAATGTCAACGCGCTGGTTGGACCAATCCAGGGCCAGAACCCAGAACCTCAACTGCACTACACTGGAGTGTACTAAAAAGCAACATTACTGTCTTACAATTCTACTTCTTGAGCAACAATTGTGCAGCAGCTAAGAAGGGGGGGGGGGGGTAAAATCGAGGGGTAAGCAACTAATAAATTTGGTGTAGGCCTACACCTGATGTCAGATTTTGAGGGATTTCACGGCATTTCAGGAAGATTTTATGACAAGTCTACACCATATTTCAGGAGTTGTTGACCCCTGGGGTCAAATTAAATTTGTGAAGAGAAGGAGCCAAAAATAGCGGCACATGTAGCTGAGTGGTTAACGCACTTGCTTTATGTGATACGGGAGGTGAAGTGGCATATCGGACGTAGTTTGATCCCTGCTACCGTCCATCTTTACAGGTTTTTTTTGTGGTTTCCCTCTGTAGTCTAGGCTAATGCCGGGATGGTTCCCACAATATAGGCCACGACCGCTTCCTGCCCACTATCCTTCTAATTTACCCATAAAACCTTCATCTCATTAATCATTCATCCGACGCCAATAGATCTTAGTTATCATTATAGTGCGTCGTTAAAATCCAATATGAAATGAATAGAAGTTTGGGTCAGTTTGATTTGAGTACGGTTGATAGTCAGGACAGTCGAGGCCAGTGGTACCGGGGACAGTGGGGCACGAGCGGGAGTAGAACCCGGGCCTCACAGGGGCGGACTGGCCACGCGCTAGAAGGGCAGGTACTCATTTAAATACCGGTTAGTCGAGTCTACATAGTGTGAAACAGGCAACGGTTGGAGCATGTGATCGGCTGAGCCATCGAGTCAATGAACTTGACTTCATCAAAATATAATCTCATACTTGATTTCTGGATTCAGTAAGACGAGTAGCCTAGTCTGTACAACCTATTGCTGAATCACGATGTCTGACATGAGGAACCTATAGGTGTAGGTTTTGTGTTTTTTTTTCTAAAAAAATACATATATTGATAATTTGATATGCATAATTACAAGTGCATTTTTTGGAAACTCAGTGTACCCTATATCTGGATATTAAAATGCAAACGCCTATCGTTATCTTTTTAGAGATTTTTTTTTAAATTTTGTATATAAAAACTTATATCTTTAGTCCATGATAAAACCAATGAAAATAATGGAGATCAAATTTAGGCACACCTTAATATGTCATGTCTGCGAATGTGTAGGTCCACAAATAAATCTATTTAATGCACATTGAAAAAACAGATTGACCTACACGTACTTTTTCAAGTTTATTTCAATCATTATTTATTTATTTATTTTCATTTTCGTCCAAGTGGATTACAATTTAAAATGTAACATTTTTGAGTTAATCATATGGACAGTCAAGGATAAAATAAAAGATAATATATCATACACAACAAACAAACAAGAAAATATACATGAATTGAAATAAATGGTAGATGCCATTTTTTATAAATACCTTGCAACTACCAAGTCAAGTAACAGAATGAGACAAGTATAAAAATTAATAGAATATAAAAAGTACATTAATATTAAAATCAGAAGGTTATAGGCGTAATTGAAAGCAAAAATTAAAAATTAAAAGTTAAAAGTTAGTAGTTAAATTAGACCCTGCAACTCATATTCTAAAGTAAATATATACATTATATGAAAAACAATTATATAGATTTGGGTATCATCATGTATTCAGTGCATAACTGACAATTATTCATAATTTTATTGCATTTGATGCATCAATGTTTTTTATTTTTTATTATTATTCATTTGAGTTCACAGACAGTTTTACAAACCTTAGTCAAGTACTAATCCGCTAACTATTAGTTAAGGTACGAGAATGACATCTGTCTAGGCCTAACTAAGGGTGATAACAACTAACTTTTGGTTAATCCACTAATTATCAATTCGTAAAACTGAGCCTAATCGACGCACTGTACTGATAACTATACGATCTATTGGCGTCGGTGGATGATGAATGAGATGATGGGATGATGAGATGAGAGGTTATTTTATTAGGTGTTTTTGGATAGTGGGAAGGAGTCGGTCGTGGCCTGATGTTAAGGAACCATTCCAGTATTGACCTGAACAACAGAGAAAATACAATGGAGAAAAACTGCCATGATGGTCGACCATGGCGGGAATCGAACCCCGGTTTCCTGAATGACGGTTCAGTGTTCATAGTGCATAACGTATTGGTCAAGGCGAAAAAAAAAACAATCAAACTAAACCCATATACATCGTATTTAATTATTTTTCAAAAACCACATGCCGTTCTCCGTGGCTCAACCACCTGAGGCACCTCTTTAGAAAAAGATGTATTGTGGGGCTTAAATTCGAGGCTCGCATAAGGCATGGGTTTTTGTAAACGTCTTTTCACAATTATCGTCTCTTCATAGTTTCATCATCACCTGCTCACTCGAACCCCCAGATAACCTAGCTGTTGGTGGGGTCGTAACAAAATGATAATCAAAAAGCGTTCAACGGATTTGAATTGATCTCCGACACTTGTATAGGCTAACACGCTGATACGTCATTCAGGAGAGCGGGGTTCGATTCCCGCCATGGTCGACCATCCTGACAGTTATTTTTTCATGGTTTCCCTCTGTTGTTCAGGTCATACTTGGGATGGTTCCTGAACAACAGGGCACGACCGACTCCTTCCCACTATCCAAATACACATAATAAAATAACCTTTCATCTCATCCTAACATCTAATTCATCATTAATCGACGCCGAAAGATCGTAGTCATCAGTATAGTACGTCGTTAAACCAAATATCCTATCCAGAAGTCAGCGCTCGTGCGTATACTTGCGGTCACATGAAATGGTTCAAGAGTCCATGGGAGTCTATTTAGCGAAATATCAGTTTTTTGGTGATAACTTTTGAACGGTATGAGATATCAAAATTCTAATACGCGAGAAACACAGATAATTATAATAGCTTCAAGATGAAATAAGTTATAACTATTCTTTCATCCATAGCCTTAATTGGGGATCAATGATTTTGTATCAAGTTTCGATGTTAAAAAAAAAAAAAAAAATTCAAGTCATGTTGCATAACTGTCAATCGTATACAGCTGAAAAAAACACATTTTTCAGCTGTATATATGCTTGACAGTTATGCGACATAACTTCAATAGTTGAATATATCATCTTGAAGCTATTAAAGTTACCTGTGTTTCTCGCGGATTATAATTTTGATATCTCATACCGTTCAAAAGTTATCACCAAAAGATTGACATTTCGCTGAATCGACTCCCACGTACTCTTAATTCAAAATTAACATTTCAGTTTAAATAAAATCTACGCAAATTCAAAAACAAATTTTTCATTCAGACCAACTATATGCGTGGAGTGCGTATACACACAATGTCTTCCAGTTTTAGTGCGTGTTTTATAACAGTATATTTTTCTTCTGGACATATTTCAATGACGTAATTCATCTTGATCGACCACTTCTTGTGACCACAACTATACATTTCATTTCAAGTCATCTTCTCAACTTTCTAAAAGCAGAAGGTATCACTTTCCGTACACCGAGTGTGTGCTTTGCTGGATGGCAACGTTTCCATATTATGTCTCCGCGACGAGATCGACGGGGGGGGGGGGGGGGGGGGAGGGAGACATCTTGCTACCGTGTCAATATTGACTTCGCATATAGTTATGTGCAAAGAAAATGCAATCTTTCATTCCTGTCGCTCGTTTTGTACCTTATACGGCATATAGCTGTCGTATGGCGACAATTGCGGGTAGGATAGATGTACTGAAAGAAGGCAAATTTACATGCAATTATTGAATTAAATTAAATGTAATAACATATTGCCAATTATCTACTGAAAATATAAATAATACCCAAATATATATTATCATTTTTTATATATGTATCTAGGTTTACTTAGAATATTATGACGATTCTGTCCTCCAGAGACCGTGAGGCATGACGTAGGCATTACCGATTATCTATAGAAATATGAACAGAATCGAGTGATGTCTACGTCACGACTCAGAAAAAGGGCCGGGTCTTGGGGGAAAAATAGATGGTAATAATTTCTTCGATTTGGATTTCTAGTTTTTCCTTAAATTGAGGAGATAAATATCGTCATTAATCGTTAAATTTGTAGTTTCAGGGTTATGATGTCCTTTAATAATTTCTTGAACACCAAGTTTTCATTACAAATTCAAAAAAGTAACAAAATCCGTTGATTTTTAGTTATTGATTATCATAGAACGTTGATTTTTAATTGTTATAGTATTCTATTTCATGCATGCTGCCTACTTCAGTTTAATGATTTGACAAACTGTCAATATAGTATCAAGTACCTAAAACAAGCTTTCAGAGAAAACCATATTTTTTCAATTATTATTCAGTATTTATCATCATAACAAAACAATTGTTAGCGGAATTGCAAATGATATAAAACAAAAACACGCTTCACAATTTCACAATTCACACTGGCAGGCAAGTTTAATCAGAGTCAGGTGGATTCTTCACTATAACGCTCATCAAATTAATTATATTATTCCCAGATGTTTTTACAGTGGCCACACACTAGTAGGCAACCCCCCCCCTCCCCCCCCCCCCCCACGAGACACATATTGAAATATGCAAGTGTTCTTTCCAACGGGTAACATGTATAATTTTTTCCTACCACTTTTTGACATCCTGCTCGCCTGTTTTCCAACCAATGTTTTATGGATATGGTTTTAGTAATGAATGGACGTGTGAAGAACGAGCCTGTCTTTTCTTGCAGAGCCCAGTGGCGGACTGGCAGTAGAAGGAATGGACGAGTTACCAAATTATAAATACTTGCAGAGATTGTTAAAAATCTATTTATATTGACGGTGCACTCTACTGATGACTACGATCTATTGGTGTCGGTGAATGATATATGATATGATGGAATGATGAGATGAAAGGTTATTTTATTGAGTGTTTTTGGATAGTGGGAAGAAGTCGGTAGTGGCCTGTTGTTAAGGAACCATCCCAGTATCAACAATAATAACATAATAATAATAATAAAATAACAATAATAATAAAATAATAATAACAGTAATAACAGTATATCAGTATATTTATTTTGAAAGACTTTTATCTACGGCGAAAAATTATGGTCACAGACAGCGCAGTCCTGGTGTTGAAGACCATTAGTTTTAAATAATCAAAATGGGGTGGTAAGATCGCCCTTGTGGTGCCCCGTCCAAACGATCCTACCTTTCATCCATAGCCTTAATTGGGGAACAATGATTTTGTATCAAGTTTCGATGTTATTAAAAAAAAAAAAAAAAGTATCAACCTGAACGACAGAGAGAAACCGTGAAAAACTCTGTCAGGTTGGTCGACCATGGCGGGAATCGAACCCCGGTCTCCTGAATGTGGTTGTCCATTTATTAAATAAACACCAGTGGAAATGTATTTTTCTGTTGCTGAATTTTCCTTTGATGAAGGCTGAATCAAATCAAGGCGGTGTGAAAGAACAAATATCGCCGGCATTTTCCGATTTTCAACATTTTTTCATCAACCCGATTCAAGTTATCGTAATAAACGTGAAATATCTTAAAGGACATCACAACCCTGAAACTAGATCTTAACGAATAATAAAAAATGTATCCTTTGATTTTAGAGAAAACTAGAAATCATAACCTAAATTTCAGAAATTTTAATAGCAATTTCAGAAATTATAATCGATCTATTTATCCTCAGAACCCGGCTCTTTTTCGTGACGTAGGCATTACTTGATTCTGTTTATGTTTCTATACAAAATCGGAAATGCCTACGTCATGACTCATGGTCTCTGGAGAACAAAATAGTAGGCCTAATTATAATTTTTGAAATTGAGATAATGATTTCTATTTTTTTCTAAAATTGGGAAAATAAATATCGTTATTATTCTGTAAAATCTAGGTTCAGGGGTTAGTAGTAGTAGTAGTTTTTTTTTTTCAAAAGTTCTTTATTTATTTAATGTACATGACGTATTTATTTCTAAACCCACTATAAGCCACTAATGTGGTTGGTCTGTAGGTCTATTTTCATAAATAAGTGCCTTGTTTATATTTCTGGATCACGTACATAAACTAATTATAATATAGACATAAAGTTTACATTTTGCATTTAACTTATAGTAACCTCTTTTTTAACTGAACATTATGTTTATAATTTTTACGAAACATCTTTATAGCAAAAAATGAATACCGAGAACACAATAACAAAAAAAAAGAAGATAATAGTAGTAGCAGTAGTATGTAGTAGTGTTTATTCTTTTAACCCACTTTCGAGGAAATCGGTACACAATTTACATATTTAACAATATAACTTGTAAACAGCATTTCGATAGCATTGGATAGCATTAGCAATTTACCATTGTAGATGGGCGTGACTTATACAAAGCAGGGGGAATTTTAGATACCTTCATTGGTTATTTCCCTATTTCCCCTGCTTCACTGTCCACTTGATTGGATTTATATTCTGTGACACTACGAGGGCGGACGATCTACAATGGTCAATTGATCATTGTAGATGGGCGTGACTTATACGAAGCAGGGTCATTTTAGATACCTTGATTGGTTATTTCCCTATTTCCCCTGCTTCACTGTCCACTTGATTGGATTTATATTCTGTGACACTACGAGGGCGGACGATCTACAATGGTCAATTGATCATTGTAGATGGGCGTGACTTATACGAAGCAGGGTCATTTTAGATACCTTGATTGGTTATTTCCCTATTTCCCCAGCTTCACTGTCCACTTGATTGGTTTTTATATTCTGTGACACTACGAGGGCGGACGATCTACAATGGTCAATTGATCATTGTAGATGGGCGTGACTTATACGAAGCAGGGTCATTTTAGATACCTTGATTGGTTATTTCCCTGTTTCTCCTGCTTCACTGTCCACTTGATTGGTTTTTATATTCTGTGACATCACGAGGGCGGACGATCTACAATGGTCAATTGATCATTGTAGATGGGCGTGACTTATACGAAGCAGGGTCATTTTAGATACCTTGATTGGTTATTTCCCTATTTCCCCAGCTTCACTGTCCACTTGATTGGTTTTTATATTCTGTGACACTACGAGGGCGGACGATCTACAATGGTCAATTGATCATTGTAGATGGGCGTGACTTATACGAAGCAGGGGAAATTTTAGATACCTTGATTGGTTATTTCCCTATTTCCCCTGCTTCACTGTCCACTTGATTGGTTTTTATATTCTGTGACATCACGAGGGCGGACGATCTACAATGGTCAATTGTGATGACCCTTGACCGTTTCAAGCTGAATCGATTCTACTAAACCGTTTCTCAGCCGTGATAAACGTACTCGTATGGTCCTCGTGCTACGCCACTATTCTCCTATATATTGTCACTATACAGCAAGTCAAGTGTATGCATATTATTGTATCATTACCCACATTTGACTTGCATTTCACCTCCCCTTCCTCCCCTCCCGTTTCTCTTCCTCCATCCGCCTGTCTTCTTCTTTTCCTCATGTGTTCCTGGATAATATAGTGACCTTCTACACCGACATTATATCCTGGCTGATATATACTTGTATCCACGAGAGAGGGCACAAACCACCCGTGCGTTACTGATGTGGAGTAGGAGAGACGGTCGTGCGAAACCTTCATATGTAGTAGATATAATATATGCTTATATCCACGAAAGATGAAGGAGCGAACCTTCCGTACATTAGTGGTGTGTGATGGGGGAACGGTCGATCGGAACCTTCATCTCTAGTAGAAATAAGTGTAGATATTGTAAAGGGTGAACAGGAAATGTGGGCATGTTTAAAATTTTATTGTAGGTTGGTGACGATTAATTGGGGGGTTTGATTGGACATATATTATTTAAATATAACAGGAAAGACTGTTTTTGTGTAAGTTTTAATTTTAAAATTGAAATGATAATTGGAATTTACTGATTAACTTATAATTACATTGTTTTCCCCATCAAGAGCTTTTTTTTTCTTTATATATTGGGTTTAACGACGCACTATCTGATTGCTACGATCTATTGGCGTCGGTGGATGATGAATGAGATGATGGGATGAAAGGTTATTATATTAGGTGTTTTGGATGGTGGGAAGGAGTCGGTCGTGGCCTATTGTTAAAGAACTATCCCAGTATCAACCTGTACGACAGAGGGTAACCACGAAAAACCCCTATCAGGATGGTCGACCATGGCGGGAATCGAACTCCGATCTCCCGAATGACGGTTCACTGTGTTACCACTCGGTCACGCGCCTCGGTTGTTTTGAGGTACGAATGAGCTGATGATGGGAAAGTGACGTTTTTAAAAACTCATGTCTTATGCGGGACTCGAACCCACACCCAACATGGCACAGTGCCTTAAAGTAGTGCCTTATCTGACTGAGCCACGGAGGGTGGCCTCGGATTTTCAGTATAGATATATTTTTAAATCGTGGGTCATTTCTATTTTATCTGACTTTCGTAACATTCAATCCTTCACACATATAGGCCTGAAACATCATCGACGAGGAGATCCTATTAGGGAATAAAAACTGTAACAAAGACAAAAAAAAGATAAACATTTGAAATCAATGTATTTCGATGTATTTATTACCTGTTTTTTTTTATGTTGTATGGTGTTGTTGTGTGTACGACATATTACAATAATCTTTTTATTGTTAATGCATACAGAAAAAAAACTGTCTTCCAAGCTATTTAATAAAATGAATAGTAATAATAATAATAATAATAAAATGTACTCATGCATAATCATTTCTAATAGTTTCAAAATCATATTTTCTTAAAATAGAATTTGCCATTACATTTCAAAATTTTAATTTAATAAAATGAATTATGGTTATAGCACAAGGTTTCATAATATATATTCCTCAGGAGTCAGGACGATACTGACTGGATGGTAAATGTGTATGTTTATTGTTACTATAACTTTATTTAAAGCTATATTATAAGTATCAAACGTGTGTCTAATGTATACACAAATGAGAGTACTTTGTTTTTTGTACAGCCCTGGCCTAGTTCGTTGAATATCAGATATTGAATTATAAATAAGTATGAACATAATTGAATAAATATATATTCATTAATTCACACACCAAACTTCTATACTATAGCATTCTTATTAGCAAGTACAATTACTTGATTTTGATGACATCGGCTCGGCTGATTTGTGTTACGTATATATTTAATACTTCCTTGGCTATTATATGATAATTGTCCGGTCCCCATCAACAGTCAGATTATTGGGAGTAGATGCAGGTGTAAATGAAGCGAAGTGATGATCGTTTGCTAAATGACGAACAAGTTATACGGGGGTACGAATGAGCAGGTAATAATGCAACTATGAAGTGATAATAAGTGAAAGGACGTTTACAAAAATGTCTTATGCGGGACTCGAACCCAAACCCAACGGTGTCTTCAGTTCACTTTAATCTCATCATCCCATCATCTCATGTATATCATTTACCGACGCCAATAGATCGTAGTCATCAGTAGAGTGCGTCGTTAAACACAATATAAATTTAAAAAAATTGTTGGTAGGCGACCTTCTTTTTTGTGGATACAAATAGGCCTATAGCAACCAAGCAATTAGAGACTATGAACTTTAATTGACCACTAGTGATAGGCGTGGCTTATCGGTAGGCCACCTATATCTATACTTCATGTGGGCATTTAGAGATACTCTGATAGGCTATGTCAATTTCCCTTCATAACGAACAGCCCATTTGATTGGATGTTTTGTTTTGTGACGTTTGTGGGCGGGTCAATCACTAGTCGTCAATTGGTCTATGTTTTAAATAACCGAGATAGTTAGGCCTATACCATGGCGACAAAAGATGGTGACAAAGTCACGGTTTCTTACGACTGACAAAACTTGGCCTATTTTGTGGCCCACGTCAAGAGCAGGACTAGGATTTTATGTTGACAACAACAGAAATACACAAATACTATAGACACGTTGCCTTAGTGTTTAGCTCTTCTAACCAATCAACATCTTATAAGTTCTTCGACTATAGAATTATTATGAGTGACAGTCACGGAAATGGGCATTGGATTAAATTCAGTTTTGATAATCCTCAAGGTAGAATCAATTCTATAAATTCAAATTCAAAAAGAAGCGCCTGAAGAGCGTATACCGGAATAAGTCGACTTGGTTGTGTGACATGAATTTGGATGTCCAACCTCATCTGAACCCTAACCACATTTTACAATCCATTCATAAGTACCCCGAAGCCCACGTCACACGACCGACTTTATCCCGATATATGCTCTTCAGCGCCCTCCTTGATAATTACACATTTGAACCCGACTTCGTTGGACGAAATGACCACAACCTCAAGATAAAGCTACCAAGACATAACACCAACATAGGCCTCCAATCTTTTCTTGGTAGATCCATTCGCCTCTGGAACGATCTCCCCCAAGACAAAATGGAAACATTACCAAAATCCTCCGCATTTAACAATATTCTATCAAATCTTTAGAGCTACATTAATAATTGACACTTCACTGCACTTTTTGTTTCACTCATTTTTTATTCTACTCTTGACTTAAAATAGAAATTATTAAAACAAAGACTAGTATGTATAGTATCAACTGCCACCGGACCAATGATCTAAAGCTGATGCATGAATAATAAAATTTTAAAAAAAAAGATGTATAAAGCCTCCATCAGTCTGGTATAGGGTGCATTGAGACGGTATAATTTACGGTCCCCCCCCCCCCCCCCCCCCGACAACACCATTAGTCCATTACAGACTCGAAAGACGACTTCCTGTCGATTAATTTTATTTCCAAATTTTCGATATAACAAATCGATAAACTATGACCTTTTACTATTCGATACGATAAACTGACGGTGGCGATCGCCCGTCTCCCCAACGAATTAGCATTGACTTCGGGTGTGTCGACCCGTCAAGTGACGTATGGAAATAGATTATCATGCGGGACAGGAGATATAAATTGTAGATTTTAGTGTCTGTGACAGTAGGTAAAGCAGCAACTGTTTTACCGACTCAAATAGATTTGAATAAGCGTTGAAAGTGTGAGGCCCTCAAGGTACCAACAGGTAGAAACCTAATGTAAGTCTATAGATATTGGAAATCGTTAAAATTAGCTATATTGGCTGTTTTTTTAATGATCACCATGGTCACAAAGCTTATGATCACCCAAACTTTATGATTCAACGCCATCCAGACATTTATTTGGTGGCGCCTGAAGATCGCATACCGGAATACGGATACTACCAAGAGTGAACGTGGGCTTGGCGTGTAATAGTGCCATAAGAGCTATATACTATTTCGGGGGATTGATTAGAGCTCAGATGTGATGTGGTTAGGGTTATTTGGGCCAGGTTTTGATCGTCTCCTCGAATAGGCACAACCTCTCCACCCACTTTTACATCTGCTTTTCAAGTAAACACGCCAAGCCCACGTTCACTCTTGGTAGTATTCGTGTTCCAGTATACGCTCTTCGGGCGCCCCGTTTATTTCGGTGCCCAATCGAGGTAGTAATTGTCAATTAGTAGGCCTATAGGGGCACTATAAAAGTGAGCGTGTGCATGACCAAGATATCAATGTACCTAACTAAAATACATTGGAAATATATTATTATAATTAAATAACAAATGTATTCAAAATATATATTTGAAAATATGGATAAAAAAAAATTCAGATAAATTTTGAAAAATGACTACAGATAATTAGAATCAACTTCGCAATAAACAAGAGGTTATGGCTTTGTTTTATCTGTTTTATTACGGAAAAATATATACGAAAACTTGAATTTACCCAAAAAAGTTTTCGCTAATATTTAATAGATTTCAGATTTTAGAAAAAGTATTTATGGAATACCGGTACTAAGGTAATATATAGGCCTACCAGCAGATTTTAGATTTTTAGGTGACTCCGTTTCATTGAAATTCAAACTGTCTATCCAAAAAACTCATCAACACTGACGTAGACGAGGGAAATATCAGCCATTGGTCATTTCATTTTATTCAATCCAAAGATTCACACATTGTACAAATATAGGAAATATAAAAACTTACAACTTGATATAACAATGATTAGATAGAAGGATATGATCTACATATATTTTTTCACTGTGTATATACCTACTCGATCGCCCATACCCACCAAGTATAGAGTTTCCTTTACTACTGCGCTAGTCCCTGCTAGAACTAATTAGACTAGTTCACTTACAGCATAACCAACTATTTCATTTAAAAAAAAACACAATTATATTAATTATATATACTACTACACTGATATCAAATTTAAACTTTATTTGTATATAATTATATATATATATATATATATATATATTAACCAGCAAGTAATTTCTAAATACTATTATTACATGAAATATTTAATTACGGAGTACCAACAATTACATAATTATCCTTCACGCAGTGTAGTTAGTTCTACAACTGTTTCTCTGAATGCAGTGTCGTTTGCCATTGACTGCAGGCCTATACAACTATCACGAAGACTTTCAAAGATCTTTACTTTCAAAGTATCTCCAACACAATTTCAAAGAGATGAAAAACAATGAAAATATAAGTTATTTGATATATATATATATATATATATATATATATATATATATATATATATATATATATATATATATATATATATAACTTATTTAACACTGTTGAATAATAAAAGATCTGGAATATCAGACTTCTAAAATATAATGAAACATATGAAATAAATCCGCATTCGTCTTAGAGGCTCACAAGCTGGAGCTCTTCAAGAAAAGTCCAGTTTATGCTGGGCGTAGATTTTTTACTTGTTTACCTATTCTGCTAAAAGATGCCAGCAAACTCGATTCTAAAATTGTATTTAAAAAAAAAGACTACGCAGTTAGCTGATTGAAAAATGCTTTCATAGGTTAGATGAGTTTTGTTAAAGTGTGATCATATTGAGATTTTTATATTGAATATTTTGAATTTTTGTTACATAACTTTTTTTTATGACTTTCCACTATATCATGTAATGATCCAAAAGGAAATAAAACCATTATGACATTCAATGAAATGCATGGTCTAACTGGTTTCACTGAAAATGTGAAGATTTTATGAATACGATTCCGCAAAAGTAAATAATTTGAGGGTCCCATTCCTATTTTTCAAGGACTCACTAATCTTGAGAAACAGCATCTTTTTTACCATAATGAATTAAGAATAGTAATTTCCTGTATCTTTATCGAAACAAATGTTTGTAATGCTATTTCTGTTCCAGAATGAACTTCATTTTTCACCGATATATAAATATTTTCACTTTTTGCCTCTGCTGACCATAGGGCAAGCATAATAGATGGCAGGCATAGAAAATACAGGTGATAGAAGATAGAATTTATATAAAAAAAAAATTATAAAATATTGAATGAAAAATATTTAAAAAGTATCAAATTTTAGGAATTTTAGACATTTATGAATTTTTGAAATGTCAGAAAAACGATTTCTAAAAAGTTGTCATTTCAAAAGTAAAAAATATTGAAAAAATCTTATGGTTCTAAAATTTTGATTGATTTTTTTGTTCTGATTTTGAAAAATGATTTCAAAAAAGTTGTCATTTCAAAAGTAAAATTATTGAAAAAATCTTATGGTTCTGAAATTTTGATTGATTGATGATCTTGAAGACTTGATAAGAAACTCTCTACTTGGGGACCCGAGCGACCGTGCCCCCCATCCATTACCACTAATACTAGGGTGTTTCGATCCACCAAACACCTTATTACTCAGTCATTCAACCGGAAAATTACAAATTTAACTCAAGACGGCCGAGTTTTTCGCGTGTTGGTCGACATAAAAACATGATAGAAATTGGCATTTGGTAATATGATTGTTCAACGGCCCCACCAACAGCTAGGTTATATGGGGGTATGAATGAGCAGCTGCTAATGAAATTATGAAGTGATGATAAGTAAACTTGAGGAAGTTTAAAAAACACATGCGGTACTCGAACCCACGCCCAACGGCGACCTCATTTTCTAAAGCGGTAGGGAAATAGGTCACAGGTGACTGGAAATGTTGAAACTTATAGAAATTTTCGTAATTTCAGAAAAAAAATTATTTATAAGATTTGAATTTCGAAAATTCAAACATTCAAAACTTCTGTTAGTTCATCGATTCTTTATCAATAAAGTAGGGTAGTTAGGGCCCACAGTAAAATCTAAATTGAATTATCTCAAACCGTTTAAAATCGATCTACCAATATAATACAATCAATTTCGCTGCAATCATTTCCCCAATAGTCACTCTTACCCCACAACCGCTTCTATGATATTTCCCAAAACCGTTGAACAGCAGTATATTTCACATACGAACACACAATCTCATTGGCTACTAGAAATATAATCACACCAACCATCTACACCAAATATCAACTACAAATCACGTCAGAAATCACTCAACCCTGTCGATCTTGAAGGCTTGATCACAACTACATAATTCTCTCTACTTGAAGACCCGATTGACCGTTCCTTCCATCTATTACCACTAACATTAGGGAGTTTCGACCCACCATACACAGACTCATTCAACTGGAAAATTACAAATTTAACTCGAGAAGGCCGAGTTTTACGTGTTTCGGTTAAGATATAAATTGGCAATATGAAACCCACCAGGGGGGTGGAGGAGGGGGGTTCTTCAAGGGTTTTATAGGGTTTCCTTGACGAAGGGTGAGGGGGGGGGGGGAGGGTTAGCCAATGAGACGGTTGTATACGATCCGGTAAATAATGTCGTTATAGGGATGAAGTTTGAAACGTGAACATGGCACGTTTTGAATTGATTATCAATTTTTGATAATTTGTCAAGTGTAAATGAGACAAATTTTCGATTATATGCCTACAGTGGAATAGTAGGTCTACAGCAAAAAGATACTCAATTTGGTTGGTTTGAAAATTGAGAAGCGATAAACCGATATTCTGGATTCTAGAAAATAATTATGAGAAGTAATGAAAGGGCTTTTCTGAGGGTCCTTAACTCGAGAAGTTGATTTAGGTTTTCAAAGTTTTTAATTATAGCACCCTCGTTTGTGCGAAATTTACCTATGGAATCCTGGACCCTTACCTAATACATTATAAAATAATTAAAATGGGGTGGTAAAATCGACCTTGTGGTGGCAAACAATTCTACTGTCATTTAGAGCCTTAATTGGGTAACAAAGATTTTGTATCAAGTTTCGACGTTGATAAAAAAAATAATTAATCAATTTCTTTGGGGTGGTGTAAGATCGACCTTGTGGTACCCCGTCCGAACGATCCTACCTAGTAAGCTGTTATTAAGGAACATCAACTGTGGGCCAAGTATATAATTTGTTAATATTAAGGATCATAAACCAAAGGATTATATATCCACCGATATATTCTTTGTATTGTATGTAAAGGAAATTTAAAAATAAATGAAATAAAACGTATCTCTCGTTGGTAACAAGTGCAAAACGGTGACGTATGAGGTGTATAATGATACATAGAAAATATACTATACTTGTATCCACGAAAGTTGAAGTTCGTCTACCAACTGAAAAATTGTAAAATTGTAAAAAAATTGTAAAAGAAAAATCATAATTTCGCTACAACTTCAAACATTCAACACTTCTGAAAGATGTAGTTTCGTTCCTCATTCGATCCCTCGTCATGAAAACCCACACCTTGAAAATATGCAAAACGGTGACGTATGAGGTGTATAATGATACATAGAAAATATACTATACTTGTATCCACGAAAGTTGAAGTTCGTCTACCAACTGAAAAATTGTAAAATTGTAAAAAAATTGTAAAAGAAAAATCATAATTTCGCTACAACTTCAAACATTCAACACTTCTGAAAGATGTAGTTTCGTTCCTCATTCGATCCCTCGTCATGAAAACCCACACCTTGAAAATATATCACAGCTATGACGGTGATATTTTTGTTTGGCATGATGGTAGACGACCTTCTACTTTCGTGTGCACAAGTGTATATGTAGTACATTGCTGTATTGATTACTGAGGAATAACTGAACTAAGGTAGGAAATGTGCCCAGTCATGTGAAGTTGAAGGTTCATTTACAAGTACACCCGACTTATTATTATTCCTCTTGGTGACTGAAGATAGAGAGGACAACGTTATAAGTGACTCATTTGTCAGATTGACGGATGAGTGAGTGCAAGAATCCAGCGCCCCGAGATTGAACCTAGTTTAGCGCCACTATACCTGTTTCCAAAATGTGTGTAATACTAGTGTAAAAATAAAAAATGAATTAATGAATGTAAAAAATATTTCGGTCAAAGTGAAAACCACGTGGCACGTATTTCCGCTCGTTACTCGACATTACCGGGGACGTCCAAACTCGACCGAAATCACACTTGATTTCGTCCAAACTCGACCGAATCCAAACTCATCTGAATCCAAACTCGACCGATGTCTCAACTCGACCGAATCCAAACTCGACCGAATCCAAACTCGACCGATTCCTAACTCGACCGAATCCTAACTCGACTGATTTTAGAAGCCGTTAGCCGAGCTCTTAGTACGACAGTCTCAACTCGTCTGATTCCTAACTCGACCGAATCCAAACGCGACCGAATCCAAACTCGACCGATTCCTAACTCGACTGATTTTACAAGCCGTTAGCCGAGCCCACAGTACGGCAGTCTCAACTCGTCTGATTCCTAACTCGTCCGATTCCAAACTCTACCGAATCCAAACTCGACCGAATCCAAACTCAACCGAATCCAAACTCGTCCGTTTTACCATTTTACCTGCTTCGGTCGAGTTTGGAATCGGTCGAGTTCGGACGTAGCCGACATTACCAATGATGACTTACTAAGTAACGGAATATTTATACGACAGAGTGCGACTTACACGGGGTGAAGTCGTAGGAAGAAATGCCAGGGCATATTTCAGCAATATTTCAGTTAATCCAATAGCCCCGCAGATAATTTTTTGAAATATCATGTTTTTATATCATATTCTGTAAGTTGTAGATATTGGCCAATATTGTTGCAGTGTTAATGAGAATATGAATGGGAATAATAATAAAAATAAGTTCGTGATACTTCTGGTTTCATTTCTAACTACATGATATAACTTCGTGTTGCATTTTTTTTATACCATTACATTTCATTAGAAACAGAAATATGGAAGCCCTGAAAAGCCCAAGCGCCCCCTGGGCTCTTGCGCCCATTCAGCCATGCCAGCCTGTACATAAATCCGGGCCTGAGTGCGTTCATCACACAGCTAGAAAACGGTCCAATCAAATCGGTTCAGTCTGAGAAGGTTCAAATAGGCCTATTAACTACGATGATAATAATTGTTTGCTAAACGACCCCATTAACAGTTAGGTTATGTGGGGGTACAAATGAGCAGGTGATTATGAAACTATGATGTGATGATAGGTGAAAGGACGCGTTTACAAAAACCCATGTCTTATGCGAGATTCGAACCCACGCCCATCGATGTCATCAAAAATCTCAAATAAGACTTGGGGTTGAATGATGAATGATCGTTGATTATATCTATACAATTGTACAGCTTGCAGCATAAGTAAAAGTCTCTTTGCTAACTGGTCAAACCAATTGACCGTGTTATATTGCATAGGATTCAACAGGTATCAAACCGCAGAAACAGACATTTACTTATGCTTCAAACCCTACATGAATATGTTATCAGATGTAGCAACGTCGCACACAACAACCCTTACCTAGTCACAAACTTGTCCTCAAAATGCAGGGGAGAAGAGCTCCTTTGTGACTGTTGGAGTTATGATTGACATGTTTACCTATTCAGCAGTTAGGCTGATTGATGAGATAGCAACACTTACTTCACATTGGTAGAGTGAGACAGACTATACCTTCATATATGAGCAACCCATGACAGATTCTCATCTGTCCCCAAAAACCCAATCATTTCATTCATAATTCACCGACTCCAAAAGATCGAAGTTACAGTGTCATCAACAAAAAATATAAATGATGTAAAAGTGAAAAAAAGGTGATGAATGACTCAATATTAGAAAAGTAAAAAATGTCCAATGTTTACCAAGAGGTTCAAATCTTATGAAGATTTCAATATTAATTTGTACAAAAATTTAAAGTAGTAAAATGAAATATAAATATTATTCCACACTCTATGACTACTCGCTCATCCGCGAAAAGTCACTCAATATGGTTTTCTCCAATAACAACAAAAACAACAAACCAATCAAAACAAGTACAATACAATAAAACACTGTATAAATTATTTATTTATGACATACAATCTATCTGGGCGCAATGCCAACCTAACACATCCTATCTCTCCACCCACTCATTAATAAAACTGTTTGTTGTTTTTTACTAGCAAGTTGGCATTCAGTGTCACCAACTGTAGTTAGCCAAGATGTTACTAGCGAGCGACAGCACGTAATCATGTGCCGGAGGGAAGTTAGTTTTTATACAACTGGTAATAGAATTATAAAATGGCGTCACTAATATGTGTTCAACTCACGGCTACATAGAGATTTGGAGTGAGTTAATTTACGTTCTATAGTGCGACCAGACGTAAGATGTTCAGCATCGATATTACATGAACGCATGCACTTTGCTTGATGATTGTGTGTAGGTGCGTAGGAAGGGAGGGGGGGGGGGGATTGGGAAAACTGCCCCCCCCACACACACACTATGCCATGATACCCTCACAATCATTCACTTTCGTCAGAATAAGTGCTAGTTTGTAACTTGAAATATGCTTCAAAGATGGTCAAAGATTTGCTTGATGATTGTATGTAGGTGCGTAGGAAGGGAGGGGGGGGGGGATTGGGGAAACTGACCCACCCCCCCACACACACACTATGCCATGATACCCTTATACAATCATTCACTTACGTCAGAATAAGTGCTTACTTGAAATATGCTTCTAAGATGGTCAAAGAACAATAAAAGGGCTCTTGGCATATTTTCGCGATGATTCAAGAATTCTGAGGTAAATAATGCACAGCATCAATTGCCGACTAGTGATTGACCCGTCCATAAACGTCACAAAACAGAACATCCAATCAAATGGGCTTTGTTATGTGGGAAATTTCACATTTACCTTTCAGAGTATCTCTAAATTCCCACATGAAGTATAGATCAAGGTGGCCTGGCGATTAGCCACGCCTATCACTAGTGGTCAATTGCATCGATCGATCGGTTTTGATAAAATTATGATTTCTAACCAATTTATCTAAATCGAGCCACTTTATATTTCACATAAATTTGAACTAATTTTCATTATCAAAAAATAATTTGTTCTAAATTAATAAATTTGATCATTATTTAATATATAATAAAATTTCCAATATAATGATTACTATGTAGGCCTACACTGTGCAATACCTAGGCCTATATACACGTTTTCAATTAGGCTATATTGTTCAATTGTATCATTTTGAAATTATTTTGAATCTTATCATTGACAAAATCACATCTCGTTCATGGATATAAAGATCGCCATCGTTCTTAGATTATTCTATAGGCCTAATTACTATAATACTATAATTGAGCCCCACGCACTAGTGCCGTCAACGGTTATAACGCATGGTCAAAGTTCATAACTACGGTTATAACGTCACAAAAAACAAAAAAAAAAAAAAAATCGGCACTGGAAACCCTGTTACGAATAGCATGGGTAACCATAGTGATAGCACCTTTAAAATTTGTTTAAGCTACTCCCACGTTGGTAATTCAGACTCTAAGCGTCCTTGAGTCCATAATATATAGCTTTTAGTTTCAAGTTGAGGCTTATTATATCCAGCCTACTATAACAGCTTCTTTAGGGGGCTAATTACTTATCGCGATCAAGTTATATAGACGTCAAGTCGACCCCCTAAACAGCTATACTAGGGACGTATATAGAACTCTACTTGCAGCTACTAGAAATTAATCTCCTTTTGTGGTAAGATCGCCCTTGTGGTGCCCCTTACGACCGATCCTCCTTTGTCACTCTTAGCCCTAATTGGGGGATAACGATTTTGTGTCCATGTTCAAATGCGAGAGGTTAACAACTCCTGAAATCCGGTGTACACTCACAATGAAATCCCCCTACAATCCCTGAAATCACTTGAAATCCCTGAAATCCCTGAAATCACTTGAAATTCTTGAAATCACTTGAAATCCCTGAAATCACTTGAAATCCCTGAAATCACTTGAAATCCCCTTGAAATCTTGAAATCTGAAATCAGGTGTACACCAAATTTGAGAGTTGTATATAAGCCCCTCGTCAAATGTTAATAATTTGAAAACAATATAACAAAAAAGCTCCAATATACATAACATGTAAATATCCAAAACGACAGAAGTACATTCATGTGTACGCGAACTGAATCCAGATAGGTGTGTTTTTATAAATAGACCTGGGTTCTAATCCCGGTTGAAGTCGACGTCGGAAGCATTAGGGAGAGTCAACCGGACCGGGGGTTGATAAATGCGATTAGAAAATTGGTAATTCCACAAACATTTCAGCCATTGGGACTTTCCACCGTTAATGGATAATTATGACTGTGTATTTCAGACTATAATCAGTAATGAAGGGAGAGAAAGAGAGAATCAGGATTAGAGAAAGTGAAGAGAAAGAGAGAGGGTGGATTTAGGGCCGGAGCTACAATCAAGTCCGTCTTATATAATGGCTATTTCCTAAATGAAATATGAATATATGAATGGGAATAAATTTGGTGGATTTTCTGCAGTTTCATTCATTTGGTAAGCAATATCACGATTCCTCTCCGAAATAGATCAGCCGAAAATTACGCTAAATATTGTGTTACCAAATGAATTGAATATATATATATATATATATATATGTATATATATATATACATATATATATATATATTTTTTTTTTCCATATTGTGTTTAACGACGCACTATACTGATGGCCGCGATCTATTGGCGCCGGTGAATGAAGAATGAGATGATGAGAAGTAAGGTTATTTTATTAGGTGTTTTGGATGGTGGAAAGGAGTCGGTCGTGGCCTGTTGATAAGGAACCATCCCAGTATTAACCTGAACGACAGAGGGCATTCACGAAGAACCCCTGTCAGGATGGTCGACCATGGCGGGAATCGAACCCCGGTCTCCCGACTGACGGTTCAGTGTTTTATCACTCGGCCACGCTTCTCGGTGAATTGAATATAACTACATAATGAATGTATAACTAATTGTAATGAATATAACTAACCGAGAATGCAACGATTTAAATAATGTTATGAATTATCTCAATTATTATTCTTGTTACTACTCAAGCTATTTTTACAGATCTCTTGCAACTAAATAGCCACAGGCTTTTTCCAACTAACACCCGCCATGACTAACAATCGTCACCATAGCAACACAGCTATTGAGGAACCAACACAGATAATGATTGGCTAATATCAGCTGGTAGACATTGTTGACTGTCTCTTTCAACAATGAGTGACGTCACTTGACAGAACCCTATTGAAGTTCTGGACACACATTTTTACTTTTTTGTTATAGTTTCAAAGAAGCCATATAACACTGAGTTATAAACTGGAAAATACCGAAAAACGTTACAAAAATAAAATATCCCACCTCACTAAAACATTTCTACCTAAAATGCTCTCTACTTTGCCCCCTCCATAGGTATGCTGACGACCCGATTGACCGTCTCCGGATATCTCCCAGGCGAAACGATCGTGTGCCCCGGACCGTCATCTCGCAGCCTCGTCTCTTGACACTTGGAAGAATGATGGGGACAGGTGGTTTACTCTCTGCTGGTTAGACCACTGAGTCGCCTCCCTCCCCCCCCCACCCAAACATCTTGGCTCCCCCCTCCCCATTCACCTCAAGCCCCTAAAGATGTTTTAGACGAGTTTGTATGATAGCTAGTTGAAAAACATTGGCTATGTTCCCTGAATTTATTGGGAAAATTTAACGGTGATGACGATTAATATTTGGGTAACGACCCCACCAACAGATGGATTATTTGGGAGTTATCGATTCTATACAAAAACCCGTGCCTTATACGAGGGACACGAACTCACACCCGTCGGTTCAGGTTCCATGGTCATGCCTTGATTTTGTGGGTTGGAATTAATTTAATTTCGGGTGTTGATTATTGTTTTTTTCAACGATCCCACCAACAGCTACTTTATTTGGGGGTTATGTGAGATACCATACCAGATTGATTATAGATAATGCAAAAAGATGGCCAATTATGCGGGGACGAATCAAAATACGCTCACCTCAACTTCAGAGGTATAGGGCCTAGTGTGTATCATAATCATTGTTAATTTCATTGTCATTATCATGTCATTAATTTCGATACATAAGAATATACAGTGAGAATATTTAAATATTTAATATTTAAAAAAATGAATGAATAGGATTTTGATTGTTTCTAAAAAAAAAAAAAAAATCAGCAATGATGTTAACAAAATTTAAAAAGATACGGTAAGGCATTGGGTTCAAAACCTTGATTCGACTCGTTAGGGATCTACATTATTAAATGGAACAAAAAAAAAATTTGAACACATATTTTAATATAAATAAAATGAATAATATATATAAATATATATGTATATATATATATATATATATATATATATATATATATATATATATATATATATATATATATATGCATATTGTATAGTGAATACATATTAATAAAATGAACATAGGAATAAATAATCAGAAGTCTTTCTGGAAGAAGAAGAAGAAGAAGAAGGAACCGACAGGACGCTAGAGAAGAAAAGGGAAGAGAGAGAAGGAAAGAAAAAGTAGGGAAGAAAGAATGCAATTGTTACCACGTGACAGGAAGTGCCCTAAAAAAGTGTCCTCGGCGAAAGTGATCAAAGTGTCATTTACATACCGTTAAGAGTACATGACAGTTGATTTAACAAAATATCGAGATTTGGTGATAACTTTCGAACGGGATGAGATTAAAAATTCTATTATGGAGGAAACGCAGCTACATTCAACGCCTTCAAGTTGGTATAAGTTGCTAAAAAAACAAAATTTTCAGTTGTATATACGCTTGAAAATCAAGTCACATGAATTATGTATAGTTACATTTTATTTTTACACCAACTTCAAAGTATTAAAAATCGCTCCGTATTAGTTTGATATCTCATATACCGTTCGAAAGTTATCACCAACGAAGTGATATTTCGCTAAATCAACTCCCGTGCACTCTTAAGAGTCCATGGGAGTCGATTTATCGAAATATCAGTTTCTTGATAACTTTTGAACGGTATGAGATATCAAAATTCTAATACGCGAGAAACACAGATAATTATATTAGCTTCATGATGATATAAGTTATAACTATTTAATCATGTCGCATAAATGTCATGCGTCGACAGCTAAAAAATGTGTTTTTTTAGCTGTCGACGCTTTACAGTTATGCAACGTGACTTAAATACATTATATTGAAGCTATTATAATTATCTGCGTATTCCCGCGTATTAGAATTTTGATATCTCATACCGTTCGAAAGTTATCACCAACGAAGTGATATTTCGTTAAGGCCCGGTATTAACAAGTCCAGTTAGCCATTATCTGACAGTTCAAACTTGTTACCACCATGGTTACCTATGGTATTTGTTTTCACCAACTCTCAGATAAATACTAACTGGACTTGGTAATACTAGGCCTAAATCGACTACCATGTACTCTTAAGACGTGTTATATGGTCTGGATACACACAGACCCGGTGTGATTCTTCGACTGCGTAACACATTGTAGGCCTACAGGGCTGTATGCTAAACGCAAGGCAGGGGGTAAATTGTCACTGTTTTTTATCGCCGTCAAGTTGGTACCCATCGATCATCATGTCGGCAGTGTAACAGTGCTACCAATTCACACGACCAATCTAACAATCTGGTTGAAGTGAAAATAATGTGTTATAATTAATTAAAGGACATTACAATTATTCTAAAACTAGGTTTTGATGAATAATGATGATATTATTTTCCCTAATTTTAGAGAAAACTAGAAATCATCATATCAATTTCAGAAAATATAATGAATATATTTGTCCTCCAGGACCCGGCTCTTTTTCTGAGCCGTGACGTAGACATTACTCGATTCTGTTTGTGGTAATGGGTATAATGCCTACGTCATGATCATTATGGTCTCTGGAGGACGAAAAAAAATATAATTTCTTGATTTTTTTTTTTTCAATTTTTTTTTATATTGGGTTTAACGACGCACTGTAATGATAACTGAGATCTATTGGCGTTATAATTTCTTGAATTGAGATTTAAAAAAAAATGCGATCTCAAATTGAGGAAATAAATATCGTCATATTTCATTATCTAAACCCATCTAAACACTAGTTTAGACTTGCATTTCAATAATCTTTCACAATTTAAATCGATTTCAAGATATGTATATCAATATATATATATATATATATATATATACTAGCGAGTAGGCCTACCCGGCATGCGTTGCAATGCCAGTGAAAGAAAGAAACTGTTTGAGTTTTAATTCTGTTTATTGAAGTGCTTTTAGATATAGAATATTCCCCCCCCCCCCCCCCGCAGCCCCCTCCCCGGCCACCCTCCACAACCTTCCCCCCTGACCCCAATCCCCCGCACAACCTTCGCGGGCTCGCGTACAACGCAATTTCGAGTGCCGTCTTGAATATTCCCGGAGCTTTGCGAGCGTGCGCACAACAACCCCCCCCCCCCAAGCGACCACGGCACCATGGACCCACCATAGCCCCCCGACCCCAGCCCTCCAGTCCCCGACCCACAGTTTCCCAGTCCCCCTCCTTGACCCCTCAATCCCCCGCGAAACCTTCGCGGGCGCGCGTACAACTCACCTAAGTGTTATCGCAATTGGATCAGCAGTAGAGGAACGCACAAGGGACAAACATACAAACAAACAAACAAACATACACTTTCATATATATATATATACATATATATATATATATATATATATATATATATATATATATATATATATATATATATATATATATATATATATATATATATATATATATATATATATATATATATATTCATAAATGGAAAATTAAAGATACTACAGTCACAATGTATAGGAATGAGGCACCAGGATTTTAATAGTGAACTCTAGCCTATAGTCTGATTAGTCAATATAGAATAACACAGGTATAACCAGGAGTTAAATAACAAGCTTGTTCAGCACTAACTATCAAGAACCAGGACGTAAATATAGTTATTATATTGCGACGTTCACGGTCAGTCATTATACATATTTTGACACGATAAGATTCGAAAAATCTTCACCAAAATTCGCACTGAGCTTTTGAAAACAGTGTTCAGTCTACTCTCAGGGGTGGTTCACCCCCCTTCTTCCCTTTCTGGCTCCACTTGTCACTCCGGCATGCACCCTCCCTATATATATACCTGTTGCTCTCAGTGTATACCACAGGGCACGTATACCAACCACCCTATCGGAATGAATTAAGGGAGAGGGGGGGGGGGGGGGGGCAGTCAAGACTGGAACAGCGACAAAATTTGTACAACATGAATAATGTTTATGCTGCGGCAATGTGACGTCAGGGTCAGGGTCAGTCAGCCCACGTCAGATCAGGGAAATAACATGGATTTTATTTTTAGAAAAAAAGTAGAATCTTTTTGGGGGTTTTTGAAAAAATGCTTATAAAATTTAATCTTTCATCCATAGCCTAAATTGGGGAACAATGATTTTGTATCAAGTTTCGATGTTATTAAAAATAAAAAAAAAATTACATTTTTTTTTGTGTTTTTGGAAGTTGGTATTTTTGCTGGTCAGTAATTTTTGTTGGTGATTTTGTTCAGTTGTCGTCAATGCAAGTGAGGAAAGAGAGCCAGAAGGTTCTTCAAAAATGGATATATTCGAATAAAAGCTCAGCTTGTGCAGTTTTTTTGAAAAATTAAATATTACCAATAAAAATATTGTATATATTTTTTGGTACTTTCTGGTGAATGTTCCCCCAAAAAAGAAAAATTCACTTTTAGCTGTTTTCTCGTTTTTTTTTCGAGCCGGGTAATTTTCTTCAACCCTGGATTAGGTTAGCCTAGCGGATTGGATGGCTTCGAAGTTCATAAAACTAAGCTGTGACACTGAGATCGAGATTCGACACCGAAACCAAAATAAAATATGACACAGTGAATCAAAAGTATTTTGTTTTTACGTTATTTCATTCAAATCTGACTGTTGGTTATAATATAGGGGTACGAATAAGCGGGTAATTGTGTAAGGATTAAAAATAATAGTGGGTGAAAGACCGTTCAAAGCCGCCTAAGTTGCTTAGTCAACTATCGCACTGCATTAAGAACCAGTCAGGTCGACTGGTCAAATGGGTTTGAATCCCGCATAAGGCATGGATCTTTATAAACGTTCTTTCACTCATCACCTCATCGTTTCAATATTACTCACTCACTCGTACCCCCGTATAACCTAGCTGTTGGTGGGGTCGTTAAGCAGCATTAATATAGATAAAGGACGTTCCAAATAGCCTACAGCGGGACTCGAACCCCGATCTTATCCTGCATCAGGTTTCACAGCAGTCTCAACAAACTTGGTTGTCTAGACTCTGTGGGCTTTCGCCTCCCGTTTCAACCTTCTACCACCCCTTGTTCAACGCATCTCCTCTAGTCTATACAATACAAAACCCTGACCTTACACATAAACTTCATCTTCTAATTGTGGTGCATTACCCCTCACTCCTCTACCCATTACAACTCCCCCTCGCTCCTATTCAACTAGGTTCTTTATTCATTGTGTAGGATTCTTTTCAAACATATACATCACTTGAAAACCATTCATTGGGGACTATGGACTATTCGCAGTTAGGTCTGGATATATTGTAGCCTATGCGGGCGGCGTTTTTTTTTTGTAAGCAGCCAAAGCACCAAGCTGAAAGTAAAAATATAGAATTAATAAAAGATATGATGAATATTCAGTACCGTAAACTGGGGTGACTTTGACCCACTGGTGTGACTTTGACCTTTTGTTGGGAAAAGTTTCAAACTGCTACAAATGAAAAAGTTTCAGTTTTATCGTATCCATTTTTTTTGTATCTCAATAGATACATATCAAAATCAAAAAACATATCAAAATAGATACGATAAAATCAAAACTTTCTCATTTGTGGCAGATTGAAATTCTTTTCAACAAAAGGTCTAAGTCACACCAGGACCCCTATTCCTGAGATGAATGAGATGTGAGAAAAATAAAAATGAGTGAGAAAACGATTATCTCACTTAAAATGGCCAATTGGTAATGGTAAATTGACCATTTTAAGTGAGATAATCGTTTTCTCACTCATTTTCATTTTTCTCACATCTCATTTATCTCAGGAATAGGGGTCCAGTGGGCCAAAGTCACCCCATTTTACCGCTATTTAGATTCAGTGTCTCCAAGGAGCTTAGGATTATGGAGGTTGATTTTTGGTATTATTTTAGACTGCAGAAACGAAGAAAAAAACAATCGGGACACAATTAACGGTATGGGGGGGGGGGGGGGGGGTTCTTTGAACATCCTGACAGAGGTTTTTCGTGGTCACTCAAGGTTTCCCCCCTTGGAATTAAGGAGAATACTGGAGTGGTTCCTTAACAATAGGCCACGATCGTCTCCTTATATAACCTCTCATATTATCTTCCAATCACCTCCTTGGACATTCATCATTCATCGACGCCAATAGACCGTATTCATTATCACAGCAATATACATAGATATAAGTACATTGATAGATGACAAACTGTAGTCAAATGATGATGGTCCCGACTGAAGTTTTAGTTTGGACGAGCTTTTGAAATACAGAATTACTCAAGAAACTAGACTCGTTCTCAAGCTAGGAAGGCTTGAACCACCCATCGGCAATGGTAGTCGATAGGGGAGACGGTCGCTCGGAACATCCATCTCTTCTGGATACAAATGTATCTTATTCTGTTATTTATCTATGGAAAGTTACATGCTCTTCTCAAACTATAGTGATAAGAAATCATTGACATGTCTTATCTGTGACTCGGAGGCAAATAAGCTAAATATAGAGATAATAATATTCCGGTCACTAGTTCTCTCTCTCTCTCTCTCTCTCTCTCTCTCTTACTCTCCCTCTCTCTCCCCCCCTCGCCCTGTCGCTCTTTCTCTATCTCTCTCTCTCTCTCTCTCTCTCTCCCCCTCGCCCTGTCTCTCTCTTTCACTCTACACGTATTATTCTCCCCTCTCTCTCTCTCTCTCTTTCTCTTTCTCTCTCTCTCTCTCTCTTACTCTCCCTCTCTCTCTCCCCCTCGCCCTGTCTCTCTTTCTCTCTACACGTATTATCCTCTACCCTCAATCTCTCTCTCTCTCTCTCTCTCCCCCTCGCCCTGTCTCTCTCTTTCTCTCTACACGTATTATTCTCCCCTCTCTCTCTCTCTCTCTCTCTCTCTCTCTCTCTCTCTCTCTCTCTCTCTCTCTCTCTCCTGATGAAAGAACCAGGCTTGTCAAGACAGATATGTGTGAAACATCTACATTGATTTATATTATCAGTAGCATATCGTGTTTGGAGATAGAAAAGAAAAAAAGATGAAATATATTTGGACAGAAGACTTATTCATCATGGTGTCGGTTGGAACAAGTTGGGTCTGGTTTGGTTCCCCTTCATAAGCTTCTAATGGATGATAACATGTACCTAGACCAAGAATGGACTCGTTGATGTTGTTTCAAGTTTTGAGTTTAAGGCGTCTCCAGTTTCCATAGTGCAATAGTTCCCGCTAGGGTGATTTCACAGATATAAAATTCACGAAACTTAAAAAATACATTCAAAGACTTTCATCTGCGCCGGAAAATTTTGGTCATAGACAGCGCAGTTCTGGTGTTAAAGTTAATTGGTTTTAAGTATTGGGGTGGTATGATGGTCCTTGTGGTGCCCCGTCCAAACGATTCTACATTTCATCCATAGCCTTAATTGGGGAACAATGATTTTGTATCAAGTTTCGATGTTATTAGAAAGAAAGTAATGTTGGTAATGTGCGTTATCTTTAAGAGGATCGTATCCCAACATTCAGTCCCATGTTTTTCGCTTACATACAACCATCCAGAGACCAGATAACATTTAGCCTGTTGGCAAATTTGATTTTTTTCTCGTTAGAAAACGCACGAAGTAATAATGACCGGCTCTGGCAGGTCGACTCTACGATCGTACGTCTCCCCTATTCATGATCACGAACGGTCGGGTATGTCGGGACGTCAATCACGCGAAACTTGATAAAAATAAAAATAGCATTTGATTTGTATCCCAGTCTTCTCCGAGGCTATACATGAAATCACGAATATTGGTTCTCGTTACGAGCGTGGGTTTTTAGTATGGTTGAACACTATCGACGGGGGGTTCCGAGAAGGTAATGTGCTCGCTGAGTTTCGGCATATTGTAGTCGACAAAACGGGTTTACCTAATACGGTGGTTTAGCGCGGTGTACGGTGCAGGACGGAAATAAACTACAAAATTGATATCAGAAGTTTTTTTTTAAACTTGGTCCGATTAAAAAAAAAACTCATTTATATATAATAGGTACGGTAAAATGGTGGCCTCGAAGCATTGAAACGACCGAGAGGTGCCTCTTCAAAACGAACTTATCTTTATATTAACTGGAAAACAAAGATTGTATATATCAAGATTTCGAATAAAACTGACATTCTTTAGTGAAAACTAATATAGGCCTACTATCACGCTAAGAACTTGACGAAAATGTACGTATTTCTATGAGGTTGTATAAGATACTTTTCATAACATAACATCTGTAAATAAATCACTGAAAATGATTATAATAATGATAATTATCATGTAATTTATAAATAAAGTGGATACACAATTTGAACTAGAGTTGGGACTATATATAATTCAACAGGTCAAATATATTATTGGCTGATAAAATATAATGATACATTTATTCAATACGCCTAATAATATGAATATGATAGGGCCCCACAATCATAAGTACCACAATAAATTAGGTATAGATATTTTCTAGAAGCAATACAAATATTTGTTTTTGATTTTGGTCCATTGTTGAGTGAAATATCACAGACCGGTCCACGTAGCTCAGTTCCTGACGCGCTCGCTTCTTTGTGATCCGGAAGACGAGGGGCATATCTGACCTCGGTTCGATCCTCGCCACCTTTACCCCCCACCTTACACCTTTACCGCCACCTTTGGTTCGTCCATCTTTACAGGAGTGGTTTACCTCCGTTTAGTCTAGGCTGATTGCGGGATGGTTCCTACAATTTAGACCACGACTGCTTCCTTCCCACTACCTAAGAAACTTCACCTCATCGTCTCAATAATAATTCATTCAACGCCAATTGGTTATAATTATCATTTAAAAAAATATATTTTGGGTTTAACGACACACCGTACTGATGACTACGATCTATTGGCGTCGGGAATGATGTATGAGATGAGAGAATGAAAGATTATTTCATTAGATGTTTTTGGATATAGTGGGAAGGTATCAGTCGCGGCCTGTTTTTAATGAACCATCCCAGTATTGACCTGAATGACAGAGGGAAAACACGAAAAACCTCTCATGGTCAGAATAGCCGACCATGGCGGGAATCGAACCCCGGTCTCCTGAATGACAGTTCAGTGTAGGCCTATAAACCACTCGCCCACTCGTCTCATTATCGATGGTGATTATTGTTTGCTCAACGACCCCACCAACAGCTAGGTTATGGGGGGTACGAATGAACAGGTGATTAGGAATCTATGAATTGATGATTAGTGAGAGGATATTTACAAAAACCCACGCCTTATGCGGGACTCGAACTCACGCCCAACGGTGAATTCCGTTTCTGAAGCGGTGCCTCAGCTGATCGAGCTACCGAGGGTAGCACAGCAGTTATCATTACAGTGCGTCGTTAAACCAAATACAGAAAATATAATGTATTATACAAAGTAAACCCAAGAGTTTCGCTTCTATCCATGAGTGTACTCGTTTACTTGTACAGATTTGGGCGGAGGCTTTACAAACTCTTACAAACTGTCAAGGCATTATGGCAATACTTGCCGTGACGAGAGATGAAGGCTCGAACCGACAGCGCGCTAGTGGTGTAGGATAGGGGGAGACGGTCGATCGGAACCTTCATATCTCGTGGGTCAAGTATATTTTATTGATACCATACTGGATATGTTCATATGATTTCTTAGCCTGTAAGTCTGTTCGGAGTATGAGGGAAACGGATCGGCTATACACGTCGTATTCACGAAAGAAGATTGTCTATACCAACAAAATGATGGTAAAAATTTCAGTAATTTAGGGTCCAAGGGAGTCGATTTGGCGAAATATCAAGTTTTTTGGTGATAACTTTTGAACGGTATGAGATATTAAAATTCTAATAAGCGAGAAACACAGATAATTATGATAGCTTCAAGATGATATAAGATATAACTATTCAAGTCATGTCGCATAACTGTCAAGAGTCGACAGCTAAAAAATGTGTTTTTTAGCTGTATACTCTTGACAGTCACGCGACATGGCTTGAATAGTTATATCTTATATTATCTTGAAGCTATTATAATTATCTGTGTTTCTTGCTTATTATAATTTTGATATCTCATACCGTTCAAAAGTTATCACCAAAAAACTTGATATTTCGCCAAATCGACTCCCGTGGACTCTCAAATAATTTCGCTGCAACTTTTAAAGGACATCACAACCCTGAAAATAAATAATTACGATGTCTTTTTTTTAAAATGAAATCGAAACTTGATATAAAATCATTGTTCCCCAATTAAGGCTACATGGATGAAAGGTAGGATCGTTTGGACGGTGCACCACAAGGGCGATCTTACAACCCCATTTCAGTAAGGCTGAAGGTAGGATCGTTCAGTCGAGAAAACACCAGGACGATCATATACCACCACGAAGAAAATAATTAATTACATCACTGTAATTCAATGAACCAAGATTTCATGAAAAGTGTACACGAGACTTCAGTAGTTGTTAACCCCTCGGTTAAATCTCAGTTGGATAATAAATCCAGGGCTAATGTGCCTGGCACCACGAATGTCACAATCACTAACTGTATACTTGTCCACTTACTATTGCGATGAATAAACCGTAATTATAACGGAAAATACAAACTTGAATTATGTCACCTTCACTCGTTTATTCTTCTGAGCAATGTTGATTGATTCATATTGGGTTTAACGGCGTAATGTAGTGATGACCAAGATCTATTGGCGTCGGTGAATGATGAATGAGATAATGGGATTGAACGTTATCTCATCAGGTCTATGGTTAATAGGAAGGAAACGGTCGTGGCTTATTCCATGTAGTATTCACTTCCAACGAGTGAGGAAAACCACAAGATCTGACAGTTTATTTATTCATGTTAGGTTCAACGACGATTTGTAATGATAACCAAGATATATTGGCGACCGTGAATGATGAATGAGATGAAAGTTGTCATCAGGTTCAACAGGTTTTCGGGTACAGTAGGAAGGAAACGATCGTGGTCTGCTTCTAATGAAACCACTCCAAGCAGTACATTCACCCCAACGACTGTGGAAAACCACAAGATCTGTCAGTTCATTCATTAATATAGGGTTCAACGAAGCACTGTACTGATGAATCGAGTCTATTGGCGTCGGGGAATAATGAACGAGATGATGGGATGATGAGATGAGATTACGTTATTTTATTGGGTTATTTCATGGAGCGAAATCGAATAGTGTCGAGTGGTTGAGTGGCTAGCATACTAAACCGTCATTCAGAAGACCGGACTTCGATTTCTGCCGTGGTCGACCATCCTGACAAGAGGTTTTTCGTGGTTTTCCTCTGTCGTTCAGGTCAATACTGGGACAGGTCATTAACAATGCAGGTCACGGCCGACTCATTCACACTTTCCAAAGAACACATAATGAAATCAACTTTCATCTCACCATCTCATATATCATTCACCGACGCCAATAGTACCATTAGTACGTAGCTACAATGCGTAATTGAACCCAATATGAATGAATAAATAAAATGAAAAAAATCCACAAGGCAAGAATGTAACTACTTGAAAAATGAAAAACAATATGGTGTCTTCTAATTTCAAACCCAGTATATGAATAATGTTTTAATGTTATAAGCCACATTTACAAGTTCGTGATGATTGATGATTATTGTTTGCTTAACTACCCCACCAACAGCTAGGTTATACGGGGGTACGAATGAGCCGATAATTATGTATGTATGAAGTGATGATAAGTGAGAGGACATTCACAAAAACCCATGCCTTATGCGGGATTCGAGCCCACGCCCAACGGTGACTTAGTTTCTGAAGCGGTGCCTCAGCTGACCGAGCTACCGAGGGTGGCTATAAGTTAATTGTAACTGATAATTAATAATAAAATAATTAATATAATAATTGTAAGCTGATAATAATTGTAAACTGCTAACCATTCCGATTTCCTCGGAAGTGGGTTAAAGGAGTTATTGAATAAATAAATAAATAAATGAATAAATACAAATAAATAGATGAATAAATGGATAAATATTTATATTTATAAGGAATCGAGCCCCGGTCTCCTGAATAACACTATATTCGTAGCGCTAGCGACCGATCTACCCGCCACAAGGCGTACTTTTTTTTTCATTTTTCATCAAATATAACCACATCTCACGCATATACTCTCACCACATACAAGATGAGAAGTTCTGTATCTAATTAGCTAATGCAGCCATTTTCTATCCAGCTTAGTTAAATGGGCGAACAGATAAATTACTCCTGGTTTCGTGTGTACCGAGTAGAAGGATCGAAACACCCGGGGTTAATGTTTAATGTATAGGGGGACTGCCGATCGAGACGGGATAGCTCGAGTTGAAGACGGTTGGCCACACCCTAACATGTATAGGCTATATCCCCGATTTACAGTAACTTTTACCGACGTCTGTAAGCGAGTTTTGTTTCAATCAACAGTTAGACTGTTGGAGCAATATGCTTGGAAAGAATATTTGAATGAAGTAAATGTATTTGGTATTGGAATAATGTACGGGCTCGAGCATGGGGTAATGAAGGTTGACATTTTATCTATTTTTTTTTTTATAATATTTGTATGATACACATTTAATTTTATTGCCGGTAATTCAGAGAGAAAACACTGCCACACGGACACAGTATAACAAAATTTATAAAAACATTGCATTATTTTTCCAAAAAATAAGAGAATTGAATGTAAAAAAAAATAATAGACATTATTTTTAAAAACTTTTTCGTGATAAAATAAATTGAGTATCAAGATATATATATATAAATATATATATATATATATATATATATATATATATATATATATATATATATATATATATATATATATAAGTAAAAAAAAAAAAATGGAATGGAAATAAGGGTGAGTTTTGAGAGAAGAACAAATGCGAATATGAGTAAGAATAGAAAATTAAATGACATGTTGGCTGTATGAATGATTTCGTAAAATGCATGGTAATTGAAAAAATGGTGAAATGGTAATCAAGTTTCTGGGACTATGGTTAATATTGTCGAACTTCAACCTGACATGCCTATATATATAACCAGGGCCGTATCAAGGCATAAGCCCATGAGGCCCGAACCTAGGGCGGCACATTTTCATTGGACGCTAGTCCCTCAAAAATAGAATATTAAAAATGTTATATATAATATTATATATATTAATATATATTATTATATACATATATATTTTATATATATTTAATATCATATTATATATATCAATATTATATTTCAAATAATCGTACATTTTCATATAATATTCACGTTTTGAGACAGGCGCTAAATGACCTCGCTGCCGATGCGCCTTAAAACCCTTAAAATGATTCATTCACCAACCTATGATGCAAATATTGAGAGCTTTAAAAACAATTATCTGTATTGATACAGTTCTTTTCTAGTGTAGAGTCTAGGTAACATTTTTGTCTTGCCGTTTGACACATTTTAATATATTATTATTCGACATATTGTTCACAGTAACGATCAAAGTTGATAAAATGATCCTATTCTCATTGATAGGTCATAGTAATAGCTAAACATTCTGATTATAAATGTGTTTCTGAATGAAAACTCGTGAAAACCTACAGCACGTCATATTTCCAAGATGGTGCACTATTCTGAATTAATTACCATACGTGAGGGGGGAAGGAGAGGGGAAGGAGGGGGGGGGGCGCAAATTATCTCATTACGGCCCTGCTTATAATATCTGTTCAAACACTAAACGTGAATTTTCACTCTGATGAAAAATTAACAATTGGCAAAACTTTTTCTAATTTCATACCTGACAGTGTTTGAATAGAATAGTGAAAAGAGGTAATTACTTCTTTTTAGAAAATTTTGTTTCTGGTGGATATAGATCTTACACTCAACACAGAATACAGTTAGACCACAGTCAGGTCAAACTTTCTCTCCTCAATAAATCATCATTTCGAAATTCGAATACTTATCTCGAATATACTCTATATTATATTCTCTATAACGTGTAAGAATGACACTTTTTAGACTTATTTTCTTCTTCGACTTTGTAATCGATTTTTTTCGATAGTGAGGAATCCTTGTGGGCCTCACCCCAGTGGCGAACAACAACCAAATGAATGACATACAAGACATAAAAAGATAGACATACAAATGTATACCATCATCAGAGGCGTGGCAGATCGTGAAAAATTCGAGAGGGTAGACACGACTATATATAAAAATGTAAATGTGATTAAAACTAACATATAGGCCTCCTGGTGGGGGGGAGGAGGAGGTGAAATACCGTCCTATTCCTTCACTTCAATTCAACAGTAGACAAGAACACTTATAAATACCGGTACACAAAATGATAAATAAACTAAACCGAAGTACTGGCCTGAAGTCATCTACAAAAAGAAAACGTAAAACGAAAAATGATTTTGTATCAAGTTTCAATGTTATTAAAAGAAAGAAAAAAGAAAAAAAAGCCAGCGAACGTCAGTAACAAAAACAAAAATGTTCAAAAAGCGTTCCGACTTCCTCGGAGAAATGTCGCACTTGTCTCTTGCAGAATTAAGTAGGGGGTGGAGGGGGGTGTTAGAAGAGGGAGCAATGCGTACGGCTTATTAAAAGATCCTGACCAAATAACCCTGACGACAGCTCCTCTGTGCTCTAACCAATTCCCCGAAATAGTAGGTCCTACGGCATTATTACACGCCAAGCCCACCTTCACTCTTGGTAGTTACATATCTACTCCAGTATTAGCTCTTCAGCGCCTCCACGAAAACTTCAAAGCTTGACTTCAATGAACGCGGAATACGCAAAGGAGGAGTATTTCAGCCGCCATGTTGGATAAACGACCAATCAGTGACGAGAGCGGTTCAATTTCACCGCTAAGCGAGACGCTAATCGCGGTCATAGAAGGGTAGCTTGAATCAGTTCTAAGATATAAAAAAAAGTTATTACTTCTTTTCTTCATTATTACTTCTTGTTGGGCTGACGCCACAATATTTAACTCAACGCTTTGCAACTGAGCAATAGAAATGGAACAATTTGTCAATATGCCTACCTGTAACATTCAATTTTTTCTCACAATTAATAGATTGTTTTGCTCGACGACTCCACCAACAGCCAATTCATTTGGGGGTACGAATGAACGGATGATTCGACGATTGCAAAAATCTACTTAAAATATGACAGGAAATCGAAAATCTCTTCTTCATGCGGAGGTGTGAACCTTTCATATGGGCTCAAGAATACCCCGGATCGAAACGTACTGCACCCAGTTGAGCCGTCGAGAAGAAAGGACTGACCACTTACAAGACTAGAAGAGTCTGTAACATCTCTACCAAACATCTGCTCGCCACGGAACTAGGGAACGAATGTTTCGAGGGAACTGCGAGGGTAAAACCTCGGGTAAAACCATGTTAGAACGTACACTTGTATACCACAGATAATCGAGCTATTTGTGTTTGTACTCGAGTAAGAAAAATGTTAGGGCCTTTCTATATCCATTTATCCATCCTCCATCCATCTCTTCATCTCCTTCTATCATGTATATATAAATCAATAAATCTATTACTATCTATATCTCTGTATATCCATTTATAATCTATCAATATCTATATTCATTTATATTATCTACATCCATTCATGCCCATATATATTCAAAAAGTGCCTCTCACTGTATCTAATAATTGTAAATATTTGTTTAGGGTTCAACGACGTACTGTAATGATAGCCAAGATCTATTGGAGTCGTATGAATGATTAATGACATGGTGAGATTAAGGTTTTTATGGGTAATGGGAAGGACGTGGGAAGGAAGCGGTCGTAGCCTATTTAGTAGGAACCAACCGGACATTAGCCTGAACTACCGAAGGAAACCACTAAACACAGCTGTATAAAGATGGACTGTAAAGGGAATCGAACCTATAAGTTCGATATGCCCCTCCACCTCTCGGATCACAAGAAGCGAGCGCGTTGGTAATTGACCATTGTAGATCGTCCGCCCTCGTGATGTCACAAAATATAAAAACCAATCAAGTGGACAGTGAAGCAGGGTAAAATAGGGAAATAACCAATCAAGGTATCTAAAATTTCCCCTGCTTCGTATAAGTCACGCCCAACTACATTGGTCAATTGAGCTACGATTTTCATTATGTTGAAAATACGAAAGTCTATCTCAGACTTGGGATTACAAAAATTAATACAAGATGCGATGTAATAAATTGGCCAATCATCAGCATTCGAATTTCAACTGAAAGTTAATAGAATTAACAAATAAATATGTAGGTCTATCGCCTATCGGTAACAAAACTTTTCGTTCGTGGTCCTTTCCTCGAGAATAGCCTATAAAATAAGAAAGTTCAAATGCATGTAACGTCGATACTTTGGGACAAAAATAGAAGATCAACCCACAAAGAAAAGCGAATCGCGTGAATTGAAACTAAAATCGTATGCATGTATATGTTGTCTTCAATTTAGTACTGGAAAAGTGGCAACATTTTTCCCGCCTATAAAGTTGGTAACATGTGAATTACCGTCTATTACCGTTCCCAACACGAACAAGTTACAGTTCACGAGAAACCAAACTACCACGTCAACACTTTATACACATAATATCACCAAGAAGTATTATTACAGGGTATAAAATTACTGCCATGCCATCATATACACGTGTATCGACGTGAAACGAAGGCGCGAAACACCCGTTCGCTAATGGTGTGGAGTAGGGGAGACCATCGATCGAAACTTTCTTAGTTTGTGGATACGAGAATATACTTTTATTCACAAGATTAGGCGCAAACCACCCGCGAGCTAGTGGTATTTGATAGGTTACACTGGAATCTTATCTCTCGTGGGTACAAGTAATATACTTGCACTCACGGATGAAGGCTTGAACCACACGTACGTTTATGGTTTGTTATAGGGGAGACGGTCAATCGTAGCTTTCATCTCTCGTGGATACAATATACTTGGTCCCACGGAAGAAGACTGGAACCAAACGTGCGTTGGTGGTACGTTATACGGGAGACGGTCGATCGGACCTTTCATCTCTCGTGGATACAATTATAACATATATACCGTATATAAAAATATAAAATACCATACAATTTAGTTGTCCGATTTAAAATCAAGCTTGCTTTATACACCCGCAGTTGCGTCTCATTTAGACGACATCTCAAAACCTCCCATCGCTCTAATTAAAGCATACAGTCGGACACCAAATCGTTCCTTCAAACACAGACGACTTTGCGAAAGACGTGTCGAAACGTGCGATCGCTATGGTCAGGCCATAGGACGGGACGGTAGGTCGTCGTGTGTCGTGGCCGAGCCTGAAACCGGTCTCGTGCAGTCATGGTTTGCATTTTTATGGGCAGTTATAAAAATATACACTCGGTCTAAGAAATGTTGGGTGTTTTGTGATACGTTCTAAGTCGCGTTGGGAAGAGGAAAATGATACCTTATTGAGAAGTTCAGCAATCTAGATGGCTCTGAATCATATATTTTATCCAACTCATAAACGATCCAAGAGGCGCAGTGCTAATTATATAAATGGAGAAATTTATCTCTTCCTTTTTTTCAATGTTCACGATCCGGTGTAACTGAATAAAAAAGTATATTTTATCATCTCCTCAAAGTTTTTTTTCCTTTTTGATAACATCGAAACTTGATACAAAATCATTGTTCCCCAATCAAGGCTATATTATGAATGAAAGATATGATCGTTTGGACGGGGCACCACAAGAAGGCGATCTTACCACCCCGTGAATGTTATGATATAGAATTAATATGAGATTCCATTTTGTGATTTTTTTTCTATTCATTCATTTTATTTATATTGGGTTTTAACGAAGCACTGTAATGATTACCAAGATCTATTGGCGTCGGATGAATGATTAATGAGATGATGGGGTGATGAGATGAAGGTTTTATGGGTAATGGGAAGGGGTGGGAAGGAAGCGGTCGTGGCCTATATTGTGGGAATCATCCCGGCATCAGCCTAGACTACAGAGGGAAACCACGAAAAACCCAGTAAAGATGGACGGTGGCGGGGATCGAACAGGGTCCGATATGTCCCTTCACCTCCCGGGCCACATGAAGCAAGTGCACTAACCACTCAGCTACTGTGCCGGTTTGTCAATTTAATCAGTTTTAAAATGATCAATGAATTTCATCACATTCTTAATATTCATTGACGCATTATATTAAAATTGATAGAATTCACGAAAATATAATGTCATACTAGTATTAATTGAAGAGCATGAAATCATCTTGGTGGTCGATATACTTTTTTTATTTTTTATTTTTTTTGACACTGCTTCGTCAACATGGACAAAATAGCAACGATGAATTTCTCTATCCGTTCAAGGACAGTGAATGCACCCCCTTAACGACGCCCTGTCATGATGACCCAAGATCAATTGGCGTCGGTGAAAGACGAGGTGATGGGAAGATGACAATGAAAGATTATTTCAGCATGCGTTTTGGACTTTGAGGGTAAGAAACTGTCATTACATTGTTGAGAAATCAGTACATCGAAGGGAAACCATGAACAACCTGTGATGGACGACGGAGGAAATTTTGTGAAGGCACGATCTATCTACATCCATGGTAGATGAACAGTGACCATGGTGACCATTCATCAACCAAGAGTCAACTTTCAGTATCACCTAGACCAAGCTTTTATAATTAGTTACCAGGATGCGCATATGAACGCGGCTCCAGATCAAGGAGGTTAGATACTATTAGTACGGTATCTAACCTCTTTGCTCCAGATAGAGAGAGATGGTATAAAGGAGGTGGAGAAACAGAAAAATTAATTCTGAAACCGGAATTGAAAATTAAATGTAGGGGATTCATAATTCCTGTGAATTCCGTATCAAAATCGACGAATATTCCTCGTATTTCATTTGTTCGTCCCCATGTAGACTAGAAATGCAGAAACCAAAACAGTGTGTAGACGCAAATAAATAGAAATTTGGTTCTATCCAAGAAAGAAAAGATCGTCGACCAACAGAAAATCACAGATATATTTGTATACCTGAAGCGTTTTCAGGGCCATCCCCAGGGGTGAACAACTTCTGAAATCTAGTGTACACTTGTCATAAAATCTTTCTGAAATCCCTTGAAATATGAAATCAGGTATACACCAAATTTATTGGTTGTTTACCCCTCGGCCCTCGGGTCATCTATCAGTTAGGACGAGATATTCCATTAGAAACACAACTACATCCTTCAAACGAGCTGCCACAAGGTTCTTATAATCATAAAAATTCGAGTTGTTCGTTGTCACAAGTTTATTAAATTATAAATATTCTAAAAATTGAAAATATTGATTCATTCTTTTATTGACTGTATAATGATGACCGAGTGCCCACATTACCAAAGTGGGAGTAGCTCTTTAGACTGACGGGATTGGGTTATTTCAGCCCCAAGATGAACACGTCACAATTAAGCTATAGACAATAACTCTACATACCGGCACATGTAGCTGAGTGGTTAACGCACTTGCTTTATGTGACCCAGGAGGTAGTGGGCATATCGGACCCGGTTCGATCTCCGCTACCGTTTATCTTTACAAGGGGTTTTCGTGGTTGCCCTCTGTAATCTAGGCTAATGCCGGGATGGTTCCCACAATATAGGCCACGACCGCTTCCTTCCTACTATCCTTTCCATTACACATACATACCTTCATCTCATCATCCCACCAACTCATTAATCATTCATCCGACGCCAATAGATCCCAGTAATCATTACAGTGCGTCGTTGAACCAAATATATAAAAAAATAAGAAAAACCTCTACAAATGTGAGTGTGTACAGGACGCAGTCCTGGTGTTGAAGTTCATTAGTTTTAAATAATCAAAATGGGGTGGTAAGATCGCCCTTGTGGTGCCCCGTCCAAACGATCCTATCTTTCATCCTTAGCCTTAAATTGGGGAACAATGATTTTGTATCAAGTTTCGATGTTATTTTAAAAAAAAAAGTGACAAGACATTAAAAATGAAGACACATGTGGAAAGATTCAATGCATATATTTTGGTAAATTAAGATACCTTTACTATTTTACCCTCACCTCGGATTAAAATATGCATGTTACATGTAACCGATTCACGTGAATGTTGGATGCAGAGTGTTTTAAAAGATAATTCTCTATACGCCGGAATCATCACTATTACATTAGTTATAACCGACAGTTATGGGTTCAGATTACACATGCTATTTGTTTTTACCAACTCTCCGAATAAGGTTAACTGGACTCGGTACTGCAAGACCATACATGGTATGAATCCGTCACTATTCACCAGAGGCTCCTGTCAAGTAACAAACAAAGAACATTTGTTACCGCAGCAATACAGCAACCTGGACGAAATTGGCGTACTGTCAACGATTGTGATTGGTCAATATAAAAAGGTGGACATTGTTGTCCGTCTCAACAATGAGTGACGTCACCAGGGCCGTATCAAGTTATTTAGCACCCCTATAGGCCCTTGAAACAACCCTTAAAAAAGTTCTCCCTTACGAAGTCGCGTACATGACACATTCTTACCGGAAGTGTTCCGACATTGACGCAACTTTTACACACCGGAAACAGGGAAACTGTACAAGTTTCCATCAGAGCACGTGACATGATGGGCCTCGTTCGTACAGAGGTGGATAAAACTCGGAGGGAGCGCACTCCAGTACCTATCAATCCGGTTTTAGCGGGGTACTTCCGGTTTTTCAATATGTACCCCAAATGGGGGGCTATCCTGTACGAGATAAACCCAGTTTTGGCAGACATCACAACATGATATTAGATCAGATCGAACGATCAAGATATTTATTTTCCCTATTACAGAGAAAACTATAGATACATCATAATCTAAAATTCAGAAGTTTTAATCAATCGAATTGAATTACATTTTTTCAGTTTCCTAATCTCAAATTCAGGAGTTACAATCAATCAAATTGTCCTCCAGGACCCAGACCTTTTTTCAAGTCGTGACGTAGACATTACTCGATTCTGTTTTGTTTCTATAATACAGAATCGGTATGCCTACGGCATGACTCATGGTCTCTGGAGGACAACAAAAAATCGATTATAATTTCTGCAATTGAGATTTTCAGTTTCTTCTAAAATGACGGAAATAAATACCGTAATTATCCATCAAAATATAGTTCCAGGGTTGATGTCCTTCAACTGAAACCCAACCTCAAACCTGTAATAAATCCCTATTGAAAAACCGGAAGTGACCCGCTAAAACCGCATTAAATCGTACCTGAATACAGTAGCTTGGAATGTCCCATGGGTGGGAAAAAACAGAGATAATTGTCAGCATTTTTCGAAACAGAAAGGTACAACCGAGAATGCATATAAGCAAGCATGCCATATGGAATGACACATGATAATGTGACGGCGTCTCACTCCAGCTGCGCAAACTGTACGCGTTTCTAGTGATGTAAATTTTCATGAAAATTTTCAAAAAAAAAAAATCAAATTTTATTTTTTTTGGTTAGTTCATTGTTACAGCAGAAGTTGGCGTTTGAATTCACTCTTTTCAATGATTTTCTGAAGCACCACATGCATTTGCAGTTTGCATTTGGATACAAAATTATAAAATTATAACATGTGACGACAAGTGAGGTTATGTAGGTACAGCTCTATACAGACAAAGTCAAAGAGTCAAAGAACAAAGAACTTAGTACCAGGAAACATCAAACAGGAAATGAGTATGAAACCAAAAAAGCCTCATTTGAAAAGTGAAAGAGAAGACATTAAAAAAAATATTCATTGAAAATTTCAATAAATGTGCATTGAAAATTTTCAATGAATTGAAACTTTTCAATTAAAAATTTTCAACGTTCCATCACTACGTGTTTCGTACGTTTCGTACGTTTCGTACACGGGAATTCCATGCCTTCAAAGGCCGGTCCGTAAAAACAAAAAGAAAAAAGTACCGTGGGTCAAAAACGACATATAGGGACTTCATAGAACTTTGAAAAATGAACCGTCAATAAAAAATTCTCGATTTATATAATTATACTTAAAAAAAAAGAACTATGACTGGAGTAAAAATAACTGGCCAAACATTAAAAAAAAAAAAAAAAAATCCAGTTGTTCTAGAATAAATAGAAGCGGAACTTGTTGATGGAACACACAATATGTGACACGTGAAATAAAATATAACACGGAATAACTGCCACGAGTCGCGTCGAGTCTTCCGTGACGCCGCTCATCCATCTCGAGGTCGGTAAATCGTTGCAGTGGTGATTGAGAAGCACTGAGGACATCTTTACCTGACAGTATTAGAAATCTGATAATTCAATCTAATGCTGCCCGGTAAGATGTTAACAGAAACTCCCCCCTTTCTAGTAGGAACAGCGGCAGCAGTAGCAGTAGTGACGTCAGAGTTGCGCACGCATGTCCATCACGTCAGCTTGATGCACTTTTCACACGTTTCAACAATCGGCAGACCATTCGCATTGCTATTTCGTTGCACAAATACAACGACGTCTATCATTATTATTAGTGTTAGGTAACGACCCCACCAGTTGCTACATTATGTGGGGGTAGGAATGATTAGATGATACTAAGAATTGATGATAATTAAAAGAATTGAACGGCGGGAAAATGACGATATACGGAATCGTCTGACGCTGTTGACGAAAAGCTTACATCGATATTTCTTGTACCTAAAGAAATGAGATGATAGGCCTACTATTAAAATTGAATAAGGTGCAGATAAAGAAAATTACAAAAACGTACTGAAATGAGTTGGGCAGATGAATAAGAAAAAAAGAATCAAAATTACGAATTACTTGAATCATCTAATAACCAGCCAGAAAGGATGATTGTTTGATCGACGCCTTTATTTGAGCTGGTACGAATGACCGGTGTTTATAAAAATGCCATGCCTTACGCGGGACTCAACCCATACCCGAGAGGTCAGATAATGACTGGAGTCATACAAACATTTGCTCACATTCCTGAAACTTGACTTATAGGCTACCCTACAAGAATCGGTAAGCTTACACAGATAAACATGCAGTACGAAAATATACTGTACAAAGTATTAGCGGTCAAAATCACAAATACGTGTCGGAACAAAAATACGCCAAGCTAAATTTAGGTCAAGCAATACAGAAATAGAATAAAATAGAGAAATATTGTTATCGCAAAAATACCCGTAGGTCAAAAACATTTGAAGAAGTCGCACCACGATTGTTGCTTCATTGTTATTGGCACATGGCCGGTGCGGTGTTTTTACAATAATCGTACAGGTTGCGCGCGCAACGAGAAAAACAAATGGAAAAGTTGATTTTGTTATTTGGAAAAGTCTTAGAAAATAGCAGTTTAGGTTCTAAACATAACGAACTTGATGGATTTCAATTTTAGTCTACTCTGATCATTGAAAAAAACTTCGATCATCGAAAAGAAACTGCTCGAATTTCAACGAGAGTTATTAGAATTACTGGAAAATATAGGCGAGTTACCTTTTCATTTACTTAAAAAAAAAAAAACTGAGAAAATTAACCAGCTATGCCCTACGTGTGTATGATGAGTAAAATAATATTGTTCACCCCTCTGGAAAGTTTGACGAGCAAATACCGATGTATATCAAATTATTAGATTTCCAATATGAAGATAAAAAAACGTATATTTAGTGACAAGATCTAGTCGGTCAAATGATTCAAAATATTTCTCTTAAATTCTGTTCTGTACATGGGTGTATTCCAACACAATATGCGCTTCTTGAAACAGTGGCACTTTTACAGCGTCAAATAAATATTGTTGTATTTATTTCTACAAGTAGTTTGGAACTAGTGGTAGATTGATGCTACAATAAAGTATATTGTACCGTAAGAAATATCTTCGGAAATACTGTCGAACATTCACACTTGAATTACGTTCAACAAATTGACCAAAATAAAAATATGACTTCTTGATTTGAATGAACAATGAATATATATGTTTGTTATCAGCCACATGAGGATTTTGATATCACATAGCCACTAGGAAACTTGATTTTCTCATAACTATTTTCAACTGTTCGAATTTGATTTGAATAAACATGCTGTTTCAAATCGCGTGCACTTGGTTATCCCCGACGTTACAACCTAGTGTTCCCGAAACGACAACACGGGCATTTGAGGAATGTTGGTATTTCCCCTCTCCCAGACATAATAATGCAGCCAACCTGCTGGCGACAACGAAAAGAATGTAGCCGAGCAGTTTCAACCCCCTCACAGCCCCCAACGCAATATTCTGCTCTTACATTTTATGATTACCAGTATTTTGTTTCGAATATTTCCGAAGTATAGGCAGGCCTACCTGAATCTATACAAGAACGTGATTTTTCAAGGGTCATTTCATCATAATTTGGATAATTTAATTTTGAAAGACAAGATTTTTGATAGGAAACTCTCGACTGCATCTTCCGAAAGCGTAAAATTTTTCCTAGTTTGGTAATGAATTGAGTTTTTACAATTAATTCCTTTCATTCGGTGGATAATTTGTTTCTAGTACATGCAAATATAAATTGAACCGATTTCTCGGCTAAATAAGTTTATTAGATTAAATTTACGTCCTAAATGAGCTTGGGACATTTGTCTGCACATATAGGCCAACAATGTATCGTTGTAAACGCGAAAGTTGTGGTAAGGCCTATTTCACATTCAACAATATATCCAGTGCAATACTCGTTCCTCGACTCAATTTTCCATTCGAGATTAACAGGAGCAACGAGATGAGGGTTCAAAATGAATATTCAACTCTCGCAATTAATGAAACTATTTTTCGAAGTACCGGCATTTAGGAATTGAAAATTAATACGCCTAATGTTTAGCATATTGCCATGTATTTTTTTTTTCAAGAAGGTTAGGTAGGGTACGATTTCATATGGACAATGAGACTAATTTTGGGGTCGAAGAACTGCCCTACCAAACAATCACACACAACCACCTGACATAACCCTGGATCAGCGAGGATACGGCATATGTACGGAAAAATATTATTCAACACAGATACACAAACCAATTAATTTGGGATCAGAAATGTGTTTAAATCCTAATCACAAAATACATATTAGTTCAATGGTAACGCGTTCACAGCGAGGAGAAAATCGCTGAACAATTGTCAGAAATTTCCAGTGCCGAATGTGATTGCATTTCAGCAGATCACTCCCACACATTGCCAACCGACATGACTTCCCATCCAAACGTACAATAACACCCAACCTGAGTTTCCATCAACTATTCAAAATGTAAACAACATTGATAAATGCAAACATGTCAATCAGTAAGAACAAAACATTGTTTAAAACCGGATAAATAACAATTTTACCAATCTTACCTGCCGTGCTTGTTGAACACGTGTGTTTATCTATTTCGAAACTGGTAGAAAAATCACGTTCAACTTTCAAACAAATTAAAATATTACGCTTCCAAATAAATAAATAGTATATACCAAAAATACGTGTTCTTATGACATATTTAGATTTGATACTCTATTCAACTAGCCACCGCGCATTTATGTGCAATTGAAATGAATAAAAATGAATACATAAATTGATAGCCCGCGGAACTATATTCCTGAAAAACATCCATCTCGAATCCAATCAAGACAAACCCAGTACCAGTCGCTCCGATGCTCAAAACAAAACTAGACCCAATACCATAACGCACCATGAACTCATCACCACGTGATCAAATAAAACCAACTCATTTTCAAACTGCCATTTTGTATTTTCAGGCTACCGGCGTCCCTAATTCCTTCCACGTGGTTCAACCGGTCGTTCTACAAAAACCTTACAAAATACAAGAAACAAAACTAGAAATATCGATTGAAGATGGTCAATATGAAACAAAATAGATGTGAATATATAATATAATAATACAAAATGATGTTCGTACCGTATACGGCGTGTGTAATAGTTCCCAAACGCGCGAGCAGAGGTCCGTGCACAGACAATTAACACCCCCGTAAGCGACAGTTAGAAACTCGACCGCACTCCGCGCGATTCACCGACGAACTGACTGAGCCACTGACGAAATGAATGACTGAAAGTGTTGGTCGGTCCTCGACTAGGCGCAGCGCTGTCGCCGGTTTGCCGTCCGACAGCGCAACCACACCACACGTGGCAAGTGTGTGTGTGTGTGTGTGTGTGTGTGTGGGCGGGGGGAACGGGGAGAGGGGTAAAGTCCACATGTAGCCTACTCGAGATAACCCCCCAGTCGGTTATTTTACACCCCTCCCCGCAACTTGAGGGTTCAAATATCCCCTTCAGTGATGACCTAGTCCACAGATTTTTTATCAATTATATTAACACGCATTTAATATATATATATATATATATATATATATATATATATATATATATATATATATATATATTCTTCTGTGCATCATTCTTATGAATGCTTACACCAAATGAGCCGCGGTCTTGGTTGCGAAGGGTGCATATTTAATATCGAAGTTGTTCCAACATATGTTTATTTGGGTGTAACCATAGATAAAAATTTAACATGGCGACCTCATACTGACCGTTTGTGTAGTAAACTCAGATCTTGCGCTTTTCAACTATATACACTTAAAAACATTCTACCTTTCACTTTATTGCGCACTGTTTACATAGCATTGGTGGAATCCATTATTTCTTATGGATTGTTAGCATGGGGAAATGCGACTGACACTCATTTACACCAAATCTGTTCACTTCAAAGTAAAATTTTAAAAATCATAACTCCTACTCAATTCAAGATAATCAATAAGGATAATATAAATTCAATTTATGAATACTGCAATGTTTTACCTGTTGATAAATTATTTGAATATAAATTCATCTTGAAGTTCTATTTTGATGACAGGTTCAAAATTATAAATGATCACCCTTTAAATACCAGATTAAGACTCCTAAACAACTTCAAAATTCCCGATTACAATAATAAATATGGACAAAGACGACTTGAATATACTGTACCGGTTATATTCAATGGAATGCCAGTAAATTTAAGAAATATGGACAAATATAAGACAATTAAATTAGAAATTAAGAAGTGGTTACTCAGCTCGACTGTAAATGTGTGGTAGGCCTATAAAACGTGTTCCATAGTGTTCGCATTATTTCGAATTTTCCACTCATTGTTTATTATATTTATTATTCACTTTCCCTGTTCAACTCCCTCTTGTTCATTCTCTAACATATTTGATTTAGTTTGTAATTGTTCGACCTTGTAATGTTTCTTTCACTTTTAACCATTGCATTACACAATTTTCTTTCTATTATTTTCCTGTATATAATCCACAGTCAAGCTCTCTAGGGCTTTGTGGACATCACGTGACTGTTCATTTATTTATATGTGTGTCTATGTCATTTTGTTCAATAAATAAAAAAAAAAAAAAAAAAAAAAAATATATATATATATATATATATATATATATATATATATATATATATATATATATATATATATATATATATATATATATATATATATATATATATATATATATATATATATATATATATATATATATATATATATATATATATATACGTATATATTAAATCCTTCCCATCAATTAAGAAACCATCATCTCATTCATCATTCATCCGACGCTAACAGATCTCTTCACCCTCATAGTGCGTCATTGAAAACCAATATGAATAAATACATCAACTATGCACCAATTATTCTTTTGACCACATCATCATCATCATCATCATACGAAGAAGGGTGGACCAGTGGCCAGCACACTGAACCGTCATGGAAGAGTCCGGGGTTCGATTCCGGCCATGGTCGACTGTCCTGACAAGAGGTATACTTCGTGGTTTCCCTCTGTCGTTCAGGTTGATAACTGGGACGGTTCTTGAACAGCTGCTATACGATCGATCGACTCATTATTTCATCAAATAATCGTTCGTCTCATCTTTTCATCGTCTTATTCATCATTCACCGACGCCAATAGATCTCGATCATCAGTTCAGTGCGTCGTTAAAACCTTCGATTCTAGCTATCGTACCGATGGTAGGTAACAGCATTCCAGAGGTGTGCTACTAAAAACCAAACTTGTGCTCTTACGTACAGTGATATACAAATTACACACGTTTCTTCTGCATTGAAGTACGCATTTAACGTTCAGTTAAAATTATATATAGTTCTACCGGTACTATAATTGTAATCTATTGATGCATAAAAACAGAGATGTATACATACATACATACATGTACAGTATTTTAGTGCGCAACATCTCTTCTGTCTTACATTGGAGTCTGATGACTATGATTGTTTGCTTAACGATCCCACCAACAGCTAGGGTCATACGGGGGTACGAATGAGCAGGTGATTATGAAACTATGAGTGAAAGGACGGTTACAAAAACCCATCCCTTATGCGGGACTTGAACCTACCCCCAACGGTGTCTCAGTTTCTGAAGCGGTGTCTCAGCTGACCGAGCTACCGAGGGTGGCACATTGAAGTCTTTTCATGTAGAAGATATCTCGCAAAAATCGAAAAAAAAGTACACTACTCAATCGAGTAAACGTCGAGGATCACAATAATCCGATTTACAATATAATTTGAACTCTAATCACCACGCAGAACTGAAAGACCCAACAGTTGACCCTCAAGTTTCTCAGCTGTGGAGAGTCTGCATTACGAATCTGCACGAGTTGTGTATCAACAAAGCGTCGTCATGCGACACGGGCACACTGGCCAGGGGAAACCACAACTACATGAATCATGAGCATTGTTGCGACACAGTCACTGACAGTATCTCAAAGTCCGCTTCCTCTTGGCGGCCCTTGGTCAAGGCCCATTCACGATCAAACTTAGCCCGGAACTTATTCCTATACATGAATACTTTATTTAAAAAATAAAGTCTCTGCCTTACAAAAGGTTGCCCATTAGACACAGAATAATATAAAAATGGAAATAACATAATAATAATAAATAGAGCAAAATGACAATACAAAAGTGTTTGATGAAAAAATAAATAATAATATTGGGCCATAACCTAGTAAATTGAATATTATAATTGATTACTTTATTAGAATAAGAGGAAAAAATGAAATATTAAAAAAAGAAAGGAAAAAAAATATTCGAAAAAGTTATTTTAAAAAAAAAATGCATATGATATAAAAGCGATAAATTCAGGGCTACACACACAATTCATTCAAACCATATAAATGGCTTCTAAAGATTGAAATCCTTCAACTTGAGGCTGTGAACTTACTAAAATGCTACCTCATTCACGACATTATTTATAACGTCCAATTAAAATAGCTCTATCAATTAGCTGTCACTTAGTTGCCAAATCAAATTTAGCCTAATTTAGCTGCCACTTAGTTGCTAAATCAAATTCAGCCATTAATTAGTTGTGTCCCCGAAGTCTAATGAGAGCTTTCAATTATTTTTGCATAAGGTTCATGACATATAATATCAGAAATGGAAGAATTATTACAGTAATGTCGCAACTCATTAACACAGCATTGAGTATCATTACCAATTTTGTTATTAGTCAACAAATAATAGGCTAGACACATTCCACCAAAATGGTGGTCGACCCGTGTTTATGAACTAGGCGCTGATTGGTCGATTCCTACGTTTTCCGTAGACGTAAGAAATTAAATTTGGAGTTTACAAACTCCTACGTTACTGCCTCGGTTACTGCTATACTACTATCAAGTACCAATTATTGTAATGCTGTCCTGAACAGTAACGAGAAATACAGTATGACAAACAATTTGTAATTTCCCAAGTTCACGGTTAACCTAATCGTGAATGGGCCTTTACAGAATGGAACACATTTAGTCACTCGGACATCCATCAATCACTCTACTCATTCGTCATTCCAAGACCAAATCAATATTATTAGTATTTACTTGTATTTATATTCTCTTCCAGGACGCACTCTAATGATTAGCAATGTTGACGTACGTGAATCGTGTTGTTAATTATAGACGATGGAAGATGAGATGAAAGGTTATTTCCCATGATTTGTACAGTTGGAAATGAAAGGTCCGCGTGGCAGGATTCTGAGGAACCATCCCAGTATTTATAGCGATAGGGAGAGTTATGAGAATTCTCTGTCAAGATGGTCGATCATGGCATGTATCGAACCCGGGTCTCCCGAACGACGGTACACTGATCAATATAATTGATAATTGTGATAAAATGGGGTCGAAACGAAATATCGAATGAAGAGAGGATGAAAATTGACACAAAGTTTTGATAGCTGAATTGTGTATCCATTATCCCCGATCATTACTATGCTTATCAATTCTAGTTATTTCTTTCAGTGTGGTATTAATTATACCACCCTTGAGATGCCTCGTCCGAACGATCCTGCCTTGGCCCTAATTTGGAAAAAATGAATCTGTGATCAGTTTTGAAAAACAATGCAAATAGTGCAGTCCTGGACCCGGATTCACAGAGTCTTATCTTTAGGACATCCTAAGTTGGGACAATTTTACTTCAAGTTAAGACCAATATTGGTCCTTAGCTGAGTAGAATAGTTCCAGACCATATAGGTCCCAACTTGGTAAAATAGTCCGAACTTGGGACCAGTATTGGTCCTAACTCAGTAAAATGGTCCAAACTCAAGACGTCTCAAAGAGGACTGTTTATGAATCCGGGCCTTCGTGTCAAAGTTGATTGTTCATTCAAAATAACTAAAATGAGGTGCCATAAGATCGCTCTTGTGGTGCCCCGTCCTAACAATCCTACTTTCATCCAGCCTTAATTGGGGAACAACGGTTGTGTATCAAGTTTCGATTTATTATTGATAATAAAAAGTTTTAAAAACAGGTTGAAACCTGATATGTGATCTGCTTGTTTATACGTGGCTGTTCTAGGGTGTTTGGTAACACACATTTACCGGCCGAGGATATCCGCCGGAAGAAAAGACATTTCAAGATGAGTCGGAAAATTATCATATATTAAAATTGAAAATAATATATCGTTCAACGCAAATCTTCAACATAATGATTTGTAGGCCTATAATTCCTGCTGTCATGACTTCCGAAATACTTATCTAATCAAAGTGTCTTCCAAACTGATTTCATGTTATTATTTTTTTCTTATAATCTTGGACAACTGTCTTATACTTTTTTCGCCACTTGATGTGAATGATTGTTTCAAGTACCGGTAATAGTAATCAAAGAAACCTTACACGTAACAAATCACTCAATGTTTTTCTGTTTTTCTTTTTACTTCTACTACTCTTTACTTTTAATGTTCGAGAAATACGTCCGAATCTGAATTGTACTTATAATTCACTATTTTAACCAACAGTTAAGACTTCGTAAGTAGAATGTAACAAATCACTCAATGTTTTTCTGTTTTTCTTTTTACTTCTACTCTTTACTTTTTTAATGTTCGAGAAATACGTCCGAATCTGAATTGTACTTATAATTCACTATTTTAACCCACAGTTAAGCCTTTTTTGAAGGGCTTTGAGGATGTTTTTTGTTGTAATTGTGTTTTTCTTTCTGCATCAGTGTATGCGACCAATAATGAAAAATAATATATATCATCGTTATTAATTGTATACACTTTGTAAACAATCAACAGTGCCTCAATATCAGTCGTCAATATTAAAAGTGGGCGAATGGGAGATTCGCTGCGGAACGAAAAGTGCAGTTGTCAGGAGGAGGTTTACGATACGAAACACAACTGCATCTTCCAAAAGCGTCAAATCTTGGAAGTGGCAGCGAGAGTTGTTTCAATTACCGAAGGTTTTTACAGCCATTCCGTTGGTGACTCGACTTTTTTCTCCAGTGAATACGAGTTTATATACGACTATATTTCATCACAAGCATAGACATCGTAGACGATATACAAGTATACAGCGAGGGGAGGGGTATAACAACTCCTGAAATCTGGTGTACACTTGTCATGACATATTCCTGACCTGAAATCCCGTGGTATCTCCCTGAAATCTGAAATCAGGTGTACACCAAATTTACTAGTTGTTGACCCCTCGGTATACTGGTAAAATGAGGTAATTTCCACTAAAACAGCGACGATTTCAATCTGAAATTCTTTAGAATTCGTAACAAGATTCCAGCGCAACTATAAAATATTTAAATACTTTCTTGGAACCCGATCACGATAATTGCTATACCAAATCACAATAATTACCCCTATAAAACTCTCTCTCTCCCTCTCTCTCTCTCTCTCTCTCTCTCTCTCTCTCTCTCTCTCTCTCTCTCTCTCGTCTCGTCTCGTCTCGTCTCAACCAATCAGCAAACACCGTGAGCTTCATATTTGTTTTGCACGCAAATACCATATCACTCTGCTACCAAGAATTCAGCCATCTCTTCCCAGTAATGTCATGCCGTTACCACGAAGCCCCCCTCCCAACACTGTTAATTCTGCCAGCTCGAAACACCTGTCCGCTAATGCCAACACATATGAGAAACACCCGATCGGAACCTTAGTAAAAAAACTAATAGTGAATTAGGGTGTGTTATTGACGGAACGGAACATACGCTCGGCAATGACGAAAGCTATGGGAGACGGACGATCGGTACCGGATGGAAGTTTTTTTCCCGAGGATCTCGTGTGATACAATAACCTTGGGAGATAACTGGCTCCGGTTTTTAGTGTTTGAAGCAAAAGAAGCGAAAGTGGACGATTGGTAATATTCAACACGTTGTTAATATCAAACAAGATGGTTGCTGGCTTGACGCCCCCACCGACAGTGACATTATTTGGGGGTAATGAGCGGGTGATAGGAGAATCTCATGCAGGAGTCGAACCCACGATGAGTTTAGACAGCAGGGACGGTCGATCGGAATCTTCTTTAGTGGCTCAGAACCTGTATTATATCACAGTCGAGTCGACCGTCGGTTCGGTTCTTCCATTCGAACACACTTATTGATAGTGTTGTCCGAAATTTTTTCTATACCATACAACGTGGGTTAACAACTCCTGAAATCAGATGTACAGTTGTCATGAAATCTTATTGAAATCCCTTGAAATCTTATTGAAATCAGGTGTACACCAAATTTACTTGTCTCCCTAGAGCTATAAAATCAATAACTCCAATTTCAAAAATTGATAAATGAATAATAAAACGAAGATACTTGAATTGAAATTAATTACATTGAACTCGAAAACGAAATAATCGATTGTTGATTGTTTTTGTTGTTGTTGCGCCAAATTAATTCAAATAGATTCTAATCTATTGAGACTAAACGAACCAAATTTGAGGACATAAAACCAATTGCTGAATCGACCAATTACGCCATAGAATTGTACTATATGTGTAGATGTAAATAGTGGTACGTTGAACAATATTCGCCCACATTGCAGGGTCTAGTCTAGAATGAGCATAATGGTGAAATACAATAGCCCAATTGCAGTTAACCTAGCTGACATTTAACAGATCATAAATAACGATTTATGAACACTAAACGCCGTGCAAACAAGGTCAGAGCGATAAATAAGATATTGCCCTTGTCTGGGAATATATGTAGGTACACACTTTCCACATCTGGTTTACAAATTAATTATTCAGCATTTGATGTAGTTTGAAAAAATATAGGATACTGTTTAAATGAGAATATGAATTAATCATTAATTATATTACAATTACACTTTACATTTATACCTTACTTCCAATGAATTTTTTTTCATATTTATTTCATTATTCAGCCCTCTACTCTCCAAAAATGTTATGAACGGGACACAAAACTGAACATTTTTGGAAATCGTTTTTTTTTCAATAACAAATTATCAACCGTTCATAATTATTCCAATTAAAATTGATTTCGTGGCTTCCCTCAGTCAGTTTTTCAATAAAAGTGGATGTACTGGACCCCTATTCCTGAGATAAATGAGATGTGAGAAAAATAAAAATGAGTGAGAAAACAATTATCTCACTTAAAATGGCCGATTTACCATTACCAATCGGCCATTTTAAGTGAGATAATTGTTTTCTCACTCATTTTTATTTTTCTCACATCTCATTTATCTCAGGAATAGGGGTCCTGCTGTGGCTCCCGAAATAACATCCGAACCTGCGACAAACAGCTTCGATTACCTCTTATATAGTCAGGAGTCCATGGGAGTCGATTTAGCGAAATATCAGGTGTTTGGTGATACGTTTCAAACGGTATGAGATATAAAAATTCTAATACGCGAGAAACACAGATAATTATAATAGCTTCAAGATGATATAAGTTATATGACTATATTAAAGTCACGTTGCATAACTGTGGAGCGTCGACAGCTAAAAAAAAAAAATATTTTCCAGCTGTCGACGCTTGACAGTAATGCGACATGAGTTATAAAGTTATAAAGACATAGTTATAACTTATATTATCTTGAAGCCATTATAATTATGTGTGTTTCTAGAGTATTAGAATTTGAATTTTGATATCTCATACCGTTCAAAAGTTATCACCAAGAAAATGATATTTCGCTAAATCGACTCTCGTGGATTCAAAAATATCTGTCTCCACCTATTATAATTTTGACATTTCATACCGTCAACAAGTGATCACCAAAACCCTGATCTTTCGTCGAGAGTATATCCTTCCTATAAAAGGCAATAATTCGGTGATGATTATTGTTTGCTTAATATGAAGAAACCCATCAACATCAAGATTATTTGAGGGTACTTTCCTCATATGGCGGGGGAAAAACGAAGGTGAACACTTGCCTTGCGCGGGACTCGAACCCACGTCCGACACGACTTCAAAGACTGAATTGAAACTGATTGAGATAAAATTGTCATATACCGCATCACGGCCAATTTCCACTTTTTTTCAAAATGTTTTTAAAAGATCTTGATTAGATCAAAAATTTATAAAAAATCAAAAATTTCAAAAATTTAAATTTATTTGAATTTATAAATTTATTGACATTTTCAATTTATGCGAATTATAATTTTTTCAAAGAATTTCACACGCACTTTCCGACCTACCAACCGCCGGATATAAGTTGATGTGTCTCGGAAACGCGACAAAAAAGAAGCAGTCGTTAATTTCAACAATTAACAATGCCAACACTTCACCAACAAGCATTGAAATGACGAACAGAGGTGAGTCTTTTAAATACGTTAAACACGGATCACTCCAGTTGTCACATTCGCCAATTGGCTTGGGCTAGTTAGAAATTGGTAGTGTGAACGTGTCACCATAAAATAAAGACGGTGATAGTCAAGTTTCTTTCTTGGTTCTTTCTCCTATTGTGTCACCAACTCGATCGCGGTCTACTGGACCTGGGTCGGTGAGTACTGAGAGTTTCCAAAATCGCCAACTCAATCGGCCAACTAGCGCGGCAAACAACCAATGGGCATGCACTAAATTTGACGTCACCTCCGTCGGTTAGTAAACTTTGATCTCCAATCTTATATATCAAAGTTCAATTATATTTATACTCATTCCTGATTGGCTGCGTCATTTACATCCGAGTGCAATTAACGTTTACCGAATTGTCGCCGATCACAATTGGATTGCGATACAGCCATGGTCGATCGACCATCATAAGAAGATTTTTTTTTCGTGATTTCCGTCTCTTAGGTTCACACTGGGATGGTTCCTCAGCAACAGGCCACGACCAACTCCTTCCCACCATCCAAAAACACCTAATGAAATAACATTTCATATAATCCCATTCATCATTCACAGACACCAATAGATCTTAGTCATCATTATATAGAGCGTCGTTATATAAACCTAATATAAAAATGACAAGAATTTTTTTCACGAATAACAAGTGGACAGCCCAATTTAGTTGGCCAAGCCAGTTGGAAATTGTGACGATTGGAATAATTTGTGTGCACCGAGCTCGACTCAATTTGTATTCATACAATTCCAGAGATATTTAAATCCGACATCCCCAGGATGTCCACGTTAAGGATGTCGTCAACTTGCGAACCGAACGGAACTGTGAATTCGAATGAGGTGTGCTCATGAGTTCAATTAAATTAGCATATAGCGTTGCTACGGTATACATAAATCAATACAATTACACACGGCACTACTGAGACGTGTGGCCGAGTGGTTAATACACCGAACCGTCATATAGGAGTCCGGAGTTCGATTCCCGCCATGGTCGACCATACTGACAGTTTTTTTCGTGGTTTCCCTCTGTCGTTCAGGTCAATACTGGGATGGTTCTTCAACAACAGACTACGATTGACTCCTCCCCACTATCCAAAAAAATAAAAAACACCAAATAAAAATCACCTTTCACGTCATTATCCCACCATCTCATATTATGCTCTACACAATCCTGCTCTCAAATAACCTCAACAACACCCCAGTGATCTAGAGACTTGCAATTTGCAGATATTGTTTGATGGCAGTTTCAGAACAGCTGTCAACGCAATAACCTCCAGTTAACAGTTAATAACCTCCAGTTATCAGTGTTGGCAACTTATTAGACGAGCTTTAGCGAGGATTCAATTCGACATACTGTAAAAAATTGGTGTTTTTTTTTTTCATGTTTTTTTGTCGATTCTCCCCAGGTCAAACGGCTACAGCTATCAACTTCAAAACTTTTTTCCATTATGGTTCCTCATCTAACTTAGATCTGTAGTTTTGTGGCATTATCGGATGTTAACTTTTTTTTTATATGAATTTTAGACATTTCAAAAATACCCGTTAGAATAACACGACGAAAAAAAAAAAATATTTTCAAAAAAAATGAAATTTTGCGTGAAGTTGGGTTACATTTTGATACACATTTCTGAAAACTTTCAGTTTGATCGGGTGAGCCATTTTGAAGAAAAACCATAAAATGTGCTTAATTGGTACCACTCGAAGCAGTTTTTACCCATTTCTGAATCAAATGTCACCCAATTGGCGAATGTGGGCAAAAGTTTGGTCATAAAAGTCGACATACTATTACTATCCGCTCGTCTTACAACGCATATATGGCGTTTTACTTAGTTAGATTGAAAACAAAAAATTCATACATGGGCAATTATTTGAACACGGGAAATGAAATGCGCCTATCATCACTATCGTCGCCTGCTCATTTGTGGGGCCCACCTCCAAACATGGCTGTTGGTGAGGCCGCTCACTAAACAATCAATTAATTCATCATCAATTGTGCTGATATATTGGAAGGCGAACGTCATCTCTCGTGGCTGCATGTTTAGCTCCTACAACTTTGGCCGAGAAAAATCCAATATTAATGAGGAACATTGGCCTCATGCAATACGCACGTATACATGCATGCGTGACAAAGTTGAGGGATGGAGGGGGGGTGGAAGAGAGGAGCGGAAGAGTGAGAGATGAGGAAGGAGGGTAGAAGAGAGAGAGAGAGAACTGACCGAGGGAGAGAGGTTGAAAGTGCACAGCGTAAAAACCAGTTAAGCGAAAGTCAGTTTTCTGTTCATCTGATGTCTGTTGAATTAGAACTAGGAAAACGCTATATACGCGTTGTTAGACGAGCGGAAAGTAATAGTATGTCGACTTCTTTGCCAAACTTTTGCCTAAATTCGCCAATTGGGTATAACATTTTAGTTATAAATGGGTAAAAACTGCTTCGAGTGGTACCAATTTAGCACATTTCATGTTTTTCTTCAAAATGGCTGACCCGATCAAGCTGAGAATTTCCAGGAATGTGTATCAAGGTGTTATTCAACTCCACACAAAATTTCACTCGATAATGCCACAAAACTATACAGATCTAAGCTAGATGAGGAACCATTATGAAAAAAAGTTTGAAGTTGATAGCTGTAGCCGTTTGACCTGTGGAGAACCGACAAAAAAACATAAAGACAAAAAAAAAAAAGCATAAAAACGAACACCAATTTTTTTCAGTAGGTCTATGTCAAATTGAATCCTCGCTAAAGCTCGTCTAATAACAAGGACACACATGCAGTCACCCACTGGTTCAGTTCGCTTAGAAACCGAAGTCAATTCGGGCGACGAGTTCCCACATAAGACATGGGTATTTGTGAACATCAGGCAACCGCCCATTCGTAACCCCCAATAACCGAGCTGTTGGTGGGGTCGTAATTCATCGATAATATGAGGGGGTGCGGACGAGAACGGTTAGGAGAGACGAGGAGAGTGTATCAGGCTGAAATTGAGGAAGATAGTTTGGTGGAAATAGACAATGAAGCCATCAAAAGAGAGAGAGAAAGAGATTATAGAGGGAAAGAGTGTTTAAGAGGGTGACCAGCCCAGAGAGAGAAAGTGATCGACAGAGGGAGGGAGAGAGAGAGAGAGAGAGAGAGAGAGAGAGAGAGAGAGAGAGAGAGAGAGAGAGGAGAGAGAGAGAGAGAGAGAGAGAGAGAGAGAGAGAGAGAGAGAGAGAGAGAAGAGAGAGAGAGAGAGAGAGAGAGAGATGAGAGAGAGAGAGAGAGAGAGAGAGAGAGAGAGAGAGAGAGAGAGAGAGAGAGAGAGAGAGAGATGAGAGAGAGAGGAGAGAGAGAGAGAGAGAGAGAGAGAGAGAGAGAGAGAGAGAGAGAGAGAGAGAGAGAGAGAGAGAAGGAAAAGCGAGTGTTCAAAAGGGTAAACGAGGGTGACCAGACCAGAGAGAGAATGACAGTGCATGCGAATCGGACGCCTGGCGCCGGTGCATGCCCCGCGACGCCCCTATACACACGCATGTGTCAGAGCGAGATAGAGAGCGACCGAGAGAAGTGGGCGTGGTCGACGAGCTACTGCTCACACGCCCCCTAGATCGCACTCACACACACAAGCCACTGACGCCCACTTCTTATACACCCTGCTACACACACGGTAAGGTCAACAAACTTGACACGGCACAAGGCTCGGCGGACGACAAACTAGCTCCTCTAATACGTACAGAAAACGCTATACTTTCCGCGCTGAACCGTCGTTCAGGAGACCTGGGTTCGATTACCGTGAACGGATCGGCGGACGACGAACCTAATACATACGGAAAACGCTATACTTCCAGCGCTGAACCGTCATTCCGCAGACCCGCGTTCGAACCCTGTCATGGTCGACCATTCTGACCAGGGGTGTACAGTGGTTACTCTCCGTTGTTCAGATTGATACTGGAATAGTTCACCGCCTTGGCTCAGGTATTGATTTAGAAACTGAAGTCAAGTCGGGAGTGCGGTTCGAATTCCTCATAAGACGTGGATTTTTGTGAACTCCGATCACCTATCGCCCATTCGTATCCCCCAGGTGACGAAAGGGTTGGTGGGGTCGATACGGAAAACATAATCCATAGCTCTGTAGCTACAGGGAACGACCGCTGCCTCCCCACTATCCAAAACATCTAAAAAAAAAATTACTTTTAGTCTCATTTTTTCACCATCTCATTCATCATTGACGATGACGCCAATGCATCAGTAGGCCTACCGTGCGTCGTTGAACCCAAAACGAATAAATAGGTGAAATCGAGGGGTTAACAACTCCTGAAATCCGGTATGCACTTGCTACGAAATCTTCCTGAAATCCCTGAAATCACTTGAAATCCCCGAAATCACCTTGAAATCACTTGAAATCCCTGAAATCACCTTGAAATCCCTGAAATCCCTTGAAATCACTTGAAATCACTGAAATCACTGAAATCACTTGAAATCACCTGAAATCACTTGAAATCCCTGAAATCACTTGAAATCCCTGGAAATCCCTGAAAATCCCTGAAAATCCCTGAAATCACTTGAAATCCCCGAAATCACTTGAAATCCCTGAAATCACTTGACATCCCTGAAATCACTTGAAATCCCTGAAATCACTTGACATCCCTGAAATCACTTGAAATCCCCGAAATTACTTGAAATCTGAAATCACTTGAAATCCCTGAAATCACTTGAAATCACTTGAAATCACTGAAATCACTTGAAATCACTGAAATCACTGAAATCACTTGAAATCACCTGAAATCACTTGAAATCCCTGAAATCACTTGAAATCCCTGAAATCACTTGAAATCCCTGAAATCACTTGACATCCCTGAAATCACTTGAAATCCCTGAAATCACTTGACATCCCTGAAATCACTTGAAATCCCTGAAATCACTTGAAATCCCTGAAATCACTTGAAATCCCTGAAATCACTTGACATCCCTGAAATCACTTGAAATCCCTGAAATCACTTGAAATCCCTGAAATCACTTGACATCCCTGAAATCACTTGAAATCCCTGAAATCACTTGAAATCCCTGAAATCACTTGACATCCCTGAAATCACTTGAAATCCCTGAAATCACTTGACATCCCTGAAATCACTTGAAATCCCTGAAATCACTTGACATCCCTGAAATCACTTGAAATCCCTGAAATCACTTGACATCCCTGAAATCACTTGAAATCCCTGAAATCACTTGAAATCCCCGAAATTACTTGAAATCTGAAATCACTTGAAATCCCTGAAATCACTTGAAATCACTTGAAATCACTGAAATCACTTGAAATCACTGAAATCACTGAAATCACTTGAAATCACCTGAAATCACTTGAAATCCCTGAAATCACTTGAAATCCCTGAAATCACTTGAAATCCCTGAAATCACTTGACATCCCTGAAATCACTTGAAATCCCTGAAATCACTTGACATCCCTGAAATCACTTGAAATCCCTGAAATCACTTGAAATCCCTGAAATCACTTGACATCCCTGAAATCACTTGAAATCCCTGAAATCACTTGACATCCCTGAAATCACTTGAAATCCCTGAAATCACTTGAAATCCCTGAAATCACTTGACATCCCTGAAATCACTTGAAATCCCTGAAATCACTTGAAATCCCTGAAATCACTTGACATCCCTGAAATCACTTGAAATCCCTGAAATCACTTGACATCCCTGAAATCACTTGAAATCCCTGAAATCACTTGACATCCCTGAAATCACTTGAAATCCCTGAAATCACTTGAAATCCCTGAAATCACTTGACATCCCTGAAATCACTTGAAATCCCTGAAATCACTTGACATCCCTGAAATCACTTGAAATCCCTGAAATCACTTGACATCCCTGAAATCACTTGAAATCCCTGAAATCACTTGACATCCCTGAAATCACTTGAAATCCCTGAAATCACTTGAAATCCCTGAAATCGCTTGAAATCACTGAAATCACTGAAATCACTTGAAATCACCTGAAATCACTTGAAATCCCTGAAATCACTTGAAATCCCTGAAATCACTTGAAATCACTTGAAATCACTGAAATCACTTGAAATCACTTGAAATCCCTGAAATCACTTGAAATCCCTGAAAATCCCTGAAAATCCCTGAAATCACTTGAAATCCCTGAAATCACTTGACATCCCTGAAATCACTTGAAATCCCTGAAATCACTTGACATCCCTGAAATCACATGAAATCTGAAATCAGGTGTGCACCAAATTCGAGACTTGTAAACCCCTCGGGTGAAATACATAGATAATGAAACGATGCTACCGGTACGTCAAGGGACGTTTCGGAAACTGCAATTGGACTTGCGAACTCTAGCCCATCCGTCTCACCCCCAAATAACCTGGCTGTTGATGGGGTCTTCAAGCACCATTCAAATGTAATCGAGGCGCTCTCAATCATTATAATCTACGACCACTCTCGAGTCTTTACACAAATGTACAACACAAAAGTTATTTATGCCTCAGACGCAAGTTGGTTTCATCTACGTCGTGATCCAGCTCGACACATCCGTACGATGATACTAAATGAAATGGGGAACGGACGATCGGTCCCGTCTATTCTCGCACCAGGAATTATGTATATACCTATATACAATTATAAAGAAGACAAACTGGTTTGTGGAAAAAAAATTAAAACAGTTAACTAAATGACTAAATGTGATGAATAATATTTTGTGGCCGAAGGCTTATATCGAATTATGCCTCTCACAACTACTATTATCACAGGAACTAGGAAGTCACTACAATCACACTGAAACACAAGGAGGAACTCCAAATAACCAAGTTGTCGGTGGGGTCGCTGAACAATTGAAGAACAAAGTGAAACTTACTTGGAAAGAAAGTAAGACGAAAAATCGAAGGATGAGAATAAATTAAAAGTGGGAGGAATCGTTTTCCTCAACACATATGACCGAATTGTGTTGGCCTACTATTCCCGAATGTTCACTATTATATATTATTATTATATTATTATATATTATTATAATAATAATTACATTATATATTATTATTATATATATATATTATATTATTTATTATTATTATTGTTATCGATAGTTTTACTATCAAAAGTTACAGGTTACTCGATTATATCCTCCAAGATTTCATTTAATTTATGTATTATTTATTATTTCAAGTTGATCGTTACATTTCTAACGTAAACATCCAAAAATCAGGTAGATGCACCATATATGGCAGGTCAGGAATATTGATGATATGGTGAGACAAGATCGCTCTTGTGGTGCCCCGTCCGAACGATCCTACCTAATAGACTTTGTGTATACTTATTTACGTATTATCAAGCATTACGAGGATATTAGGTACGAAAAACATAGAAATTCAGGGAATAGATTGATATCTCAATATAAAAAACCATCTAGGAGTAAGAACAAACACGATAAAACTGTGATTTTTCTGGTCTAAAAGATAAGAAACAATAATGCACTGACAAATAAGAGTATCTGTTCATCTATATTGGGTTCAACGACGCATTGGATCGATAACTAAGATCTAGGTGAATGAATGAAATGATGGGAAAATGAGATGATCCGAGTTTTTTTTTTCAAATGGCGTTTTGGACAGTGGGGAGAAAAAAGTTGTAAACTTTATCCAAGGAACCATCCCAGTGAAACCAAGAAAAAAACTCGTCAGGATGGTCGACCATGATGGGAACCGAACCCCCGGTCTCGCAAATGATCGCTCTAGCCTTCGGTCCACCCGTCTTGCTGACAAACAGAATTCGAATACCCTCTCGTGATTTCCACTATAGACAAATGTGTTATCTGCTAATCTATAAATCATGTCATAAATCACCTTATCTTGACATATATACACAGATTTCTCGATTCACTCTATTTGTTTTCAAATCCGCATCTTGGCGAGAAAAATAAACAAGGATTTTGAAAAAAATATATAGAAAAGAATCAGTTCTATACTTGCATCAAGTGTCAATGTAAATAACGTTAAACATGTCGAGAAACATGTGGACATGGCCTTGGTTGATTGGTGAATTGGGCCAGTACTGATAACAGACATTTTGAGCATCACACTTTGTTTTATTTTTTATTGGATTTTAACGACGCACTATACTGATGGCTACAATCTATTGGCGTCGGTTGATGATGAATGAGATGATGGGATAATGAGATGAAAGGTTATTTTATTAGATGTTTTGGGTGGTGGGAAGGAGTCGGTCGTGGCCTGTTAGGTAACCATCCCAGTGTTAACCTGAACGACAGAGGAAAACCACGAAAAACCTCTGTCAGGATGGTCGACCATGGCGGGTCTCCCGAATGACGGTTCAGTGTGTTACCACTCGGCCACGCGTCTCGGTATAGTATCACATTTAGTTGCAGAAAGCTGGGACATCAGTCGACCGTTGTGAATGAACGAACAAATGAATGAATGAATGAATGTTAGGGTTCAAAGGGTTCAAAGGGTTCAAGGGGAACCCACACACAAAAATGTTATCAATTTTCTCGTAATTTATCGATGAATTAGTATTTTAGAAAATTTAAATGGAAAAACAAGCTGAAAATTCCGAGAAAGTTTTTGGAAAAGCTATAGCTTATAACACTCGTAGTGGCTTTCAGGAGTAACGTATTTTTGTGAATCTGCTTTCTTCCTATGTCTGCATTTAGTACGACGTTCTGTACGCTAGGAAGCGCTACATGCGGACTGGCGATAACCAATCACAACCAACAAACCAGCCCGATTGTCGCGCTCTCTGACGTGCAGAATGTCACACTAATGCAGACACGTACGAGGGATTGGAACGCCGAGAGCTATGGGAGGCCATCGCATTCGTTTCATCTACAATGGTTGAGTAAGATTCAATTCAATTGTCTTTATTTTTGTATATAAAACACAAAAAATGGCGAAATTCAGGTTGAACATTTTTTTTAAGACAACGAAACAAGATGAACAGAAATTACCCATTTCGCTCAGGAGGAATGATTTCACGTCGTTTATACCCCCCCCCACTCTCTCTCTGTCTCTCTCTGTCTGTCTCTGTCTCTGTCTCTGTCTCTGTCTCTGTCTCTGTCTCTGTCTCTGTCTCTGTCTCTGTCTCTGTCTCTGTCTCTGTCTCTGTCTCTGTCTCTGTCTCTGTCTCTGTCTCTGTCTCTGTCTCTGTCTCTGTCTCTGTCTCTGTCTCTGTCTCTGTCTCTGTCTCTGTCTCTGTCTCTGTCTCTGTCTCTCTCTCTCTCTCTCTCTCTCTCTCTCTCTCTCTCTCTCTCTCTCTCTCTCTCTCTCTCTCTCTCTCTCTCTCTCTCTCTCTCTCTCTCTCTCTCTCTCTCTCTCTCTCTCTCTCTCTCTCTCTCTCTCTCTCTCTCTCTCTCTCTCTCTCTAACCGGCACGGTCGCTCGTACAGTCGGGCAACAAGCCAAACCAAGAGGTGCCGGGCAATAAATCGTCCAGACCAGCGCAGGTACGAGTGAATACAAAGATGGCTGCCGTGTACCAACAGTACCCAGTCCTGACAACATGACAAGTCAAGGTGATTGTGTCAAGTTTTATTGGGTTGGTAGCGAGCCAGCACACACGTGACCATCATGGGTGAGAAAGTTATTTGGCTGTGATCTTGAAAACAACGACGACTCTTACACTTTCCAATCAGATTAGGTTGATGTTTATTTCACAGACATCAAACTCAAACAAAAGTTCGCTTCAGACTTTTTGAAGTTCGCTTCAAAGAGGTTCGAATGTCCCATTTATTCATTGTGTATACACGATGTCCCCCAAATTGTAATATCAAACACAACTTCAACATTAGTTGATTTGCTTCCTACTTTTCTAGTTGTTATGGTAACCTGGTAAACATATGATACCTCCATGGTACGCAAATAATCTCATGTATCATAGACTGTTCAAAAGCTATCATATTGATAAAGTTCATCATCACGAAGTTTGGGTGATCATATAAGCTCGGTGACCATCAAAAACCAGCAATTAATCAACTTTCAATATCAACTAAACCATGTGTTTCAGCCAACTACTATGATTCGTATTTGAGCAATGTAAATTCCCAATAATTTCTGATGTTTCGGTGACCATGGTGAACTTCAGACAACGACCAACTTGCCAACTTTCAAATATCACCTAAACTAACGTACTTTAGCTACCAGAATGCGTAATAAAACGTTACGGTTCAAAAATAAAAATAAAAAATGACCATGATGACCGTCTCAATGGCGCATGGTGTACGTTAGAAACGCACTGGTGAGGTTCAGCCACAATGATGATATCCACGTATTACATGCACAAGCACAGTCACACGTGTGCGTCCCCACCATTATGCATACAGATAGTGTTTAAACATGTAAACAAGGTTGAACTATACGTCCTTGAGCAGAGCAGACATATCTTCAAATACACGATTCAGGAGAGAGGGAGAGAGAGAGAGAGAGAAGGAAGAGAGAGAGAGAGAGAGAGAGAGAGAGAGAAGGAAGAGAGAGAGAGAGAGAATGGCTGAATGGTAAACGGGGTAAACGATATACATGATAAGGTTGGCGGAAGAGAGTGTGAGGTGCTCCAGCTCCCCCCCCCACATTGGAAAAGTGTTGTTTTTATGAACTTATTGAAATGTGCTCGTTTTGTGCTGAAATGTGCTGCACAAAATTGGTTCATGCACTTCCAGCATTCTCTAGTTTTTCCGCCCTCAATGTGGAGGAGGGAAGAACGGAAAGGGGGCGAGGGGGAGGAGGTAAGTTAATGCCAAGTGAATGCCCCCCCCCCCACACACACACACATTTGAAATACATACTTTTCATGATGTCGCTAAAAATGTGCTAGTTTTGTGCTGCTACCGTTCTCTTGTTATTCGCCACATTTAGTGCATGTGGTATAGACACTATAACCTCACCCGACCCCCACACTAAATGAAATGTGAAATAACTGGTAAACGGTAGCAGCACAAACCGATTTTTCAAGAGCACATTTCAGCACAAAGCGAGCACATTTCAGCACAAAGCGAGCACATTTCAAAAACCCTATCAAAAGTATACATTCCAAAAGTGTGTGTGGGAGGGGGGGGGGTAATTAATTGTCTACAGTCTGAAATATTGTCTGATTGGTATAGTTTATCCACGTGTATAACGGCCGATAAGTGCGTATAATATACACTAATAATAAAACTTGTAAAACGCATAATATATTGGCTCGTCGCATCCTCTTCCTGTGATACTTTGGAATTGAGGAAACTTATTTCCTTCAAAATGCGGTCAAACTATACAATACCACAAAAAACCACAGGCATGTCATGAATTTGTCTACTTGGAAAGCCAGCAATTTTCTTAAAATTCAACAAAATAATAATAATAATAAGGCGATTGATGATCCGTCTACTCTACCTGATTTTCTTCTCAAAGGTGTGACATATCTGAAACCCAAATCTGACAAAACAGAAGACCCTAAGTGTTATCGTCCGATTACTTGCCTCTGTACGCTTTATAAAATACTTACATCCATCATCGCGGAGAAAATCTCATCTCATCTAATGACAAATAATATGTGGGCAGAGGAACAGAAAGGTTGTAGAAGGTCTTCACAAGGAAGCAAGGAACAACTAATAATTGATACCACCATTACTGAGCATGCGAAGAAGAGACGTAGACATATTTCATTAGCATGGATAGATTATGAAAAGGCGTACGATTCCGTGCCTCATTCCTGGTTGTTGGAGGTGATGAAGATTTACAAGATAGATGGCACATTGATAGAATTGCTCAAATTTTGCATGAGTAAGTGGATGACTAATTTACATTTAACTATGGCAGATGTTAGGATATCATCGGAGAATATTGATATCAAAAGGGGAATATTTCAGGGAGACACTCTGAGTCCGTAATGGTTTTGTCTTGCCATTAACCCACTTAGCACGTTACTCAATCAAAATGGTTGTGGGTATAAGATAAATAAGAATATCCGTCTATCTCACGTATTATATATGGATGATATTAAGTTATATGCAAAGAATGAGAGTGAGATGACTTCATTGATAGAAACAACAGCAATTTTCAGCAATGATATAAGAATGAAGTTTGGTCTGAGTAAATGTGCGGTCCTACACGTAAAAAGTGGAAAAATTGAAAAAAAATTCAACTTGCAACTTCATCTTGACCCTGCTGAGAGTGTCATACCCGGCTTAGAAGAGGACTCGACTTATAAATATCTTGGTATAAAGCAATCGTTTTTAAATAAAACATCTGCGGTCAAGAAGGATATGTTGACGACATTTAATAACAGACTGAAGAAGGTGTTAAATTCAGGTCTCGCTGGAAAAAAACAAAATTATGGCTATAAATGGATGGTGTATTCCTATTATATTATACACTTTTGGTGTTCTGCATTGGACCAGAACTGATATCGAAAACCTTGATCGCCAGATCAGAGTAAAACTGACTAAGTATAGATGTCACCATCCGAAGTCGGCAATGGAAAGGCTGTACCTTCCAAGAGTAGAAGGCGGAAGAGGGTTAATAAATCTTCAGCAGTTACATGGAAAACAGATTATGTCATTGAGAAATTATTTCTATAAGAAACAACAAGAATCCCCACTTCATGATGCCATCGTCAAGTTAGACCTGAATCTTTCGCCTCTAGATTTGTATAACACCGAATGTGTAATTAAGCAAATAGAGGAGAAAGATTTTATTTCAACATGGAGGGCGAAATCGCTACATGGAAGATTTACGAAAAATTTAGATATGGCTGATAAGTTATCTTCAATGAAGTGGCTGCAAGAAGGAAGCTTGTATAGTGAAACTGAAGGTTTCATTATTGCTATACAAGACGAAGTTATATCAACAAAAAATCATCAAAAATACATTCAGAAATTGACCATTGATAATGACTCATGCAGATTATGTCATACGAAGCCAGAGACTATTCAACATATTACTTCGGGCTGTTCGAGTATTGTCAATACTGAATATCTTCACAGACACAATCTATCTTGTAAGATTTTACATCAGCATCTTGCCCAAGCTCACGGTCTTCTTACATCTCAGTCTAGGTATTATGACTATCAACCAGAGCCTGTTCTTGAGAACGAACGAATTAAACTTTTCTACGATATTTCTGTCATAACTGATTTAATCATTCCTCATAACCGTCCTGATTTAATAATTGTTTACAAAGACACTAGAATTGCTCATCTCATAGATATGACACACCCAAACGATCATAACATCAATCAAGCTTTTGTAACCAAGAAAACCAAGTATCAGGAACTGGCCACTGAAATCGCAACAATGTGGAAATTAAAGCAAGTCCTCATCTTCCCCGTCGTGGTGACGGTCAATGGGCTGGTACATGAGGAACAGGCGGAATGCATGAAGAAAATGAACATACCCTTCAGTACAATTCACAAAATTCAACGTTCAGTTTTATTAGAGACATCTAGAATAGTTCGGAAAGTGTTAAGTGTATCGCAATGATTAATTATGAATGCTACGTATGTAATTTATTTACCCGTAGTGTGATAAATGTTTCCATATACTTGTATAATGAGAATGAAATAAATGAATATAATAATAAAAGGTCTTTATTAATCCGGCGAAGTTAAGCCAATGGCTTCTCTTACACTTTTGTAAGATTGTAGCGTTTGTAGCCTACCTCAATTTCTTAAAATTCAACAAAATCGTTTGTAGCCTACATCAATTTCTTAAAATTCAACAAAATCGTTTGTATATTCAAGTCATATAGTCTAAATATATTCTTGGTAAGCTTACCAAGAATATATTTGGACTATGTATTCAAGTATAGAGATGGAAAGTACTAATCAATTACTGTACGATTGTTATACAAAAGAAGGAAAAAGCAGTACAAATGCGTTATTTAAAATTATGGTCACAGACAGCGCAGTCCTGGTGTTGAAGATCATTAGTTTTAAATAATCAAAATGGGGTGGTAAGATCGCCCTCGTGGTGTCCCGTCCAAACGATCCTATCTTTCATCCATAGCCTTAATTGGGGAACAATGATTTTGTATCAAGTTTCGATGTTATTGAAAAAAAAAAAAAAAGGAAAAAGATGCGCGTGGAATATTGAATGTACTCTGAAGCATACACACATTGATTTTCAAACTCATGTCACTGTCACTGCTTTCGACATCCAGTCCAACTAGTTGATCATCCCTATAAGAAACTTGAAATTTTACATTTCTTATTTTTTTTTAAAAACATATCTAACACTAAATTTCTTAGATTCAATGGAGTCAAATATCTTCAAACTTGGTATAGAAACATGTATTATAACCAGCTAAGTATAGGATAGATATAAACTCAACGACGGTCAAATATGCTTTGTATTGATCCAATAAAAAGGGTAAATATGCAACAAAAAAAGATCCGAATTTGCAATCATCAATTAATATAAGCCTGTAATATGTGCATGTATAAGTTGCATGGCGTCTAGTGATTCAAATAACTTCAAAAAGTACGTATTGTCTTCATTGTTAATGTGGAAATCAAATTGTTTTTGGAGATGTCTAATGGACCTACACAAATGCCGACATAAAATACCGAGGTCTGCATAGATATAATCTCCATTATTCAATTATTTAAATTCGCAAAACAGGGAAACAACAATGTCTACCATTCGATACTGACCAATCACAGTGTATTGTTATTTATTGGGTTTAACGACGCACTGTAATGATGACTTGGATCTATTGGCGTCAGATGAATGGTTAATGGAATGATGTGATGAAGGTTTGAGGTGATGAGAAGGACTTGAGAAGGAAGCGGTCGTGACCTATATTACAGGAACCATCCCGGTATTAGCGCGTAGACTATACAGAGGGAAACTACGAAAAACCCATGTAAAGATGGACGGTAACCAAGTCCGATATTCCCCTCACCTATCGGATCACATGAAGCGAGCCACAATCTGTGTTAGTTCACAGTTAGCGGCCTGTCGTTATTAACGAATGTCGGTAATTTTTTACTCGACAGCAGCCTATTATAGAAGGCCGTGACAAACTGAAAAGACATATTTTGGAGGGCTTCTTTTCAATCCCGTATAAATAATCCTTGTTTAGGAGGCGGTGAGTGCGAGGGAGGGGGGCCGAGGGTGCCCAAATACATTATATTACCCAGACATCCAATACGAAAATAAGCCATCACATAAGTCCGAAGAAGAAACAGAAAGAAGTTGAACATTCATTTCAGAGTTCGAGAAACGACCCTTGATAACCTTCAAACAATTTACGACCGAGATTACTGGAAAAATAATTGTGACAATCATCAAGATTGTATAAGACTTGAAATCTACCAAACAGTAAGATAATTAATTGTACACTTATACGAGTGATTATGAATTTCAACGTATAGATAAGAAGTCAGAACTCTCCCTAAACAATTTTGTCGCATACCAGGATAGTTCAGGGAGGGGGGGTTCAAGTTTTTTTGTGGGATTTTGGAAAAAAATCTTATATAGGGAAAAAGAAACGCTTCCTTTCAAATTTTTTCGAATTCTCACTGAAATATTCAAGGTAGAGCTCAAATATCTCAAGTTCTCGACAAAACGAAAATTTGTGTCATGCAATATCTGATACTGTATCAGTATATATAGCCTACTATTGATCCTTTTTTACTACAATTCACCGACTTTCCGTACCAAATTTTAGTTCTTACCGTCATTTTCACACAACACTCCACTGGTTATCATTATCTGCGTAGCGACCCCACCAACAGCTAGGTTATTTGGGAATATGAAATAGCGTATGATAGGTGAATATAATCTCAATAATAAAAAGCCCTGCCTTATTGCGGGACTCGAACCCACATCCAACTTGACGCCAGTTCAAGTCCGACCGAATCAAACCGGCGAACACTTTTCACACCCCTCAAACCTCAACCCTTACGATAGAGGGTCTTGTTCGGGTCAGACCCCGTGAAGCCTTCTAAACATCGTCACTATACACTAATAATCTCACTTTCGTCTTACGCATTCAAGTTGGAACAAAAAAGGCAACATGTATGATATATGAGTATATATGGTAGCCACAAACTGAAAATCAGTGTAAAGCAGCGCTTACATAACGCGGATATTCTGCGGATCGGCCATTTTGGAATATCAGCCAATCAGGATAGAGTGCGCGGCCGAGAGTCGAGCTGCGCTTTACTCGAGTGGATCCGCACGATGTGTTGTTTTCCTTATTATAGTAGTCGTCTGCTCTAACTTTGAAGTTTCTTTGTTTTTCAAGTAAAAATAGATTATGATATAAGAGGGTAATATCACTAAAGTGCATGTCAAGAGAGATGAGTCTGACGTCAGAGCTTTTTCCCGACAGTTACACCCACTACTAGCTTCGTTGGGGGTGAGAACTACGATCCCTTCGACGAGGCTCGGACCTTTCACTCAACGAAGCGAGTAGTGGGGGTTATTTGACGGGGGAAAAAGCTCAGACTCATCTCTTCTTGATATCGATTTTTTTTTTAGGCAGCACTTTTTCAAAATCCGCATAAAATAGGCTTCGCGTCTGCTTGCGAACGAG
>OZ023334.1:8216216-8348716 GCA_964007535.1 Brachyptera risi
TCACGATGTCGCTAAAAATTTGCTAATTTTGTGCTGCTACCGTTCTCTTGTTATTCGCCACATTTAGTGCATGTGGTATAGACACTAAAACCTCACCCGACCCCCACACTAAATGTGAAATAACTGGTGAACGGTAGCAGCACAAACAGATTTTTCAAGAGCACATTTCAGCACAAAGCGAGCATAATTTAAAACCCCTGTCAAAAGTATACATTCCAAAAGTGTGTGTGGGAGGGGGGGGGGGAATTAATTGTCTAGTCTGAAATATTGTCTGATTGGTATAGTTTAACCACGTGTATAACGGCCGATAAGTGCGTATAATATACACTAATAATAAAACTTGTAAAACGCATAATATATTGACTCGTCGCATCCTCTTCCTGTGATACTTTGGAATTGAGGAAACTTATTTCCTTCAAAATGCGGTCAAACTATACAATACCACAAAAAACCACAGGCATGTCATGAATTTGTCTACTTGGAAAGCCAGCAATTTTCTTAAAATTCAACAGAATAATAATAATAATAATAATAATAAAAGGTCTTTATTAATCCGGCGAAGTTGAGCCAATGGCTTCTCTTACACTTTTGTAAGATTGTAGCGTTTGTAGCCTACATCAATTTCTTAAAATTCAACAAAATCGTTTGTATATTCAAGTCATATAGTCTAAATATATTCTTGGTAAGCTTACCAAGAATATATTTAGACCATGTATTCAAGTATAGAGATGGAAAGTACTAATCAATTACTGTACGATTGTTATACAGATGAGGCAAGCGCAGTACAAATGCGTTATTTATAATTATGGTCACAGACAGCGCAGTCCTGGTGTTGAAGATCATTAGTTTTAAACAATCAAAATGGGGTGGTAAGATCGCCCTCGTGGTGTCCCGTCCAAACGATCCTATCTTTCATCCATAGCCTTAATTGGGGAACAATGATTTTGTATCGTTTCGATGTTATTAAAAAAAAAAAAAGAAGGAAAAAGATGCGCGTGGAATATTAAAAATGTACTCTGAAGCATACACACATTGATTTTCAAACTCATGTTACTCTGTCACTGCTTTCGACGTCCAGTCCAACTAGTTGATCATCCCTATAAGAAACTTGAAATTTTACATTTCTTATTTTTTTTAAAAACATATCTAACACTAAATTTCTTAGATTCGATGAAGTCAAATATCTTCAAACTTGGTATAGAAACATGTATTATAACCAGCCAAGTATAGGATAGATATAAAGTAAAAGACGGTCAAATATGCTTTGTATTGATTGAATAAAAAGGGTAAATATGCAACAAAAAAGATCCGAATTTGCAATTATCAATTAATATAAGCCTGTAATATGTGCATGTATAAGTTGCATGGCGTCTAGTGGTTCAAATAACTTGAAAAAATACGTATTGTCTTCATTGTTAATGTGGAAATCGATTTGTTTTTGGAGATGTCTAATGGACCTACACAAATGCCGACATAAAATACCGAGGTCTGCATAGATATCGTCTTCATTATTGCATTATTTAAATTTACAAAACAGGGAAACAACAATGTCTACCATTCGATACTGACCAATCACAGTGTATTGTTATTTATTGGGTTTAACGACGCACTGTAATGATGACTTGGATCTATTGGCGTCAGATGAATGGTTAATGGAATGATGTGATGAAGGTTTGAGGTGATGGTAAAGATAGTGGGAAGGAAGCGGTCGTGACCTATATTACAGGAACCATCCCAGTATTAGCGCGTAGACTATACAGAGGGAAACTACGAAAAACCCATCTGAAGATGGACGGTAGCGGGGATCGAACCAAGTCCGATATTCCCCTCACCTATCGGATCACATGAAGCGAGCCACAATCTGTGTTAGTTCACAGTTAGCGGCCTGTCGTTATTAACGATTGACAGTAATTTTTTACTCGACAGCAGCCTATTATAGAAGGCCGTGACAAACTGAAAAGACATATTTTGGAGGGCTTCTTTTCAATCCCGTATAAATAATCCTTGTTTAGGAGGCGGTGCGAGGGAGAGGGGCCGAGGGTGCCCAAATACATTATAAAATACGAACATAAGCCACGTAAGTCCGAAGAAGTAACAGAAATAAGTTGAACATTCATTTCAGAGTTCGAGAAACGACCCTTGATAACCTTCAAACAATTTACGACCGAGATTACTGGAAAAATAATTGTGACAATCATCAAGATTGTATAAGACTTGAAATCTACCAAACAGTAAGATTATTAATTGTACACTTATACGAGTGATTATGAATTTCAACGTATAGATAAGAAGTCAGAACTCTCCCTAAACAATTTTGTCGCATACCAGGATAGTTCAGGGAGGGGGGGGGGGATCAAGTTTTTTTTTGTGGGATTTGGGAAAAAATCTTATATAGGGAAAAAGAAACGCTTCCTTTCAATTTTTTTCGAATTCTCACTGAAATATACAAGGTAGAGCTCAAATATCTCAAGTTCTCGACAAAACAAAAATTTGTGTCATGCAATATCTGATACTGTATCAGTATATATAGCCTACTATTGATCATTTTTTATACAATTCACCGACTTTCCGTACCAAATTTTAGTTCTTACCGTCATTTTCACACAACACTCCACTGGTTATCATTATCTGCGTAGCGACCCCACCAACAGCTAGGTTATTTGGGAATATGAAATAGCGTATGATGGGTGAATATAATCTTAATAATAAAAAGCCCTGCCTTATTGTGGGACTCGAACCCACATCCAACTTGACTCCAGTTCAAGTCCGACCGAATCAAACCGGCCAACACCATCCTCTTTTCACACCCCTCAAACCTCAACCCTTACGATAGAGGGTCTTGTTTACACTACTATCTTGATGATAAAAAGCCCTATTGCGGGACTCGAACCCACATCCAACTTGACTCCAGTTCAAGTCCGACCGAATCAAACCGGCGAACATCATCCTCGTTTCACACCCCTCAAACCTCAATCCTTACGATACAGGGTCTTGTTTACACTACTATCTTGATGATAAAAGGCCCTATTGCGGGACTCGAACCCACATCCAACTTGACTCCAGTTCAAGTCCGACCGAATCAAACCGGCAAACACTTTTCACACCCCTCAAACCTCAACCCTTACGATAAAGGGTCTTGTTCGGGTCAGACCCCGTGAAGCCTTCTAAACATCGTCACTACACACTAATAATCTCACTTTCGTCTTACGCATTCAAGTTGGAACAAAAAAGGCAACATGTATGATATATGAGTATATATGGTAGCCACAAACTGAAAATCAGTGTAAAGCAGCGCTTACATAACGCGGATATTCTGCGGATCGGCCATTTTGGAATATCAGCCAATCAGGATAGAGTGCGCGGCCGAGAGTCGAGCTGCGCTTTACTCGAGTGGATCCGCACGATGCGTTGTTTTCCTTAATATAGTAGTCGTCTGCTCTAGCTTTGAAGTTTCTTTGTTTTTCAAGTGAAAATAGATTATGATATAAGAGGGTAATATCACTAAAGTGCATGTCAAGAGAGATGAGTCTGACGTCAGAGCTTTTTCCCGATAAGTTATCCCCACTACTAGCTTCGTTGGGGGTGAGAACTACGATCCCTACGACGAGGCTCGGACCTTTCACTCAACGAAGCGAGTAGTGGTGGGGTTATTTGGCGGGGGAAAAAGCTCAGACTCATCTCTTCTTGATATCGATTTTTTTTTTAGCCAGCACTTTTTCAAAATCCGCATAAAATAGGCTTCGCGTCTGCTTGCGAACGAGAATCCGCATACATTCCGCTCACGTATAGCCAGCCTATCGCCTAGGCCTCGGTTACATTTCATAACTCTATAATTTCATAATTTAATGAGAAATGATGGCTCAGGAAATTAAGAGATTTACCCTATTTCAACATGGACACGATTTGATTTTGAATGTAATCGCCACAACTACATCATAACACGTCACGAGGCAGAAGAGGCTCTCTGCTCAATCTTAAGAGGCCGTGCCAGCGAACAAGAGCATCTAAAAAGCACGTGCTAAAATCAAATCAACAGCTGTTTTGAACGAATTGCGTATTTTTTCCCAACCGGCTGTAAATGGAGACAACGTCATCAAATACATGTTAATGGTGGAGGTGCCAGGTTTGGATATAAATGCAAGGAACACACAATTTCAATAGCTAAGCTAACAAACGATAGGAATTGATTAGATTTGGAACTATTTCCCTGAAATTATTTTATGAAACTTTATACAGAGGAAAACTTGCGATTTTCATCCTCGGTATGCACAAATGATAGGCTTTGATATAGGCCTAATTATTTCAACAGTTTTCCATCTTCATGTACCGGCATATCTTATCAATTTAGTAAGTAGGTAGCCTATTCAGAGAACTGCAGTGATTAATTATTTGATAGGTATGCTACTGAAGTTATTGCTATATACCCAAATTGTAAAAAGAAATCATTCAATTAAATTGCACCATCTTAAGTATACTACTGTGATTCCAATAATTGAAAGAATAAGTTTTCACCGTCTGGTTATTTGAAACCACATGCGGGGGTTGTTGTCATCTGCAACCCAAACTGACCCAATGCAACATAATTAAAATAATTTGAATAACAAAGTATAACAGTAATAACAAATAAGATGAAAAATAAATAATATGAAATGAATGAATCTAAAAATAAATCGATTATTATCCGATTTTATAAGCCCGGTTATTACCAAATCCAATTAGCAAACAAATATCACGGGTAGCCATGGTGATTTAATTCAACCTAAAAACCAGAACAATAAGTATAGGCCTCTACCACAGATGTAAATGGCCACTTCCATTATTTGACGTTTACTCACATTGGTTATATAGACGACCGCAAACAAGTGTATAACTCTATAATTGAACCGCGTCGACGTGAAACCCCCGTGTAAAGTGTTACGACCGGCAGTCCCGGACGGTCACGTGGCTAAACGTGTAAGTATGGGGTTACAAAGGCACGACTGATTACGGTGATTAGGACAACTGCTATTAGACGACGTGACTTGTCTTCGGGGATAACCATCGTGGTGATTGTGGTTTGTTTGACGAGCCCACCAACAGTCGAGTTATTCGGGGGTACGAATGAGTGGACGATGATTTGAAAACGCCACGCCTTGCGCGGGGCTCGAACCCACGCCAGTATTAGACGACGTGACTTGTCCTCGAGGATAACCATCGTGGTGATTGTGGTTTGTTTGACGAGCCCACCAACAGTCGAGTTATTCGGGGGTACGAATGAGTAGACGATGATTTGAAAACGCCACACCTTGTGCGGGGCTCGAACCCACGCCAGAATCGACTCGAGTTTTCAAAGCTGAGCGGTTAGCTGAACGAGTCACACTGGCATTTTAGAAAATAATTTTGTGGAGTGAAAATATGATTATTGAAATATCGAACGTTCAATTAAAAATTGCAATATGTGGACTTGGTATATTGCACAATTATTATAATCATAAATGGATTTAAAAAAATATTTAATACAGGTGTATAGGCCCTACACAAATATTACTGTCCGGGAAAAAGCATATATGAACATAATGATATGCCCCCCCCCCCCCCCCCCCCCCGAACGCACACACAATAAATTGAGTCGAGCAGTAGCTCGACGGGAGCCAAGTCCCAAACCGCAGCCACTACACTGTTAAAACGAAGTACTTCAACAGCATAAAACTTTTTTTTTCTTCACACTGTTCGACTTTTCCTTGAGAATAAAATAGGAGAAATATAGATTATAATGAATAATAAAATCCAAATAGCAAAACTTTTTAACAAAAAAAAAAAACAATGTGTGATTTGTGAAGTCATCCAGCTTACCAGTGGCGGGCAGAAGTGAATTGTTTGGTTCCAGTGGCGCCCAACGAGTGGTGAAAAGTCCGCAGTGTGTCGCCAACTCCTGGAATCAACAAGTAGGATATGAGTCAACAGGAAGACGCGATGGATTACTCAAGAAAAGACTATCGTCTTTTGAAGTATAAGAAAGAAAAACAAACGTGGATTGAACATCACGAACCTGAAACTAGATTTCAATTAGTAATGACGTCATATATTTTTCTAGTTCCAAATTCCAACTGATTTTGCTCAAAAACAATCCCAACCTATTCTGGTGAGACACCAATGCCCCCACGAGGTTTCAATTCAATTGTTATTTTTCCATGCCTATGCATTCCGCTTCCCCCCAAAAATAAGTGCACTCACGTCTTTTTTCGATAAGGGTAGTCTTTGTTATACGCTCTTCAAAGGGTATTATAGTTAGTAATCGTTTGAGCGGTTACTGAATGCATGCAATAGGCCTACTCAGTGTGCGTCAACCGAGGGGTCAACAACTCCTGAAATCCCTTTGAAATCCCCTTGAAATCTCTGAAATCCCTAAAATCTCTTGAAATCTCCGAAATCCCTGAAATCTCTTTTGATATCCCTGAAATCTCTCTTGATATCCCTGAAATCAATTGAAGTCTCTGAAATCTCTCGAAAACCCTGAAATCTCATCGAAATCCCTGAAATCTCATGAAATCTCTAAATCTTCTGAAAACGCTGAAATCTCCGTAATCCCCGAAATCTCTTGAAATCTGAAATCAGGTGTACACCAAATTTGCGAGTTGTTAACCCCTCGGTCCCCTGGCTATAACGGCGTATCATTGGCTAGGAGTGAACGCGTACTTAGACCCACAACCACATATATATCAATGACCATTCATTGCCATTTTATTAATCCGTATGACCTTCACTCGGGTCAAGGACAAAATAATACAATCTACATTCTAACGGTGGACCAAGTCAGCAGTACGATATACATGCTTGAAATATTTCCATCAATTTATATGATCAAGTAACTAAATATCAATAGATCCATTTATTTTCGTGATTTCAAATTAAAACTGACTGTTCAGAGACAATTTTAAAGATAACAGAGCTTATATTTCAACATCGATGGCAGTCATGATGTAGTAATACCAACCTATTTTATCATATATATTATATTTTATATTTATATTACTAACTATTTTAATTCAATTCTTTAGCATAGATTGACTTATTCTATAAGCATGCATATCTCATGTATGCAGAAATGTTTCACGGAATAAATGAATTATTATTATTATTATCATTATTATTATTATTATTATTATTATTATCATAATATAAAGAAGGTGACCCAACTCGGGTCTTGAAAGTGAAATATTTCCGGGGTCAGAATCTGAGTCCAGCATCCCGATTGCCTGTAGCGCAACTATCGCTTTTATATCGAACTATTTAAAACAACAATGCTCAACAATGCTATACACGGCCCAGTAAAATTATTATGTTAGCAGTTGTGCATTTGTTTTTTTACGAGAATTATAGATTTTGTTAGTTCAACAATGCCATCAGTACCGTTAGCTATACACTCTTATCTAAATCTAGTTCACAAGGGAATCCGCTAAATCGTGAAAGGTAATCGGGACCTTTGGCTCTGAACTGACCGCAAGAAACCACACATGCCTTCCATGTTATCAGTATGGGAGTTGGGTCACTTTCTTTATATTATGATAAAATAGGTTGGAATCACTCAGTTTCTGCATACAATTGGCAAGTTTAAAGGGGCGTTTCTGCCTAATCTTATGGGCCGTGACATTCGGTATCAATACAAACAGAGCCTCTCAAAAGCACATGTTTTAATCAAATCAACAGGTTTTTAATAAATCATTTTAACACCATTTCATATCCATTGCCAAGTTCAAGACTGCCATAGGCCCTATTATTGAATCAGTTCCAAATATGATTCATTTAAAATGTAGATTAGGCCTAAAACTGGAACTTATTGGAAGGCATATATATCGCCCATTAGTCAAACGAACTGCCTCATCCGAAAGATACAGTCTGATCATCCTTGGCCTTAATGGGGGAACAATGCCAAGTTTTACGGAACCTTACAATATTTTCCGTCGTCTTAGATCCTAGAATGTGCAGTTCTTCAAGTTTGGCAACATCATGTAGATGTGGTTAGGCTGTGAGCTAGAACAATTAGCGAGCTAAACGACATTCAGGAGACCCAGGTTCGACTCATCGTGGTTTCTCTCTAGATACTGGATTGGTTCCTTGATTCTAGCCAACGACCGTTTTCTTTTCCCTCTGTCCAACCACACCCCCTGTCTGATAAACTGACCCTTTCATCTCATTCATCGACGCCAATACATCTAAATCATCGTTACAGTGCGTTTTTAAACCGGATCTAAATATCCGTCTTCGATGAGAGTTGCTGTTTCAATAAACTTGAATCCACAAAAGATGAAGGCGCGAACCACCGGCGCGTTAGTGGTGTGGGATAGAGCAGACGGTCAATCGGAACCCTCATTTATATTACACATCGAGTTCAACAACGTACTGCAATGACAACTAAGGTCTATTGGCGTCGGATAAATGATCAATGAGATGGAGGTTTCGTGGGGAATGGCAAGGATAGTAGGGAGGAAGCGGTCGTGGCCGATATTATAGCAACCAACCCGACATTAACCTAGACTACGGGGGTAAACCACGGAAAACTCCCGTAAAGATGAACGGTGACGGTGATCGAACATTGGACCCGATATGGCCCTCATCTTCCGGACCACACGAAGCGACCGAGTTGAATGTGCCGGACCGACCACGTCACAGTTTCATGCCACCCTAGGAGTGAAGTCATAAACTAAATATCGCCGACACGCGAAATAAGAATAAATAATCACTGCTATTGATTTAATAAATTAGCATCTAGTAATTCCACATTACATCGATCGCATATACACGTCTACACACACCACCACGTGTTCCGACAGGATCGATTGCCCGTCTCTCCTATCCAATAGCATTAGCGGTCGGCTGTGTCCACCCGTGTAATTGAAAGTACTGGCCGAGACTACCATGTTATATTTGAGTTGTGGACGAAAACAGAAAAATAAAACTACTTGATATGAATGACGTCACCACCCTCTGAACGAGACAGACAACAATGGCCCCGGATTGATATTGACCAATTACAATCCTCGTTAGTTCCACAGTTAGATGTGTTGCTAAGGCAACGATTGTTAGTCAAGTTGCTTTTTTATTCATGTTGACGCACTGTACTGATGACTACGATCTATTGGCGTCGGTGAATGATAATATGAGATGATGGGATGTATCAGTATCATATTCCAGTAACCTGAACGACAAAGGAAAACCACGGAAAACCTATAGTTAAGGATTGTCAGCCATGGCGGGAATCGAATCCCGCGGTCTTCTGAGTGACGGTTCAGTGTGGCAGCCACTCGACCACCCGACTCTTATCAGGATGGTCGACCATGGTAGGAATCGGACCCCGTTTCCTGAATGAGGTTCAGTGTGCTAGCCACTCGACCACCCGACTCTTATCAGGATGGTCGACCATGGTAGGAATCGGACCCCGTTTCCTGAATGAGGTTCAGTGTGCTAGCCACTCGACCAGTACCGTTTCAGTGTATGTATTGTTACGGCAACTATTGTTATTTATAATATAGCTATTTCTATTGTTGACACTTGTTCGTTTTAATCGCCTTCTAACCAGTTGAAAGTGATTGCACTCGTTTTAAGTCGGTGATATATTACTATAGTAGTGTCACTCGGCCGCTATAGCCAACCATAGAAAAGTAAAAATAGTGAAGTCTCCACGCGTCGGAACTGATATACGTGGTTTAGCGCCACCGTTTTTTGTTTCGCCAAGTTGTTTTGGCTCGACGACATGACTGCGGTGATAATACAGTGACTATATCAGCTCAGCTAACTGCCTAATTCACCTGGCAACACTGTTTGCCCTGGCAACAGTGGGCATTGTCTTAGAGTTGTAAGTGGAGATTTCTTTTTTAAATCTTGAGAGCGAAATTGGTTCAAGCCAATCTTAACTTCACTCCAATAAATATTCAACCAAATGTAATTGAATTAAACTTTTCGATTTTTTTTTCAATTTGTCCAATTATTCTCACGACAAAATATAAATATACACTCGTGATATATACACCCTACTGATCGATTAATTATTGATTGATTATTATTTGCTTAACGACCCTACCAAAATCTAGGTTATTCAGGGGTGAATGAGCAGGTGGTTAAGAAACTATATGAAGTGATCATAAATTAGTGAAAGAACGTTTACAAAAATCCATGTCTTATGCGGGATTCGAAACCACGCCCAACGGTGACTTCAGTTTTGGAAGCGGTGCCTCAGCTGACTGAGCTACTTAGGGCGGCAATATAACTGGTGATTTTAGGGATTTCTTGGGATTACTTGTGATTTCTGGGATTTCTTGCGGGATTACTGGCGATTTCAGGGATTTCTTGCGGGATCACTTGTGATTTCAGGGATTTCCTGTGGTTTGTGGCATATCCAGGCAAGTGTACACCAGATTTCGGGAGTTGTCAGCCCCTCGTTGCCCGCTTCACGAATCACAATCCAACGACAGCAGCTAATCTAACCACGATCCTAGCCGAACAATGCCGAGGGCCCCATCAGCTCCACAAGTGGGTGACGCCCCTATGATACCACCGACTCATTCATCTCTCCGTTCGGCGGAGAAGCGGACAACAATGGGAACAAGTGACACGAGTGATAGCCAAGTTGGGAGTCTGTTTTATATAATAACGAATTATCCACGATTTTACATTTTATGGTAATGTTTTCAACGCTATAAAAACGATGCCATAGCACTGAAACTTCAAATATGCACTATTGAAATTCGATAATGCATTATGATGATGTAACAAAAATTACAAAATTAAACTTTTTATATACGGTATTTACATGACATGTCAAAAATTTGAAAAATGTCGAATGAAAAAATATCGAAAAATCAATCTTTTGAATGGGTACCGCTCTTGTGGACCACAGTATTGTGAACCCCGATATACTGTACCCCAAGAAAAGGATAAAGTGGACCCCAGTATTGTGGCCCACACGTTTAAACCAGAAAATTGTACAAATACTTTGGTTTTGTGGTCCCCAATATAGTGGGCCACAAAACTAGAACATGGGGGTCCAGAATATCTTTTCCAAACGACCGAAGTGGTATTGTGGACCCCAATCAACTGATACACAGAGATTTGTCGTTGTTGACCCCAATAAACTGAACCCCGATATTGTGGGCCACAAAAGTGTATTAAATGTCGTGTGGATATAGTGGACCACAAACTAGATATACTGTACCCCAAAGCTCGTTAGACATACTGCACCCCGGTATTCTGGTCCCCAATATAGTGGGCCACAAAACCAGGACACGGGTGGTCCAGAATATCTTTTCCAAACGACCGAAGTGGTATTGTGGACCCCAATAAACTGATACACAAAGATTTATTGGGGTTAACAATGACAAATCTTCGTGTATCAGTTTATTGGGGTCCACAATACCACTTCGGTCGTTTGGAAAAGATATTCTGGACCACCCGTGTTCTAGTTTTGTGGCCCACTATATCGGGGACCAGAATACCGGGGTGCAGTAGGTCTAACGAGCTTTGGGGTACAGTATATCTAGTTTGTGGTACACTATATCCACACGACATTTAATACACTTTTGTGGCCCACAATATCGGGGCTCAGTTTATTGGGGTCAACAATGACAAATCTCTGTATCAGTTTATCGGGGTCCACAATACCACTTCGGTCGTTCGGAAAAGATATTCTGGACCACCCGTGTCCTAGTTTTGTGGCCCACTATATCGGGGACCAGAATACCGGGGTGCAGTATGTCTAACGAGCTTTGGGGTACAGTATATCTAGTTTGTGGTACACTATATCCACACGACATTTAATACACTTTTGTGGCCCACAATATCGGGGTCCAGTCTACGGGCTCCCTTTTGAATGAGGTAAATTCCCCCCCCCCCCCCCCCCCAACCAATAAAAACATCTGAAAATTACCGGTACTCCCAAAATGAATACATCCATACACACTAGGAATGCAGTAACGAACGACACATGAATAGCTCAGTTGGTAACGCACCTACGACCCGGGAGGTGAGAGTGAACCGGTGCTTGGTTCAAGCCTGGCCACACCTCCATCTTCACCACATGGGTTTCTCGTGGTATCTCACTGTGACATGGGCCAACGTCGGGATGGTTCCTAAAACATGGGCCACGACCGCTTCCTTCCCAATATAATACAAGTTATTATCGAAGAAACCTTAATCCTGCCAATCTTTCATCCAAAGCAAGTAGATCCCACGACCCACAGTAGGCCTAACTAAAAAAACACATTTTTTACATATTTAGTATTTATATTGATATACTATGACGTGACAATTCTGTGATACCGGTACTCTGTTTTTGATTCTATACGGAAATAAAACAATTTGAATTTGAACTTATTTCGCTAAACACAATGTAAATGAAAAAAGTGCAGTTTTATATATATACCCACCATTTTATAGATAGGTAAATTAACTTCCAATGTCTCAATAAATAGATGAACCGAGAACCTGGCCATATATATAAGTAGAGATACCAGTTCTGCGACTATTCCTGTAGTTATTAGCAATGCCGCGTACAATGAATACAAAGTGCCAAATGCGATTAGCAACGTCAGGTGGCCGAGTAGGATAGCTTCTTCACTGGCGACATGTACGACCATCTCTCTCTCTCTCTCTCTCTCTCTCCTCTCTTCTCTCAGAGTCTCTCTCTCCATCGCTCTCGAAACTAACTGTCTCTCTCCTTCTCATCTAGCTTTCTTTCTCTCAGAGTCTCTCTCTCTCTCTCTCTCTCTCTCTCTCTCTCTCTCTCCTCTCTCTCTCTCTCTCTCTCTCTCTCTCTCTCTCTCTCTCTCTCTCTCTCTCTCTCTCTCTCTCTCTCTCTCTCTCTCTCTCTCTCTCTCTCTCTCTCTCTCTCTCTCTCTCTCTCTCTCTCTTCTCTTCTCTTCTCTTCTCTCTCTCTCTCTCTCTCTCTCTCTCTCTCTCTCTCTCTCTCTCTCTCTCTCTCTCTCTCTCTCTCTCTCTCTCTCTCTCTCTCTCTCTCTCTCTCTCTCTCTCTCTCTCTCTCTCTCTCTCTCTCTCTCTCTGCAAGATGCCACACAAGACATTAAATTTTGATAATAAATTATAGGAGTAAATAGATCTTGACCAAAGACCATCTCATATACCAATAAAATTCGAACTAAATCAGGACTAATAAATGAACATATCATAGATTAAAGAAAGATTAAAACTTGAAGAATAGTAAATAGTAATCCTTGTATCCTCGCCAACTTCACTATCGGTAATAAATTACGAGCGCAAAAACAACATGGCAATTTATAATATACAAATTAGAAGATATTCAATCTAATAAAATTGTCATGATTGTTCATGTCTAAAATTGTATGCATGTCTATCATGATTGTTCTTCTAGTGGAGATGAAGATTTCAAAGTAAAAAAAAATCTATTGTTGATTATTGTTGACTTATTTATTTTTTATTTTTGAATGGTGCTAAAAGCTAGGCTATAAATATGTCCGAGCGAGCGGGTGATACAAATGTAGTGATGATATGTGAAAGGTCGTTTGCAAAACCCATGTCTTATGCGGGACTCGAACCCAGGCTGATGATGATTGTTTATACTACTCAACAACCTCACAAACAGTTGGGTTAAATATTACTCAACAACCTCACAAACAGTTGGGTTATACACGGGGGGTTCGAATGAACAGGTGATAATGATGCTATGAAGGCCGCTACAAAAACCCATGCTTGATACGGGACTCGAACCAACGCTCTACCGGTGTCTCCACTGGACTGGCTAAAGCGGTGTCTTAGCTGAATGTGCCACGGGGTGTGGAATTAATCCCCTTACTGATCTCACAAAAACTTGGGCCAATTGACCATTGTAGATGGGCGTGACTTATACGAAGCAGGGGAAATTTTAGATACCTTGATTGGTTATTTTCCCATTTCCCCTGCTTCACTGTCCACTTGATTGGTTTTTATATTTTGTGACATCACGAGGGCGGACGATCTACAATGGTCAATTGGAATAAGTGGATGATATACGAATTTAATTTACAGAACTCCTGTCTTATGATGCGGGAATCGAACCCCGACAGTAAGTCCTATCAGTTTCCGAGGAAATGCTTCGACTAGCCACTAGCTTTGACAGAGCGCGAGGGGCGACGGATTCAGTTCTGTTTTCAAACCCGTCTCTTTGTTTAGATAGTAGAATAATTCATCTCTCAAATATAATAGATCATTAGTTTTCGTTGACAGCGGGTCGACACGTCCGACCGTTAGTGATTCTAGATGGGGGAGACGGTCGAGCGTGCATGTCAATACGAGTGTGATTAAGCATCCCCTTCTATAGTTCTATTATGAGAGCTGTATATGTTAATGACTCTAGTCATACCACGGTTAACAATACACGTTATATTGACTCTCTCTCTCTCTCTCTCTCTCTCTCTCTCTCTCTCTCTCTCTCACTCTCTCTCTCTCTCTCTCTCTCACTCTCACTCTCTCACTCTCTCACTCTCTCACTCTCTCACTCTCTCACTCTCTCACTCTCTCACTCTCTCACTCTCTCACTCTCTCACTCTCTCACTCTCTCACTCTCTCACTCTCTCACTCTCTCACTCTCTCTCTCTCTAACACACTCTCTCACTCTCTCTCTCTCTCACACACTCTCTCACTCTCTCACACACTCACACACTCACACACTCTCTCTCTCTCTCTCTCTCTCTCACACACTCACACACTCACACACTCACACACTCTCTCACTCACACACTCTCTCACTCTCTCACTCTCTCACTCTCTCACTCTCTCACTCTCTCACTCTCTCCCTCTCTCCCTCTCTCCCTCTCTCACTCTCTCACTCTCTCACTCTCTCACTCTCTCTCTCTCTCTCTCACACACACACACACACACACACACACACACACACACACACACACACACACACACACTCACTCACTCACTCACTCACTCACTCACTCACTCACTCACTCACTCACTCACTCACTCACTCACTCACTCACTCACTCACTCACTCACTCACTCACTCACTCACTCACTCACTCACTCACTCACTCACTCACTCACTCACTCTCTCCTCTCCCGCCCTCAACACTTTTACTTGATCTCTCTGACTCTCGATTTGAGTCACTAAAGAAGCGAATAATCATGTTACTATGGCACGTTGTCATTTTACATTTCAAGTAACAACAAGTACACTCGCGGTCACATAAAATAGTTCATTTCGAAATTCGAATGATCAAAATTTCCAATGATAATTTTTGTCATGAGACTGTAGTTGGCACGCGTGTGTATACCTTGTCAGCTATAGTGCGTACATAATGTTGGTAAATTTTCTTCAGGATTGATTTTGATGTGCCTTGATCAGCACCATCAGCACTTTATACACACATTTTTAGTCTCTCTCTCTTTTTCTCTCTCTCTCTCTCTCTCTCTCTCTCTCTCTCTCCTTCTTTTTTCTTTCTTTCTTTCTTTCTTTCTAGCACAAGTGTACAAATACAAATAACCGAGTTTTGATTCAGTCCAGTTTCTCAATCCATTTTTGAATTTTTTTTCACAAAAGCCAACATAGATTCTTGGGGGCAAATTCTGGTACCTTTTTTACTCTCTTAAATTTAAGCTAGCGTAAATTTAATACGACAGCTACAGTCATTCGCCTAAATTAACACATCGTAAATGGTCATATACGACATCAAAAACGTACTGGAATTAGCTCTGTCTTATATTTACGATAAGACAGCTATTTAAGAGAGTAAGGTCTACCTGAATTCGCCCCCCGACTCACATAATTATATAGTTATCTTTTTGATTTGTATGGAATAAATAGCCATATCTGTACTGAGTAAAATACCCACCAACCACTTTTTGAAATAGTGAAAACTATCATTATACCGTTTATACTCCACCAACAGCTAGGCTTCAATTAGGGTAGGCCTTTGGGATTTAAGAATGACGAGATCAACAAAAAACGAAGACAGATGTGAGCTCAAATGGGATGCGAACCCACTCCCTACGTATAACTCAGTTTCCATAGCAATGCCTTTCTATACTAACCGCACCGGAATAGCAAAATACAAAATAATAAACACGTTTGCATCGATGAAAAATGAAGACTCGAACCACACGCTCGCTAGTGGAATGCGATAGGACGAGACGGTCGATCGGAAACTTCCATCCCAACGGAGTGTAGGCGGATTGTAGTGGGCGTCCCCCACACACAATCAATACCACGACAATTGACAGTTGCGATTGCCCGTCCCCCCTATCTATCACCACTGCCGGTCGGCTATTCCGCACCGTCACCTCAGTAACTACGCATCACCTGATATAATCGCGACGGAGTATAGCGATATCAATACTAGAGTGTATAAATAGAAGGTGATCATTAGGATATTGGAACGGAATGCGATGAAATGTGTGATGTCAATTAAGAGAAGAGATCCCGGGAGGCAGTGGGCATATCGGACATTCGGACCTGGTTCGATCCCCGCTACCTCTCCCCATCTTTACATAGGATTGTCTTGGTTTCCCTCTGTAGTCTAGGCTAATGCCGGGATGGTTCCCACAATATATGCCACGATCGCTTCCTTCCCATTACCTATAAAACCTTCATATCATCATCCCATCATCTCATTAATCATTCATCCGACGCCAATTGATCTGTTATACCGAGACGCGTGGCCGAATGGTAACTTGATTAGTCTTCATCAGCGGTAATAAACGGAAGTTACCGGCACGGTAAGAAGGTAATAAACATAAATTCCAATAACGAAGATGATTTTTTAAATTTCAATTGTTTGAGTACCGGTAAGTTGATTGTACATCACAATTGACATTAAAATGTTCACTACGGTACACTTTCTTCAAAATGCAATTTAATATGGCTTGACCGATCACTCCAAGTGGCCGCCAGTGCATGAATAGTGATACACTGGAGATAGCATCAAAGAATTCGAAGCCGAGTGTATTAGTTAGTCAAGTGGGCCTATATCATGTATACACAAGTTCAATGGCATGCGAAGGGTTTAACGGGTTCCCTCCAATTTATAACTGTCAATTAAGTCTGCTGTTCACTCGACGGGACCTGATATCGTCCTTCTCATCTTCTCACATTTATATGCGATGATTGCTACTGTCATGACGTCTCACCAGCTAGTGTTTGCTAGAGAATTTCTGAATATACTAAGGGATAACATTTCTAGAGATGGGACGTTGAGAATTTTCAATTGAAAATGGTCAATTCATTGAAAATTGTCAATGCAAATTCATAGGAATTTTTCAGAAAATTTCCAATTCATAGACAAAAAATTCTGTGTATCTAATGGAATTGAATAAATTGAATGAATTGATATAATCCGTTCCGTTGATTTTTTTTTCAATCATTTTGAAGAAAAAAATCATTTGCTTTCTTACAATTTGAACAATGAAAATTGTCAACATCAAACATCTTGAACCATGTATACTTTTCAATTAGGTATTTTTCGGAGGACTTTCCAAATGGGGAAGTACAATTGAGTAGGCCTACTGACCTCACCTACGGGTGATGCCGAGAATTCTACACATTTAGTGAGGATGTATCAATGTTCAAAAACTTCAAAAAGACAGTTATTCTTTTGTGTAGGCTGAACTCATTTAGGATCTTGACAATTACGTAAGCAAATTTTGCACTGCTATACCGGTAGGTCTACCTTCAATGTGATAGTTCAGCAAAGTGTTATATAGTATAACTGAGAGTGAATTCAAACTCTATAGTTTCTTCTGTGACGACTTATAGGCCTATGCCATAAAAAAGATTTTTGAAAAAAATTAAAAAATAAAATTTCATGAAAATTTACATCACTAAAAAACATTCTACGGAAATGAATGGTTGGTCCAATTTATTTTATATTGGGTTTATAATGGACGATGAGATGAATGTCATTTTAATATTGTTTTGTACAGCGGGACTCGAACTCAAGCCCGACTTGCATTCTAAATCAGTGCCTCAGCTGACTTGAGCCCTGGCAGATTTTGGTAGCCATTTTGCTTCCCTCTCATCTATTGAAACCACCCACATACGTTTCTCTGTGTTAAATCACAGTTACGCCTGTTAAGTTTTCAAATCGCAGATTGATTGGTCAACTTTGATAAGGGGCTGCGTAGGAATTGATGCCGGTCAACACTTGATCTGACAAAACCAAAATGCAAACTGTGGGCCTACATGAATCACATATTTATACATTACATGTACCCGTGAAGAATATGAATTACAAATTAAACAATGCACCGTTATCTTATATTCTAAACTCATTTCTAATGTCATATCACAGATAATCGAGCTAAATTATCTGTGGTCATATTTAAAAAAAGAACTGAATGGCACTCTCGATATTGCCAACTGGACACAGATATAAAATATTACGGTACATGACCTAGTGGATATGTTCTTTCATTTAAGCTGATTGATAACCAATTTATTTGCTGAACCATAATTTTCCATGACTTATTATCATCCAACTGATAGTCTATCTTCGACTCATCATAAATAATGTTCATTATAAATATCATGTCCAAGTCCAGTTATAAGCTGTGTGGAACGAGAAAGGCTTACCTAATCAAACAACCCATCAAAGGTCATTTTATTTTACTGTACGGCACAAACTGGCCTCGAAAATGATTGGAAGAAGGTTAGAATATATTTGTTGTACGTACACATTCAATTCTGAAATGTTTTTGAAGCTGAATCGACTTCATAATATGCATACCATCTACGCTGACTTCGCATACCATGATATCAGTGTTGCGGGCGTAGTTATGTTTAGTCATTCAACATAGCAAATAAAAACACATGTATTTGTTATATTTACCGTCCATAGTCCGAAGGAAAATATTGCGTACCGGCAACCCGCCTTAAAAACAGGTTCTAGAATCTGGCTACATGACAAATTCCGTGTTTCCCGAAACTCGTAACGGGGCCCTAATCACAATACAGAAAAAAACTCAAAATATCATTGAGAGAATGAAACTAAAGAATATGATACATATACAAGTTATGAGTTGAACAAAATCACATTTATTTGTTGGGACTGAAATATTCTTAGATTGTAAATATTCCGGTAAACGTATCTAGAAACTGACTTACATGAACAACAATGTTATTCCGCGTCGTGTCGCGAAAAGTTGAATGATAAGATCGAATACCCAACTACGCAGTCAGTATTCTACATTGATGCCTTGGTGGTTCGTAAACAATCGACTTAATGTTCAATATATCAATATCAAATTATATTTCCACATCTCTCCATATAAAATAAGTCATGTTCAATTAGTTTGAACCGCCTTTGAATCATTTGTAAAATCGCATTTGAAGACGAAATGTGTTACAAGCCCCCTTTCTGTGAACGACTTCGACTTGGCTCATTCGTAGCACCGAATAACCTAGATGTTTGTGGAGGTGGTTATACAATCGTTATCAGTCACAATAACCGTGAACTATGACCCTTGTTCTAAAAAACCTAGAGGCTTGGACTGTGTCCTACGTACATACGTCTAGTCTAGGGTTAGCTGCCTTAGCAAACGATAGTGGGCCTTCACGGGTGCATCCCAATCTCATGCCGCGACTTTTACATAGTAACAATCAGAATTACGTGAACTTAGAGATAAAAAGTAACTGCATCAATGCACTTACCAGATGATTATACAATGTAGTTGCTCTGAATATTACGTCGCAAGATTTCCGACGAACATCCTCATTACGCACTCTGTAATCGACTGAGGGCGTACGATTGCTTCTAGCACGCGTTTCCACTTGGTTTGCCGCCTTTTTTAACAAGTGCTGCTACCTAGCACCTAATAGGTGAAATAAATATTTCGACTACACCCTTCCAATTCGGCGGTAAAAAATCGAATTATTTTTTTTCAGTTGAATATTTCTACCTGATTGTTTAATTTTTTTTTTTTACGATTCTTTGAACTTATAGCGATAAGCTTTCAGAGCTTGACATTATTTTATTTATTCTTAAAATATATAAACTACGAGTCAAGATAGTATAAAGTATGAAGAACCTTACCATCAAGTATCTCATTACCTAGACGAATAATATTTGTATTTCCTATAAATATCTGATAGAATATCTTCTATTGGCTCCGGGTTCAAAGGTCAATCTATTTATACTCTCTAGTTCAGGTTCAGTGATATTTTCTATTGGTTCATGGACTAGAAATATTACTTTTCTGATATCACATCTTTCCATGAAACTGTACCACCGCAGATCATAGGTCATTTTCTAATCTGAAAATGTATATATAACGTTTAGTTTTATATTGATTTCATGCTGTAATATAATAGTCGGCCTAATTTGAAATAAAAATGCGCATTAAACGATTAACATTGACAGCTATTTTTAAAAAATGCCAATGGATTTATGACAAAATATTTTAAAGACATTTTTGAATCAATAAGTTTAGAAAGACCCATAAGGAAAAACCTACCGAAGATAAAATATATCAGTATACCTAATGATGACCATGATAATGTTATTTTTCAACTGTTTTTTGTGAGGTCGAAATTATTATGCTCAAAAATTAAATCAATATGAATAGAAAAGACAAAAAAAATCAAACTACAAAAGAGGACATCTTAATAGGAGTGAATGAATGTGAAGAATCATTACCTGTGCATGACTGATTTACATCTTACAAGAAAAAATAAACAATTAAAAATATCTGCAAAATCATCCTACTCCCTGAGATAAATGTTGTTTAAAAAACCTAAAAACTTTGAAAACACTACGAACTTCGAATTCATAAAGAATTTAAATGACTGAATTTCCAGTAGTTGGTAGCAAATTTATGACACAGTATTTCTATCATTTTCAGAAATCTCAGATATCAGAAAAATTAATGAATGTAATAAAAATATATTGTGTTTCCAAACGAGTTTACCGCTAACTGCTGAAAGCCCAACAATAAAATCCAACTGTTCAAATAATTTTAGATTTCAAATCATAGTTGAAGATTGAAATGAGTTCTTTCACATTTATAATTCAAAAAAATTGCCAAAGCTACAGAAGTTCTTAACGACGGTAAACAATAACAAGGAATTAAGGGATCAAAATTAAATTAGACCCACAGAGTCAATATATTTTATATTTATTTCAATTGAGAACCTTTTTAATTAAATGGCTCACTTATTTAATTCAACATATTTATCACTGTGAAGTCTTACCATTAATAATGAATTTTTTTATTCATATATCTGCAAGAAGTCCTAACTTTTTGTAACAATCATAATTATGAAATAGTTGAACTGATCCATAACTTGAATCGTGAATCAACTTAATCAAGATATAATAAAACTGTGTCTTGATAATTTGATATCAACATAGAATGAATAATGATTATTATATCGAATAATAACTGAATGAGTTGAAAGGAACTTCCGAGTATAGATATAAGCAAGTGTTTCCACTCGTTATTCTTCCATGTCCATATCAAACGCCTCTGATAATTCTGATACGCTCATGAAGTCTTCGACAAACTCGTTGCCGTTGATCTGAGGTACAACGGCGTCGTATTGGCTGCCGTCGTCGTAGTACAGCGACTGTTCCTCGTCAACGTTCGGCACCATGGCGTTCTCGGACGGAAGGTCCGGCGGCGGCTCGGTGGCGTTGCCAACATCTGCGTTGATTGGGTTACCTGACGTGACAACGGAATCAGTTCGATTAATGAGGCATGTTTATTAATATACTGGATACCGCCATTATAGATTAATCAAGCTGATATTGATTATCAAGACATTCGATTAATAATCGATCTGTATCAGCTGGTAATTGTTATCCGATCTATTAACGATTAACGATCCATTGGATTTTCAAAAGTTCTCACTGTTTTTCTGAAACGATTTGCGGAGTTTGGTATCAGTCTAGAGCTACGCATATTGGGACCTACCTCTTTTTAAAGTAATAATTTGGAAATGTATTAGGAATTTCAATTGATTTGTTTCAAATTGTCATTTTTTCTCATTACTTCTTTGATTAAGCCAATAATCAATTATTAATCAATTATTTTCTAGTTCTAAAATAATCGAACATCATGAAAAAAGTGAAATATGCAATAGTTTTTCATATCATACTCTATTGACTATTGTTTATGATTATATAAATTAATTTCAAGATATCTTGATCTAATAGGATCTTCAAGATTTTCGAGAAAAACCATTTCACTACTTTATTTTCAAACCATTTGAGAAGAATATTAAAAATAGAGTAATCATGATGAGTTCAAAAAAAGATGATATTATATCGCTATTGTGCAGCCTCAGGTTAATAAAGAGTTAAATAAATAAATAATTACAAACAAAGCAATAATAGAACAAAGCAAAACATCTAAACATGCTGTACTGCTGATAAAGGATAGACTACTCACCACCGTTTCCGTTACTATTCAACCCGCTAACCGGGAAGAGATCCAGCAGCAACACCTGCGATGGCGTCGGCGTTCGATAACCGCTGTTCCTGAACGCCTCCTCTGCCGGCATTTCCAGACTCGCACGAGCATCCTGGCTACTACGCGGCGTGTTTACCACTGCACATTCGTTCTGTGCGTTCGTCGTTTTGTTCTGACCGTGTTGCGTGTACAAAGCTCCGAATTGTACGTTCGAATCCAGGTGGAAAGTACTGTTCGAGAATTCGTTTTGCTCGGCTCGGTTCCGTTTCTGCGAGGGTGTACGGAAACTGTTTGCGTTAGCTTCGTCTTGCAATTCCGGGGTTGATTTCTGTGTGATGGACACTCCGTTTCGCGATTCGGCAGCTAGTTTCTGCGAAAGACTGCGATAGCCAGGAGTTTCTTCGACTAATTTCTGAGACAGACTGCGATAACCGGAAGTTCCGTCTTGCGAAGCGCTCTTCTGCGATTGTGTCATCAAGCGGTAGCCTAACGTCGATTCTTGAGAATCTTTGGCCGTGTTTGCGATGCCGGTCTTGCCAGCCCCGGAGGACGTAGTTTCATCGATTGACGTTTGGGTATCGTTGACAGTGGACTTGGAGGCGGCCAACGAAGTCAGAATGGTGCCAACCTGAAGAAAATAAATCAAATTGTGAGCAAGTGGTTGTGAGATGTGACACAACTTTTCAAGACTTTTTTCTGTTTTTTCTATATTGAAGATCTAAACTTTCAAATTTTAATGCATATCTGTATTTGGGCTACTATTTCATTCATCTGACTACTCTTTTGACTACATATTTCCTTATTGCTATGCATTTTTTTTCTTAACTTTGTTCATTTCTCATATGAATGTTAGTTCTGTGTTATGATGCAAATCATGATAATGAAATAATCACAGTCACTTCAACTTAATTCAAGTACTCTATATAGGCCTACCAGTATTTTGATCTGGATAATGAACGGGTAATGGTTTAGGAAAAAAAAATGGAGGATACAATTTTATGTACAGAATCTATTTAGTACTGGTGATGAATGAATAATAAATACCGGTGAAGTGGGGTGACTTTAACCCACTGGTGTGACTTTGCCCTTTTGTTGGAAAAAGTTTCAAACTACTGCAGATGAGAAATTTTTAATTTTATCATATCTATTTTGATACGTATTTTGATTTCGATTCGTATCTTTTGAGATACAAAAAAAAAATGGATACGATAAAATTAAAACTTTTTCATTAATTGTGGCAGTCTGAAACTTTTTCCAACAAAAGGGCAAAGTCACACCAGTGGGTTGAAGTCACCCCACTTTACGGTAATACAATTATTGTCACTGTGATGGTATGATAATAAATATTTGATATCTAAATAAAAATGGAATCACAATGAATACCAGTACTGGCAGCTCTGCGCTGGCCGCCGTTTGGAAATAATCGGAATAATGCGATCTGGTACACAGCTCGTCGCTGAGATAGATCTCCATAAATACAACTCCATGGTTTGACGACCCGACCAATCAGGTTATGACACCTGATACACAATACCTGATTGGTCAGTGCGTCAAAAGCATAGCACACCCCACGTATCAGTTAAAGCACCTTGATGAGCGATTACTCACCGTAGGTTGGTTACTCGACACAAAGTCGGTGTCATCCTGTTCTTCGTCAAACAGATCCTGCGAATCGTCCAACGACTTCGGAGTGATCTCTCTTGTCGCCGGAACAATCATTTCCACGTCATCCTGTTGCTTCGACGGCTCGTAGTTAGTCTCGTCTTCGTCCTGTATGTCATCGGCAGGGACGTCGGACTTGCGATTATCGTCGGCAGTTTTCTAGAATAGGAGATTTCGATGATTTATGATACCGTTTTATGACCTTTCCAAGGATGTGGGGATTAGAGATAGGAAAGTCAAATGAATGATGATAGGCCTGCTAATAAACTAATAATAATAATGATGAGAATAGAAAGAAAAGGAATAATAGGAATAATGATGGAAAGAGTGCACCTTATGATGAAGTTTTTAATAAAAAATAAAAAAATCAACCGGAAAATTTAATAGTGGCCGCCTACAGTAAACAAGGTTACCGGTAACGTAAGTTGGATGATTTAAATTCTGTTGTACATAATTCAAACAATAGTTATAAGTAGACTTATGAGCGACTTATGATCCCTACAAACATTAAACCCATAAGCTCAGTGTTAGATATTTTGTTAATTCAAACTTTTATATAGGCATATTCTCACGCATTTTGATTTTTTAAAATTATTCCATTTGCTGACATCAAGACAAGCATGCATCCATATATTTTATAGCATACCAAGTCAAAATTAATAAAATATGTCATTTTCAATAGATTGTATTTTGAATTACTACTTTGAAGGCACTTTACTAGGGCATCATAGTGTTTACGTGTATGTATCCACAAAAGAAGAAGGTCGTTAACCAACTAAATATGAAATTAATGTAAAAACTTGGGTAATTGTAGAGGACGCAACTGCAGCTTTAAAAATTCTACACTTTTGATAACTGTAGGTCTAGCTGTGCTTTTAATCGTAAATCTATTTCTGAAAAATCAACGATGCTAAATGTACCTTTAGCAGCGATGTATCATTTCCGTTTGTCTTCTTCGCAGCAACGACTTCTTCTTGCTCGATATCGCTGTCGATCGCTGTCGATATTGCTGTCTGTTCCTCGACGGAATTTTTGCCCGATTCTTGGACATCATTCTCACTACGGGAATCGCTCTCGCAGTTCGACGTCACGACTTTCGATTTCTTCTTCGGAGGCTTGGGCAAGCTCATTGTCTTGCGATTGTATTTCACGATTCTCTTTTGTTTCGGCTCCACGACTTCTGCAGAGAGTAGAGTAGAAATTTTAAGAATATTATTCAAAGATGTTTAAACTGAAAGATTTAAAATCTACAGTTGTACAGTTGTAGGGTTTTCACTATGAAGGCAAATAAATATAAACAAAATTCTATTCAGATTTCTGAGCGTTTCTCGCTAATGCTAAATTCCGGCATCTCTAACAATGGGGATAAAGTTTATTTCTATATTCACACTTTTTAAAGTTTTCTTCAAAGCAAATAAATGTATTGGGATATAAAATTTACATATTCAATTGGCCACAACTGAATAATGAATGAATCAGCCCCAAATTGAATTGAATACAAAAATGGGCGGACAATAAAAATGATGGAAAAAAGTACCGAAACAAATATTGCTAATATTATAATAAATTTTTTTTTTTTTTTAATAACATCGAAACTTGATACAAAATCGTTGTTCCCCAATTAAGGCTAAGGATTATAATAAATACAAGAAGAAATCAAGGGTTGAGAATAAATCAAAGAGGAATTGAAGAATAAGAAGGAAAAGAACATCAATATACGTAGTAAGAAGGTCCAAGATTCTACGCCCCAATGCAAATGTTTGAATTGTTTATCATACCTGAAATTATTACCTCGAGATTATCGATTGTTACGTTAACTGAGTTTTATTACAGTATCATTATAATTCTCCAATTATTTTTTTGTGCAAACAATCGTACATTTCATCCTTAGATATTATTCTCACCTGGTTCGTAATCTGATTCGCTCTCAGCCTCGGACGAGTAAACATCGCTGACTACCAGAACCTTCTTCGCTCGAGGTTGGCTGCGCTTTTTGGTCACTCGCTTATTCTTACAATCTGAAACGTCAATTATGTCAATTATGTCAGTATGTCGCCGTGCAACGAGCTCATAAGTGCGGTCAAAACACTCCGGAAAGCACAATACAGTGAACACTCGTTAATACAAACTATGGCAATTAAATTTTGCTGTGAATTAAATAATTTTTTTTTCTAATAACATCGAAACTTCATACAAAATCATTGTTCCCCTATTAAGGCGATGGATGAAAGATGGGATCATTCGAATGGGGCACCACGAGGGCGATCTTACCACCCCAAATGATTCATTATTCAATTTGATTCACCCCAATTCAAATAATAGTTCAAGTCCTGCCGAGTTTGAACTCTTAAGCACAATGTTAAATATTACGATGATCGAAACTTTTGTAATGCAAAATGTTTACTTTATGTTTACTTTATGTTTACTGTTTTACAATCAATTTGCAACAATTTTAATCAGTGTTTTGGTCTTAGTCTACGTGTTAATATCAATTATCAATTATTCAATTACAGTATTGAAGTACGTAGTATCAAATTATCAATCATTTTTCCACATGAATTGAGTGTGATTTAAGAATGTCATTGGTTACGTACTTTTATTCTCAAATAAATAATACCACTCTTAATAATATCTCATTCTTCAATGAAACAAGTTTTTTTTCTATTAAATGGCATTATTTTTATTTGTTACTTTGTATATTTTGATGGTCTGCTTTAATTACCAAAAGTAAGAAATTTGAAGGTGATTGTTGAAAGATGGGGGAGTAAAAAATGTTGAATTGATCGCAGTTGGCCTACCTATCTCAAACTTTAGCGCGGTTTGCCCATCATTTGTTTTGTGGTTATTAGTTACCCAACACATCAAAACGAATCGACTGATAAAGATAAATAGTTTTGTCATTCATAAGAGACAACGACTGATGGGCCACAGAGATATGTAGTAATCATAGACGGGGGGCTCTAGTCTATTACATACACGATATAGACCCACAAAAATACAAATCACTATTTCTTTCATCCACAAAATAGGCCTACTTAGGGCTCGAAAATCATTGTTCAAATGAACAATTTTCAAAATGACCTTGTGGATCTGAATAGGAGCAAAATATTATCTTTGTTGCAGAGAAAAGATTTCTTCTCACAGAAAGAAATAGACTAAATCAAATATAAGACCAGTCTCAAACTTTTTGACACTTTATTTTTATTTCTTGTTCGATAGAGTTTCTTAAAACTTTCTCGTAAACCATCACCTATTAAACAACTTACTCTTAGTCTCCATCTCCTCTTGCGGACCCCCTTTCTTCTTCGCGCCAATCTTCCCGGTGTAGCGTGCTAGGAAGCTAAATCGTTTCAATCGTTGCGTCACGGTCAACGACACAGCCTCCCTGGCCTGTATCTTTGCCGCCACGATTCGCTTGCCGTAGTTCGTACCGTTTGCTGTAACCTGCGACAAACATCATCGATTGAGTCGGATTTATCTCAACATTTTTTTAATTGTTTAATAGTGTAGTGCTTAAAGGAAAAGTCAGAGTTGGTTGAATCCATAATTGATACTTTGGATACATTCAATTGGTGACTTGTGAAAAAATGTGAAGTTAGTACGGGCATGGAGATTGGTTGTGATGATTTTTCTCAACGTGGTCTGCATCACGAAAACTTGAACGACTCGCTACCTTCCGTGATTTCATTTGCGGGCACAGATACCTAAACATCCCTATAACAATAGTTACATGCAGCTGTAGTCGTTCTGCTTTGATATTAAACACTTCTATTCAGATGACATGTTTGTAATCTAAAACTTTTTCACTTCTAATGAAACGGAACGCAGTTTCATAAAAACTGTAATAAAACTACCTTCTTGAACTGTCTGTGATCCTCTTTGCCGACGAATGCGCACAGTGCGCTCGGCTTCAACCAAGCTCGAGTGACGGCTGAGTCGTCGAAGAAGACCACGTGGTAGTACGTCTGAAGCGGGGAACAAACAACAATATATTAACGGACGATGTCGGTCGTCACAATTGTCAACTTAATTGAAAGTGTCTACATGTGTAGGTGATTAGGTGAGCGATCCACCCAAGTCCCCCCCCCCCCCCCCCCTTCAAGTCTTTCTTTTTATTTTTCAAATTACCGTATAATCTTTCCACTCCAACTTCCTTGCTCTTCTTTTTGCTTGTTGTCTGCTCCATCTTTGATACTCCTGCTAACACACAACTGTTTCTCACAGACTTAATTTATGTTGCTCCTATTTCGTCTTCCTTCTACTCCATATGTTGAAAAGGTACATTTTATACAATATAAATGAGCAATTTCCCATTCATTTTAAAATTTCAATTATAAATTATCTGTTTTTCCAATTTACCCACTTTTAATTCTCCTTGTGATCTATTGCTAAATATATTCAGAAAGTTCAAAGTAGGAGAAATCTTCTACTTCATCCAATTCTTGTCCTTGCTGCTGTATTTATCTTTGATTGATGACAAAATGTTTAACCAGCAAGCTTACCACGAAAGCAATTAGGGCTGTGCGAGCAGAGCTTATAGAATTCAAGCGAGTTTCGAGCGAGTTTAACTTATTTTCGATCAAGACTCCAGAAAGTTCAAACACAATTTTATTTTGAATGAGCCAGTTCAATTCAAGTGAACGAATTCAATCCGATTTAAAATTAAATAAAAGAAAAGAGAAACAAAACTTTTTCACAAGTTTCAGACATTGTATTTTTAATATCAATCTGTTTGATGATAAAAAATAATAAGTTCATCCTTCCACACCTGCTGGCCTGAAATAGTTACAGACATTAAAGTATTCCAAGACACGAAATTTCAATCAGGGAAAGAATATTTTCAATCGAGTTCGAGTCTTGATCTTAGCTCGATCTCGATCGGGAATTTCGAGATGTTCACAGCCCTGCATGGCAATTGGTACTGTTTTAATAAAAAATGTACTAAGATAGCAATGATGTAAGCAAATTTGTTTCATTTATTGTGAACTGTAGACTGCAGTATTGAAGTGTAATATCAATAACAACCGCTAGGCCTAGGGGCTACAGTGGGCCTATGAAAAGTATTATCAGCGACATATTTTCTTATTTACAGTAAGGAAATACCTGATGAAAGTTCTGCCAGGTCAGACCCAAAGTCATTTGGGAATTATTTTTCACTATGATGATGATATTTAAACATCTAGGGGCCTACCTAAAACTTTTGTAAGAACAGATTTTCAAAACTATTGGCATTTATTCATTTCAAATTTTTAAAATGTTTTTGATGAAATCTTTCCAAAAATTGTTATGTACTGAGCTGTGTGACGTACTAAATATTTTTTCAAGCGTTTCCATTTGAAATTTTTCCAAAAATTTAATCGAATATAGGCCTATTTCAAAAGTTATCTTGTAAATTTTTTCAAAACTTCTTTTCCAAATTTTTGTTACTATATTTGTTGAAAAGTGCTTCATTTCATAAATCAGCAGGTGAACAAACCTCGAAGAGATCAACCAACGTACCGGAATATTCGAGAAACCGTTGAGCCAGTAATACTGTTCCGTGTCCGGGCAGTCGTCCACCATGGCCGGCCACCACGGATACCCATCCATCCGGGCCCACACCAGCGATCCGGCCGTGTACAGGTTATGTATCATGTCCTCCTCCTCGGCCATCGTTGGGCCTTGTTCGGGCACCGAGCAGCTATTGAACGCTTTGTCTAAACACAGCAGTTGACTGTTAAGATTGGATACACACAACAAACTCCAGGTTTGCTAGCCAGACCTTGGTGGAACTCAGAGGAGTGTGCTAGGGGCCCCCCCAAACTTATTTTAAGGTAAAAATTTTCCAGCTCAAACTCGCGTTCAGACTCTTTGAATATGTACTTTTCTTTGATATTCTAATTTCGTTATGAAAATTCTGTGTACAAAGAAGCCTCTCTTTTTTAATTATGAAGAGAGAAAAACAATGGATCAGGTCTACCAAAAAACTTCGACCATGAGAGTTTTTGGCGTGGAAACCTGAGTGCCTGTGGTCTCATAATTAGAATCGTTAATTAGGATTCGAAAAAAAAGAAGACAAAGATTCGCAAGAAAATTGAAGATACATTTTCTCTAACATCTACAAATCATTGAATTGTTCACTATTCCCAAAGTTATTCACAAACTATTCATATATCCATGCAATATCCATCCCTGAACTATTTATAGTTCGCTAAATGAGTCACATTAGAACTAATTAATTTCTTCGGAATAGTTGACCGTTGTGTTGCCTAGCCTGACCGATCGTTTCGCAATACCTGGATTCATCGAGCAGTACCACTTGTTGGGCATCTCGGCCGGGTCCTTTACATCCGCCAGATAGCGCTGCTTATCGCAGTTCGGTTTGTCGCATCGCACCCAAAGTCCCACATCGCGGCGCTCTTGCAGCCATTCAAGACGCTGTCGTGGCGATAGGTCGGGATCCGGCTGGCTAGCAGGCAGTATCGAGATCTAGTCACAAGAACAATTTACCTACATTTGATAATTTACCAACAGTAATCTAACAACTGACATTACTAGGCAAGAATGAGTACTCAGTTACATTGAGCGTTGATTTACAATATTTTCAGAGTGTTTTAGTTTTAGAATGAGCTGCAGTTTTAACGCTGCCTGAAGTGGTTTAATTTTACCACCCTTACAGTCATCCAGTCATAACTATTTTAGTAATTAGCCTTCATTTGAGGCATCTGATTGGTTTGTCTTGAGCATAGTTTGTCTTAGAATAGAAATAAGTTGATTCTTAGGACATGCTCGAGACTAGAACGAGAATACAGACAGTTGTTACTTGTTACTATACCATCAAAAAGATAATTTCTTCAATTACGGCTGGGACTAAAACCAGGACTATGAGTGAATCAGTTACTAAAACTGTTGTGAATTTTCCATTAATGCACGGGGTTAAGAACTATATACGTATATATGTGGGTGTATCGTTGGAGAACATCACAGAAAATTATTTAAATTCCAAGATATTTTTACTTTGTACATGCAATTCATAAATATGAAGAACTTTCACCTGTGGAATGGTCTGCAACAGCTGGGAAGGTGTTAGATGACCTTGACTGTTCTGGCTTTGTGATTGGCTGGACTTGTGACCTCGCTTGAGGCAGCTAGCAGCGCCATTTACTTTACTACTCTTTCCCGCATCAAGGGTATTCATTTTCTAAAGAGAAAAACCATACACTATTATTATCTTAAGTTCAATGATCCCAAACTAATGAGGTTAATAATTTACAGTTTGTTAAATGAATCCAATTATTCTGTAATTAATAATTCCTTTTGAGGTGGTAAGACCACCCTTGTGGGGCCCTGTGGTTACGATCCTACCTAGGCAAGTTACCCTCCTCGGTCTTTGGGGAAAAATGACTGTCAAATTTTAGAAGTTGATGAAAAAAAGGAAAGTATGATGAATAAGAATTATGGGAGTGACAGTAAAAATATAAGATGAAATTGTGTATTTTTTGATACAGCTGTCGTAAGAACATTCAATCTGAAAATTCAGCTTACCGGCGATGGAGCTACAGATGTTTTCTTGCAAGAGGTATTCACGTTGGTAATATCACCAAAAGCGGGACGTTTCTTAGCCACGGTTTTCTCCGTCGTCTTGGTTTTCTCAGACATCTTAGTTTTCTCAGACGTCTTGATTTTCTCAAACGTTTTGGTTCTCTTGGGACTCTTGGTTTTCTCAGACGACTTGGTTTTCTCAGATGCCTTGGTTTTAACAGTTGTCTTGGGTTCTCTGTCCCCTGGTTCTGTCTTCACAGCGGTGAAATCGATCTTACGTTGCGCCCCAGAGAACGTAGCACCTGCTATCAACAAATAATTAATTGAACCATACTTTCATTTTCGATTGATTATTACGAATTCCATTGATTATCAGCTATCAGACTGAGGTGAGTGGATGAGTGGCTAACCCACTGAACCGTCATTCAGGAGACCGGGGTTTTATTACCGCCATGGTTGACCATCCTGATAGGTTTTTCGTGGTTTTCCTCTGTCGTTCAGGTCAATACTGGGATACGACTGACTCATCTTCACTCCCCAGAACACCTAATAAAATAACCTTTCATCTCATCATCTCATATATCATTCACCAATGCCAATAGATCGTAGTCATCAGTACAGTGCATAGTTAACTCAATTTAAATAAAAAATGAATCAGCTATCAGACATTCGATCGCTAATCATTCTGAATCAGCCAGTAATCAATACCAATCAATCGATTAACAATTAGGTCCCTAGTATTCATTTGATTATTCATCTATGTTCAGTAACTTGATTCAAAAGTTCGTGGTGCGCTTGCAAGACGAATTGAGGCTTTCAAGCTATACGTAAAGATGTCACGGGGAAGCACAATACGAATCAGTCGCGATGGTCGGCTATGAATGGAATCAAACCCCAGTCTCTCGAATGATGATTCAGTGTAATAGCGACTGATCTACCCATGTAAGTTTGATACAAACTATAGCGTACTAGATGGGAAAGTTTGTGCCTTGTATCCAAAAAGCTCTTTTAATTTAAAATGTTTGAGCATGATTCAATTGTGTACATACCCGTGTTCAATGTGGATCTAGCTTTCTTAGGCTTCGGAGCGTTGACGATACGTTTCCGTATCTGCGGAGCGAGGAACGTGTTGAGAGGAGTGATCCCAGCGGCCGCGGACGAATGAGCCGCGGACTCGGCGACGGAGTTGGGGTCGCCGGGAGGGGTGACGGATAAGGTCGGTTCGTTGCGGCAGGCGGACAAGACTCGGGGCTGGAGAGACGATTGGTTGGGCTGAAGTGTCGGCGTAGCAAACGACTGACGAAGGTAAAGAAGAAGAATGCAAATGCGTATTAGGAATTGCTTCACTTGAAGGTTCTGCATAAATTTGATAATATGTACTTTACGTTGTCTTGAACTGACAGTCATCATACAAAGGGAACAAGCACACTTGATGTCTTGTAGAATAGTCTATTGTATCACTTTACAAATTGTTAATCGCCGGTTGAGACCTGAGAATTTGTAAAATACCAGCCTTCTGAGTTCTCAAGCCCACCTATATGAATGAATAGAATCATATATATATATTTTTAATATCGGACTCAACGACGCACTGTACTGATGACTACAATCTATTGGCGTCAGAATCATATTAATGTTTTAATGTTTGCTATATGAACAAGAATGTAGTATGGTAGGCCTTTATGGGATGTATTTTGTAGATCATAAATAAATGAACAAAAAATATATATATTCAAAGTTATAATGTCATGGTATTATGTTGTAGTTGAACTAATACACTGTGCTTGCATTGTAAAACTTTCATCTACTTTAGGTAGACAAAAGAGGCGGTGAAAAGCAACTGAATGCTCTTCCTTTGAGTTGGTTGCCTTCTTACACCCTGTTCACACCAAAAAGTTAATCTCGATCAAGCTAATTGAGATTAAATGTACGCATGGAATTGTGGGTAATAGACTAATGGCGTTAACGCGCTAACATGGTTTGCTGAACGAGATTAAGACGTTAATCGCTGTTAACGTTAATAGAGTTGCGTTAACACTGCACGGTATACGAGATTAAGTCATTGATCGTGATTAACATTTTCGGTGTGAACGGGGTATTAGGATGATTGTGAGTTTAGTATGGTGGTAATACATGAATAAAGAACCAGATAGGGATGAGAGAGAGGAAGTAGATTCAAGTTACAACAATACTGAGAGATATCTGTGCGACTTTAAAATATACTTCAAACTAGTAACTATAACCGTAGTTAATGTGGTTATATTGTGTAATTTTTGACACTAATAAATAATGTGAACACCAATCATTCCTTCAACGAAAGAGAAAATGATAATATGCGTTAAAAAAACAAGACTCCTTTCGCAAACTGTTTACTAGGCAAGACTTCTTCTGGAAACAATCTGGACATTTGGAAAATCCCTAGAATAGCATCGGTTTGAATTTTTCAATTTCATCCGATTAGAATAAAAATTTTCACAGAATTGTATTATTACTCTAATTCATGTTTCTACCAAGCTTGATAAAATTTGTATCTTTTGTTTAGTTATTTTTAGAAAAATAATTTATTGGGGCTAGATTGTAAAAATGTTGAATATTGAGCATTTGCTAGAGATATTCAACAGGTTGCATGGGATTAAGAAGGCTATGCATTATGACTCATGTAGGATTTGAAGTTTCAAAATCAAGGTGCGTAAATAACTTTTGAGTACGTTTTGCATAAATTACTTGCTCATTTCACAATGCAAATGCTGCGTTTTGCTAGTTTATAAAAACTAATTAATGAAACTTGTACGTATGAATGATTGTTACAATATTTCCAAGAACAGCTCTCTTAGGAGTGGGAATGGGAGTGGAAACGGGTTCTACGATGTTCCGTTCTTCTCCACGCTCTTCCTCTTCTCCCTCGTTATCTCTCTCGGCTAGCAGGACTCGAGCAAACAGGTCGTCGTAGTCCGAATCATTCATCTGCGTCACTTTCATCAGCTCTCTCTTGCGTTTATCCACGCGCTTCTTCTGCACAGGCTTAGCAACTGGTACCTGCAGAAGAGACCCATATTATTCGAGTGCCATAGGTTATGATTTTCAATGGTAGGCTAACCATCATGAATATCGAAAAATAATTTTCCAATAAAACAACTCAGATGTAACCTAGAGTGCACAAATTATTGTTGCATGCATATAATTTTTTTTTTATCAAATTCAAAAACCAATTGACAGTTATTAACAACCAATTAGGACTGGATACGACAGGGTAGGATTGTTCAGTCAGAACATCGAAGGAGCAATTTTACCACCTCACAAACAAAATATAAAGGGATTATTGAGTACTGATTGTAGGTCTAGAACAAATATATATATATCTCAAACCCAGATAACCAATTAAATTGGGCCAGGGGGTGTTTCCACCAGTTTTTCTAGGGCAGACTTCTCATATCAATCGGTTTCTGCCAGTTCCGACTTCTAACAAATAATTATTAATATTCAATCCACAGAATATGATCATATGATAAAACAATAATAAAAGTCTCACAATGGTACAGAAGTCATTTCTATTATCTAGCTTACTGAAAATTCAGGTAGTAAAATTAGTATTGTCTTTTCATTGCAAAATTATATGTATCTACTAATTGAATTGTAAATTGTATCTAAAATCTAAATTTGTCTGATGTATAAATATAAATATGTGAATAAACTAGACTGAATGTTACTCTGAATCGTTGTACTTCCGCAGATAAGTCCAATGATGAATTTACTCTTCTTGTTTGGTTTACTAACCTCGGCAACTGATTCCGTTGTTTCGTCGTCATGAGCTGGCGAACTTGCTTCACTGTCGTTATCGAGGATACCTTCGAATATTGCATCGAAATCTACGCTGTGTAATTTCTTCTTGGCATTGCCTCGTATCTGTAATATGAAACATTTAGTTCAGTCGTAGCTCATGACCGGTATCAAGATAAACAGAGATGTAGATTTCATCTATGGTATTGATTGTTGGTAATAAATGAATTTCAATTTAGAATTTTACGGTACGTCGACATCTAGGTCATTTTGAGCCGACTAAAATTTAAAGCGATGCCAATTTAAATTCCTGTACGATGTGTTTTTATATATTTTTTTGATTATGATATGAGTGATGTTTCGTAGTTAATATGAATGTGGCTAGGTGAAGATCATAGTAATCTTTAATTATTGCTCATGTATGCCTCTATCCTCTACCGAGTATGAGATTGCCATTATAATAATATATTTATCACCCAGTTCTGTGCATGAGTCCGAGACAACGATACTCGCACTTGCACAAGCTTGACGAGCTGACCTTAGTCCGACCTTAAGGTGATCCTGATCTTAATGACGCAAACTCCACAACAATAACTTGCATTCCCTTTTGCTTTCCTTATTCACGCATTCAGTAATGTTTTACATGACAAGTCCAACTAGTTATAATTTATTCAAGCAAACATTTAGGTCATTATCAACGCAAAATAATCAGGTAATCTTATCGTTCAACGTACCATCGCTAATTTTTGTCCGATATTCTTGTTTGAGGTGTTTTCTGATAGATCTTGTTTGTATGTATGATGTGGTGTTTGAACTTTTTGTGTTTTGTTCGTTTTAATTTGGTTTTTACTCACTTGAAGTTGATGCTTTGTGATCTGACTAAGACGACAAAGGTGGACAGTAGGTTAGGTTAGGGTCAGGTTAGTGTATAAACCTCGCGTATACCGCCGGCAGGCGGAACGGAGCTTATATACTTTAATAAAAGTGAAGAAAAAATTGAAAAAAATTGAAAAAAAAAATTGGCGTGGTACGTTAATCTGTAATTTTACCAATAATCAGAGGTGTCGAGGTGCCTTAAAACCCATACATTCATTCATTCATCTAGGTCATACAAAATGAAGTATAAAATGACAAACCAGAGTAGCTGTCCTCGGGGAGCTGCCTCCACAGAGTGGCTTCTCAAAGAGGAGTATTCACACACACACATTGTAAACACATTCATTCATAAATAGGCCTACACGTTTTCAATGCTCAGTGACAATAAAGGCCTGTTTTCATGGCTCGCGGTTGGCGGCAGGCGTTTTTTTCCTGGCCATGCAGACCGCTTGCACTTGTTGCTCTCTGCCATGAGACATGGAATAAATTCTACTTTGGAAAAAATGCCGCGGTTAAATACTCTCACTCATAGAAGTGGTCATACAAGTGGTCATACAAGTGGTAGGGAATTATGTCGGAATATTACTTCTAAAACAGTACTTTTCGAATACGTATGCATTACAGTATTATTGTATTTGCATGCCACATTATACAATATCGAACTAAAAATCACTTGACCGCCTAAATTGAACAAGAATTATATAATTAAATAGATAAGTAAAATCTCGTAGTGAATGCAAAACAACGCGACTTTGTGAACAGCGCAGGGGGCAGGCGGTTTTTTAACCACCTCCCATCTGCCGCAAGCCATGAAAATGGCCATTAAGAGAAAGAAATAATAGTGCTAAATAATATCAGAAGAATGCATTATCAATCGAAAATGTTTGAAATTCAATTATGATTATAAACAAAGAGAAGACAAATCACAGCCCTGCATTTTAATATAATTTAAGAACTAGGTCATATAAACAGATTACACAATTTCATTGTGTGCAATGAAACACACAAACATAATGAATCTTATAGGCCTACTATTGATGATTGACTACTTTTAGAATGTAATGATACCGTACACAGTACACTTAGGAGCCTAGCCTGTTCATTGGCCTGTTTGAATTTTCCAATTGTGCAAAAAAGTTGACAAGCACAAGGTGTGAAAATGTGAATAGGCCTACTTCATGTATTATGAGTTTTATCATTTTTGTATCTTGACCTGATTTATACAATGTATTTGTGTCCTATGAAAATCGTGAACCAACAATAAGCAATAAACAAAAACAATGAGATCAAGTGGGATAAAAGTGTCCCGCTTGATGTCTCGTCGGGACGCGGAACTTGAAAGTATGAGGCAGTATGGGCCTACTGTCTCTCCAAAATTGCATAGTATGGCTATCACTAGCTTAATATAAAAGGTACAAGCAAATTGCATTAGTTTACCCTACATTTCTTGTCTAACTAGGCCGTTGGCATTGAATTTGTACCTCCGGCTCCCCTCTGACTCTCAGGGTTTTAAATCATTCTTGAATATACAGAAAGCGTAGAAATGAGTCTATATCACAGCCTTAGTAAACATACATTCATATTATTTTTACCTCCGAGTTCTCAACAACATTCATATCTGCAGATGTACCGGTAACATCATCTTTCTTTTCCTCAAGAACCAATGGAATCACGCCATAATCATCAGCAGCATCTGAAGATTCACTGACCTCGCCAATGGCGGAGACATTTTTGGGATTAGCGATTGTTTCAGGATCACAATTTTCTTTGTTGGCAACCATTTTTCTTGGTTTTGGAGCTTCTGGAATCTTCTTTGGTTCTTTCTCACTTTTCTGAGGAATACTTACCCCATTGGCAACTAACGGAGACTTGAAAGGGGCCTTCCACGGCGTTGAGAACGACATGACTGCTCTGCTCTAACAATAGAATAATATTAATAATGAATGTTCTTCAGAAACTGTATGAATAAGTTCTGGAAGACCATTATTTCATACTTCCAATTTTTAAGTGGTCAATTGTTGCAAACATTCTAATATTCTAAAGCCCAATTCTAAAGCCTTTGTTAATTGCAGATTTGCAGAATATTATTTTACTTTTGAATATTGGGCCTATTATTTTTTCCCCAATGGTAGGCTACTATTTTTAACTGCTCAAAATAATAAAACAGATCAGACCTCAGAACTATGAAATTAATAATGATTTTTTAGCAATGACTGCTGAGTGCTGGGCTCGGTAGGCCTACAAAATGTTCTCATTTGATTCTCAATGCTAGCTAGGCTTATTGAGGTTACTCCAAATTTGCCTAGGCTCTATTTTTTATGGGAAACATTTTTCTCTCAAAAGTCTTTGTTGTAACATTCCAAATCTGTGTTTTATTTTTAAACATCATAATTATTTTCCCACCAACACCGTTTTTATGAATGATTTGGTGCTTAAAATAATGAAATACAGAGCTTAGAAATATAAACTTAGAATATAACTTAGAATATATACAACCTATTGTAGGCCTAATACTGTGATTCTCCAACAATGACTGCTTTACCTAGGCCTATACATTGGTACAAAATGTGAAATTTGATTTTTAATGCTAGTTACTCCGAATTTGCTCAAGTTCTATTTTTTCATAAAAGAAATTTTTCTCTTGGAATTTTTTGTTGAAAAATTGCAAATATTATGTTAATCTTAGATATCTCACCTGCAATCTTCTGTAGCACAAAAACTAGATTCTCTTGTATCTAAACAAAGCTGTTTTTTTACTGTTTCTTTTGATAGGGCCCAGACTATAACTTGAAAATACTGAGATGAGAAAAACTATCTAGACTATACCTAGCTATAATTCAAACAATCTATTCTGTTCTAACGGACAACGCAGAATAAAAAGTTTAGGCAGGAACAGAACATTACGTTCGATTTTTTTTTGAATTTCCCAAAATCCTCATAGGCTGTACGCGATTGGCGCGATTGCACAACAGATTTGGGTGGGGAATAGTAAAACGGTAGGGTGGGGGGAACAGGGGAAGTGAAGAACGAAAACGACGGCCGACGAAACGAACGATCGCGATCGCCTAAAATGGTGGCTTGGTGCCTTGTAATGAGTTTCTTGGCCTTGTAAATTACGCGGTGTAACGAGGAATTACATGGTGTTTAGAGTAAAAAATTGTCACGAAGATCAGAAGAATATAATTCTTCAACATAATAAGGTACGTAAATAGGTAGTATTCACCTCTAAATGGGCAAATTGAGCTGTTTTATGTTTGCTTTTTTCGGTATTGTTCGCGACAGCGAGAAACGTTCTTGCTGCGCATGCGCTGGCAACTCGTACAGACCTCACGTGGAAATGGGTTTTGACACAGTATTTTTTACGAATTTGCACATATCTAGATTGTATTAAATTGCCGTTTTCAAGTAAAAATTCGGATGCATTCTTACATTATTCATGAATATTTTTTCTCAGAGATCATGCCTGATTTGTGTTAGTTAAGTAGGACATTTAATTCCATATCAGTGCCATTCATGGCCTGGCCTAGGCCTACACAATCACATCTGTCCCCTATTGTTTACCAACGTTTCGTAAACGTTCTCTTTAAGTAGGCTAGTTATGGGCCTATTTCAAGATGAAAAAATTGGCTTTTAAAATGCCGTCTTGGATTTGTATTGGTTAAGGTACAGGCCGTTATATATTTACTTGCTGTCGTGACAAATTATCAACTTTGATCAATTATATTTTGCAGCAGAAGATGTCTTCTACAAAAGTCCAACGACCCGTAAAAGTGGATAATCCCGAAGATAGATTGGTTCAAAAAGAAAGACATCGGAAGGACTTACATCGTCGTGCGACCTTCAACTCTGCAAATGGTGTGCCCAAAAAACACAAGCATGAGAACGATGGGCGTAAGTTTGGCCGTAAAAGAGTGGCTCCTGGATGCCCAAAGTTCTTTCCTCCCTACAAAAGACGAAAGAAGGAGGAGCAGCTAACATTACCAACCAAGTTCTTACTTGGAGGCAATATATATGATCCTTTAAACTTGAATAGTTTACAAGATGAGGAGATAAATCGTGAAATGAATGCCTTTACTCCTAAATCATCACCACTTCCTACACCTAAACATCGCAAGGGTGCAATTGAAGTCATTATCCCTCCAAACCTTCATGATCCTCTGAATCTTGCTTCTTGTGATAACGACGAAGAATATGAACAGCAACTGATCTCTCCAATTAAGAAGAACAGCCGAAAGCCGCGCACTAATCGTGGAAAAAAGAAACGTAACTCTTCTTCCGGATGCTCATCGAAAGAGAACAGCGTCAATGAAGTATCGTTGATGGAAACCACAGATGTTTTTGTCTCTCCCGAAGTAGCTCCACCTACAGAATCATCAGAGACAATAGTAACTAATGTTGAGAGTGCAACTGGTACTGAGAAAAAGGTTGAGGCTGTAGCTAGTAGAAATCTGGAGCTACCTTTGAAGAAAGAACAGCCTAAAGATAAGTCAAAGTTCCGCAAGTTTGATTCGAAAGATAAGATTGTGAGTCCTGTCATCCCCCAGTCGCGATGCTGGACTAGACCGTATAGTCATCGGCCTGGAATGAAACAGCATAAGAAGGCGGACGAACATAAGCCAACTTTCAACCCGAAGAATACTCGTTACCAATACGGCAATTATACCAGGTTGGTACAACAATAAAAATAAAATTATCTTGACTGGAATTTAAGTGGGACAAAGAAATACAATCAGTCAAATTGTCACATAGTGCACTTCAACTATTTTTTTTATAAGATGAAATTGACCTGTGTTTTCTAATTGGTCTTGATTAGGCCTAGATCTATTGAATAAAGCCACTGCACGTGGAGATAATTGTTATTATTTCATTGTTTAAAACTCATTTGAATAGCCCTATGACCATGCATAAAGACGTGAGGATATGTAGGCCCAGATAGGCCCCTCCCTGATGATCTGGCATTTTTGGTAAACGTGCACCAAAATAATTTTTCCATTTTCAGTTAGCCTACGGTACCTACATTCACGTTATTATTTACGATTTCAAATAGGATAAGCTTTTATTATAATTCAAAATTCTTCTACGATTCTGATTAATTTCTTATTATTTATCTGCATGCCCTGCTCTACGGCCTATTCAAGTATTTTTCTATTCCTTGTCCAGCAGCTGTTATTGGCAGCAAAATTTGTATTTAGGCAATGGAATTGAAATGTTCTAAAAACTCAGAAACCTCACCCATAACCCGTGGCCAGAAGTATTTCGGGCCTACCGTATTTAAAAAGTAAATTGAAAAGTACTTGAAAAGTAAAAAAAAAATGAAATTGGTTTCGATACTATTGAGTTTGTCTAGGCCTATACACACTATGGTTTCGATACTCAGTATGACATATTATCCCTTGTAGACTGAAATCTGAGTCTGCGTTCATATTGATAGGCCTAGGCCTACTTGAGACAGTTGGGTTTTCAGTTTAAAGAATTCACTTCAAACTGTGCCAAAAACCTAGGCTCAATTTATAAGAAGAATCAACGGATAAATCAAAACAAACCATTCAACCTGAAATGGGTAGGGGGCATAGGCCCTACCGTTTTATTTTTGTGTGTAGATGATGACGACTAGGCCTAATTCATGGCACTGCGAATCTATAAGTCACCATATTTTATCAACTACCAATTTACCCTAATTCTGATTTCTTCTCGACAGGTATTACGGCTATCGAAATCCAAACCATGAAGACGACATCCGACTGAAGAGTATGGCAGAACGCAAGGGACTCTTCTACGACAAAGATGTACTTGACATTGGTTGTAACGTTGGCCATGTTTCCTTATCGGTGGCACGCGATTTCGCCGCTCGTAGTGTGGTAGGCCTGGACATAGACCGCAGTCTAATCGCAATTGCTCGCAAAAACATTCGCAATTACGTCAACTGCAAAGACTCGCCCGTCAACAATTCCGACCGGCCCACCCCCGGACCGAGTAAAAACAAGTTCTTTCCTATCTCGATGCCAATAGTATACGGTCCTGTTGATTTGCCAGGCATCAGCGAAAGCCCTTCGGCCAGGAAAAAGTTCCCAGAAAATGTTTCATTCGTTCAAGGGAACTATGTGCTTGATTCAGATATGCTTCTCGAAACGGAACAAGCGCAGTTCGATGTTATTCTCTGTCTGAGTATATCAAAGTGGCTCCATCTCAATTGGGGCGATGCCGGATTAAAACAAGCGTTCCGACGAATGTTTATCCAACTGCGCCCGGGTGGGAAACTCATCCTGGAAGCACAGTCCTGGGATTCCTACAAGAAAAGAAAAACCCTCACCGAAACCATCTACAAGAACTTTGTCAGTATTAAATTGTTTCCGCAGAAGTTCACGCAATATCTCTTGAATGAGGTCGGGTTTGCGAAGTGCGAAGTGTTAGCCACTCCGATGCACCAGTCGAAAGGATTCCAACGTCCGATCCAGATGTTCACGAAGGGTGCGTTTTCCTCCTCGTATTCTGCGACCAGCGATTCGAATACTCCGTTCTATGCGTCTACGTGCGGGCGCTCGAAGGCTCCAGTCTATACGTCTGTCGTCGTGTCCACGCGCGATCCTGACGACGACGAGGCGTTCAACGATAGAAACATCATGGAGTGCGAAAATTCTGAATATTTAGGTAATATCGACGAAGATTCGCAAGTGGTTACGGATGGCGATTCACCGGCTTTCGATAGATTTCCTAAGCCATCGTCCGTCGTTAAAGATGAGCCAAACGAAGCATCTTCGAATGTTGACGACGAAACGAGTTCCGATATTCCTACGAACATTAAAGTTGAGACTGTCGAGTTGGTAGACAGTTCGAATGATGTGGTAGTCAGTGAAACGTGTGCAGACAGTTTGATTGGCCAGGCAGACCGTAACGTGACACTAGTCAAGTCGGAAAGTCCTGTGACAGTTCAAGCGGAATATTGATTCAATCCAAATTCCATTTAAAGCTCTTTGGGCTATGGTAGGCCTACTGGTACGACTTGTCACCAGTGTCGATTGAAAGGCTAGTAACTTTCCGAATTCCAAATTCTTTTTCATACATATATATGTGTATATAGGGCCTATATGTAATTTAATTAAATTATTTGACATTTCATCATTATCATATCCTTTATGGTGGTTCAAGTAAATCAGTACATTTCTTATTTGTATTCACTTAGGCCTATTTCTCTGGCCTGTCAGTATTTTTTGTGAACATTGTATTTTGAATAAGGTTAGGCCTACTTTATAAAAGAATATATTTTCTGTATGTAGCCTACGTCAATAAGTAAATTCAGGTTACAGTATGAATTCTTACAATCGTATTTGAATGCTGCAATTTACAAGTGTCAGCAGTTTAAGTATTAAATGTGAGTGTCAATTACCTATGAACAACCGCTCTTATTTTCAATATCACCGGTATCTAATAAATATCACGGTCTTAGCTGAAGTTATTCCTTGAATGTTTGTACGCTTTGTTATCTGTCGACGTATTAAGCGCTCTGATTTGCTAAAAGTAAGTCGAGACATTTCAAAAGTACGTTACTTGATCTCATCGGTTTAAAGCCGTATACTCCAGCGTTAGACTTGTACATTGGGTTGTTGTTGAACCAAGCTAACACTTTGTCGATTGCAATGTTTAAAGATGCTGACATGAAAGAATACGTATTGGCCTGCTCTGTAGGTAGGGCCTAATCAAATATTGGAAAGTTATAATTTTTCAAAGTTATAATTTTACTTATTAACCTTGTGTTATCATAAGAAATGCTTTGCATTGTTTCAATCTATAGCATTCAAAAGAGATCCTTGTTGATAATAATTTTTAAGCAAATCATAAAATTGATACAGTGGTAGTTCTGCGTATTAGTCGCCATGACTGTCAAACATTACTATTAGGCCCACTGTCAATTTTTTCATTTAGACTCGTGGTTTTAATAAAGTGGAAAAGCCAATTTGTATATTATAAAGACTTAGTGTGTGTTTTACCAATGTGTGAGGAACTCTTACTTGGAGTTGAAACCTGCTATCACCATGGTTACTAATGCTATTGTTTCACTAACCCTCAGAATAAGGCTAACTGGACTTTGTAATACTGCGCCTTGAGAAGTAAACTATAGTTGCCAATGCTTCCCAAACGTTTTATCTGTACATGGTGATCAAAATGTTCAAACGGGATATTTGCCACTAGTGTCGCAGAAGCTTAACTTTAAAGTTACCGGTATTTAAGTTCGTAATACAATTGTTGAAACGAGGCGTAGGTATTGAATACTTTTACAACCCAACCCTACTCGAAGATTTATATGAAGAAAAATTAATTTGAGAAATCAAAAACTGTGGGCTCCAGTAAAAACTAAAAAGTATGATCAGAATTGATTACTGGTACCATCTTTGTTTTTGCCATGACAGATGTTTCTGTTGTCAAATTGAGAATTGTAAAAGTTTAATTGTTTAAACCTCTGACGTGGGGGCTGAAACTATGTCATCGATCATATAGGGCTTACATTAGGGTATGGTACTCAAAAGCTGTTTGAACTGGAGAACACCTTTCTTTTCATTATTCCTTTCTCTCATGATGATGATTTACAACCTTGGCCAATAACTGACTTGAGCCTTGGTCGAATAATTCATCACTTGGCTTCTTATTTCCAACGTTATCTTTACGTTGCGTATTGTTACAGATATTCGGCTAATTGTTTATATCCGGTTGTCGATTTAGTTAGGTTATGTTACCTAACTTTAAATTTAACAAACATTCAGCCATTCACCAAATAAGACTTAATTAATGTGAATAATATAATACGACTGAAAATCTTATCATTATTATTATAATGAAATTAATATCTAAATGTTGCTGCCACTCGAAACATATTATTAATTATTATATTATAATTAGATAATTATTGCGATTTTTGCAGTTCTTAAATTTAAATGTTTATCTCGAGCATAGTCTCGCCGTGAAGAGTTGAATTTTTGTTATAAACAAATGTGTCGAAAGAGTTTTAAAGATAACTTGCGATTTTTGTTGGATCTAAATCAATATCAAGAGAATCTAAGATAGAATTGATTATTCTAAATTGTTACATGTGTAAGCCCATTTCAGATTCTCACATAAAAATGTTATTATTGATTTTTATGCCAACCTATATGTTCAAGTGATCTAGGTCTATCTCACTCTATCTGTATTGTTTCATCAATTTTTAATAACTTGAATACATTCTTTGATTTTCAGAACAATTGTTAGCATATAGGTATGATTGAATCATTTTCATTTTTCAATATAAAAAATGATTATTTCAATCTTTCACAATTATTTCGACACATTACTGGTATTGATTTGTCAAACAATCCAAGTTATCTGTAATACAAGTTATGTGAATGCTACAGTACAAAGAAGTGGACTGTTAATATTTAAGCTATTTTGAATAGAAGAATGACGACTTACCTTTAAGTACATTTTCAAGTAGAGTCTGTGCAATATATTTGAACAACCATGTCTCCATACAGACTGAATCTGATTCGCTTGCCTGAATCATTTTTTTTCAGTCGTCTAATAAATTACAACCCCATTTCTGTGTTGGTGTCTATAATATATGTCGCTTATTTGGTTCAATCCATTGCTTTTGAAACTGCAAAGCCAACCAGACGTGGTTCGAGTCCAGCATAAAGCATGGGTTTTTATGAAGATGTCTCATAGTACAGTACAGCAAATAATCTAGCTGTTAGTGAGGCTGTGAAACAAACAATAATTATCATACAAAATAATTTACTCCATGATTGTTGTACGTGAATTGTTTGTGGATAGAATCAAGAAATAGAAAATATATATATTTTTCATCTTGAAATTTATTTGATGAGTACTACCAGTGTCTCTATTGAAAAGCTACGAACGTTTCTTACGGTAGTATCACTCGTGTTCCTACATGGAGTCTTGTAAATAGTACGCTTGTTACAACGTCGAGATGTTTTTGAGGAGTTATATTACCTATACTGACATTATATAAAGTGACTTTAAATATCGGTAGCAAGCGAAATTCGTGGGCATGGTTGTTTTAATGTAAGACTATAAATTATACATCAAGCTGGAAGCATCTATGCTGGTGTATTTCCAGGAAATGTATGTGTATATTTTGAATATTCTGTGCATGTAAATAATTCTTAATAGTGAACCTGCAAACGATCTAAAGGATATGGCTCGTCAAACTTATCTTCCTTTCTGCTCTATCAATTAATTTTACCGAATACTTTCCTCGATTTATAGTTTTTAAAACGCCGAATGAAAATCTTCACAACCTGGTGTAATATTTCCGTAACTTTCCGTCTATATTTAGATGAAATTGCGCAGACAGTAGTCGATGAGAATGTTGAATCTTCCAAGTTTGTTGCCTGCATTTTGTGTAGACAAAGAATTCCTAGCTATGATTTTCATGAACTTTAATTTTCCTGTATTCCATTTATTTAATGTATTTTCATGAGATGGTCAAAATGTTATCTATGACTCACAATAATGTACTAATAGAATAGTGCACAAAAGCTATGTAAAGAATTTCATCAAAAATCATGTTACTAAATGTATTTTATGTATATTTTTTTTGAAAAATGTTAATTATAGAAACTATTTCAATAGATAATAAAAACATGAAAATTAATGTTATTTCTGTGTTCTTTATTTTTGTACTTCGGAGGTGTTTTCCAGTCCTAAATCATTAACTACATACCAAGACATATGCGTCAGTGGTGGGGACCCAGAAGCGTCTTTCGGGAGACTGGGGTTCGATTCCCACCATGGGCGACCATCCTGACGGAGGAACTTTGGATTTCTTGTGTTGTTGGTGAATACTGGAGGAACTGGATCTTGAGACAGGTTCATTACTGTTATCTTACCACTGTCCCTCCCCCCAAAAAAACACCTAATGAATAATGAAGTAACCAGGTCCATTTCTCATGTTCCCATCGTCTCATTCCACATTCACGGACTTTGATATTGGTTATCGTTGTAAATGAATGAACATTCTGTGTAGATACTAATAATGTGACTATAGTTTACCTCAAATTTTATATGAGACTCGTCTTCCTATTGGGGAATTACCTGTAATTGACTTCAGAATCATTTGTTCATATGAGATCAGGCAAGTGCTGTTTCTCTCTCAAAACTCGTTCAATTTTTTTTCTCCCGAGTTTTGAATCTTACTTTGAGGAGACTATTTGGCCAAAAAAGCTATTCATTTCCGAGTCAGGTTTGACTATGGGAGTAATTTGGGACTACTGTACCTATAATGAAGAAAATATTTTAGTAATGCCATGATGTAGTGACATCAACCCATTTCATCATAATATAAAGAAGGTGCTCCAACTTTCATACTGATCACATGGATGGCATTTGTGGTTTCTTGCGGTCAGTTCAGAGCCAAAGGTCCAGATTGCCTGTCACGATTTAGCGGATTCCTTTGTTAACTAGATTTAGTTAAGAGTGGCTACGGTACCGGTGGCATATTTGAACTCACAAAATCTATAATTCTCGTGAAAAAACAAATGCAACTAGGTATTATATTTCTACTGAGCCGTGTATGGCATTGTTGAATATTGTTGTTCATGAATTATAAATTATAACGTTTATCATTTATTTGTTGTTCATTGTTGTTTATAGTTCGATATAAAAGCTATAGTTGCGCTACAGGCAATTGGGACGCTGGACTCGGGGACTGACCCCGGTAATATTCTATCTGTGAGACCCGAGTTGGGTCACCTGTATATTATGATAAAATAGGTTGGTCTTCGTATCATTACATCGCGGTAAGACTGTCAATATTGTTTTCCCAACAATTGAACCTTGATTTTTTTCAGACAATACATTTGAATCTTTGTGGCTATGCCTGTCCAAATAAACCAAGTGAACATACATATTTTAGTGCATGGTATGCCTGTATACAGGAAAGAAGAATGACGCTTACCAAATATCGGAACCAATATACCAGTACTATACACAAGTGGACAGCCAAACGATAAATAAATAATGGTATAGATGTGGTATTTTGGGGGTATATTATGATTACATAGTTTTAGACGACGATGTATACGATAAGAAATGCAACTGCATCTTTCAATAGTATTAAATCTTGAAAGTTGCGGTGAGAATATGTAATTATCAAAGTTCTTACAATCATTCAGTTGGTAGACGGCCGTCATCATTCGTGGATACAAGTATACGTATAATTGAAATCTTACATTTTATTTATATTCCATTGAATTATTGCTTTTATTAAAATTCAATCCCTACAATAGTGTTCTGATAATCAAAAAGTTGATTGCCATAACATAACACCTTGGTTACAACAATGTATGTGTCTTGCCTTGGGACCTGCCGTTGGCCAAGTACATACTAAACTAATTAACAAACTAAACTTGATAAAGATATACTGTATCGTGATTTAATTAATAAACGTTCAACAAATTGCAACGGGAGGAGTTGCCTATTTCACGTTGGTGGTGTGCGCTATGCTAGCCAAACTAGTTTTTGAATTGAAATTTGATTAGGCCTATAATAATTATTGACGTTTTGTGAAAACACCTACGACGAATGTATGAAGTTTTGTGAGAATTATTTTAATTAACTGACTGGGAATGTCCAACGAAAAATGTTTTTTTTCAGTCAGAAAGATTCATTCTTGCAACGAACCACTCTGTGTTTGATTATTATACTGTATATAGTCCAGTTGTATCAAAAGTTTCCAATCTTCGTGGTCAAATTATTGGTATTGCAAAGCAGCTCGTAAATAAGATGTCTCAATTTTATATGCAATGAACTGCATTATTTGGGATCACTTGGCAAATTGAATTTATTTACCTCCATAAAGTTTGATATGAATTTTTGTCGTCAGTGTTTCCATGCAAAAAGCCAATTTATTTAAATTTTTCTTCTAATTTGTTCTGAATTTTTCTTATCTGTTCAAGTTTATATTAATTGAAATGTGTAAATACTAGACATTTTATTATTTCTACTTTTTTTGCCAACCTAAGAAATTTAAGTTCTGAATTTTTAATCATACTTCACGTGCAGTCAGATGTTAGTTTAACTATACAAACCTGAACCTACTGATAGCATCATTACTCATAATATATATGATCAAAATGTCAGTGAAATTACAACAATTCTGAATTTCTAGAGTGTTAATCATGTTCTCTATATCAAATTGATATATCTTCACATTCTATTTGAGACATTTTAAATTGGTGTCATTAAGTATTTGAAAATTGTAAATAATTATTACAATTCATAAGTGCAAAAATATTTAGCAAATTTTACAAAATAGAAATAGTTAGAATTAGCTTACATCTATGTAGAAAAGGTACCGATACAAACAGCTAGCTTACCTAATAGAATAGACAGGACGTATCAAGACAGGAAACGCTGTAGTTTCATTGTTCAGATACAAATTATCTTTATCTTTGAGGTAAGCTTGTTGGTCATCTTGGTCAATTTCTTTATATCTTCATAATTATATATTATTACAATAGTTTATTTACACACATTTTCACATTACTAAAATGTAGCATGAACCTGCACTTATAACTAAGCTTGAGAAATACTCTTGAATAAGTTCAAAAATCAAAATGTTAAAAATAAAAATAGCAAGGCCTATAAAAGGGTAGTTTATGTTTGTTAGTTTGATTGAAATTCAAGTGAATAAAATACAGTGTACCGTATTTGAGTACTTTCTTCAGTATTTCAGTTAGTGAAGTTCAATCGTACACTATTACATTTAGAATCAGTAACGCTAACCATTTTCAAACACTAGTATAACGAATAGCTTGACATACCGTAATTTGATGTCATGTTTTTAATAATAATTGATAATTAATGCATAAAATACTTTGGGAATATGTAGAAAAAATGCGGCTATGTATTAATACGTGACTACACCATATTATTCAGCTTGAAACTCATAAGGGATAAGAACTTGAGAAAAATATGACGGTTCAACATATTTCAACTTGAATTACTTTCAGTTGAATTTTGCGTTTTAGATATTATACCGTCTGGAGCAATAAATATAATTTACGCATCGTTTTCTATTTCATTACTTTCTACCGAACCAACATTTTGATATAACTGATATTTCAATCGTGTGAAGGTCAATGTCAAAATAAAGATATCACAAGAAATTGTCGTCAATGCAAAAAATAATAAAATCATTCTTATCTACAAATACACAATGAAAGTTACAACAATGAATAGCATAAAATGCTGCATATTCTCTCTCACTCATCAATGAGATATTTTCCCATTCTCATTATTAATTAAGAATGCTTATTTGAGCTTATATAATATACGTATTTAAATATTCTACTAGATATCGTATTTTTCGAGCTTCATTCCCAATCATTTATTCTTTATCTACGCCTAATGCACGGGATGTAATTAGTCATGGTAGAGTGTACCCTAGTTGATGGAAGAAATGAAATCATGTTATTAAAATGGCAGTGTAGTTCAACTGTCTCAGTTTCCAATAACCAGTAGTTTTGCCTGCACTGGATTCTAGACAATCCAAAAATATCACCAGTTGTATAAATTATTCAATGTAGTTTGTCGAAAATAAACCATGTTTCATCTGTTATACTAATTTATTCGTTTTATATTTGATAAATATTATGACTATTCTATACAAACGTAACGTTTTATAAATAGTATTCATTCTGTACGATCTTATCTTTTAAAATGTTCTCACAATCAAAACATTCCGTATAATTGAGGTTTCTTTGCTTCATCCCCTTTCTATCAATTATTGCCTAATGAGATTTAAACTATCTTGAATCCTGGCCAATAGCCATTGAGTATTACTGGTATCCCAAAGGCTCGTCGTATCGCAAGGCGGTAAACGTTTTGCTTGACAAAAGCAAGCGCAAGAGCACAAACAATTATCTATTTCCATGTTGTGCTTATGTTTCCTATCCATAGATGGAGCTATCGCTGTGTAAAGGGCCAGAGAAATATTTTTACCCGTGAGATTTCACTAATAGAGTTAACATGCAGAAACCTTTTAGACATTATCGCATATTTTGAACGAAAAAAAAAACACTTTCTTTGTGTCAAATTTTATTATGTTCAACATACTACTATTATAGATTTTCTCTTATTTTATAGAAAAAGTGTCCAGGCCTATCTTAAAAAAAAGAAAATGTGTAACGAAATATCTTACTCCCAAGGTGTAATATCGTTTGCAATTGGTTCTTTTATACATTATTTATATATTTCAGTATCAACATTTCCAAATCAACTTTTCCAAATGGTACTCGTGAGTTATCGTGAGCTCTCTAAGAAAAGTAGCGTAACGTGCTTAACATCATTGAGATGTTGCTATAATTGGTCGCCTTTGCCCTTTGCGGTAAATAATAGAAGGATAATAGAACAATAATAGATCAGAATAATAGAGTAGAATAGTTCCAAATAATAGAATTATTTTGCACCCTCTCTTTGCATTTCTGTAGTTCGTCACTACTAAATTACTAACTTGTGAATGGAGTTATTGTATACAAGTACTTTTTCATCAAACAAACCAAAAAATGGTCAGTTTGTCAAGTAGCAAAGTGAAGATAAAACAAACTGATACAGACAATATCTCCACAACGTTTCAAAATGAATAACGATCAACAAGCTGTAGTTTGTTTTGAAAGATTATCCCGTTCTCAATTATTTGTGAGCCGTGAATTACGAAAGGCTTATAGCTCAAATCAAATCATTTGATTGACTGTCGGCTCAATTGTCTACAAAACACCGTGTTTTGATCGGCCGTCGTTTCAATCGTCAACGATGTCCCACAGCATGAGTGAGGCATCGGAACCGCCAACTGTTATCAAGTTCTTGTCATTGTAAAGGAACTTGACGTTGGCGACTTGAGACGTGTAGACCTTCTCTTCCGTGTATTCCGCCTTCGGACTCAAACACGGGTACCTGTGAACACAAACATGGCATATTAATATTCTGAGCGTATTTTTCACAAAACAATTCAATCTTTATATTTTCTCATGAAAATGAAAACTATAGAGTACGATATCACACCTGAATAGACGCAGGTAACCGTCCGTGTCGCCCGACACTACAAGGTCGTGGGCTGACGACCGATTGGTCGTTGAGATGAGTGATGTCATTGGATGATAGCGGTTGTTCCACATTCCTGTAACACAAACAGTGCATTCAACACACTCTGCATTGATTAACTGCATTTAAATGAATGGCATCGGGATTTTTTCCGGAGACACTATTTAGCTCATGAAGTTTAGGTATATTGACTCATTCTGTGTATGAATTAATCACGTTCTAAATTCTTTTTCCTTCAGTGTTATTTTGTGTTTTTTATATGCAAACTTTTTCATAGGAGCCAGGTTCTTGTTGGTGTTTCTAAATAGAGAAAAACGTTGCATTAAATGTGTCTACACTCGCTTTTTTACAGACACATACAAAGTGCACATAGAAGTAAAACAAATTGTCATCTCACATCCAGTGTCATTTTGTTGATTTTTATGAAAAATATTTTCAGAGGGCTAAATTGCGGTTTGTTCTTACCTGCGACCAGGAAGCCCAGCGTACAGTTGTGCGTGTACCATTTCACGTCCTTCATCGAGAGGGCACTCTTCTCCGGAGCCAGAGCTTTCACATCCCCTGGTGGCGACAGACAGAACTTCAGTCAACAAACTAACTATATACTTGATTCAGATTATCTCAAAAGAATATATTTTTGATGGTGCTTAATGACCCCACTATCAGCTAGGTCATTTCGGGTTGCAAACGAGCGTGTTAAAATGAAACGATGAAGTGATGGTACGTGAGAGGATGTTTACAAAAACCTATCTTTGTGTTCATGATTTACTTGGTTTCATTTCTTTCTAGTGCAGTGCGTTAGTTGACTGAGACACGAGGGTAGTAAAATATTATGAAAGATTTGTTTTTAATTTAGGTAACATAGGTGGATGGGGAAATTGAAGAAGCGAGAATAAGGATTGAAAGGAAACGGAAAGTACCGTAATCTGACTGTGAGTGAAATTACAACAGTAAGCTCTAGGATTCAATATATCTTGTTTAAAATATCCTCACATTCTCTCCAGAATGGCTTTCCAAAAAACTATCAACAGCTTATATAAAACACCATCTCGTAATATGGCCATCTATATGTGAAATTTCTAAATTGACCTCCATAATTTATCCAAATAGGAAATGAAAGTCATAATCTATCCAACGGTATTTTTGAAACATCAAAAACATACATAATAAAACAACAAGAAACAACAAAAATCATCATAATATTTTAAATGTATCAAAATTGATACTTTTGCTCGGCACGGCAGTATACTCACAGAAGCAGAGGTCGTAGTCTGCGGTGACGGTCTGCAAGTAATTGCCGTCGATGCTCCAGTCGAGGTGAGTCAGCGGCTGCGTGCCGCGGATCTTGCTCGACTTCTTGTACGTGAAACCGTCGCGGCTCACGCGGAACAAGTATATGCTTCCATTTTGCGAGCCGATCGCGATCATGTCGCCAGCTGAGATAAACATTCACAAACTACTTGTAGTATATATATTTTTTTATTCAACATGAATTAATGAATGAAGGTTCAAAGGCGCTTATACAATCATTGTTTCCCAATTAAGCCAAAGGATGGATTAATAGGACCGTTTAAAGGAGGCACTTCTTAGTTTTCGATCTTCGAGGAGGTCTTGTCATCAAATATAAAGAATTATGAGTAGACTATTTGAAGGGAAAATAAAATAATTAACTCTGACAACAACTGATCAACAATTTTTATCTGAACTTTAGCTTATCCAAGGTGAATATATAATATATAATATATATATAATAATATATTATATATATAATAATATATAATATATATATAATATATAATGATATATATATATATAATATATAATGAATCTCCTGATTTTTCTGCTGCTGATATCATGTTATATTTATAACTTTTGTAGATGTGCATGAGGCACGATGTTCTGTATATCTTTGTTACACATTGAAAATATTCTTGAAATCTTCAGTTTTGTACAAAGTGTTTGTTAGTGTATCCGAAGGATAGTAATTGACAAATGGGAATGAATAATAAATGCAACGTTACATACTTGGATTATATGCAAGGCAACTCAGCGGCGATCCGCACACTCGCACGGTAGAAGCAGGTGCGCCACTTTCCGCATTCAGCACCACTAAATGTCCCTCGATGCTGCCAGTTGCTAGCGCCACTCCGAACGGATGGAAACTTAGAGAGACGCATTCGTACGCAATCTAGAAGAATGAGATGAGTATGGTTAAACTCGTGACAAGTATTCCGGTGGAAATTTTTATTTATTGAATCAATTAATTATGTAATTAGTTTATTTTTATTTCACTACATATTTTATCATACTTCATACAATAGTCACATGAGTATTCGAGCTCCCAGTGAGATTATCTCGTAGAGGAGTGAATAAAATAAAATAATTATCGTGTATCTGTCGTGTCTTCTGAGGAATGAAGAAAATGAGAAAAATGTTGCGTAAAAATACTGTGAAGATATATTATTTGTTATCCAATTGTTATCAACGACAGCTTTTGAGATTTTTGAGACCTCATTAAAATATCAACAATCTTTTATGTAGTTTGTTTGTAGTTTGTAGTTTGTTAGTTGTATGTAGTTTGTAGTTTGTTTTTGTCTGTGTAATTCAACAGTCAACAATCAACAATTAAAAATCAACAAGAAAAGCTTATGCTTGTTCAAGCATAATTCAATTTATTTTGTTCGTTTTGTTTTTATAATTTATTCAATTCAATTCATAAATACTCTCTTGACTGTTTTTATATTGTATTAATCAATTATGTAAAATCTATGGTTTTTATATTAAATACAGTTTTCAAATTACGGGAAGAGTTTTTATATCTCGCAATTTCTTCTAGGTGCATCAATAAATCATTAAATTATTGAAAAAAACAATTAGAGAACCAATTAAAGACACAAAAGTGACAAACAAACAACAAACTGTTCACCTGTGTGTTCCATATGAGCTTGTTCCTCCGCCACATCGCGACGTACTTATCGTGCCCAGCCGTTGCGAATACCTCGTCGTCGGGATGCACTGCCAAGCCCCAGAGCTGTCGACCGTGGCCGAACACGATCTGGTTGAACCTGCGCTGTAACGAACCCTCCAGGATATTGTTCCGGGTCGTTCCCACGTAGATGTTCCCGTCATTACGGCCGGGACGTTGCGGGTACAGGCTGCGGACCCCGCCTGCCGATTCTGGAAGCTGGAATGTGACGGGATATATCAATCGCAGTTGGAAAATTGACAATAAGAGCGGTAAAGCGTTTGACCTGCTTTTGCTAGTGAGGCATGATCAAGATGAGCATGGGGAGGAGGGAGGGGGGAGAATGTACTATAGGCTATGAATAGATTAACTCGCTGAACTCATTTTGATGTGAAATAAATGCCGTTAGTTTACTAGCACACACTTTTGAGATATTCAAAATTTTCTATTTCTCACGAGTTGATTGAAAATATTCATATGGGTTTCTGCCAACATGAAAGTATTGTACGGTACTTTTAATTTAAAAACTGCAGATTTTTTTCTCATTCGAACGCTGTTCTGGGGTTAATCCCCTTTTTTGACCTGACGAAATATCATATTGGCATCTGAAGAATTACGGGCATGGAAGTTTTCGACGTAAAAATTTGAGCGCTGACGACCTCTTAAATAAAGTCATATTGAATTCATAGAACTGGACTAACAAAGTAGCTTAGTTGCTGACGCCTCGCTTCATCAGATTCGGGAGGTGAGGGGCATATAGGTGATTATCCCCACCACTATCATCTTCACAGTTTCTCTGTGGTTTTCCTCTGATGTCTTGGCTAATGCCAGGATGGTTTCCACAATATTGGCCACGACTGCTTCCTTTCCAGTGTCCTTCTCATTACAAAAGAAACCTTCATATCACAATCCCATCGTCTCATTAATTATTTATTCGATGCTCATAGATCTTAGTTACTGCTACAGTGTATTGTTGAACCCAATATGGATAAAAAAAAAAATGACGTTTCAATAAATTCAAATATTACATTCGAAAACTCAAATCAAAAGATAATCCAGTACTATTAGTTATGATCAAAATTATAGATGAGGTAGAACTATCGAGACTCGGTAAAGAAATGGTGATTAATTATTCGTTACCTTTGTTTCTGTGATTTTCTTGTAGTTCTGCAACGAGTCCCAAGCGATAATTTTACGATCTTTCTCGCCGCCGGAAAGAAGAGTTCCTTCAGATAACATGACGAGCGAGCTGATGCCTTTGTTGTGAGCCTGCAATGAATATTATTCAACAGTTTCAGTCCTCTGTTGAAATTAGTTTTGCAATCTGATTTATATAATTAATTTGATCCAGTAATCATTGACTTCATTTTGATTGCCGAGTAGAAATATGTAGATTATTTCAGATACAATTTGATAATCAGCATGGAGTAATTGATGCAGTACAGTATAGCATCTCTTTTGTGAGTTTCTCTTTGGCGCATTTACAAGGGTAGCTTCTTAAGATCCATTTCTTCTATCCCTACCATAATGAATTAATTATGTTAGGGCCTACTTCATATTAAATTTTCAACGTAGCAAGGTTTTTATTCTAATAATTTTTTTTCTCCGGTTCAGTGAAAAATGTACCATCTTCAAACATGTTTCACTGTAATCGAATACATGTATCATGATACCAGCTTAGAAAAGTTAGTATAGAAAGTGTGTAAAAAGTTAAGTTCGTATATTAGTAACTACATGTAGTAAGAATTTTCAATTTGCCATGAGCGGAACTCTGTTGACCAAAAGCGTACAAAAAATATTGTCGTCATACTCCTTCATTGGATGATATTCGCACAAATTGAAAATACATATCGATGTATTGAATAAATCGGCAAATATCGATTATCTGTCAAATGATTATTATAGCCTATCATACAATATTATATATGATTATCATATGATCATCTGTTATTATGTGATTAAACTGTCAATCTTAATTTGAACCAAAATGCTGTAATTAAAAATTATTATTGTTTGCTCAACGAGCCAAAAAGCTTATTACTGGAAAGAGTGACAACGCAATGTTAAACTAATGGCTCCTTAAATAGGGCGATAGTAGTTTTGCGGGTGATTATTAAATGAAATATTTTCAGAAAACGGCCTCGGCTGCTCAGCAGATATCAAAGAATAGTAGAATATCTGCAACTTGATATTTACAAGAATATGATTTTATCTTAATTCAGAGTCACAAATTTATAATATTTAGAAAAATACAGTACAAAGAGTATTTTAATACATCGTTTAGCTATTTTTAGCATTCAGCACTTGTAATGATACGTGTAAAGCTGACCTTCCATGAACGTCCGGCGGTTTCGCTAAGCGGAACGCGAAAAAGTTGGGCCCAGCTCAACATTAGGATACCGCGCCACTCTCGTCGCTGATTGGTCGTTTTTCCAATATGGCGGCTAAAGCGAATTCACTAAGCGAAATTCGGCAAATTCCGCGTTCATGGAAAGCCAGCTTAAGCTTGGCTGAAAGACACACCATCTGGAAGGCAGTGATGTGACTATGCTGCCCTCAAGTGGTTATTAATCAAAACAATACATAGGGACAAGGTCATCTATGCTTGTAACTACAGCCTGCAACGACCCCAGCAACAGCCAGATTATTTGGGGTTAAGAACGAACAGATGTCCTCACCTCAAACTCCATGCGCACAAAGTATGCACCCTCGCTGTCGACGGAGTAAACTGTGATGAAGCCGTCAAGGTCTCCCGTTACCACGTCGCCATCTTGCTCGAACTGGATGCTGGTCACGTGCGTTCGAGACGGCTGAAATAGGGAGCATGGTAATCAATTTGGTTTGGATCTGGTTTAACAAATTAAAAATTTGTTAATTGAGCGATAATGAACGGATCAATTTATTCATCACCCTCAGTTATTTATTCTTTTTTTAAAACTTAACCAACAATCAGAGCCGGTTGTACTAAGTGATGATTTGTGAATTGGAAACGTAAACTGAAAATGATCAAATTAACTCATCACCCTTGGTTACCCTTGTTATTTTTGTACCTTAAGTGATGATTAATTTATTCATATTTAATCAAACATAAGCACAAAGTTTGATGAAAGTTGGCAAGTATATATGTCATCATCTCACTTTATAATGTACAACTTTGAGGCGCAATTGGTTTATACCGTTTTAAGAGAAAAAATTGAAACCCTCATGAGAAAAACCCAGAAAGGGAAATTTGGAGATTTTTTAAAAAATAAATTCAAATTTTCACAGAAATTCAGCATGAAAATTATAGGCCTACACATTATTCCAAAGTGCCGTCTCACATAAATCGGATCACCCGTTTTGAAGCCAAATTGAAATAAAGTTTTTTACATCAATTGAAGCTATTAAGAAGATCAGCTGGTAAAACGAATTAGATTGTTGATCTAATTGTTGGAAAGAGTTGAAAAATCCAGTTATATATATTACTTTCATTACATTTCATATATATATTGTTGGAGCAAGCAAAATGTAACTCAAAGGTTGGCACCATTTGTCGTGTATTGACTTGTGCTGCCCCTAGTGTTGAGCTTATAATAAAAACAGTTCGTCACTAACAGTCAACATGTGTGGAGTTATTTCGTCAACAAGCCTACAAATATTCCTGCATTTCTAGGATACATTCATATGCAATCACCTTCATATTAACTAAATACTAACAGGTTATGGGCCCAGGTGCGCAGTGAAGTGTTTAGCGTGTGAAATCTGTGGGGATTAGGCAGATAAAGTCGGAGGACAATCTAGGCCTAGGACGGCACGTTGACGAAAGCTGTGTTGCTGTGTGTGGTTTCCCAACGAACTCGGGAGAGGAGAAGATGGCAACAAGAGACAACAACGATGGTGGTTTGGGCCACGATGTTAGCTTTAGCATTCCTAAACTAACTATGCACAATTACAATGCATGGATGGTGCGAGTCAAGTCGGAAATGTTGCTGCGGGATTGTTGGGAGGCTATCTGCGGATATGAAAACATTCCTAATGGTCAAATATCTCAGCAAGACACGAGGAAAAGAACCAGGGACAATCTAACGGCGTTATCCCTCATCTTAAGATCGGTAAGTGATGATCTGATAACTGATGTTATGGATTGCGAGATAGCTTCTGTTGCGTGGGAGACGCTTGATAAGCTATGCAATGACAACTCCCTGTATGGGTCCATGTTGAAGCTGAGAGAGCTAACGCATCTAGAGAAGACGGATGACGTCAGCGTGACTGAATATTGCTGCAAAATTGTAAATCTGAATCGTGTGTTGAAGAAGAATAACATCGAATTTACAGATAAACAATTAGCAGGAATTTGTCTAACAGGACTACCTAACACCTATGAAATTCTTATTAAGACCCTCACCTCACAATCCAGAGAGTTGACCATGGCTGTGGTGAAGAAGCAGTTGCTGGAAGATGAGCAAGAGAGGAAGCGAAATGGTGAAGAAAATAGTCAACACCAAGCTTTGAAGATTTCATGGAGAGGTCAGTCACAACAAACTAGAAAGAAGCAAGATAGTAGGGCTAGGCCTAGATATGATACTGCTGAGGAACTATCACAGGAGGAGGGATCGAAGCCTAAGCCTGGTAAAGGCAAACCACGCAAGTTTTGGTGCTTTGCCTGTGGGGGAGAAGGGCATATAGCTGTGAGATGTCCTAAACGTGAGAAATCGGAGGAAAATATGGGAGAATCAAAGAAAGCATCTGTTGTCACCAGGGAGCATGTATCTTTATGTGCCAAGAGAAATGTTCCAAACAATGGAGGAGTTTGGTTGCTCGACAGTGGTGCCTCAGACCATATGACACATCGAAGAGACCTCATTCAAGATTTCAAGGAGATGCAGGGTGAAGTTGAAGTGGGAGACGGTGCTCCGCTAAAGATCGCAGGAAAAGGGAGAGTTACTCTTCAAATGTCTGATGAATGTGGAGGTAAAGACATTGAATTCAAAGAAGTGTTACTCGTGCCTGAACTCCAGGATAATTTGATATCCCAAGGACAGATTGAAGAAAAAGGCGTAAAGATTGAAGCCTTTCAAGGAATATCAAAAATCCTGATGGGAGACAAGATATGTTTCCAAGCACACCGAGTGTCAAGGCTTTACTATGTGACAACATTGGGTGGAGTCTCAACCAAAGAAATCGAAGAAGAATATAGAACAAAGAAGATCAAAGTGTCGAGAGTATCTCGCTCCACCTGGCACAGTCGACTAGGTCATCCAAATAAAAAGGCACTAATGAAGCTAGATGTCTTACAGGAGTTGACGGAGAAGGAAAGCAAGGGAGAAGACGAAGACTGCATACCGTGCATTGCCGGGAAGATGAAACGTGACAAGTTCCCAGTGGACGGAGGAGAAAAAGCTAAGGAGGTGCTAGACCGCATTCACTCTGATGTGATGGGACCAATAACTCCTGCGTCAAAGGGGCACAAGAGGTTCATTGTAACTTTCATTGACGAAACCTCCAGGTATGTGTCTGCGATTCCCATATCAAGAAAGAGTGATGCTTTGTTGGAGTTCAAGAAATACAAGGAGAGGGTAGAAATATTTCATGAGAAGAAGATAAAGGAACTTCAGACAGATCAAGGTGGGGAATATGTAGGCGGAGACTTCAAGAAATATTTAGAGGAGAGTGGAATATTGCACAGGAAGTCCATCACCTACACGCCACAACAAAATGGCCTAGCCGAGCGAACTAACCTCACTATCAGCAACGTCATCAGGTGCTTAATCATCGAAGCCGGAGTGCCTGCTTCCTTCTGGGCGGAGGCTCTCATGACAGCCTGCTATGTGCGTAACAGGTGCCCTTCAACGCCACTAAGCTTCCGCACACCGTTAGGAGTATGGATGGGCAGAAATCTACAGAGGAGTGATTATGAGCACATCAGAAAATTTGGCTGTGAGGTATGGGCATGGATTCCAAATGTTCAACGAACCGGAAAGCTGGGGCCCAGAGCACGGGCATGTGTGCTACTTGGATACGACGAAGGCATTAAGGGCTACCGTCTGTGGGACATTGAGAAGAAGAGGATAACAAGCAGTAGAGATGTGAAGTTCCGGGAACACATCTTTCCCTTTAAGTCTGCGGAACACCCCAAGACACAGTCAGTGAGGGATGCGGAGGTGCAATTCTCAATAGAAAAGAGGCCAGTCCAAGGAGAGATGCTAGATGAAGGAGAGGTGCCAATCCAAGGAGAAGTGCCAGATGAAGGAGAGGTGCCAATCCAAGGACAGATGCCAGTCCAAGGAGAAGTGGCAGATGCAGGGGAGGTGCCAGTCCAAGCAGAGGCGCCAGTCCAAGCAGAGGCGGTCCGGGGAGAGGTGCCAGTCCAAACAGAGGCGGTCCGGGGGGAGGTGCCAGTCCAAGCAGAGGCGGTCCGGGAGGTGGTGCCAATCCAAGCAGAGGCGGTCCGGGAGGTGGTGCCAGTCCAAGCAGAGGCGGTCCGGGAGGTGGTGCCAGTCCAAGCAGAGGCGGTCCGGGAGGTGGTGCCAGTCCAAGCAGAGGCGGTCCGGGGGGAGGTGCCAGTCCAAGCGGAGGCGGAGCCGTACGTCTCGGGTCAACCACCAGTGAGACGATCTGACAGGAGGAGGGTGCCCAGGACGTGTCCATGCTGTAACATGTTAAGGTGCAAGAGGAAAGAGGCCATGGACATTGTGATACCCGTGACTGCAGAGGAGGCGCTAAGCGGATCCCATGTAGAGAAGTGGAGAGATGCCATGCTAGAGGAGCTTAGAAACATGGAAGCCCAATCTACTTGGGAAATTGTAAAGAGACAAAATGGGTGTAATGTAATAGGAAGTAGGTGGGTGTTTGCCTTGAAGAAAGTAGAGGGCAAAGTTGTTAGATTTAAGGCTAGACTGGTAGCACAGGGCTTCAGACAAATGTATGGTATAGATTATCATGAAACCTTTAGCCCAGTGGTACAGAGAAAGACCCTTAGGATCCTCATGGCCATAGCTATCGAAAACGATTGGGAGATGGTCCATCTTGATGTAGTTGGGGCTTATCTGAACAGTGATTTGGATACTGTCATTTACATGGAGCAACCACCGGGCTTTGCGTCATGTGACGCAGATAGGTTTGTCTGTAAACTCAAAAAGAGCATTTACGGTCTGAAACAGGCAGGGAGGAACTGGAATCATCACTTGCATGGTATTTTAACTAGACTAGGGTTTACCCAAAGTGTTAAGGATACTTGTGTTTATGTAAGAACAGGCGTGATCATCGCAGTGTATGTAGATGATTTCCTGTTAGTTGGAACAAGAGCTCCGGTAGACCAGGCAAAGAAAGATCTTTCCGATTGTATGCAGATAAAGGATTTGGGTGATGTTACAAATCTGCTATCAATGACAATTAAAAGACCTTCCAGGGGAGAATTGAATGTAAATCAACAGTCTTACGTAGACGAGATATTGGAAGAGTTTTCTATGTTGGATTGTAGGAGCCTAAGTACGCCACTAGAAGTGGGAGTCATGAATGTAGACAGGTGTGAGAGTGATACTTTCGATCAACACATTTACAGGAAGGCTGTTGGATGTTTATTGTATGTAGCAGGAAATACAAGAGCAGACATAGCAAATGCGGTTTGTTTAGTAAGCCAGTTCTGCGAGAATCCAGTTAAAGGAGATTGGGTGAATGTTAAACACATTCTTCAGTATTTGAAAGGGACGAAAGGCTACAGCCTGAATTACCACAAGACGGGGAAACCCGTCGAAGTGTATACTGACTCTGATTGGGCTAATAATAAAATAGATGCCAAGTCTATCTCTGGTTATGTGTTCATCTTGGCAGGAGCTGCAATATGTTGGCGTAGCAAGAAACAAAGGTGTGTTGCTACTTCCACGACTCACGCAGAGTATGTAGCAATGTATGAATGTGTCGCTGAATTTGAGTGGTTGAGAGACTTCCTACATGAGTTGGGACAGGATAAATTTGTACCTAAGCCATGCAGCATTCATGCAGATAATATGGGTGCAATTTGTATTGCAGATTCTAATGCAATTAATGATAGAAGTAAGCATATCAATGTTAAATATCACTACAACAGGGAACTGGTGAAAAATGGGGAGATAACATTTGTGTATGTTCAATCTAATGAGAATGTAGCTGATATCCTTACAAAACCTCTAACTGGGCCCAAGACGAAAGACTTGGCCAACAAATTGGGGATCTACATGTAGTAGAATTGAGCCTTTGAAATTTTGATTGTGACATTTTGAGGAGAGGTGTTGGAGCAAGCAAAATGTAACTCAAAGGTTGGCACCATTTGTCGTGTATTGACTTGTGCTGCCCCTAGTGTTGAGCTTATAATAAAAACAGTTCGTCACTAACAGTCAACATGTGTGGAGTTATTTCGTCAACAAGCCTACAAATATTCCTGCATTTCTAGGATACATTCATATGCAATCACCTTCATATTAACTAAATACTAACATATATTTCTTTCATCGTACAGTAAATATATGCTGCTCTTCCCTAGTAATAAAATATTGAAGTGATGTAAGTTGAACGGACGTTTACAAAAACCCAACGCTTTCACAGGATTCACTAACCCATGCCCGTATAAACATAACCCATGCCCGTATAAACACAACCCATGCCCGTATAAACATAACCCATGGCCGTATAAACCTAACCCATGCCCGTATAAAGTATATTCTGTGTAATATCAATCATAAACGTGGGCCTATAATTCTGATATAGGCCTACTTACGGGTTTGATAATGTCTGTCCGTTCAAAGAAGCCGTCTTTACGTCGTGTCCAGAACGTGAGGTGACCTTTCCCGTGCGTTATCAAGAGGTTGTCGTCGAGCGGATGGAACGCGGCTCCAGACACGTCGTCATGGAGCGTCTGGAAACAGAATTAAACATCAGGTTTGTTACTCGATGTAAAAACTCATATAAATTATCTTTCACATTACGTTGATAATTAATTAAAAAGAAGAACTACGAGTACGTGAGTAATCTTATATATATTCTATAATTTTTAAGAATGAGCAAAGCAAAAACTCAATTCATCATACTCGATGAAAAATAACATTTTTTTCGCGCTCCACAGGTTAAACACAAGTTCACACTCAGGTGAAACTTGGCATACACGAGTGTCCTCATCCAATCCGATACTGTCTAGTTCTGAGGCGCACACCACTTCTGAGAAAACTTATTTTGAAGTTATTACAAAACCCATAAGAATAATTCTGAGGAGCAAGTTCGGAAAGAATATTTCGTCTGAATAAATTCAAATTTTCATGGAATTTTAATATAACAATGATTTCGAATTTTCACATGAATCGAATGAGCTGTTTTGATCAGAAAAAAATGATGTCATCTTTTTATATCAATGAAAGCAATAAGGAAACTATCAGGAATCTAAGCAACAAGTATCACCAATTAATTTACAACAAATAGAATGAGTGATGAATAAAACAGGAAGGCACGTAGCTGTTTGGAACTCAAGGTGCATATTTAGCTTTCCATTACATTTCATATAAATATGTCTATATCGCTCATCCAACAATACATACGGTCTGTTGCGTTTTCCTAGTGCATACAATTCTTAACTCCTTATCAGAGCTATCATGTTGGTAAACCATATTAATGTTTGTTTTATTATTGGATTGTTGTAAAGCTAGTCACTAGTGCTAGCTAGTAGTTAACCCAACCATGCATTATTCACGTTATTACCGTATAATATGCTTGTCAACTTATACTGCAGTCTCGTCTAGACCAGTCAGTGGAATAATAATAATAAGCAGTCGTCTTGATGGACTATAGGCAACATGCATGCGTTTTTAATCTACATAAAATGAATAATATTTTCATCAGATTCGATGAAGTAGCAGTCAAAAGAGTTTGAAAAAATAGAAGGCCGATTAACAAACGGAAATGAGAATAAACTCAACTTGGCTGTTTCTGTGTTTTTTGGGCAGAACAAAAAATATAGTCTATCAAAAAACAACCAAGAACAACTTGTTTATTTAGATTAGATTAGATTATTTTATTGTTTCAAATTGAACCATAAAATGATATAAGAACAGTCAGACACTGAAAATAACTACATTTTTACTAAAAACATATGTCCGTCAAATACACTTTGAGTTCACAATTGAAATATTTATGATTTTCACCAAAGTCCTTCATTTGCCGTAATCGTTCTGGAAGTGCATCATAAAGTTTGCACCCAGAATACATTGGTCCCTTGGCAAACAAGCATAGTCTATGACATTCTACAACAAATAGATTCTTCCCACGGGTATTGTGTGTATGCATAATTGCATTTATTAAAGCATTGTTATTAACATATTAACAGCATACATAATCAGATTGAAAATGTATAAGCTATGTTAATGTTAATCTTATCAATTTGATCCAAGTGACCGTTAACTTCTCTCATTGTTGTCAATTTGTGATCCAAATCCAATTGAATTGATGTAAAATTAGGAGCACGATGTTTGGAGTTTGCAAACATTTTGATTGGTTATTCACTGTTTCTAACTTTAATATTGACTATTTACTTTACTATGTATTACTATGTATCATTTTTTTAACTCTAATTTTAATTTTAGCGTAGCTTCAGTCATGACGAATCCTGTATTGATACATTGTAATAATCGAATGGAGAATAAATAAATTAAGTAATTGATAATTCCTTACTCTTGTTGTGAATGGGAACGTAAAATATCATTGGGCAAACCTTGCTGTTAAAGTCCAGTCAGCCTTTATCTGAGAGTTAGTGGAAACGAATAGCATGTGGATAACCATGGTGATAACAATTTTAAACTGCCAGTTAGAGCTACTCCCACGTTTGTAATACTCAAGGTGAATATCAGTTTTTGGTGATCACTTTCGACATGTAAGAACATTAAAATTATTTCAAACTTTACAATTTGCAATACCTAGAGATATATACCGGGTATACAAATTACAACTATTCAACCCACATTGTACAGTTCCATCAGTAATACACTCAGCTAAACTCAGTACATTTCATTTAGTTATTAGTTTTTCAGTTCATGCACATGCCTACCCTCAAAATATCTATTCTTTTACTGAATTAAAATGTTCATATTTTGAGTCTTTCAAAAGTTGACACTATACTGACAATCAATGTCAAACAATCGGTGTAACATTTGTACGAAGTAATATATAAAATGTATTTAATTATTTGGTTGATTGTCTATACCACGTGACTCTGGTTGCCATGACAACAAGGAAGTAATGTCTGTCACGTGACAGTGTAGGCCTATAAAGTATAATGCCTCTGACCTGAGAATGGTAACAAGGTCCATTAGCATATATTCAATAAACGAAACGGAAATTTCTTATTTCTCATTTCGACTGTGTATATATGAGTGATTTATCTTCTCCCTCTTTCTCGCATTCTAGCTCTCTCTCTCTCTCTCTCTCTCTCTCTCATTCTCTCTTTCTCTTGACTTCTCATTCTATTTCTCTTTCTCAAACCCTTTCAAATCGCTAACAAATTACGTTCTTTTCAATGTAAATGTGGTTGAATAATTTGATTTTGTTTATTACCCCAACAATGTGAATTTATCATAACCATTCGAATTGAAAACGAAATTTTAAGACTCTCAGGACTCAGGACCATGGTCACTGTGCTTATAATCAACCAAAATCTATGAATCACTGTCATCAAAATATTTATCACAGTTATAATGATCATAATATATATATATATATATATATATATATATATATATATATATATATATATATATATATATATATATTCAAATTGACTGAAACTGGGCTGTTTTTTAATCGTGATATATTTATTTAAACTGACCAACGTTTCAACGAGATTGGTCTCGTCCTCATCAGGGTCCAAACTAACAAACTATATATATATATATATATATATATATATATATATATATATATATATATATATATATATATATATATATATTTATATATATATATATATATATATATATATATATATATATATATATTTATATATATATATATATATATATATATATATATATATATATATGGTTTCACGTAGGCTTAAGGGACTCATATTATGAGAATAAATTATTTCTGGGTGTTTTCAGTCGTTTCTTCAAATAATTTTTTAAATAATATTTAAATAAATATTTTTTGAAAAAACGAATGAAAACACCCAGACATAATGTATTCTCATATATATATATATATATATATATATATATATATATATATATATATATATATATATATATATATATATATATATATAATATATATATATATATATATATATATATATATATATATATATATATATATATAATATATATATATATATATATATATATATATATATATATATATATATGTATGTATATATATATATATATATATATATATATATATATATATATATATATATGAGAATAAATTATTTCTGGGTGTTTTCAGTCGTTTCTTCAAATAATTTTTTAAATAATATTTAAATAAATATTTTTTGAAAAAACGAATGAAAACACCCAGACATAATGTATTCTCATATATATATATATATATATATATATATATATATATATATATATATATATATATATATATATATATATATAATATATATATATATATATATATATATATATATATATATATATATATATATATAATATATATATATATATATATATATATATATATATATATATATATGTATGTATATATATATATATATATATATATATATATATATATATATATATATATATATATATATATATATATAAATATGTATGTATATATATATATTTATATATATATACATATATATATATATATATATATATATATATATATATATATATATATATATATATATATATATATATATATATATATACATACACATACACATTTAAACAGTTTTAAAAATCATATAATTATAATAACCTACTGGTGGTCAACCAGGAAGCTATTGAAATCACATGACCCAACAGCTGGGACAGCTGGGAGATGTTGATCAGGCAGTACAATTTCCTGTCAATTTGGGGTGTGATCCACAAGTCTAGAAATGTGTGACTGTACGAAAGATATCAACAAATAAAACTGTTCAAGAAGATCTTCCTCTCTGGCGTAATGTGTAGCGCGTCAGACCGGCAATCTGGAGATCCGGGTTCATGTCCCGGGGGAGGTCGCAATTTTTAAACAGTTTTAAAAATCATATAATTATAATAACCTACTGGTGGTCAACCAGGAAGCTATTGAAATCATATATATATATATATATATATATATATATATATATATATATATATATATATATATATATATATATATATATATATATATATATATATAGGCTCGATGTTATAAATGGTAAAAAAGCGATATCATTGAGCTCAACACAAATATAAGTTTTCAAAATGATTAAATTTATTTGTCCATCAGAATGATTTCTGATGTAATGTCAGAAATGATTGTGCATTCATTGTTCTCATCTCGTTTGGGCAACTTAAGTTTAAAGATAAAATATATAAGAAATAAAATATAGATATTTCATCACGTAGTACGGTTTATGGCGGTCCTAAACCACATTAAATAATAATCATACTAAATATTTCAGATAAAAGACCTTTATTTCATCACGTTGTACGGCTTATGGCGGTCCTAAACCACATTACATAATGACCATACTGAATATCTAACGTGACCGTATTATTATAACGAGTAATAAACGCAAGTAGGCCTATATTAAGTTATGTAATACTTTCGATTAAAACTTTCCCACCTGAGATAATCTATCAAATTAGAGCACTGAGAAATGAGCGCAATTCTTAATAAAAAAGACAAACATATAATAAAGCTATTATTTAAATACAATACACCATCATATAATATAACGCCATTTCCCTCGATAAGAAACTTTTTCCTATACATTATGTTAATTCAAGTTTCAATATCATTCCTTGCTGCAATTCCCGAGCGACCGTCTCCCGTATCTAGAACCATTAACGTTCAAGTGTTTCGGTTCGTCTTTTGAGATTTTTATAATCAGTTTCCATATTTTGCCGCTAGTACTTCCGATGGCGCTGCATGCGATAGTGGCCGGTCAGCTTCCGGTTGTAAGGGAAGCATGCGATGAGATTATTATCTTTAGGGGTTGGTTTTAAAACTCGTCGATAACAAGTTAGGGGATGAATTCTTTGACCTCGAGCCAAAGGTGACGAATGTTTGTAGAAAAGTGATTCATTATTATAATCATATAGATGATTATTGTTTGCTTAACGGACCCCACAAACAGTTGAGCTATTTGGGGATACGGGTGAGTTGGTGATGATGAAACTATGAAGTAATGATAAGTGAAAGAAATTTTTCAAAACTCATGCCTTATGCGGGACTCGAACTCACGTCTAACGGTGTCTTCAGTTTCTAAAGCGGTGCCTTACGTGACTGAGCAACAGAAAATGGGGGGGGGGGGGGGGAGAAACCCCAAATATACAGTCATAACGTGTAAACGGTGTGCAGTTTTATGACGTGGTTATTTTTCATTTATCTAGATAAGATGAAAGATAAGCTCAAAAAATCTAGATGAAAGATATTATTATTATTATTTAATAATATTTATAATAATAATATTATTTGAAAGTACAATTGTGTAACTCGTACACGGTGGCACAGTAAAATAACAACATCTGTTTACCACATTAACTTAATTCATTAGTATCCCCTCTTTCTCACTTTCACATTCCACAACCCTTCTCTTGAATTTACCCAAACTCGCTTCTTTTACTATGTCCTCCTCCAAATCATTCCATTTAATTCCTGTCATTATCAAAAAATAAAACCTGCCAACATTTCTTCTATATCTTTCAATTACTACCCTCTCCCCGTGATCACCTCTTATAGAACGTTCTAAACTTTGTCTCATAACTCATTCCCCAAGCTCCTCCCAACCACCCTCTCCTTGGTACGTTCTATAAAAGTTGCATAGTCTGTCTACCTTTCTTCTTGCCTCGAGTGACAACCAAATAAATAAATAAAGATATAAATATAAGATATAAATATAGATATAAATATAGAAAATAATTCTACAGATTATTTTTTATAGATGGAAGATAATTTTTGAAAACTTGGTATTCCAGCCCGCGAAGAATTTGCTATTATTGTACAAATTATTTTTAGGGCAACTAGATTTCGTAGAGTTCGCAGCAAAAATATCGTATGAACTAAAAAAGTGATCTAGATAAGGGCTATCAAATAACGAAATTATTAATCCTACAAAATGATGACGATAACATATAAAAAACACTTGATTTGATCAGATAATACAAATTATCCAAATAAGTTATAGCACTAACGGCTTGTAACTTCGTCTTTTTGAACAACAATAACCCTTGAACTGACTGGTTTGATATTCACAGTTTGTTAAATGAGTTACGTTATAATTACTCATTTCCTTCGAAGTGATAAGATCGCCCTTGTGGTGCCACTTCCAAACGACCCTACCTTTTCATTCTCAGCCTCAACTGGGGAAAACCAACTTGTGCCAAAAGTTTTAGAAGTTAATAAAAAAAGTACACAATACCTAACAAGGGTAATAATATTGTAATATTTTCACCTTGCATGTCAATTATTACAATATTCCTAACAACGCGTTATCAGATCGTTTTTTTTATAACAATGTGTGTTTCAATACATAAATATAATGCTATTCTGACATTAATAACCCACAATGATAGAGCATATACAATATCACAAGGTATAAAGGAAGTTCATTACAATTTGACATACTTCAAGTATCAAATTCCAAGGTTTCTATGCTTTGAATACATTCCATGTTAGTCCTATTCATTTTCCTCATTCATTATTCATCAGCTCAAGAAGTGAAATGATATATCTCCTTTCTTTAGGAATCAGAATAATAGGTAATAAGCACGAAATGTTTTAATTGTTTTATATAATAACAGAGCGCTGTTAAAACCGTTTTTGTTTGCTGATTGCAATGGAAAGTGATTTTTATTCGTATTTTATTTGAAGGCTGTACTGGCGGTGCCATGTTTGTTAGGTTACCATAGCAACTGGGAAAATTGGTAAAATCAAATTAATATACCGTCGTTGTGATTGAATAATATAATTTTGAGGATATTATTGTTAATTTATTACAACAATATCTGATATTAAGTGGAAGAAGTCTTTATGGAGATCTGTTTGTCAGACCATATATTATAATACACCTTATCGAGATCCTTTACTCCTGCGGAAAATAGCGACAATGCTCGTTTCGATCTTGGCGGCCATATTGGATCTTTACAAATGGGTTATAGGCTTCTGTCAAGTAACAAATGACAAACAATCGTTACCATAGCAATACAGCGAATTGGTGGACTACCAAACATTCTGATTGGTTAATTCCAACTGGTGGACATTGTTGGCTGTCTCTTGCAACAATGGGTGACGGCACTTGAAAGAAGCCTATGGAAGGAATTGACGACTCGAAATGGGCGTGGCTTCACTGGTTGTTCAGTTGGATCTATATCATTTGTGGTCATTTGAAGATACCCTGATTGGATATTTGAATTTCACTACAGTTACAACAACCCATGTTGATTGGACGGTATGATTTGTGACGTCAAGGAGGCGGAGACTGCGAGTCGTCAATGGCTTCAAAAATGTCTAATATGGCGGAAACTTCCCGGTTTGCAAACCGGTGCGAAGCTATTGCTGAGACACAAATATGTACGCCTTCTAAACGTTGAGTAACGTATCTCGGTATCGGGCTACCATAGCAACTAGAAATGTTTGGTCTAAACAAATGAATACTGGAGTTGTGTTGCAAAATACAATTCTTGACACATTGTTGTTCACTTATTACAACTATGAGTGACATCACTTGAAAGAGCAAGCCCTATCTACTGATACATCTGTGTGTACATTTCAACTCATGATGTTGCTGTTGTTGTTGTTGTTGTTTTTGACTTACCGCCACTTTGCCCAGCAGATGTCCCCACTGCCATTGCCAAACCGACAAGATCCTCTCTCGTCCACCGTCCACCGCCAACACGTAGCTACCACCGTTCTGTCAACAAACAAACAAACAAACAGGTGAGAACACAGAAACAAACAAACACCCCCGTATAAACTAGCTGTTGGTGGGGTAGTTAAACAAACAATAATCACAAACAAACAATCGGATGGCAAAAATAAAAAACGGAACCCTTACCTGATAAATTTCGTGCTAGGGATAGCTATCTCGAAAAGACTAGAACTCTAATTGGTTAATTTCTACTAGAAGAGCTATCTGTCATGGCAACATGTCTGGTCTGTGTAATTCCATTGTTGTTAGCACAAAATCGTAGTCCTACTCTTGAGGGGGGCTACGAAATATGTTAGCCTAAGATACGGTGAATTTGTTATAATATATTGTCTTTGTAGGTAGCTTTTTTCTGCTGAACATTAACTAATAAAAGTCCTATTTTTTGGAGTGAGCAAGCCCTTTGACCGTTGATTCATGTGGTTTATTAGATGAGGGTCCATTTTAAAAGCACAAAAAACATTAAGATGAATCAAGAAGACAAACAAGCACATAGTCATAACAACTCAATTGACGACTAGTGATTGACCTGCCCATAAACGTCACAAAACAGAACATCCAATCAAATGGGCTTTGTTATGTATAGGAAATTTCACATTTACCTATCAGAGTATCTCTAAATTCCCACATGAGGTATAGATCAAGGTGGCCCTGGCGATTAGCCACGCCTATCACTAGTGGTCAATTATAGTCCTCATTTGGAACTAGTCAGACTTGGAAAATTAAACCGAGGGCAATATTCGAGTGGCTTATTGGTCCAGGGTTTGAAGAGAACAGATATATAAACAAAATGTTCACGTCCCGATGAGGGTTTTTATATACAAATAATATTAAATAATATACAATATCATTTTCTATTCATCACTGTTCAATATTTAATATGAACACTGTTTATATTAAATGAGACACATTGACTGAATTGACGACTAGTGATTGACCCGCCCACAAACGTCACTAAACAAAACATCCAATTAAATAGGCTGTTTGTTTTGTGAGAAAATCGACATTGCCTATCAGAGTATCTCTAAACATACCCACATGAAGTATAGATCTAGGTGGCCTACCGATAAGCCACGCCTATCACTATAGTGATCAATTAAACATGCTCGATGTCATCACCCCATTGGCATAAAATAATCAACACAATAATATAAAAACTTCAAACATCAAAATATTTCCAACCATTTCAATTTTTTACTGACATTGACCAACAATCTCTTTTAACAATCTTGTCAAAACTTTCACCATCTTGAATACTTCGATTATTGACAGATCGACACTACCGCTCGTTATTACCAGTCAATAGGGGAGACGGTCGATCGAACCTGCCAACACTTGGAGAAATCGAATACTCTCACGTCATAATGTCATTGAGGTCAACAGGATATACTAGAGAAGTGGAGAAGGGGAGAGAGGGGAATTTTTTTCATGTGAAAATGATATTGTTGAAAGGTAACAATAGATTTATAATTTTCACGTCAGTCAATTTTTGAAAAGTCGAAACACCAGAAAGCAATGTCAGAAAACACCAGAAAGCACCAGAAAGTTATTTTATTAGTTGTTTTTGGATTGTGGGAAGGAGTCGGTCGTGGCCTGTTGTGAAGGAACCATCACAGTATTGACCTGAACGACAGAGGGAAACTACGAAAAATCCCTGTCAGGATGGTCGAATGGTGGGAATCGAATTCCGGTCTCCTGAATGACGGTTTAGTGTGTTAACCACTTGGCTACACAATTCTTAGTACTGTCAAATATGGGAAGTGACACACAAATATTTAGTTGGCAGTGAATCATATATGGTTTTGGTGATTATTTAAGATTGGTAACCATGGTGATGTCAGAAGTCAACTAAAGGTCAACGATAATTTTTGTGTTCGTTATATTTGTGAACGACATTCTCATTTTGTGGATACAAGTATATTCGACACGAAAAGTAACTATAGAATGCGCTTCTAAATCTCAAAATGGCCGACAAATGGTTACAAAAGTTCAGTCAACAATGTAATATTCCAATCAATGTCTTTGTTGAAAATATGCGCGCGCTTTATTTCGTGACTTTTCTCTAGTTACACTTTTTGATATTGACAGCGTATACCTACAACTTTTTGTGGCGAATACATTTTGGTTTAAGCACGTGAAAATATAATTCCGTTTTCAGTTGAACCAAAGTCTATTTAAAACAATTTATTCACCATCCACGATCACGATAATTATATAACGATGTATCATGATATCACCCTCTGTTATTAGTAATAATATTAGTATTTTCTCCTCATTCTCAAGGAAGGTTTTCCAAGAATTTCTTCGAAAAAGTTTTTCTATTTTTGTATTTTTAAAAATGTTCAAGTTTATTCACTATATAACCTATTTACATGCGTAGACACGCATTTTATTGAAAATCTCACGTGACCTAAACTACATATAAGTGGTTTGTAGTTTTGTAGTTCAAGAGGTCGTGCGCAGGCGCTAAAGTCAAGTTCACGTTTGACATAAAAAAAACACGGCACTTCCACTGATAAAAAAAGATTGTGTTTATTCATTATTCGGTTATTTGGCAAAATTGTTATTAGTTATTAGGTTATTCCAGAATGGGTTATTTGAGTGGATAATTTTACCGTCATGATTCAGGTAATGGTTGAATGAACCGGGTGACCCATTATTTGAGTAAATGATTATTGTAACCTACCTAGCAAATGATAGATAAACTACATAAAAGTGATTTTTTTGATTTTAGTTTCGTAGCTCGAGAGGTCGTGCGCAGGCGCTCAAGTCAAGTTCATATTTGAGATTGAAAAAAAAACGGCACCTCCATCGATAAAAAGTAAGCTCTTTTATTAATTTGTTCACCTGTCAAACTTGATTATTGATTATTTGGTTATTCGACAATGGGTTATTCAAGTCAATAATTTTTTCGTCATGATTCAGATAATGGTTGTATGAACTGGGTGACCCATTATTTGAGTGTACAATAATTGTAAGCTATACATAGTAATTGAAGGATAAACTACATATAAGTGATTTCCAGTTTGTAGTTTCTTAGTTCAAAAGGTCGTGCGCAGGCGCTCAAGTTAAGTTCAAGTTTGAGATTGACAAAAAACGGTACCTCTACCGAAAAAAAAGTGATTATGTTGATTTATTAACTCGGTTATTTGTCAAACTTGGTCAATTATTTGGTTATTCGACAATGATTTATTTAAGTTGATAATTTTGTCTTCATGATTCAGATAATGGTTGTATGAACTAGGTGACCCATTATATTTTGAGTGTACGATAATTGTAACCTACATAGCAAGTGGCAGATAAACTACATATGAGTGATTTTTAGTTTGTAGTTTCGTAGTTTACGAGGCTGTGCGCAGGCGCTCAAGTTAAGTTCAAGTTTGAGATTTAAAAAAAAACGGCACCACCACCAATAAAAAAAGTGATCATGTTCATTTATTAATTCGGTTATTGGTCACTTGTTGATTCCAGAATGATTCATCTGAGCTATGACTATCAATAACGTAACGGGATAAGCAACATCGCGCTTTCCTTTCGCACCATGCGTATATCAAAGGGATGCCGCCTCACAAATGTTATGATGATTTGCTGGTATTGTTGTAAGTTGATCTATACAAGTAATATATGTAATGCAATCTGTAAATCCAGCTCTTTACAACTGCATTAAACAATATTGGGATAAATTTAATTTGAATTAGCCAATCTAAATTTAAAATAGGTCTGTAAAAGCATTTAGTCCCCTAGTCAAGAGCCCTACTGCTATATTTACCATTTGATAACTGGATAATTACTCATCATCTACGAGAAAGATTAAAATCAATGCAATTGTACAACTATGTACTATATATTGAAATACGAGCCTAATACGTACGATTTGATTTGAAATTGCGAATCTCACAAATGTACACGAAAGCGCGCTGATTCCATCATGGTGAAAACGGCCTAATGTTAAAAGGATAGGACTTACGCCATGTTGCTTATCCCGTTACGTTATCGATAATCATAGATCTGAGTGATTAATTTTGACGTCACGATTTAGCAAATGGTTGTATGAACTGGATGACTCGATATAGTTTCAGTCTAGCACGATGATTGTTGTCATAATCTAGGTAAGTCTTGCAAGTAGAACGAATTGTTGGTCAATATGTCATCATTTCGCGTGTTGGAATGCACTGCAGAAACTGCATTTTAGCATGTAATTCGAGTCTCAAGGCTAGTTGAGAAACATTATTACAGAAGTCATTCAAGGAAAAATATGTTTGCCCTTATTATTGATATACAGTCCACTGAATTCTTACAACGTTTTTAAATAACAGTCTTTATCCGACAGACAAGCAAGGTTAAACTGAACAGACTTACATTATTTTATATAAGTTGAATTCTTGAATAATACGAGTTTCGAGATTATAAAATCGTGTTTATTCATATTTATTTTTGTACGTCGATGATATGTTTGAAATTTTTAATAAATTTTTCAACATTTATTAATTATTTGGATTATATTGTATATGACAGCCTGCAACTAAACATATTAGAATCTTGATACCTTATACCGCTAGGAAGTTGTTACTAAAGAACTGATATTTCGCTAAATCGACTCCCATGGACTCTTCACTCCTGATCATATACATATACACATATATATATATATATATATATATATATATATATATATATATATATATATATATTTATGTATATATATATATATTATATATATATATATATATATATATATATATATATATATATATATATATATATATATATATATATATATATATATATATATATATATGTATATATATATATATATATATATATATATATATATATATATATATATATATATATAAATATGCAATAAATTGAATATTTTTGGATGTAGTTGTGTAATGATGATAAAATAAAACAAACTCTTTTAATTTTATATTTAAAATAATTAGTTTTATTCTCGAAAGCTCAACGTTTCATGACCTTTATCGGTCACCTCTTCAGGAGCAATGACAAAAATTAAAAATATTAGAAAAACAACAATTACAAAACAATCAAGAAAAACATTCATATAAACACAAGTGGCAACGTATTAACGGTCTCGATTGCGGATACAGCTTTTCTGATTCTTGGGCAACAGCTATTGCATTGATTAAGAAGAAAGAAATGAAACAAAATGAACCGGTAGCTGGACCCGAGAATCAGAAGAAAGGTCAATCCATGAACTCTGGTTTTAATAAAATATACAATCTGAGAAGCCGTGTTCAGTAAACCACAGCCACTTGTGTTTATATGAATGTTTTTCTTGATTGTTTTGTAATTGTTGTTTTTCTAATATTTTTAATTTTTGTCATTGCTCCTGAAGAGGTGACCGATAAAGGTCATGAAACGTTGAGCTTTCGAGAATAAAACCAATTATTTTAAATATAAAATTAAAAGAGTTTGTTTTATTTTATCATCATTACACAACTACATCCAAAAATATTCAATTTATTGCACATAATGAGTTGTGAAAGCTTAAAGTCAAACATATATATATATATATATATATATACATATATATATATATATATATATATATATATATATATATATATATATATATATATATATATATATATATATATATATATATGACTCATATACACATTTATATATTGTATAAAGTAGTTCTATATAAGCTTGGAACGACTATTGGAAGATACTTTTGATAATAGAAAATAAATTATATCGATTATCGTAAGGTAGAAAATGAATCGATTATCGTATCTTTCTACTAATTATAGTCTATGTCAGGGAGAGATGAATTTGACGTCAGAACTGTTTCCCCGCCAAGTTACCCCCATTTTTCGCTTCTTTGGTTGAAGGTCCGAGCTCTCACACCAACGAAGCGAGTAGTGGGGGAAAAAATTGTCGGTGAAAAATTTTCTGACGTCAGATTCATCTCTCTTTGACATGGACTTCAAATATCGATCCTAATCGATGTATCGATTATTATTGTATAACTGACCAGCTGCGAGAAGGCGACCGCCGAGACGCCGATCTCGAACTCTCCCATGCCGAACACGTAGAGGGTGAGCAGCGTCTCCGTGCTCCAGATACGGATGTGAGCTTGCGTCTTCCGGTTGCGTCCCGCTTTCTGACCGGAAGCTACCATCTCTCTGGACGGGTGGACGTCCATGCTGGAACACAAGCACATCACACGATTTTATTCGTCGTCAAACTCATTGATCACGGTCAAAGCCGCAGTAAAGAGGCGTCAAAGATCGAATGTTGACAGAATTCGACATCAAACTCATGTGAAATACGGTCCAAAGTCGCACTAAAGAGACGTCAAAGATCGAATGTTAACAGAATTCGACATCAAACTCATGTGAAATACGGTCAAAGCCGCAGTAAAGAGGCGTCAAAGATCGAATGTTGACAGAATTCGACATCAAACTCATGTGAAATACGGTCCAAAGTTGCACTAAAGAGGCGTCAAAGATCGAATGTTGACAGAATTCGACATCAAACTCATGTGAAATACGGTCAAAGCCGCACTAAATAGGCGTCAAAGATCGGATGTTGACAGAATTCGTCGTCGTACTCATTGAAATACGGTCAAAGCCGCAGTACAGAGGCGTCAAAGATCGAATGTGTATTGACAGAAGAATAGCGAAGAGAAGATTGACTGACTACAGCCAAAATAATCATTTCTAGTACATCTTATTTCATTCTATTATTCAATCAATTCATACACAAGGTTCATTATTATTTATATGTTGTATAACAGCTCTGCTCTTTCTGTTAGTTTGGAAGAATTTTGTTATTAGGGAAATCTACTCACGACAGGTGAGTACGTATATATATTTGTGTCTCGGCAGTAGCTTCACACCGCTTTGCAAACCGGAAGTTTCCGCCATATTCGACATATATCAGTGATAGTATAGAATGCCCTGCTCAGATTTTATTTGTGAATGTCCAATATGGTTTCGGTAAGGTAATATATATCTATGATTTATGGAGCCATCTTGAACACTGTGCGGCTACCAATACTAAGCCTCTTAGACTCACCATTGAATATCTTCAGTATGTCCTATGTAGTGTCTCTGTTGCTCTTCGTCTCTGTCGTATAAAACAGCGACAGCGGCAACAAAGTATAGCAGCTCCCCTGTCGGTAAAACCCACAAGTTTCTCCTCGAGTCGATACCTCGATAGCCATATCTAAAGATCTGAGTCAAGGACAACGTTGTTTCGTTTGTTATATTTGTTTGTTAGTTGGTTTGAATGCTTCTTAACAACTTCCCTTCCCAAACAGCTGGGTTATTTGGGGGAATGAATCAGCGGATGTCAAGGGAACAATGACGTGATGGTAGGTGAATTGACGTTATACGCGAATGGACGAATTTGTCTCTTTTGAAAAATGCAGTTGCTTTTTTGTATCGTGAATCTCGTCCTGAAAAATCAAAATACACTGAAACTATTTTAAAAAATCCACAAATAATTGTGATATTTTTATTTGTTATGTTGGTAGGAGAATTTTAACGTTTTCTTTTTGATGATGATTTTTTGCGTAACGACCCCGCCAACAGATAAATTATTTGGGGGTACGGACGAGCAGGTGATGATAAAAGTATGAAATGATGATGAGTGAAAGGACGTTTACAAAAAACAATGCATTATGGGAAACTCGAATTCAAATCCAACGGTGACTTCAGTTTCTAAAGCGGTGCCAATTAGTTGATTTACTGAGCTACGGAGGTCGGCGAATTTCTTATCCTATGAATATAATGTAGTCCTATAGAATGAGGAATATAATATTCAATTCAAAAAAATTTTTTTAGAAATAGAAAGACAGCTAGAGCCCTAGATCCTTATAATTAATCATAGGCATTATTTTAGGTGATATTTTTCGACTTATTCACTTCAACTTTCAACCAACCCACGTTCATATTTAAACATGCAACTTCATCGATCATATGCCACTTTGTTTTCGCAGCTTTGAAAAATTAACATATTTAATTGCATGTTATCAAATATCAAGCCATACAATTAAGTAAACCATATTCTCGCCATTACGAACACGTACGCATGCAGCGGTGTATTCGTGAACTATAGGAAAACGCAGTAAATGCGTTGTGAGACGAGTTCGGAAGTGAGCATATCTGAAGAAAAAAATTCTGTCAGCTCACTCTATACGTCTGAAGAATTTTAGTTACTTCAAAAGTCTAAAAACCTATTGATTGTAATAATGGAGCCGTTGATAATAGGCCTAATGTCGGAACCTGTTGATCTCGAGAGATATCTCAATCCTGAAATTAAATTTCAATTGATAATTACGATATTTGGTTTCCAGATTTTAGAGAGAACTGGAAATCATCATATCAATTTCAGAATTTAAAATGTATCTATTTGTCATTATGAGAACCAACCCTTTTTTTCTCAGTCGTGACGTAGACATTACTCGATTCTGTTTATGTTTCTGTATAGATTCGGAGACTCATGGTATCTGGAGGTGAAACAAACTATTTTAATTTCGGAAATTGAGATGATGATTTTGATTTTGATTTTGGATTTTGAGATTTTGAGTTTTATTTTGAATCGGAAAAAATAAATATCGTTATAATTTATTGAAATCTAGTTCCAGGGTTGTGATGTCCTTTAAATTCAATATAAATTATGATATCTTCATCTCTATATGTAAGTGTTTCCCTAGTAATCTCTTATCCAAATAATGTAAAAATTGATTCAAAGGTACGTCATCGTTGTGGACATGTTTAGTGAGAATGATTTTTTTTTTAAGATTTTCAAAATATATTTACCCAGATTTGAGTCATTCTTTTAGGAATTTTGACATTTTCAATATAATTCTATGAAAACGTTTCCGATCGATTTTCCCCGAAAACAACACCGATATATTCTGGTGTGATAAAAATGTCCGAAAAAGTTTCAGAGTGATTATAGTTAGGCCTACTCTATCTGACCTGTATTGGTTTCACAAAAAGCATAAATGTAAACCATTTTTTCAGCGATTGAAAAATCCAGTTTTCGCTATGCTCATCTGAAATATAGTAGGGCCTATGCCCATAGGCAGTTCGAAATTCGATATAACGATGCAAAATCTTGCAAAAATGTGATGTGAAATACCGCAGGGTGGGCGGAAAGCCCCCCCCAGAACAGTCGAAACCTTCGAACCACATAAAAGTTAAACAATTATATAGTTTTAAATTCATATATAAATCATATATTTTTTTCTCGTGAAACCAAAATGTATTGGTAATATGCCTTTTATCTTTGCTACGATGATGATGTTCAAAAGGATACACCCAGCCTAGTTGCAGTCTCTTTTCGGGGGGTGAGTTGTCGTGCGGGGGGTGGTGGACCGGGGGGTAGAAGGTACGTCGTTGTCCTCGGATCGTCACTCGGATAGGTTCCTCTTTCATTACTTCCAGGAGTGTGTAGTCTGGAACAAGGAACACAAGTCCAGAGTCGGGATAATACAACAGCACTGGATTTAGCCTTATAAGGTATGGCATTCCAGTGTATGAGAACGCGTAGTCTGAATCCGTTGACGTCAAATCATTTGATTCTCAACTTTTTTTTTTATAACATCGAAATTTGATACATAATCATTGTTCCCCAATTAAGGCTATGGATGAATTACAACTTAGTAATTAAATATGGAGATGTGAACATTTATTTACAATAAAGTTTGTAGAAATTCAAATTACAAAATATATCACTTACTTCAAGAGGATTTTAATATTATCTAATTGATATAACTTCGTATATATTGATAACTAATAACTTGAGCTTACTTTTTTGATGGGAAATAAGCAATTTTGAACTTTGTTTAAACAATTTTGAAATCTGTTTTATAAAATATTCGTTCTGTTCTTCTGGTTCTACTCATTGACCTTTCTATCATCTTTTATGAACTCCGACTCTCTTACCGCTTATCAATATTCACTCCCACTACTTCCGCTAATCCTATCACTTCGACAACTTCCTCTTACTCGCAACGTAGCCGTTTTATGATCACATATGACACATGGTTCAGCTTGTAGCTAAAGTAAAAGTCTCTTTACTACCTGGTCGAACCAGTCAACCATGTTATATTGCATAGAATTCGACAGGTATCGAACGATATAAACAGACTTTTACTTTTGTTTCAAGACCTACATGTATAGGCTTGTCATCATCGTAATGTATACGTTAAATGTTACTCTGTTTATCTCTGTTTGGACTCTGGTTAGGTATTATACTGGACCTCTGCATGGCGACGATCTCCCAGATGTATATACTCTCCTCTCCTGTATCTACTCTATTTCTACTCCCACTACTCCCACTACTCCCTCTTCTACCCACCTGACGTCGCTCGCACCATATCAGGTTCATACATGATCCTCCCTCTACTCTTACTCCTGGACTTCTGTTACTCAATTACTCTCCTCCAGTACTCTCCTCACCTGTATCTACTCTATTTCTACTTCCAATACTCCTCCCACTGCCTCTTCTACCTACCTGACGTCGCTCGCACCATGTTTGGTTCATACATGATCCTCCCTCTACTCTTACTCCTGGGCCTCTGTTACTCAGTTACTCTCCTCCAGTACTCTCCTCTCCTGTATCTTCTCTATTTCCACTCCCAATACTCCCACTACTCCCTCTTCTACCTACCTGACGTCGCTCGCACCATGTCTGGTTCATACATGATCCTCCCTCTACTCTTACTCCTGGACCTCTGTTACTCAGTTACTCTCCTCCAGTACTCTCCTCTCCTGTATCTACTCTATTTCTACTCTCAATACTCCTACTACACCCTCTTCTACCTACCTGACGTCGCTCGCACCATATCTGGTTCATACATGATCCTCCCTCTACTCTTACTCCTGGACCTCTGTTACTCAGTTACTCTCCTCCAGTACTCTCCTCTCCTGTATCTTCTCTATTTCCACTCCCAATACTCCCACTACTCCCTCTTCTACCTACCTGACGTCGCTCGCACCATATCTGGTTCATACATGATCCTCCCTCTACTCTTACTCCTGGACCTCTGTTACTCAGTTACTCTCCTCCAGTACTCTCCTCTCCTGTATCTACTCTATTTCCACTCCCAATACTCCCACTATTCCCTCTTCTACCTACCTGACGTCGCTCGCACCATGTCTGGTTCATACATGATCCTCCCTCTACTCTTACTCCTGGACCTCTGTTACTCAGTTACTCTACTCCAGTACTCTCCTCTCCTGTATCTACTCTATTTCCACTCCCAATACTCCCACTACTCCCTCTTCTACCTACCTGACGTCGCTCGCACCATGTCTGGTTCATACATGATCCTCCCTCTACTCTTACTCCTGGACCTCTGTTTGGCGACGATCTCCCTGGTGGAGTCGTCGGCGAGATGGGGGTTGCTGTGGTGGGCGGGACCGCCTCCTCGGGACCGGGACCGCCGCAATGGCGAGCCGAGGATGCCGATGCCAGCGCTCAGGTAGAATGTGTCGACTTCGGCAAACTCGTTGCGGAGCTGGGAGAAACTTCGCACCTGAAGAGGGAAATATCATCTTTCGTTATTATTACTAGGGAAATGCGTTATGTGTTTCTGCGTTGATGGATGAGCTAGAACATGTCACCATATCTTTGGTTGGTTATAATATATATCCACCTTGAGATCCAAACAATTACGTAGCTGCCCTCCTGTTTTATTCATTACTAATTTTAATTAATTTCTTCAATAATAAAGAAGGCCTTGTTTTAATCGTTTTCAATTCACTTGCTGCTTGGATTCAATTGGTATCTTGATAGCTTTGAGTAATGTAGGCCTACAAACATTACATTATAATTATATTTTGTTACATAAAAACCGCTGATCCGGTTTGAGTGAATTTCGGAATAGTGTGCATCATTATTATAAATTGAAATTCCGTGAAAATTTGAATTCTTACAAAGAAGCATTGAGGCAGGAAAATATGGAAAATATGTTTCAAATCAAAGCAGAAATCCATATTAAAGAGAGGCCTCCTTGGCTTCTTCATCTTTAATCAGACCTTGTGGGCCTATGCGTACTTTTCCTATTCATAAAATAAAATTTAATAATTTTTTTGATATTGAAATTCTATCAAGATTTTTGTTCACTTTGTCCGTCAATTGATTGATATTCAATATGAACTGAGAAAAAAATTCATTCATAATAAAATGAGATAATTATCATATTTATAGCTTTTCAAATGAAAATGACTACATCTATTAGAATTTATCCATTATTTGTATACATATAAACATTCTTTTAGTTATTACTGCTCACCTCTTGACCTTGTACCGTGTACATTCTCTTAGCACCATTCATTTTAAGGACTTGTCCCAGGTCCTCGAGGACCTCTTCGAACGGCTGCGACGTCCTCAGATTCAGGAGCACTCGACACTTGAGAGGAACAGAGATAGAGTGCGACGTAAGACATTGAGAGCGAGAGCGACAGAAGGAGATGAGATATTGTTCCTATGCAAATTATTGTGGTATACATATTTTCAGTAATTTTAAAACATATTACAGACACCTCATTTTAAAAGTTCTCCACAGTTATCAAGTTTTATTTCAAGTTTTATTTCTTAGTTTTGTACCAACTTCAAAACGGTGTGAAATACAATAATTATCAACTTCGAATTCTAGCATTATATATGTGTATATACATATATAATATATATATATATATATATATATATATATATATATATATATATATATATATATATATATATATATATATATATATATATATATAAATATATACATATATATATATATATATATATATATATATATATATATATATATATATATATATATATATATATATATATATATATATATATATATATATATATCGAAGGTTATAAAGATATATTTGTCTCCATAATGTTGATATCTTATATTGTTCAGAAGATATTCTCGAGAATTTGATATTTCGCTGAATCGAATTCTTAAGCAAACAATGTCCACCACTTTTTATCCTTCAACTTAACAACTTGAAACTTTACAATTTCACAAATATCTTGGGAAAAATGAAGATATAATAAACAGCATTGTTTGCTCACCTGAACTTATTTTCAAAGTTTATATTGGGTTTAACGACGCACTGTACTAATGGCTACGATCTATTGGCGTCGGTGAATGATATATGAGATGGTGGGATGATGAGATAAACGGTCATTTTTTTGGGTGTTTTTCGGATAGTGAGTGGCATGTTGTTAAGGAACCATCCCAGTATTAACCTGAACGACAGAGGGAAACCACGAAAAACCCTGTCAGGGTGATCGACCATGACGGGAATCGAACCCCGGTCACCTGAATGACGGTTCACTGTTATAACCACTCAACCACTCGTCTCAGTTTACCTGAACTGTGTGGTCCAAGTTGTTGATGATTCTGATGACGCGGCCAGAGCTCGGTTTCCCGCCTCCAACCGGGGGTGGTAAACCTTCACCGTCCACGATAGACGCCTTGCGACTCGTCGGCGGTTTCGACCACCCCTGCGAGGACGTGTTGGGCGTGGCGTACCAGACGCCGTTCTTCTTCCCGTAGCTCGCTCTCTGGAACAATTGGGAACACATTACTGGAGGCGTCATCCCGAAACGGCACTAACGTAAAATAATCACAGGGTGAGCGAAGCAAAGACTCAATTTTATCATGCTGGAAACTTTTTTCTACATTTTTTTCTTCTTTTTTTTTGGTCTGGGCTCCACGGGTCAAATGAAAGCACAGATCCTGTCGAAAATTGTCATAAGGGTCATTATCTATTAATTGATACTCTATAATAATTGAGGCGTTATCGATTGAGCCACATTTAGAAAAAACGATTTAAAAAATTTGGAAAATCTCACAGGAATAAATTAAAAGAGGAAAATTGGGGAAAAAAGTTTCCAAATGAACTCAAATTTTCACCAAATTCAAACATAGAAATGATGGACATTAATTCCAAGGTAAACATGAAATGGATCAGCCGTTTTCAAGAGAATAGTAGGCCTATGTATGTAGTTTTTAAGACGAATTAAAGGGCTATTAAAATAGATCAAAAGGTAACACCAGTCAGATTAGATCATTAGACGATTAAAATACAGGCAACAAGTGGAACAGGAAGGTCATGACCTGATTTTTTTATTTCAATCAAGTAAAACTTTTGATTATATTTTACATAAAAACATCCATGTATCACAACGCATAAGATGCGTTTTTCTAGTGTATTTCGGCATGAGTTTGAATAATTCATCGAACATCTACATTGAATACAATTGACCACTAGTGATGGGCGTGGCTAATCGCCAGGGCAACCTTGATCTACACTTCATGTGGAAATTTAGAGATACTCTGATAGGTAAATGCCAAATTTCCCACATAACAAAGCCCATTTGATTGGATGTTTTGTTTTGTGACGTTTATAGGCGGGTCAATCACGAGATGACAGCTATGAACAAGTTCAAAATATAATAATAATAATAATAATAATAATAATGTTTATTTGTACAGATTGATCATATACATGATATTGCCATCGTCATGAGAGAGAATAAAAATAAGATTGATATTATGGAATTATGGAATACATAAAAAATCATTTTTCAAATTGTCAAGGTTCAAATTGTCACATATATAGCAGTATATATACACACCAGAATACCATCCGTTCTATATCGTTCTACTCCAGACGTTCAACAAGAATATATCTATGTTGTTTTCGTCTTATCTATTTTCATCTGAAGGTAAACACATACAAGTAGAGTAATTACAAGCTGAAGGGTTTGACACAAACACAAACAAACATAGAACAAACACAAACAAACATAGAACAAACATCAAACAAAAGCGCTATACTCCATGCAACTAGAGAAGAGTCACTTGAACAGATTCATATTTATGATCGCGAACACGATTTAAGTCTACACGGAAGTTGATTTAGCAAAATATCAGTTTTTTGGTGATAACTTTTGAACGGTATGAGATATATGAATTCTAATACAGAGGAATTACAGCTATATTTAATACCTTTAAGATGGTATAAAATTAAACTATACAACTTGTCACATATTTTTTTTATATTGGGTTATATTGGGTATATGGTAATTAACGATGCACTATAATGATGACTAAGATATATTGGCGTCGAATGAATGATTGATGAGATGTTGGGATAATGAGATGAAGGTTTCTTAGGTATTGGGAATGGTGTGGAAAGGAAGCGGTCGTGGCCTATATTGTAAGAACCATCCTGGCAGCCTAGACTACAGAGAGAAACCACGAAGAACCCATGTAAAGATGGATGGTGGTGGGGATCGAACCGGGTCCGATATTCCCCTTCATCTTTCGGATCACATGAAGCGAGTGCGTTAACCACTCAGCTACATGTGCCGGTCACATAATTGTCAAGAGTAAACGACTGAAAAGATTTTTTTTTAGCTTATACGCTTGGAAATTATGTGATATGAACTTAAATTGTTATAACTTATACCATCTTGAAGGTATTAGAAGTGTATGTGTTTCCTTCGTATTGGAATTTCAATATCTTATACCGTTCAAAAGTTATTACCAAAATTTGATATTCCGCTAGATCGACTCTCATGGACTCTTAAAGAAGATTCTCAAGAAGACATTATAGTCCGAGATATAGGTCTGGTTGGTTCTATGAACCAAATAACTTGACATGAAAGAATAGATTTTCAGAAAATATTTATTCACTCACGATGATTATTCGCGTGTGAAAATTTTTCATAGGAAAATATCAGTTCCGTTAGATAATAAGAGAAAATGACGAGTAAAAATGAACTGATTTAGTGAAATTGAAGACTTTTGCGTGTTCAATTGCATTTTTATCTCTCATAAGATCAACCTATCAGTATTCTTCACTGCTCAGTCACCTTATTAATCCGTTTATTTACAATTTTTCCCGTTGACATCAATCATGAAATATAACATCGAATATTGAATATTAATTGGTTGCCCTCCATAGCTCAGGTAGCAAAGGCATCGCATTGGAAACTGAAATAACCTTTGGGCGTGAGTTTGAGTCCCGTATAAGGCATTGGTTTTTGTGAATGAATTCTCGCTCATCACTTCATATAGTTTCATTATCTCCTGTTATATTTTAAATTTTGATTTCTGATTTTGAGATGGTGACTTCTAGTTTATTCTAGAATTAGGGAAATGGATATCGTCATTATTCTTTAAAATCAAGTTTCAGGGTTCAGATGTCCTTTAAATTATTCTACATTCATCACGATATACGATACTATAGAACGATAATCGATTCGTTTATTCAAACCACCTTATTGGCCCCTGTGGTGCCCCGTCCAAACGATCCTACCTTTCATCCATAGCCTCAATTGGGAAACAATGATTCTGTATCAAGTTTCGATGTTATAAAACAAATCTTGTTATTGACATGTGGTCTTGTTAATGTTAAGAGTGGTGAGAGGGCTGTTTATTGAGAGTTGTTTTTGACCTGTAAGTGTGTTTTGTTGTTGACACTCAATATGCGATTTGTTATGTTCAATAATTGTTGTTTGTTCAGTGTGCGATTCATCAGCGTCAAATCGCATTTTGAAGCGTGATGAAAGTGGGTCATTTTCACCCCAAATCGTCACGTTTATCAGCATGTTCAAACAACTTCAAGCTGTATAGATTTGGCTGAACCGTTTTTTGACAGTGTTATGAATGTAGTAGCATGCTTTTAAAATGTACCTGCTTTTTAAAAATAATTTCGCACATAATTCAAATATAGAATATTCATATATTATAATATATATATATATATATATATATATATATATATATATATATATATATATATATATATATATATATATATATATACATATATATATATATATATATATATATATATATATATATATATATATATATATATATAAAAATATTCATATCATGCATATATGTATATATATATATATATATATATATATATATATATATATATATATATATATATATATGTATATAAATTCTATATATATGTATATATATATATATATATATTTATATATATATATATATTCATATATATATATATATATATATATATATATATATATATATATATATATATATATTATATCATGATATTAATAACTTTTGAGCGTTTTATATAATGTATCCTAAAAAATTATAATCTCTATTTCTAAGAATAAAACAAATTGCCTTGACCACATTTCAGTAATTTATGACACTGTTGTTTCTCCTCGGTTTGGCGTCACGCTTGCCAGGGGTGTGCGTCGAAAAGCCGTCCTTCAATGAACGTGTGACGTCACGCGACTAAATGACGTATGGTAATTAGCCGAGTGATTATTAGCCAATCACAAGGTAGTATCGGTTGGCGCATGCAACACGTATATACACACACAACGTAATGTGTATAGCATGATTACAAAAGAAACAAATACTGAACGTGTTGAAAAAAAGTTGGGTTTTATTATTTTTTACTAGGAAATTGGTAAATTGTTTTCTTTTTGTTCGATGTGATTGTGAATATGTACAAATTTGTTTTTCATTGTGGATAAGAGTTATGAATAGTATTTCATTCAAGTGAATTTATGGTTTTTTTTTATTAATTTTTTGATTTTTAAAAATTATTTGTGGTTGTAAACTAATTTGGACGCCGCAACGTTCATTCTGGTATTTACTTATATTCAATCAATCTGGTATTCGATCATAAGCCCACTGTGGCTCATTAAGCTGAGGTACTGATTCAGAAAATGAACTCACGTTGGGTTTGGGTTCGAGTCCCGCATAAAGCATTGGTTTTATTAAACATCAATTGTCCATCATCCGCTCATTCATATCCCCAAATAATATAGCTGTGTGCATCAATTGTTATCAATCTTAGTTTAATTGATACCAAAAGTTGATTAGTTTTTTTATTTTATTTATTTATTATATTATATTATATTATATTATATTATATTATTTTATTTATTACTTTATTTTCTCAACCAAACTCTTATCCTTTGCCATCTATATTGACTGAACAAGTCGGAAGGACAATTTTAAAAATCAAATTATATATCAAATGTCATCAATCATGTGTGAATTTGGAATTTTTGTTTCATTTCTATCATTTCATTTTAGACTTTATTATTTTTTAACTTGAAAACAATATGTAACAGGCTACGTCTCGTCCAGCCAGACTGAAATGTAATCTTTATAGGTCAAATGATTATTATTTATAATATCAAAACATGCAAAAAGCAAGTATGGTACTTGTTCTTATTATTTTTTGTTCCTACGAAATATGAATGTTTCGATCGACCGTCTCCCCTATTCCACACCACTAGCACGCGGTGGGTTCGCGACTTCATCTCTAATCGATTCAAGTGTACTTGTGTGCACGATATATGAATGTTCCGAACGACCGTCTCCTCTATCTCAGATCACTAAAGCACGGGTGGTTCGAGTCTTTATCTGACGTCAATACGGGAACATTACAGTGGTGTTCATGTACTAATCGTAATTTTCTATACTTACAAGGCCAAAAATGCAGTGACTGTATAAGCTTAGATATAAAATGCTTTCAAGTAGCAAAAATAATTGATTTATTACTATAATGGATACCAGATTTACTGAATATAAATCTCTGATTAAGTATAATTTAGCTTATTAACGTGTTTCACAATTGGTTATCGATACTTGTCATGTTTCATCTAAACTATTGAATAGTCTAATTGACAAATTAAAGTTTAAAAACACATTTAAGTTTGTCGAAAAACGCGTTATTAGAGTGAAAGTAATTCGTTCAAATTGAGTTTATACTACAAATTATGATATCTATGGTGACGGTAAATTAATTTGACATTTCTTCATACTCATACTTGATCAACATATTTTTCTAAAATCTTAAATCAAGGTTCAACAATAGTTACCATAGCAACACAGTGAACTGAATTGAACTAACATAGATTGTGGTTGGTTAATACCATTTGGTGGACATTGTTGTCGGTGTCTCCTAACAATGAGTGACGTCACTTGACAGAAGCATGTTTATAAATTAAATATCTTCAATAGGCCTGAATTAATTTTTCATCCCACAACGATACCAATTTTCGTGTTTCCCAGGCGTTTGCTAAAGAACGTATAGGCTTGGACTTTATTGGAGCCTGCTTTATAGTAACACGGTTGCACGTTTTTTCCGTCCCGGTAAGTCAAGCAAACCGGTCAGAAACGTTTTTTAAAGCTTCTAACTGATTCATGTGACTTACCGAGAATAAAAAACGGTTTAGTCGTGTTTCTACGAAGCAGTCTTGAAATGTTCGGTTGAAACCCGGCACCTCCACCTATGCTATTCATAACTTCGTAATGAGATGAATGAATCTTTTTGATGTATAATGTAAAAGTTGTGACATATTACTGACGGAGAGTTGTTAAATACTATACATTTGAAAAATTGTACTTTGAAAAAATATAAACTTTAAAATTCATCGACCCTAAACCTAATTTTCCATTGACCTAGTTTGTTATAAATGAGACTGTTATTCTTATGTCCACGAAATAAAAAGATGGCCAACCAAAAAAACAACTTCAAAAGTTCGGTAATCACACAATCCCGTTGTAACTTTTAAGTCAAACGATTGTGAAAGATGTGGTTGCATTTCTTATCGTAAATCTCGCCTAGAAAATCAAAACACTCCAAAAATACTGCATTATGACACAAATATACCAACAATTGAATGAATAATGAATTAATTTATATATAACATGATAAGTAATATGCATTAGTATGTCATATCGACTTTAGTTTTTCGTGGATACAAGTGTACACCAAAATTATTTATTTTATTAGGGTGGTAAGATTGACCTTGTGGTGCACCGTCCGAACGATCCTACCTTGTCCCTCCTCAGCCTCAATTTGGCAACAACGGTTCTGTGTAAAGATAAATCTTAAAATCCGTTTCAACGTGTTTTTTTTCGAGGCGATGCCATGACCTTCTCTAATAGTGTATGGCTACCGTAACTGATCAGCGGTAAAAGTTATAAAAACGGAGAACGCATTGCGTTGCGTAACCGTTATCGTGGATCCGTTCAAGGAAGAAGCCAAGCGAGAAAGCAAAAGAAAAAGCACGCACCTTTCGAGTAAAAAAAAGGATCGATGATTGGAATTAGGGGTGTAAATAATATGCAATTTTATGCAGCGTGAGGGGAAGGTTCCTTGACCTATGTGAGGGTTGGAAATGTGTGAGAAGGGGGGGGGGGAGGTTTTTTAACTATACTTATCAAAACATGAGACATTTATTCGAAGGATATATGACTTTATTCTGTAATTATTTCTTCAATAAATATGTTACTTGATCTAGAACAAATGATTCGGTCATATTGAATTTATAAAATATACTGAATTATTAAAAAAACTAACCAATCACACAAATGGGAAATACAAAATTTCAAAAATTAATAGAATGAGCTGTTCTAGCGAATGAAAAGCTAATAGTCACAATTTATTAACCTTGATTCCGGTACATCCACAGTTGAGCCACTTTTGGTGGTTTTGTGGGAACTGTGAAGACTTTATTTTGTTGTGTATTATTTTGTATACATTTGTATTATGTTATTTTGTTAATTTTTTATAATACCAATAAATTGAGAAAAAATAAGAAAAACATGAAGAGATAGGCCTACTCATGTGGTTTTCTCATATTTACATAAAACGGCTCCAGCAAATCAATAACAATTTTGTATTAAGAATGATTTTTCGCTATCATTATCACAAATGAAGTAGGGTAGCTATATTTCTCTCAATTTGTATTTTTCTCAGTATAAATACTCAAGTTCTGTTGATTGTATTCATTTGGTGTTATTTAGTGCAGGACAGGTAGGCCTATTACAGAGCTCAATTAAATATGTATTCATTGAACAACTTAATTTAACCATTCTCTTATTTGAAGTAACTTTGATTATTTCTGTTTTTTTCGTGAACAATAAAATCCCCAAATTATTTAGCCTTTGGTTGTGTAAACAGTAAAATAATTCAATTTCTTATCTAGACCTCATAATATATAGTCTTTCAGTTTCATATTATTCAGGTTCATTTCAAATATATATTGTTTTTTTTTCATATTGATTCACATTCTATAACAATTCGACCATTCAAATTTACATTAATTTTGAATTCGTCTATTTTTTTTTAAATTCATAGTCGTTCTTACTATACGAAATTTAAACCCTGAAAATTAACAATGTCGTGATTTTGAGTTATTTAAGAACCCATTAAACGAATGAAAGCGCGTGTTTGACCTTCGTGGTAACTCATAGTAAGAGATATGAGATTTCTCTGATTAACGTTTTAAATTTGGAATACTTTATTAACAGGTTAAATGACTACACGTGTCCGATGTATGTTGGGAAATTATCTTGACTTACAATAAAAAAGTGTGAGAAGAGTGATTCGTTTCATTTTTGTGCGTTTAGTCGAGTTAATAAATCATATGAGTCTTATGTCCGATCAATTAGCAAAACCATCCGGTTTTGCTTTTTTAGACGAGTATTACGGTTAAAAAGAGCACCGTGAAAAATTTGAATCCGTTCAATTATGAATTACATATGAATATACAGAATTTATCTATACCTCATATGAATCCAATTCGACGTCTTCAATTATTTGCCAAATTAATAATGAAAACATAATCAAATGGAAATAAAGTGTAATTTCAAATTCCAATTAGTAAATTTTGAATAGTCGACTAGTTTGAATAGTAGAAATTTGAATAGTTTGTGAGTTAAAACTCTTCATGATTTTATATCCATTCTATTCATCAGAATTGTTGACATTTATTATTCATTTTAATTTCATAATTTCAATTTTGTTAATGATAAAAACAATTTATCATCAAGGGAATCTCTGCAAATAGGCGCTGTTAGAAAATCAGAATTGGTGATAAGATGAGGATACACCACGTTCGTTTGGACACCACTCACATTCTTACCACCCCAACAACTCACACCAATTAAAAAAAATATATATATTTCTCTTAAATGTAAGCCCTATACTAAATTGAGTTTATTACAAATTATCAAATTTAGTATGAAACGAAGACTGAAAGTCATCTGCATACATAAACCAAGTTCAGTATCCGCGACTTCAAGCCATTGCTTCACGGATCATAATTTACATAATCTCACATAGGAGGGAATTCCCCGGTGATGCAAACCGGAAGTCTAAACTTCCTTTCCAATCGACTTCCGACCTACGACCTTGGCACGAGTTACAACCGAAGTCCACTGACTTCATCTATACATTTCCATTTTCATGGTTGCTATGTGGGTTATATATCTAATGCCGGGCTTCCATACCTGCGTTATTCGGATTACGAATTCGCAAAGTGGTTTTCTAAGCCACCTTGATGATGAAACGACCAATCAGTGACGAAAGTTACGCGATTTCTGATTGTTGAGCTCGCCTCAATTCCACCGCCTTGCGATACCGAAACGCAAATCGCGTTCATGGAAGGCCAGCATTTATAGATAATCTATTTATTTTTATGTTGCTTAACGACCCCACCAACAGCTAGGTTATACGGGGATACGAATGAGCAAGTGATGATGAAACGATGAAGTGATGATAGGTGAAAGGACGTTCACAAAAACGTATGCCTTATGCGGGACTCGAACCCACGCCCGCAACGTGACTTCAGTTTCTAACACAGTACGCGTTAGCTGACCGAGTCACGGGGAAGGTTGTAGATCATTCAAATCAAGATTTAAAAATTCAGACTGAGATTAAAATACAAATGGAGATTGAATATCTAAATGTGTAGAGAAGAGAAGGAAATTTTGTGATGACAGATTGCAAATAATCGAAGAAAGAGAAGATGATGATGATTGAGGTGATTGAAGATTCCTACGCTCAAATAAGTGAGGCGCCCTCGGTAGCTCAGTCAGCTGAGGAACCGCTTCAGAAACTAAAGTCATTGATGGGCGTCGGTTTGAGTCTTGCATAAAGCATGGGTTTTCTAAGCGTCCTTTCACTTATCATCGCTTCATAATTACATTATCCCCCACTCATTCGTACCCCCGTATAACCTAGCTGTTGGTGGGATCGTTAAGGAAATAATAACCAAATCAATTACAAGTCAATGTCGTTACCACAATAACCACAATGGGATAATTCTGATGATATATTATCACGTACTTCGGTAGTATTTTTTCTCTTGAATATTCAATAAGTATCCTTTTATCAATTATTGGATTGCTATTCATTTATCTTAATTTATTTATTTGATATTTGATTCGTATTCAAAAGAGCGCCATTAATGCACGTGTCCGGAGGTCAAAGGAGTTCACAATCGTCTTATAAAATAATACGACCCATCATCTATCGAATCTCACCTTTCAACCACCATTCATATATTCAGTGAATACATCTTCTACACTATTCTCCTAAAATTTTCCTTGCTAGACTATGAATTTCGTCACCAAAGAGAGAAAGGGTTTATTTGACCTTATTTACTCTTTCTGATTCTTCACCTGATCTTTATATTTTTCTATAACTCAATTATTATTATATTTCTATTCTTTAGATTCCGGTTGTTATATTTCATTTTATCTCGGTTATATTTCGATTATATTTCGGTATATTTCGGTTTATATTTCATGTTTATATTTTATGTTCAATTTTTTGTGTTTTGTGTTTTCTTTATTCCAGGCCTGGAGTGTGATTGGTTCTCCAATTCTTAACTTGACAATCTGATTTGAGGGTCTTTGCCTTCTCTAGGATCATGTTTCTAAATGCCAATACACAAATTATCACTCTTACATCTTATTCCGAGTCGACGTTTGTTTGTAGTCATTATTGTTATCCCACAGTTAAGACGGAATAAGCTTTTGTGGAAATTGTATTGCTAACGTATCGTGAGTATTGTAAGCAGCGACATTAATAAATAAGTGTATTGAGGAAGTTATTATGTATATTATCTATGAAATGTATATGAGAAATAATAACAACAACAAAATAAAACTCTAATTCACTACCAATTCTTATGAAATGATACCAACTATAGTCTAAATCACAACAACAAGCAGCTACGACATTACACAACATTCAACACTGAATTACCCGATAGTTGTGATAATACATGGACGGTAGCGTAACAATAACAAATCCTGTGTCCATATAAAACATCCACTGTATTTAATCCTGGATTGTTTGATCCTTGATCGTCCTGATCTTCCTTACATCCTTGGTTCACACCTTATACAAATTACACTTGCACAACTTTTTTTACGTACCATTTTATTTTTATATAAATGTTTTGTATTGTTTTTCGTATAAAAGCACTTTTTTTCTTAATTAAATTGGCAGTCTGAGATTGTGATGTTTGAGTAAATATTCAAAAATGTGGTTTTCCACAGTCTAATTATTTGAGGTGAGACGATAATCGTGGACGTTTCATGATTTGATTGTGTATGTGTTTGTTTCTTTCAGAACCAGTTATCTGAAATAAAATATTTAATAAATGAAAATAATTAGAATTCAGTCTTCAAAAACTTCTAAATTATCATAATAGATTACTTCATATCATATTTGCATGATTTTATAATGAAATTGTTTATGTCAAAATATTGAAATTCTGGAATGAATATAAGATAAATTAGATTTGATATTCATGAGAGAAGTAATGGCTGAATTCAATTTTCGTGATATTCAGAATAGAAATTGAAAATACAAGTTTAATAAAATCAAAGGCAATATAAATTTTCGAATAAAAAAATCGTAAATAATCTTAATCAGTGAAAATGTCTTACATATGAATGAAAACAATCAAATTCCCATCTAATAAATTCAAAGAAACTGAAAAACAATAATTCATCAAAATCCAATTAACCCAATTCTAATCACGAGATATATTCACTCACATCAATAACCAATCAATCAATATGAAAAAATACCGATCACCACAAAACTATATACTATCACCATATCACCAAACCACAACAAACCGTTGTTCTTTTCGAACTAAACCTCTCAATCTCTTGACAGCCCAGTCCGTCTTCACACCCCACCCCTAACAGTGACCCAAGGTCACTACACAACATTGGCGCATGCGCCCTGGACACCCTACTACTAAGTCACCACTTAAAAACCCACCGACAAGGTCAGCTAACTTTGCTATCTAGCCATCAAAATGTGAGTTAATATACTGTAACAAATGTTGATTATGCATACACAACCAAATTACAGCACGCGACTCTTAGGAGGGAAGGGGGAAAAGGGTTGGATGGTGAGGGGGGGAGGGGAGGGGGTGAAAAAGTCCCCGTGTGCGATCGAGATTTCAGTGTAATATAATCTATTAGGCCAAGGTGGTCGTTAAGAATAAGATAGATTCGAAGTGGTGGAAGTTTTTTTTAAGGTTGAGGAAATACTATTTTCGGAGGTGTTTATAAGGGTTGAAGGATAATTGCTTTCAAGGGTTGTTGGTGACGTAGTTTGTTTTCGATAGTTTGAGAGAAATGTTTTTTTAAAGAGCGAGTTGAGAGATATTCATTCGCAGTTATTAGTCGAGATTATGAAGATCATTCAAATATTTTAAATGCAGTTATGGAATTGTTCAATTAGTTTTCTCAATTCAGATTGTTCGACGATGAACCGGTTCCAACAAAGATTCATGTCCATCGATTGAGCTCATTGGATGATCAAAATTATTCACAGATAAAGTATCTTCTCCTTGTAGTGTGGCAGTTTTTTTTTATCGTAATCGAAATCTTTATATAGAATCATTATTTCTCAAGTTAAGTAATGAATAAATTACGACCGTTCCTAAACGGCACCTCCTGATTCTTTCACAACTTTGAGGCGGTTATTTCACCAATATAAATAATCATTCATAGACTATATTTTAAATTAACTTTTTCACCAGGACTGTGCTGTCTGTGGCCATTCAAGTGTAAGATTAATTTTACCCACCAGTTATTTTTTCTAAGCATGAAAGTTCAGTTAAATTGGGCATAAGACAAATATATCCAGCTTGTGGTGAAATTTAAAGTTTTTGGTGGAGGTGCCAGGTTTTGAAAATTGAAAAAAATTTCGTCGAAGAATTCTTGTTATTTTTTTCTTAACTCACTTTTTTAATCAATAAAATTCATGTTATAGAATAATTATTATTCTAAAAATGAATTAAAAGTTTAAATGGATTTATTTATCTGCAGACAATATTCCTATCAAAGTATATGCATCTCGCATAAAACTTATCATTTTGATTGAAATATGAGCACTTCAGAAGTCAAATCATCTTTAAAGATCATTATGAGTTCAAAACCAGATATCGTTCGCAACTAGTGTTCCTGTCAGAACTTTGAATTAAAACCCATTTTCATGGCAACACAGTTGCACGTTTTTTTCCGTCCCGGTAGACCCAAGTCAGAAACGTTTGGACTGGAAAGTTACCGACTGATTACTGATGAAGCAGACTTTAAAGACACTCCATTCTGACTTGATATAGAGTATTCAATTATTATATCTTTTGGTTGTTAACAATATTTTGAAATGTTTGTGCTAAATAGTTAGAGAAGAAACGTGATGTCTGAACTGACATTCATTCCATTATAGTAACGAGATTATTTTATTTATATGAAAATTATATAGATATCATATAGACATGCAATTTATGTCACACTACGTCCAATTAAAGTGATAATGTATTGAATTCTTTCTAAAATATAAGTTTTTGGTGGAGGTGCCGAGTTATGAAACTACGTCTAATTAAGGTGATGATGTATTGAATTCTTTCAAAAATATAAGTTTTTAGTGGAGGTGCCGAGTTGTGAAAACTTTATATTCCTCTTAATTATGGTGTCATAATGAAAAGGTTGACTCGAAGTTTTGAAAAAGCAGAAAGTGAATCATTTATCGTCTTACCAATCTGCCTTACTTAATCTGTCAGCTCTTCCTGTTCTTTTTTGTTTTCCTTTTCCATTTGTAAATTTATAGTTCTTTTTATTGCATCATTATTCGCATTTCAGTTATTATACTCATAAGGTTAGGTGGAAGAGCAGAAACTCATGTATCTGAACCTTGTCTTTTCATTTTTGTTAAATAATCATCTCATTTTTTAATTTTCATATGTAAATTGTTATTTCTGTGTTTCTTTTGTTAACTACTCAAAAATGAATAAAGACTTATTATTATTATTATTAATTAGGAAACAATGATTGTATCTGTTGTGTAATCTGTGTTCTATGTAATCTTTTGTCTATTGTGATATGTTTATAAGGGAAGGAAAATAAATTGAATGAATGAATAAAGTAAATTAATGAATAAGATTTTAATGCTCAAAACAATGATATATGTATGAATATAATGTGCGTAATACATGCTGAACGCCTCAAGACTCGAAAATAGACTTATCAGATAGTTGATAAATATAATATAAAATAATAATTTTTCAATTGGAAGCTCGCGGATTTTATTCCCTCATCAGCTTCCGCATCATCCCTGTACTGATTTATTAACAATGATTGCCGTTCTCTGAATTCAGTGATAACTTCTAAAGGGTGATTATTTATTACAATTCTAATTGGCTTCAATTGGGGAGAAATTACTCTCAATTTATATCTGTGATGGTAATTGAATTCTAAATAATCACTAGCTTAAAATATTATGAATTTGATTCATCAGCTTTTTCCATTTTGCAGTCACGAAATGAGATAATATTCAATATTACAATATTATTCATTCCCCTATTTATTTATTTTCATCCAATTAGGAATTAGAATGTCTCACATAATACATAGTAAAAGTAATATAACAAAATAATTATAACATGGAAATTGCATCGTGTTGAGCCACCGAGGTATGCAGACAGTCATGGAATGATAGTTCATGAAAACGACGCTATATTATTAGAGCGCGTCATCGCTTTCTAGCTCAAGGAGCCACCGAGGTGTGCAGAGTGTCATAAAATGATAGTTCATGAAAATGACGCTGTATTATTTGAGCGCGGCATCGCTTTCTAGCTCAAGGAAAATACGTTTTCATTCACGCTACTTTTCGCCAACTATTGCGCAGTTGAGAACAGTTAATGAATAAAAATACCTGAAATAGACATCCTTGATCAATTTCTCGAGTTTTATATTGAATGAATTCGAAAATGATTTGGTTGAGTTCAACAACTACACATTTATATACATTTCATTATTTTATAATCAATTCATGTTTAAATATACTTTATGCCAATTACACCAACACAAGATAGGATTCACCCCCTAATCTTAATGGAGTATAAACAGCATGTATTACATTTATATATTTTTAACTTGACCCAACGATGAAATATTTTTTGATTGTGGTAAGGAAGAAGATTTTTGTGACCTGTCCAAATTAATGTTCTTATAATTCTAATTTGATAATGGAATAATTATTTAATATCAAGTCTCAATGTTCCTAAAATAGTGCCAATAATAACGTAAATTGCATTGCTTACGATTCCATAGTATATAAAACAACCAATAGCCAACTTTCAATAGCGACCTCAACCAAACTTGACTTTTTATTTGCACACTAGAATGCGTATGTGAGCGCTTCAGATACTTAGGTATGAATAATTTATTGATACAATTAAAGATTCTGCCTTCATGAGGGTTACCCAGTGGACATAGAATAATATAACAACGATTATAAAAAATGACTGAAGAGAAAACTAAGAAGATACAATAGTGTTTGATGAATGGTCAAATAGTCTATAATCTAGAAAAGATTGTAATTGATTACTTATTTAGAAAAAGATGAAGAAAAAAGCATGTAATATAAAAGCGATACATCTGCATACTTGATTCATTCGAACAATATATCTATATATATATATATATTTTTTTTTTAATAATATCGAAACTTGATACAAAATCATTGTGCCCCAATTAAGGCTCCGGATAAAAGATAGGATCACTTGGACGGGGCACCACAAGGGCGATATATGAATCGTTTCTAAGAATATGTTTCGTTATTCATGAGAAAACGCGATAGATCTTTTTGTGAAATGATTGTGAATGAACACAGATGTTCGAATTATCATAGAAAAATTTGAAGTATTGATATTTAGAGAAAAAAATCAAAGGATTATTATTCCGTTTTTCTGATCATATTCCTTTCAATTTTACGATGCATATATTATGAATTTAATCTCCTATTTCTTGAACTGTTCATCTTAATGTTTTAATCACGAACCTATTCCATGCTATTCTCAAACAACGTTTTTCTATAATTATTTTCGTGTATATTTTTCATCAAACAATCAATTAAAACTCTATCATAATAAAAGTGAATCTATTAATATTATACATTTTAATTAATTTAAACACAATGTATTATCGTGATTTTAATTGAGGTCAACATGAATTTGATAAAACGAATTTCGAGTATAGAATACATACTACCAACGTAACACGCAAATTGAAATGTGATTGATGTTGATTTTTTTTCTGTTGGTATTAAAATACTGATACATGTATCCGGGATATAACATGAATAAATATTCCCAAGGTTTGTTAGGTTTAGGCTCCTGGGTATAGACTACCCACGTAGACACGTTAAATAGATCAGGGTATCACATCACTATGGTATAATATGGTCGTTAGACTAGATGTTATACAGGGGTATGTAGGACAAATAGGGGTGAATAAGATGGTGGGAAGAATAGGTGAAGGTGGTGATGAAATATATTTCCCAATGTATATTGAGTTGAAGTTGATCAAAGGAGTCATATATATATATATATATACCTATATATATATATATATATATATAAATATATATTTATATATATATATATATATATATATATATATATATATATATATATATATATACATATATATATATATATATATATATATATATATATATATATATATATATATATATATACAAAGACAATTATTTATATTGGTAACAAGACCGCCTCGAAGTCCTAAACCACTCAAGAGGTTTCGCTTCAAAACGGTATTCAACTAATTCATCCTACTTAGTATTAATTGAGAAACGATGATTGTACATAATTATTTTGATTTGAATTGTGAAGAAAATGATATATTTTATTTTCCATATTCCTGGAAGTGAAGTTCATTGCTGGGTTCAGTGCGTATTATCTGAATATGAGGAAAGCTTTAACTGGTAATTATGTTTTGTTCTACCACGGTTACTCATACTTCAATTAAGTTTGCACTCGCTCTTAGAACATGGCTATCTAGACTCTATAATACCGGGTCAAAGTTGTAATATTTCTTGAGGTCAAATTTTAAAATAATAATCCGTTTTATAATAAGCAATAGTCAGTAGTTGAAAATGTCGAAGGTCTACTGACCCATAACAATTTGAGCCGCCATTTACTCGACCTTTTAATACTGCTCAATTAATGTTAATGTAGGCCCATCACGGTAACAGTATTCATGCATTGCAGTAGAATATATAACGACGTCGAAAATTTAATTTATGTATGTGAATGGTATTATGAGAGTAATTTGAATATTTATATGATAAAAGTTAATAAATTGATATCAATCCAACTTGTGATTGCTAGAAGAGAAATTATTTCTTTTTTCCTTTTTTTATAATGATGTTTGTGAAATGTTTTTGAATAAACCAAGCCTTGAATAGAGAGTATAATAACTATTTGACTGTTATTATACCAGGTTTTTCGAAACCGGTGTTTTTTACAGTTGGCCTTTAATGCAGCAGAAATAGAATGATTGTGGCTATTAAATGCAAAGACGTTTCACTATAGAAACTGATTTCTTTTAGGTCCGGTTTTACGAAATTGGATTAAGCAATAGTTAGCGGATTAACTTGTTATCACCATTGGTTACACATGTATCACCGTAGTTACATATGTTATTTTCGTACCTTTAATTAATAGTTAGTGGATTAGTACTTAACTAAGATTCGTAAAATCGGGCCTTAGTGAGGCAAATATAGTCAAGACATTGACAAGAATCGAGGTGAAAGTTTTCACCCTTGTTTTTACGAGAGATTAAAGTCGCTACCAATAGAACAAACACAATTAATTATCATCGTTATATTTTTGTTTGTGTGGTATTGCTCGGCTCAACTATTTTCATGACAAAATGTGCGATGAGAAACACTACGTAATCGTTTATAAACGTGATATTCTGAAAGTTACGGCCAGGTTTTGAAATAACAAAACGTTTTTACAATCTTTCAGTTTGTAGACGACCACTTTCTTTCGTGGATACGAGTGAAATAAATAAACATCAAAGATATGAATTAAAATAAATAATAATAATATAATATATGAATTATAATAATGAAAATTTCGGAAAATTGAAGTATTATAATTTGACAATTCATCAATGAACTTGCTTTATCAACAGAAAATAATCTAAGATGAATTAGCTTTAATTCCTTGAAGATCTCAATTATACTAAAAGCTGATTATTGAATGAGAAGAAGGGTTATATTTAATCCATTACTCATAAGTTCATTATAGATTCATATGTTAATTCATGCCAAACCTGCTAAATGTTAGGGTATAGGCCTATTCAACTGATGTGTTCATTTCATCTGTGATTGTATATCAAATTATATCATTTTTTTAAACTCAAAATTATGTCATCTGTTATTTTTACTTCATCAATAATGTACATACTTTCATATCTTCATACGTCCCATATATACTTTCAAATGATGTGGATAAAATATATATAATTTTATCAACATCGAAAACTGCACATGAAACCATAAAATTTCTCAAAAGAGGCAAAAGATGAAAGTTTGTGATCTTTGGAACGGCTCACCACAACGGCAATCAATTATCACCCCAAATACTGCGGGTCCAAACATCTCACAAAATCATCTGGTATTTGAATTTCCAAGTCGATACGTCTATAGATCATACATATACATATTAAATACATATTTATTCATTATTGATTCTATTATAGAGTGATAAACATATCTAATTAATGACCTGTCTTATTTTTTGGTGACAGAATATTTGTTTTCCATGGGAGCAATGAAGAACGAAAACTTGAATACCTTATCTCATAACTTGGAACGCATTTCATTCTCAACTATCACAAATAGAAATTATATGAATATACAAGAACAAGAATTGTAACTACATAATTAGATGAGCGTAGCGAAGACTCCATCCCAGTCTTATCTCTTATAGAGCTTTGTCTGTGTGTGCAGTTTTTTTTTTTGTAAGCACTGCACAGATCGCACGGTTTGAAACTTTTTCTGTACACTTAGACTTATCCAACTTGGAACTGTATACTTTTTGGAAACATCGGTTTGAACCATTTCTGAGAAATATAATCTCAAAGTTTCTAAAAACTCCATAAGATTTGGCTGGGCGGGAAATTTTGAGAAATAAAATCTCACTAAAAAAAAATCACTGAATGTGAAAACAATAATAATACTTATATTACAATTTTGTATGCAATTCGGAACAGCCATTCTGAAGAAAATAATTTAATTTTTTTTTATTCAACAAATAAATGGAAACTATCCTACATGGAAATAATAGCAGAACTATTGCTGTGATTCACTGCTTGCTAGATTCAATATTCACCGAATTTTTTTATAGGAGTCAAGGTGTGTAGAGTTTTCAATCACACCAAAGTCGATAAAGTAGCAAGGGTAGAATTACTTTAACGACTCTGATTATACCTTATTCAGATATCTCGCTCATCTTACAACGCATGCTGCGTTTGAGTAGTACTAGGAAAACGCGGGATGCGCGTTGTGAGATGAACTTAGAAGTATGAAAATCTAAGAGGAAAAATAACTTGTCAGTTCAATCCACATTGACGGACCTTGGATTACACGGACCTTGGAAACGTTCAAAAATATTACCTGCAACTTGTTGATATTTATAGTGCTGCAACCATGTCGCATATACACTTTGCAAATCCAATTGATCCAAATATTCAATAAAATGTACACTTTTATTCCGTTTTATTTGTTATTTCTCATCCGATTGTTGCAAACATCTCTGAAAATGTGTATGATGATATGTTTTATATTCGGTGGAAATTTGAGAGCTTTTGAAAAATTCTTGATTTTCAAGTATTTGTCCTTCGGGTTATTCTTACGAGGATTTTTCAAACTTTCCGATTTTTTCCGGAAAAACCTTCAGACTGATTTATCTGAATAACAATCCTAGCCTATTCTGGATTAACAGAAATATTCAGAAAAAGTTTCAAGTCGATAGGTATTTTTTCCTGACCTTTATGCCACGTACAAAATTACAAAAAAAAAAAAAAAATACAAACATAAAAACCAAGCCCATTTCTTTTCGGCATGTGAAATGGAATTTTCGCTACGCTCATCTAATTACATCATAGCTCGATATAATTTGGCTAACATTCAGATTGTGATAGTAATAATACTCGTGCAACGGCAGTTATGACTGTTGTTTTAGTCGACTTGACTCAGCGCTGTTTTGTCGTGCTCGTAATCTTAATGGCTTTTTGTAATGACTCGTAGAGTACAATAATGATTGCTGCTTGCATTGTAATGACTCTTAGAATAATCACTTGTGATTCGTGTCGTTTTTGCACACGGCGAGGACATTGATTGCAATCATGTGTATGTGAAGTAGGCGTCGAATGTGTTACAAACAAGACGGCTGAAGTAGGCGTTAAAAGAGTTACAAAACAGGGTGGCTAAAGCATATATATATATATATATATATATATATATTTATATATATATATATATATATATATATATATATATATATATATATATATATATCCTTTCGACAGCTCGGTACACATATCTCAGAACCTATTGGAGCAATTTCCATGAAATTTTCACCATACCTTCATTGACCTCGTATCTACAAAATCCTTCAAGATTTTTTTTATATGGTTGTGGTGATATGTAAGTAGGGTTTATGGCACGACTTGAAGATGTTGTTGAAATGAATTCAAAAATTTACTTACAGTAAAAAAAATATTATTCACTGAATACAAACACAAAAAGGATCATTCTGAAGGATCATGTGAATAATATTTTGAGGTATAACACACACAAAATGCATTTAAAAGTTCCGTCAGGATTCGGAACAATATATTCCATAACAAGGCCTATATGTCAAGTTTGCATGTTGAATCTTCGTGTACTGGTCCTCTTCAATCGTTATATAAAATGGTGAGATAGTTGATACATTCGTTGAATTCAATATGTTTGAACCAGCACTGAAAAATCGATGTATTCAACAAAATTTATCAAAAAGTTTAAAAAAATGTTATTAATATGTTGTTAATATGTTATGTAAAAATATGTTAATATTAGTTAAAAACATATGAATAGCTGACGTAATAATTATCGAAAATTAAAACTTATTCATGATATACGCATAACCAGTAGTTTAAACTTACAGTTTTATCATCATGATTTAATAAATAATCAAAATAATACACCGGTATTTATAATTTATACTTGCATGAAATAACAAGTTCATCTACCAACATAACAAACAAAATATATGACCAGGACATTTTTTACTGGTATTTTAAGGTTGAATTATTTTTCAGGACTCGATTCAATATAATGAAATCACAGCTACATCTTTCAAAATATTTCAACGTTTCGAGCATCAGCTTGTCAATCAATAGAATCACATTTTTTTTCAAAATTTTCAAGTTGGTAGACGACCTCATTTCGTAGATACAACAAGGTAATTATATATATTAAGCTCTCCCTGTGGGTTAGAGTCATGTTTATTTATAATACTGGTTCAAAAGTAATTAAAATAATTAAGAAATAAATTTAAAGTCAATTGAGGTCAATATTGTTCGCTGCAACATTATCAGTACATTAGCCTACATTTCTTAAACCTCAGCCTTGGTAAGATAAATACCTTCATCAACTTATTTTATAGTTTTAATAGTATTTTAATAGAAGCAGTATAGCATGTATACAATGAGTAAGTGGTTGAAATTATTATTTTCTTCTCAATAAAATGTAGTTAAGATTTCAAAATTGTGGGATACTTTTATTTGGGACATGCTTAAAATAGAGAGTATATAATAACATTTTGATGGTTATTTTATCACCCTGATGTTTTTATAGTAAAGTAATGGATATCAAATTGATTGTGTCCATGAGACGCTGGAACGATTTCTGTGTCAACACCGGAACTTGATACAGATTTATTGTTCCCCATGATTAAGGCTGAGGATGATAAAGTAGGATCGTTCTGGATGGAGGGTCATCAGAAGGGCGATCTTAACATCACAGCAGATTAATTATTCATCATATGATTCAATGGACAAAATGTAGATATTGAAGTCTTGAGCCAGTATATTTCAAACACTTGCATTCGAAAAAAACATATCTTCGCTTTCTTCTGATCTTTACCTTCGTTTTTTCGATTCTTGGTTTATTTCCATTCGAATCTCAATGCCTTGTTCTATTCAATAATACAAGCCAATTGATTTCCTCATTTTGATTTTTTTTTAAATAGTATCACTTCATCATTCTTTATAGAGCACCGTTTCTTTCATTCAGTCCTATTCAATTTCATATATTTCATTAATCTATCATTCTATTATCTATCTATACTCAAAATTACCTCACTTTCGACGCGCCTTCAAACCCTAACACGAACTAAATAACTGTTATTTATCTTTCATGTGGTATTTCCCCCAAACAATTGTTGAATGTCATGGTCTAACACGATGCATCTTTCAAATGCGTTGAATTTCAATCTTTGCAACGAAATGATGTTATAATCAAATTTGTTCACAAATATTTTCCCAAGTAGACCTAATTTTTCTTGCGTGGACACAATTACATCTCGTTCTCTATAATTTTCTAAATTCTAATTATCGAGGTCATACTGTGTCACAATTCGGCCTTGAATGTTATAAAGACCTTGTTTTAATAACACATCTATATTGTCGCTTCACGCACTCGACTAAATCCAGGACGGCTTTCTGATAATGTCGCATGTTATTTAGTCGCGAAGGTTGATCGTGATTGGTTGGAGGGTGAGGGAGGGGGAAGGGGGTGTTTGCTTGACGAAGTCTGCGTGTGATACAATTCTTTCAAGGGAAAATGTAAATGTACTTGGGGAGAGTTGGTGATGTTGGGAACGTCTGGTTAGTAATGGTGTAAGATGAGGGAGAACGGGCGTTCGAACCATTACAATGGTGACAGAGTTGGGATAATGATCGGAACTCACGATTGATAATGGTGTAATATAGGAAGAAATGGACGATTTTAGTGTTAAGTGTTAGCGACACTCGGGACTCGTGATAATCGAGACGAACGTTCGCAACCTTGATGTTATTACTCATTGTTGTTTGATTTCCTCTATAATAAAGGATACACAGTCTGATGAGTTTGATCAATTGACTGTTGTTTACGGAACGACCCTGCCAAAATCTTGTTTATATGGGGGTACGAAAGAGAAGGTGATAGATAGATGAGTGATATGTTTACAAAAACTCATGATTCATGCGACACTCTCAAGTCTAACACGGCACTTGAGAATCCACGGAAGTCAATTTTGTAGCGAATTATCAGTATTTTGGTGATAATTTTTGAACGATATGAGATATCAAAATTCTGATACACTAGAAATACAGATAATTATAATGGCTTCAAAATGATATAAGTTATAACTATTCAAGTCATGTCGCATAACTGTCAAGCGTTTAAAGCTAAAAGAACACATTTTTTAGCTGTATGCACTTGACAGTAATGCGACATGCCTTGATTAGCATAACTTATACCATCTTGAGACCATTATAATTATCTGTGTTTCTCGTGCATCAGAATTTTGATATCTCATACCGTTCAAAAGTTATCAGTTATAATCTGATATTTCACTAAATCGACTTCCATGGACTCTTAAGTGTTGAAAGGTAAAAATACTGCTCTAAATGATTTCTTTCCAATGATTCTTACAGCCAAAATACCTCCTCCTATCTTATATCATGAAACACCCATCCTTCTTAGATCATTGTGAATTTTAAAATCAGTTTCATCGATTAAAACAATGGTGTACAAATAATATTCAAGACTGGTCAGTTATTTTGTCCATCCTGTAGGCCGGCGCATTGATCTACGTTAGTATACCTAATGAGATGCAACTGGGGCTCCCCCAAGGTGTGGAAAGGGGAGGTGGTCTTATCTTATCTACCGACCACTCCGGCTCAATGACCAAGGCCGTGTTCGCTGGCCGTCAAGATGGCTGTGAAATATGAGCAATACGTCACGAGTGATTGCTAGTATTACTTCACACTCTGCATTATTCAATAAAAATCGAGTACATTAAGTACTCTGTCAAGTAATAAATGACAAACAATAGTTACCATAGCAACACAACGAACTGGTGGACTACCGAATATTCTGATTGATCAATTCCAACTGTTGGACATTGTTGTCTGTCTCTTGCAACAATGGGTGACGTCACTTGACAGAAGCCTATACAGGCTTCTGTCAAGTAATAAATGACAAACAATAGTTACCATAGCAACACAGCGAACTGGTGGACTACCAAAGATTCTGATTGATCAATTCCAACTGGTGGACATTGTTGTCTGTCTCTTGCAACAATGGGTGACGTCACTTGACAGAAGCCTATACAGGCTTCTGTCAAGTAATAAATGACAAACAATAGTTACCATAGCAACACAGCGAACTGGTGGACTACCAAATATTCTGATTGATCAATTCCAACTGGTGGGCATTGTTGTCTGTCTCTTTCAACAATGGGTGACGTCACTTGACAGAAGCCTACAATACTGGATTTAGCGACGCTCTGTGATGACGTCTAATAAATTGGCTATATAGTTATTCAATACCACCAACATCCAGATTATATGGGGATATATTGGCGTCGATGATTGATGATTGATGATGGAGAAAACTTATTTTAGTCGGTGTTTGTGTTTCATTTTATTTTCAATCAAGCGAGGCTATATTTCCAATTTTTTCATGATGAAATTATTATTTATAATAACTAATGATATATAGGGCTAGTCAAGATATACATTCACCACGTAGTCATCTGAAATATAACTTATCATATCAAACACATTGATATAACACATTCAAATCATGTATTAGCCAATTATAAGTATTAATCCAATCATAACTATCAAGTATCAATCAACTATAAGTATAATTATAAGTATATAATCAAGTACACTCTATTTGTACGAAAGAAACGGACGTAACTTGAAGTCAAGTAACCCATAGTATTCACAATAATAAAAGAGGGAAACTTTAAGAAAACCCTGTCAGGATGTTCAACCATAACAGGAGTCTAGCACAGGTGCATGAACCTGGCACCTCCACATTGAAAATTCGAATTTTCTCTGAAGGCATTGAAGTATGCTCATTTTGTGCTGAAATGAGCTGCAAAACAGTCGTTTTGTGTTGCAACCGTTTTTTTTTAGTAATTCTCATTTCAATGTGTGGGGCGGTGGGGGGGGGGGGAGTTAATGCCAAGTTAATGGCTAGCCCCCTCACATCTGAAATGTATAGTTCTCATGACATTGCCCAAATATGCTTCTTTTTGTGCTGAAATATGCTGTAGAGGAATGATTTTGTGCTGCTACCGTTTCCAAATTATTCCACATTCAGTGTGGGAGGGGGGGGGGGGGGGGGGGGCAAGTTGACCAAGCTAACAAGATGGCGGACGAGTTGACTTCACTCGCTTGCCAGGAGATTGCTACGATACGCTCAACTCAGATAATACGTTCCCACAAAGAATATATCTGTTGTTGAATCCATTGAACAGATAACCATTGTTCCCTCTCGATCCATTCAAACAAAACAACTCACATGTCCAGATTGTTTATCCTGTCTTCTAAACAACCAACACGGATTCAAGTCAAGGTCTAACGAGATCAAATAATGACGTCACACATTGTTGAGAGTCAACATGGAAGTCACGTGACACTAGAGTATGATCACGTGATATAGCGAACTTGTTTACGATCGACCGTCTTTCTTATTCAATAACGTTAACTATCGGGTGTGTATATACTTGAAACAGATAAGTTGATGATGATTATTGTTTGTTTTACGACCCCACCAACAGCTAGGTTATACGGGGATACGAATGATCAGGTGATTATGAGCTTATGAAGTGATGTAAAGTGAAAGAACGTTTACAAAAAAAAAAAAAAATGCCTTATGCGGGACTGGAGCCCACGCCTAACAGTGACTTCAGTTTCTGAAGTGGTGTCTCAGCTGACCGAGCTACCGAGGGCGGCAAACAATAAATTATTATATTATCATCGTGTTTCCTCAAATGAATATTTTTTTCAAGGAAAATATTAATCATTTCAAGTTCCTGAGATTCGAACCTCATTTTCAGTTCCTGAGATTCGAACCCGGGGATGAATCGTGCCTCAAAAGAATGTTCCTTGACACGAGATATCAAAACGACCAATCAAATCTGTTGACTCATCAAAACAAGGTCAATGTTCTGCAATTGATTAGTACACAACGCCCGTCTCACTCTACTGCTAAACACCAACGACCATTCGTCTCGATACGTCATGCTTTTTATATTCGATCGCCCGTCTTCTATATTGTTTAACACCATCGATCAGGTGTCCCGATCCATCATCACAACATATTTATTCATTCATGTTTGATCATCCGTCTCTTACTATACTGTATTACATAACAGTATTTTTCCTGAATGTTCGAACGTCTGTTTATCCCATTATTTAACATTACCGAGCGTGGTTTTCGATCGTTCATAACGTATTTTCCGTTTTATTGAATGTTCGAACGGCTGTCTTTCCTCTTAATTAACACTATCGAGCGAGTGTTTACAGCTGTCATATCGTGGGGTTGCATGTTAAGGGATGACGAATATGCAAAGGGGTGGGTCTAGGAAGCTTATGCTAATCAACGTTAACGGTCTCAATCTCAGCCACGTGACAAGGGGGGGAGGGGGGAGGGAGAGGGAGGGGGGGGAGGACTCTCAGTGGCGTAGCTACTGTGTAGATTGGTCATCAAGTTGATATATTTATTCCATATTTTTCTTCAATTAGTATACACGGTGGTAAGATCCATTAGGTCTGGTTTTACATAATGATCAATTTGTTGGTGTGGCAATAATTAGTCGATTAACTTGTTACCCTTGGTAACCAGGGTTACAACAAGTTGACCTGCTGATGATCGCTTGGTTAAGAAATGTTTTATTTATAAATTCATATTTTGGAAAATTATCCACAAACTGGGCATAGAAAAAATCAATTGTGAATTGAAACATGCCAGCTGTATCATTCTTATAAGGTTTCATTCCAATAACCAAAATCAAACCTATTATTATAACCTTTATTATATCCAAATTTTGAATTTTGAAATTTTGAACCTCCAAATTTTATTTAAATATTTAATATTTTGATATTAGGCCAACTTTCATTTTAGACGGATTATTGTTGTTTTTTATTCTACTTCTGAATGTTTTGGCATTCAACTGTTCATATTTGTTGCATACTTGCTCGTCCAGTTCGTTCCATTAGGGACTGGTTTTACGAACTGATAATTAGCAAATTACCTTGTTATCACCCTTGGCTACTTCGCACTATTTATTGTTGTACTTCAACTGACGATTCGTCAAAAGCTGGTCCGGTCGTACCAAATGATAATCAAGTAATAATTAGCTAAATACTATTTAAAAGGTACGAAAAAAAAACATACGTCACCAAGGGTGATGACAAGATGATTCCCTAATTATTGCTCAATCCAATAATTATCGGTTGTTACAACTGACTTGAATTGACACAACTTAATTAACGTTCGCACTGTCGTAGGTACTTTCCATACGGAAAATTCACACACATTTTACAGAACGTTTCTGTTGGTTCACGTGACTTACCGGGACGTAAAAACCGTGCAACCGTGTTACAATGAACCAAACTTGAAGATGACAAGAAATGCTCTTTCCAGGGCACCTAGCACCTAGCATGATCCCATCACTATAAACGAAGGAAATAAAATGCTAATTCTTCGCCAAACTGTAATGGAATCAATAATTCTAATAATATCAGTGAAATTTGAAAATTGGAGAAATTTTGGAAAATTTGTATTCAAAAATTATTTCCTAATTTTTCTCAACCCACAAAAAATTGGGGTATGATAATCTAAACCCAATTAAACCACCCTATGCATCTAACCCATGAAATTGAAATTGAATTAAATTATTCAGTTCTTGTATTTCAATACAAATTATGTGAAGACATCCTTCTATTTTTGTGGTTTCCCTCAGTCATAAAAGTCACATCACTCTTAACATTTTTTTTGTACCTCATTGCTTTCACAAGTGTCTGTATGACTCTTATCGTGGATAGTGGGAAGGAAGCGGTCGTGGCCTATATTGTGGGAACCATCCCAGCATTAGCCTAAACTACAGAGGGAAACCACGAAATCCCCTATAAATATGGGCGGTGGCGGGGATCAAACCAGGTCCGACATGTACCTTCACCTCCCGGATCACATGAAGCAAGTGCGTTAACCACTCAGCTACATGTGCCGATTTTGAATTGTCTGTTGTGGGAGGGGAGGAGGTGTAGCCATATCACACCCTAGTAACGCCACTGCAACGAGCAGGGGAAGAAAGCTATGAGGGGGGAAATTTGCGTGAGTCTCAAGATTAGCGTTCTTGACCACTGGCCAAAGAACTCTCTCTCTCTCTCTCTCTCTCTCTCTCTCTCTCTCTCTCTCTCTCTGTGTACAAGAAAAAAGATCGATCGAGATATATCGAACGAGAGAGCGAGATGCCAGGTCAATCTGGGTCAACTGGAGGGTCATTAGGAACACGTTGTGACGCCGCATGCGTTTCTTAACTTAACACTGTTGGACCCGATCGACCGTCTCCCCTATCAATTAGAACTGAATCACGGGTGTTTCGATCAGCCAAGTTGATTACACTCAATACTCATTAAGAAGTTGGGGGAAATGTTACTGTACTAAGAAATAAGGAAATTGTGACTCACATTTGTCTTATCTTGGATAAGGATCTTTTTGATGTACGCGACTGTAAGTCAGGATGTTGTAGTATAATTTCAGCTATGAGTGTGTTGTATTACAGATTCCAGATCCGGGAAAAAACGTGACGAAAAATGCTGTTCATTAGGATTTTTTTCTCTCTCCTTTTTTTTTTTAATGTGTACTTTTACTAGAAGTGTATCTTATTGTGTTCAAATCGGTTAATGACCGAATGACGAGAATCGATTCAGCAGAATGTATTTTTTTGGGGAACTTTTTTGAGAAGTTCTAGTACGAGGTAAAAACAGATATTTTCAGTATTTTCACGGTGGTATAAGTGACGTATCTGACTTATATCACACAATTACCACAGGTAAATAGATGATGAGACACCATATCTAGCTGTTTACCTGTGAGAATGTTCAAATCCAAGGTGAATAACTTTTGTTTTACCACATTTAGAAGGTATTTGTAGGCCTTGAGGTACATTCATGATATCTGTGTTGAAATTTTGACATCTTATAGTGTTTCAAATTTACTAAATAACTGTTATTTTGCTTAGGCCCTTTATTACCAAGTCCAGTTAGTATTTATCTGAGAGTTGATGAAAACAAATAGCATGGGTAACCATGGTGATAACAAGTTTGAACTGTCAGATAAAGGCTAAGTGTACTTGGTAATTCCAGGCATTAGTCGACTCCTAGTCACTCTTAACAATGTTTTAAAAAATAAATTATTATTTTAGAAAAGACATTTTTTAAAGAAAAATTTGTTATCATTTTGTTGTTCATCGTTTCACTATCGGCCGTTCTTTCGTACCCCTTATAATCTATCTGTTGGTGGGATATTTGATCAAAATAATATACAGAAAGAACCCAACGAAATAATGATAAAACCATTCACATTATCTAAAACACAGCTGTTACTCGTTACTATGATTCATAGATATTTAATAAAGAATGAGATATATAAAATCTAATTGGTTTAACGACAATACGTGTAACGACATGCCAGCCTATTTCAGAATGGTATTAAATATTTAACTACCAATTCTCTATGGTAGTAAAAATATTTACGATTCGAAGATATCAATGTTATTCCAGTGAAGAACGATATAAAGGATTTCACGTTACTGGGTGAATGTGATAGTTTGGAGAAAAATTTCATATTTCAAATTTGTATAACTAATTGTCCAATATAAAATTGCCCTTGTCACCAAAACGATTACTTTTCTTGTCATCCTTATCTTAGGTGGCAATAAATGACTATGTGTCAAGTCCTGGACATCATCCTGGACCCAACAGTGCGCTTTGAGACCGATGCAGGCCAAGCTGAACCAGTTGATGCGGAAAAAGAACTTATATATGAGCCTACCATACCTTATTTCGAAAAAAAATATACTGTCTACAAAAAAAAGAAGTTATACGGTTAGTGGTAGGGGCTCGAGGCACAATTCACAATTTGCTTGTAAAATTTTGTAAAAAATTCAGACTCAACAACAAATTCATTTATAGCATAGTTTTACTCGCCCTTCGAGGATCCCTACACATTTTACGACATTATCTTTATAGTCTCCAGCTTTGATTTCCAATTGGTTTCCATTGCATACTATTTCTCATTTTTTCCCCTTTTTAATTTCTGTATGATTTCGTTATCATCATTCAATTATTACTTTTATCTACATTTTCTTATTCAAACCTAGTCAAATTATATTTATTTTGTTATTCTCTAAAATGTTGTTATCGATAATTTTTTTATATTTTAATTAATTGATTTTTATTCTGTGTTTTTGCAATCTTATAATGTAAGACAGAGTCTTGAATAAAGATACATATATATACGATGGTAAAATTGTATACGAAAAAAATGAAGAGTTTGATGAAGCTTACAAATGTTAGAATTGAGATTCAGTAAAATAAGTTATACTGACTTCTAGTGATGCCAAATTTAATTTTTGTCTAGCATTCTAAAAAGTTATTTTTCAATAAGTATAGACCCTAATAGGGCTAATGCATTGCTCTGAATGGTATGTTGGAATAATGTGAAGGAGACAGTCGTGGCTTGACTTTGAATAACTATCCCAGGGTTCACTACAACCACTATAAGGGAAACTACGACGCAGGATGATCGACCATGGAGGGAATCGAGACCCGGCATTCTGAATTACGGGTTCAACGTGCAAACCACTGGTCCACTCGTCACCCAAACTACTAATATATTTCAATTTTTTTGCCCGACGCAGTTATTGTTTTTTTTTTTTTTTTCTTTTAAATAATTACATGACAAATATGAAATAGAGTAATACATGGAGATAATAACAAAATGAATACGAATAAAATAATAAATAAAATTAATTAATTAATTTATTAATTCAATACGAATATAACGCAATTCGAATACGAATTCAATGCAAATGGACTGTATTGAATATATAAGTTATGTGAGGATAAGTTTATTACAAAAAACACTGCCGCCAAAACGGTTACCACACTGACACAGTATAACAAAATTTATAAAAACAATGCATTATTTTTTTTAAATAAGAGTATTAAATATAAAAAAAATATAATAGAGACATTATTTTAAAAATTTTTCCGTAATACAAAAATTGAGTATCAAGAGTAATATAATTTTTTTTTTTTTTTTTTTTTCAACTTCAGTTATTGTGTTCAGTTAAGTTATTGTGATGTAACTCTGTATAACTTCAGAGCATAAGTGTCTCCTTGGCTCAGTCAGCTAAGGAACTAAGTTCGATTCATGCACAAGGCGTTATACTTTTTGTAAACACCAGTCATCTATCGTCCGCTCATTCGTACCCCCATATGACCTATCTGTTCGTGCATGGGGTCGTTGAACAAACATTGATTATCTTGAACATAACTGTAAGCATTTCAGAAAAAAAAAATTATAAATAAAAATATATGATTATACACCGTTAATATATAAACACGACAGTCTGTGAAATATTATTATGCATTTTAATATATACAAACTATTTATTTTCACATAAAAAAAGTTTATCGCAATTTATTCATGGCAAGTTTTTCATTATTCACATATATAAAATTAAAAGTGTTATTTTTGTTTGTGTTTTTATGTTGAAACGCACGAGAATGTTTCATCAGTTTATTGACCCCGTGGTTTCAGGGTTGTAAACAAGACTATATGATTCATGCATGTACTGCTTGATGAGGGAGGAAGGGGGGGGGAGGGGGGGGGGGATTGGAATCAAGATGGACAGTCGATAAGCGAATTGTGCAAAGTTCCAACTTCTTAATTCATTTATAGTTATCTAACGGTAAGAATTATTGAATAAATAGTAGATCAATAAATATTTTCACAGATGAAAATAAATACCATTATAGGTTAATAAATATCAAGTTATATAAGTGAAGTAGAATGTAACAAATCATTCAATATTTTGTTTTTTTTCTTTCTACTCCAACTACTTTATTACTTTTTATATATAAGAAATACGTCCGAATTTTGAATTTGTACCTATAATTCACTATTTTAACCCACAGTTAAGCTCTTTTTGAAGGGTTTTGTTGATTTTTTTGCTTTGATTGTAATTTTCTTTCTGTATCAGTGTATTTGACAAATAATGAAAAAAAGGTCTATATTATGAATTATAAAAATCTTATACAACAACCCTGGTCATTTTTTCTTGAGTAAAGTATAATGAACTTTACTGATGAAGGCGTCCCCTGCAGTCTCTATAGGGAAAGAAGTTTCCGCCAGGGGTAGTTATTTATTTATTTATTTATTTTCATTTTCGTCCAAGAGGATTACAATTAAAATGGAACATTTTTAAGCTCAATCATATAGACAGTCAAGGGTAATATACAAGATAATGTACCGTATCATACACAACAAATAAACAAGAAAATATACATGAATTGAAATAAATGGTGGATGCTATTTTTTATAAATACCTAGCAACTACCAAGTCAAATGCGGAATAAAAACAAGTATGAAATAAATTCACTATACAAAGTACACTAATATCAAATTAGAAGGTTATAGTCTCAATTGAAAGCAAAAATTAAAAATTAAAAGTTAGAAGTTAAAAGTCAATTGATCAATGGTTATAGTTTGAGTGTCAATTTGTGATATAAAATAAAGGTCATACGAATCCTTCAAAGTGACATTATTTATTTATTAAGCTTGCAGCATTTATGAAACTCCTCAATACTATATAATACATTTTCCATGATGAAATTTTTTAAAGAGCTCTTGAACTGCTCAAGGCTAGTAACATTTTTAATATATGTTGGGAGTTGGTTGTACAGTGATGTACCCCTAACATTAGCGTCTTGCTCGAGAAGTGTAGTATTCATAGCTGATGTTAATGATCATAAAACTTTATCAGTGCAACATACAAAATTGATCACCTCTACCAATGTGACTTCAGTTCCTAAAGCGGTGCCTTATATATAAATACTTTATTAAAAAATTAAGTATCTGCCTTACAGAAGGCTGCCCATTAGACACAGAATAATATAAAAATGGAAATAACATATTGATAAATAGAGCAAAATGACAATACAAAAGTGTTTGATGAAAAAATAAATAATAATATTGGACCATAACCTAGTAAATTGAATATTATAATTGATTACTTTATTAGAATAAGAAGAGGAAAAAACGAAATATTAAAAAAAAGAGAGGAAAAAAAATATTCGAAGAAGTTATTTAAAAAAGAAAAAAAAATGCGTATGATATAAAAGCGATAAATTCATATAACTATATGAATATAAATATAAATGGTACCATATAAATGGTTTCTAAAAATTGAAATTGAACCTTTAAAAATGTAGACCAATCTTTAAGCGTTTCACGGCCTTCTCTGACTGACTACTTTTTCCGACTGAGCTACGGAGGGTGGTACCTTGCTATAAGAAAGAGTTAAGAATTATATAGAGTTGGGAGAAGATAAGAAAGAAGAAGAACAATTTTAAAGTTCCTCAGAATCCTTCGAAAGATGTGTTAAACCTTTCTCTCAGATCGTCCAGCAATATAATAAAAACAAATATCACAGTTATATATGGATATCTGTGATAGATTAGGTTGATATGATTTTTTAGGACGAGATTTACGATCAGAAACACAACGTCATCTTTCAAATTTTCATATGTAGCGAGTTTCTATATACAATCACTGGAGTTTTTACATCCATTCAGTTTGTAGATGATCTATTTCTCTCGTGGACAATTTCAATAATCTTGAACGTTTTTTCTCTGCGTATTAGATCTTATTTTTCACCCACTTTTGCTCTCTAGTGGTGTCAAATGGTGACACAATTTGCGTGACAAAAAATAAATGTTGCACAGTGCTGCCACCTATCAGAGAAAAAAGTAATACTTCGTACTTCAAAACACGCATTTGAAACAAAAGTTGATATGAATAATTATTCAAATTATATATTATAAATGCATGCGATTACACATTCTAATGTATTCTTGTATCCACGAGAGATGAAGGTGGAATACCAACAGAATAGTTATAAATACTTTTGTAATCGCACGAATACTAGCTGCCATTTTGAAAAGGTACCGATATATAATATTTCAAATAAGTAGTTGCGTTCCTAACCGTAAATCTCAAGTTAAAAATCTTTCATTACTTTCAAAATACAACATTTATACAAAATAACGGAGATATTTGTGTTTGGTATATTGGTAGATAAGAGTCTAATCATGTAGATGTAAACGCTGATTGTTTTTCTCTTAAATCTGTCGTTATTCGAGATATTGGTGGATTTTTTCTGTTCATCACTTTTAAATGATTGGAGTAATACAAAATCTATAACAAATGGGGTGGTAAGATCGCCCTTGTAGTGCCTCGTCCAAACGATCCTATCTCTCATCCATAGCCTTGATTCGGGAACAATGATTTTGTATCAAGTTTCGATGTTATTTTTTAAAAAAAGTATAAGAGAAGTATATATCTTTCGAATGAATAGATAACTCTTAAATTGTTGTGAAAAAACAACAAGTAAAAAAACAAAAGATATATTGCTTTAGGGATAGCCCCTACATATTGGTGTCGAAGAGAAAGTTGTTACATCTCCTATTCTTACTAAATGCTGACAGGAATGTATGACTACTGACTGAAAATAATAAAGGAATTCACTGACATCAGACTAGAAATGGGTTAGCAAAGTGAATATTTGAAAAAAATCTACACAATTTCCTTCATCTGGGTTGAGCATAAAGTTGTAAGAAACCATCACAATGTGAATAAAAAAACAAAAAAGTGGCTGATTTGAAAAGAAAACCAAATTAATGCTTTCATTTATTAAGAGGTTAGCTAAGTATTATTTGAAAAAATCTACACAATTTCCTCCATCTCGGTTGAGCATAAATTTGTAAAAAAAAACATCACAATGTGAATAAAAAATAAAAAAAGTGGCCGATTTGAAAAGAAACCCAAATAAATGCTCTCCTTTATTAAGAGGTTGGCAGAGCATTATTTGAAAAAATATACACAACTTCCTCCATCTGGTTGAGCATAAATTTGTACAAAACCTTGACCATGTGATTAAAAAAACAAAAAAAGAGCTGATTTGAAAAGAAAACTGAATGAATACTTTCCCACATAAAGAGCATCGATAAAAAGTATCCCAGCTAGAGAAGAAGGTAGAAGTGTTTCAAAATATCAAAAGTATTACTGAAATATAATTGAATATGATTTAACTTTTTCGCTGTAATAACATCAGATATATTCATAATATTTAAATGTGTAAATGTAATTTTGAAGTGGCACATATCTCCGATTACACAATAATTTGACCATATTTGACTATTGACAATTGTAATTGTGTTGTGTCACATATAATTATATGACTAAAAGTTTGTTATGAATAATGATGTTATTTTTATTCAAGTTGTACGACTTGACTACAGTTTACAAGACAACGCCTTGACTGACTGAGCCAGTCGGGGAGATTTATCATAATTATTTCACATAATTACTCTTCTACTTCGTTCAGAACGATAACTGATAGCAAGTTTCATTTTACAACAATCTACATAAATTAAATTGTAATCTGAAATCTTGAGTTGAAAATAAACTTTTGCCCGCTGAAAGTGCCGAAAGTTTGACCTGCATTGTGGACAAGCTTTCCGCATTCATTTTTAAATTATTGTTATCGATTTAATAAGTGAATATTTCGATTTTTATTCTTTCTTTCACTTACTTCATAAGTTGGTATGATTCAACATCAAGCGCGTTGAGCTATATTGAAAATGAATGATATATTTCGACAATACGATTATTTGTTAATTCTATGACTGTGTGTGTATTTCGAAAAAAACAAAATACTTACATCCTGGAGAACTTTCAAGTAAGCCCAAACTCTCAAAACATTTTGAAAATTAAAAAACTTGATAGAAATCACAGTTTAGAAATGATGTATAGAAATGAGACTAATATTATTTGTCATTGTAAATATTTTTTTTTGTGAAATTGGTAATTTCATTTTTTCATACAAACTGCTCAAGTTCATTCTATCAAATTTTTTAATGTTTGCATATCCAATTAAACCCATATAATTCCATACAATATTCTATCCTTAGCCTTAATTGAGGAACAATGATTTTTTATCAAGTTTCGATGTTATAAAAAAAACAAAAAAAACATTTCAAATCGATAACAATAGGTAAATTCTAAAATTTGACGATTATTCAAAAATTCATTTTCAAGACGCAACAGTAACAATTTGGCGTACTAATGAATATATATGATAGATGAATGATCGTGATATTTACAAAAAATCATGTCTCACGTGGGGCTCGAACCCAGACCCGACTTGTCTCAAGTTTCTAAGGCAATGAAAGAAAACAAATAAAATACCACTATATATATATATTCATAATTATTTTTATATAGTTGAATTGAAGTATATTTGTACAGGTTTTTCCTTCCACAACACAAAAAAATAAAAACGTAATATCTAATAAAAATGCTCCCCTAAATTTTATTCAATTTTGTTCGAGTATCATTTAATCAGTTCAATCTGTAAACAGAAATAAAAACAGAGAAAGTTGATTGAGATTTTTTCATAAATATTTATAATAATAACGACGATTAAAAACATCACCCGCCCCGTCTACACCTTCCCTTTAAGAGCTCTAGTAGTATAACCTAGTAGCCTACTTAATCCAGAAATACCAAAGGTTGCCACCTAAAGCGTTATCAGATCCTGACAAGCGGGTAGCCTATCTTGCGAGGCGGGTAGCCTATCTAGGTCGTGATGAAGCTGAAAACAACCCTGACCCTAAGGGGAACGCCACAGCCGGGGTATGATTCTATCAGTATGATGGAAGAATTTCAATATAATGGTTTAAGGATATACCATTATATGCTAACTAATAATATGCATTAACTTATGGTAATATTATAATGGAATAAATTTCATACACCGCGTCACTCGAGAGACAGGGGGTCGATTATCGTCATAGTCAATTATTCTGACAGAGGTTTATCATGGTTTTCCACAGTCTTTAACGTGACTGAGATAGTTCAGGTCATGACCGTTTTCTTCCCAGCATTCCAACAGACCAGTAAGGAGCAAACTGAGGCCCGATTTATCAACTGTTTGTTAGTGAATTAAGCGATAGTTAGCGGTAAACTTGCTATCACCGTTGGTTACGCATATTATTTTTGTTCTTGTGATAGTTATCGGACTAACACTCGACTGAGATACGTGAAATCGGCTCTAAAGAGATTGTATAACTACATTGTTGTCTACAGACTAATGAAAATGAAAATTGAAAATAACTATTTATATATATATATATATATATATATATACATATATATATATATATATATATATATATATATATATATATATATATATATATATATATATATATATGATTAAATACATTTCAGTTATATCAAGTTTAGTTTGTATTTATTTGAAAATAAATGTAACCCAACGTTTCGGTGTGGTTACACACACCCTGATCACAGGCACCACACAATGAACTTATCTATCAAAATATTCGATGCAAATGCCAAAATGGTTTTGGTATTTCATTGAATATTCTGATAGATAAGTTCGTTGTGTAGTGCCTATGATCAGGGTGTGTGTAACCACACCGAAACGTTAGGTTACATTTATTTTCAAATAAATGCAAACTAAACTTGATATAACTGAAATTTACATATCACAATCAAAATATACAATCACATAAATATGGATCAAGGAATTACTTTTAATAATATCATATATATATATATAAATATATATATATATATATATATATATATATATATATATATATACATATATATATATATACATATATATATATATATATATATATATATATATATATATATATATATATATATACATATATATATATATATATATATATATATATATATATATATATATATATATATACATATATATATATATATATATATATATATATATATATATATATATATATATATATATATGTATATATATATATATATATATATATATATATATATATATATATATATATATATATATATATATATATATATATATATATATATATGAATATGTATTGGCACATTTCTGAATTGTTTTTAAATGAGAAGTGTCATGAAATGCCCATCCACAGCTTGCAAAACTATAACTAACATGAACGCGTAAGACTGTCTAGTTAATACTAACGCGAGATACGTTTGTCTTATGAGATGTCCTTGGTCTTTTCACAACCACCAGTAACCATAAAGCTAAGATGAACGCAAACGTGAAAGCTTGCAAGCTTCAAACTTTTATTTTGACGTTACTGTGAAACATAAGAATCTGCTGATAAAAACCTTCAAATTTGAAACAATGAGATATACAACTATACAAAGTAATAAAAATACAAAATACAAGTAAAAATACAAGTGGCGGGTAAACTGAACTTCCTGGACTTGGTCACCAGATCAGATTCAGTTTGACGGTTGAGGGGGCAGTGAGAGTAGCATTAACACTGAATTCTGATTGGCTGCCATTTTCGTATTCTACGCTGATGTTGATGTGTTTTGTGAATAGAGAGTTGGGATTTCATGTTTCCATCACACGTTAGGCGTTAGTGCTACATGTTGATGTTAGTGTACATCGTGTTGCTTTGGCCTTGAATGTCGTCAAGGTCAAGCCCCCTGGTAAAGATGGACAAGTTCTAGATTGTATATATATATATATATATCTATATATATATATATATATCTATATATATATATATATATATATATATATATATATATATATATATATATATATATATATATTATAGCTATATTTTGTTGCTTGACCATGAATAAATACAATACAATACAATACTGATCATGCAGGCTTGGTACAGGTCTGTCTTTAGGAGAACTAAAAGATCGAAGTTGAATAATATTGTAGTTACAAGCAAACATATGGATGATTCATCATTTCTTCTCAAGTCTAGCTGAGTCAGTAATTAATTATTATTTAGAACAGTTATTACGAACAATAATAATCTCCTCAATTAACAGTCAATCACAGCCCTAAAAACCAGTCTGAAGTTCACTACTTTTACTCTATGCATAACTACCCCACCAATCAACAGCTAGGAGATTCAGGGGTACGAATGAACGGTTATTAGTTGAATGATCTCTACAAATATCCATGTCTCATGCGTCTTATGAACCCACACCTGAATCTGATTGATTTCAGTTTCCTCGAATGACCGATTTTCTCAAAATCTAGCCATTTGTTGCTCAGAACTATATGTCTATTAAGGTGAGTATTGCCAAGAAGTAGGCTTTTCACAACGTATTCTTTAATTTATATTCACTATATGGAGCATTGGTAAACTGACGCATTTTTCTGCTGTTGAGTGTATGTATGGATTTCTTTCAAATAAAGAATGATTAGCAATCGTTACCACATGTGATACAGCGAACTAGTGGACTAACAGAGATGTGATTGGTCTATATTAGTCGGTGGACATTGTTGTCCGTCTCTTTCAACAATAAGTGAACACTTGACAGGAACCTATATGAATGATTACATTAAATTAATCATCATACTGAAATTATTATCTTACCTTGAATGTCTTATACGACGAGCACACATACGACGCCCCATCCTCCAACTCATCCAGCCTCATCTTCCTGTCCCCATCCATCGAGAAGATATATCTCGCTCCTCTTGGCAGGTCCATTCTCAACGACAACTTATCCAACATCGCTTCCAAACTTCCAATATCTCTTCCCGGTTTAAACCGAAACTCGACTCCCGGAAAGAATGGATCACCATTCCTATAAAAAGTCACCCTCCTCGCTCTCCAATACGACAGATTGTTATATTTCGGTTGAGCGTCCATGCGTGATTTAGATCTAGGTGGTGGCATCGACGATGCTTCACTGGCGTTGTCTCCCATGCTGGGTGAGGGTGGTCGCGATCCCCAAAACCCCCCCTTCACTAATCTCGGTTCTTCTTGGTCGTCTTCTTCGTATTCTTCGGAAGATTCACCACCTCCTCCTCCCACAACGCCTCCTCCCCCTGCGTTTGGTACTAGCACTGTCTTCGTCGGGAGAGTTCCGGCACGGTTCGTGAGATCACCGCCGCGTGGCGCGACATCCTCGTTCTCGCCGGCGAGTTGATCGTCGACCTGATCCTCGGAGGATTTATCCTTGTCTTGGTCGTCTTTGTAGTGATTTTGAAGTCGCGATGAACTTCTCGATGCGGGTTGGATAACGACTTGTGGTGCTAACATGATGTTGTTATTGATTAGTTCATAACGGACGAAGCGATATGGTCTTTCACGATGTGGCTTGAAGAACACTTCATAGATGTTCCTCTCGATTTGATATTATATGATAGTAATGTTACATGTCCAACTGTTTGATAACAGATTTAATGTTTATCAGAGTCACTATATAATTATATCGAACAATTAGAGAAATCGATGTTCATTTATCTTGCCTTTATTTCACCGATAATGATGTCACTCGAGAATATAGATTTTTGTCGATACATTGTCAATATCACAAGACTAATTACATATCACTGTTCGAGAAAGGTATAACTGGATCTTCGTCCAAACTTGATATACTCTCCGAGATGAGTAATTTTAGTTGAATAATATGTTCCTTTATCATACAATCTCCAATCATACCACTCTTTGAAAATCGATAGTATAATATGGTAGATAAAATACCATCGATATGATCTCGATGAGGTGATTGAAATTTCACTCTAATTATCGATAATATCGATTCTAAACTCTCTGAGAAAATCAAATCAATATAATTCACAAACTCAATGATTTATGTCACTTTTCATTATCGAATGTTTGTACGGGAGATGAAATACGGTCGTCACTGATCACCGTCCGCTAGAAGAGATGTGTATCGCTGGACCACGCCGCGCTGAGTGTTGATATTGTCCGGTGTTGTGATTTTAAACATTGCATAAGTGAGTTTGTTGAAGTACGTGTGATATAAGAATTGTTTTGGTGGTGCGGTGTTGCCGGATTAAGGGGGGGGATATGGAAATGTGGGGAACACCTACGCCGGGGAACTTGTTGCTTCAGAGAGTGGGGATACACGGAGGTATTGTTTCATAACGAGGGTAGGTTAAAATGACGAAATTCACTAATCAATATATATTTGAAATAATATAATCAATATATACATGAATAACATGATAACATGAATGAATAACGACATGATTGAATTAAAAACATGTACAAATAAATGTACATTGATTTATACTCTACATATTCCACTAAGAGCTGGTTGTATATCAAATAATGAATAGTGAATTGAGCAACAATTAGAAAATCAACTTGTCTTTACCCTTGGTTACGTATGCTATTTTTGCGAATCGACTAACTCGATCAACTGACCAAAATTAGTACAGTTTTTTCTTTTTACAGTTTCGAACAATCAAAAAGTTTCTCCCAAATACACGTTATTTTTTACGTTATTGCAATGAAGATGGTTACATTTTTAATTTTAAAAATGATGGCAGGCCTAATAAATCATATTGCTCTGATTTGAATGCTGACATTTCAATATGTTTCACAGAGAAGATATTATTTTTTTTTCACAAATTTTTCCATTCAATTTAATTGTAATGAAGTCTATATTTTATAATAATTTTGAACTCGTACACAAACTCGTCATCACCCAATAGAAACCTGAAACCAATCAATATTAACAAAAAAAATTGTGCATTCATGAGTTTTTGATATGATTTTTATAAAAAAATACAGCTAAACCAGAATAAATAATGTTTTAAAAAGTCTTCCGTGTTACCCCTCCAAAAGAAAAATCACAGTGCACTGTATATTGATTCCTACCGTATTCTTATTCTCACCTTTATTAGCCCCTTAAAACCCACCCTATAAGGTCGATTATCCCCTATCACGTGACGATGCTACTACAACCAAGTTAGACGTGATCTAGCGACGCTCGTAGACTTGGCAACGCGCACCGACGACCGATTGGACGGATCCGATAAATTCGGCGTCCAATCAGTGAATTGTGATAATAAGCCACGCCTTATTTCTTGAATTGGGTCTTGTTGCCCTCATTTTGTCAAAACCACACCCTAAGTTTGAAAAAAAGAGTTTTCGTCTCTCGTTATTTTTGATAATAAAAATATATGATACATGCTTCAATTGAAGTGTGGTGCGATCGACCGTCTCCTCTATGAATTGGTATCAACGATTGGAGGTGTTGATCCGTCTGCAAGGGGGGAATGACATACCATGACGTTTAAGGGTAAATAGTTCTTGAATATAAATATAGGTCGGAATTCATTAAACTGAATTGAATTTACATATGTATGAATAAAGAAGGATATTTTTGCTTTTCCTTATCATTTCTATATATGAATATACATATTTTTAGGTACTTTAAACGGTATTTACATCCAAGATATTGAGGGGAAATTTATTTCATTTACATAAGTTATATCATAAGTCATCTCTTCATATTTGATGTGGATCATAATAATTAAATATTCAAAATTAATTTGTTTATATTTTTAGTTGATTATGTTTACTGATAGCTGCTTCGTTTTGTGTACTAATTAAACTTATAATATTGCTAATTCATAACCTACATTTCCAATTAATTTTTGTGTCAACCAAACATATGTTTTTTGCAACACTTTGTTAACAATGGATTGTGATGCTTTGGTTTCAAGATTGAAACAAATAAAAAATAAAAAAAATTGCAGAAAATGAATGACGAAAAATAATTCTCTTCAAAATGAATCGAAATCTATGACGGATTTTTCCCATCCAAATTGAGTCACATGACCCACTCTATGAATAACTAAGACTTATTGGCAGTGGAAAAGAAATCCAATGAAACTAATAAAATGATATATATATATATATATATATATATATATATATATATATATATATTGTTATATCCTATGCTATGCACGCACGTACTGTAGTAGAGCCATATCGAAATGGAAAAGTGTTGGTAAATTATATTTTTGGTTCAACAAACAGATTTATAGCGTCCTAAGAACGTTCTCTTAGAACGGGATGAAAAAAATTGTTGAACACAAATTTGACGTGTGATATGTGTGAAAATATAATATAATATAGTGTTCCAATTTCATTTTAGCCGTTTTATTTTCTCTGTTCACTGGTCTGCAAAGCTGTTTTATTCTATTAACTGCTATTTAAAATGCTGCCACGCTTTATTCTATCATCTAAGAATAAAACTGTGTTTCATTCAACCAAGTTCATTGCAATTATCAAATGTTGGTAGAATCTTGGTTAACTATAGTGTTTTCTGTACTTGTGCTGTTGTAGTACAAGTAGTTCCATCATGTACTTTATTTTAAACTCTTCAAGGGGACATCCTTTCGATGTTGAAAATACAAATTTTTTGTACCTACCTCAGAAACTACTATACCCAGGTTACTCATTTTTTCATACATGCACCTTAAAAGTGTTTGTACACATTGACAGGATTTTTCTAACCATATCACAACAATGGAATTTTGAACAATGTTCCAAAATTTGCTACATTTTTCAAGTTGTTTCAATTTTTTTAAATACCATGTATTTTTTGCAGAGTTATAAAATCTTATCTAAATATAAAATAAATATGTTAAACAATTTCAAGGGTCTAGCTTCAACAGTTTTTGAGAAAAAGGTACATTAGTAGGAAAATATTTAATTCCAAAATAAAATGCTCTTGAAAATCATGTTTCGTGGATTTATTTCAAAACAGTCAATACAACAATATAATTTGGCATGCTATGTTATTGAGATGTCTGCATGCATAGTTAAAAATATAATTATGATCAAATTGTATGCGTTTTCAAAAAAATTCTTCTGAGCTCAGTTGGGAATACCCCAAATTATTTTAAGATGAAAAAAAAGTGGAAAAAACATTTTTTACTTACAATATATCATTTTGAATGTATTGTTTAATGTCTTTGTGAAACTGTTTCTCATCCACCCTAAAAACACTGATACTACAATACTACAATATGTGCGTGCGTAGATATAAACCTCGAAAACGATTCTTAATTTCAACAAAAGAAAATATTTCCCAAGTTGAGAATTCACTACGTATCACGGAAATCACGAATATTATAGAAATGTAAAAATATGCTGATTAATTCTATATAAAGAGAATTTCAGCGAAAAAAACACCAATTCCGATAAAATGTATCAAATAGTTCAAGATCATTCATTTCATATTCAAGTATTAAAGCGGTTTTACAGAAAAACTATCTTGCGTAATACTTTATCAGTCCATAAATCCTGTGAAATTGAGATATAAGTGTTGTAAACATTTTTATAAAATACCTTATGAAGTATTCTACGGAATAACTTATACTTGTATTCTAAATAATGTTGGAAGTATTATTAAAAACATATCATGGAACACGCAAGTCTAATTTCTGTTCGAAAACAAGAAAATATGAGATTTACTGTCATTAGGTCGGGTGTATCATGAATGGTACCGTGCTCATCAGGAATGTGAGGACATTTCGAAAAAGAACCAATCATAGTTCAACATAACATTAAGGACGAGGACTGAATTCTATTTCTAAAATGAAAAATATGATCATAAACAATGAAACATTCACCAGAAAATGTTACATAAGTTGATTGATTAAATTATCATAGAATGAAACCAATAAGTTTATATATATATATATATATATATATATATATATATATATATATATATATATATATATATATATATATATATATATATATATATATTGAACTCAAGACTTGGGATATCATTATAATTATGATATATAATTTTATTATATGATAATATGTCTGCTATTTTTGATCGACCACGAAATCTTAAAAACCAGTGAGTTATATATATATATATATATATATATATATATATATATATATATATATATATATATATATATATATATAAATATATATATATTTGCAAGAATTAATATTATTCGATTTTTTTTTTCAATATATGATCTACGTGATCCGACTTCATCCAAAGGTGTCGAAAACACGGCACTTCCACCAATATCTTGGAATATATTTTGCCATCCACAAAATATGAAAATGATTCACACAACTCAACTCATCAACTTCAACTCAGTTTCATAATCTCATTAATATGGATTTAATATTTTTAATTACGTTATAGCTTCAATATCTTTCAGTAAATCAATGTTTTTTGTACAAGTAATGACGAAGTTAACAAGTGTCGGCTGGGTCACGGCGCATGCAATATCTTTTTTTTCTGACCAACCCTTGTGATTATTATAATATTCTAGACAATTACATGATAATTATAGAATATATAATACATTTGAACTGAGTCACAAGAGAGATAAATACATGGTAATTAAACAAATTATAATTTTTGAATAAAAGCATAAATTATAACCATTCCAATTATTATCACTTGATCAACATATTCGATATATGTCAAACTGTTCCCAAACTCACAAACAATGAATATTTGATGATGAATAATAAATGATTATTCGTGAATTATTGAGGATTCAGTCTGAATAAACAGAGACATGAGGGGAGAAGACGAAGAGGAAAGAAGTAGTTGTGGAAATGGAAGGTTAAGCTGAAGAAAGACTTGGAGCAAACAGGAACGGAGAAAAAATGAAAATGTATGTCGGCTATCCATATATGAGATACCATAAAGATGCAGCGTAATGTATCAATAAAAAATTCAAATTGAAATAGTTCAAGGGAAACATGCTCATTCACAACGGCACACTTTCAGTGTCAACATCACATATAAACTATCGCAGTGACTTTTTATTCGAGCATATTGTAGTGAAACTTAAAATCTGAAACAAACAAGTTAGCAATGTATAACATCAATCCCACCGCATAGTCATAATTCTTCATTAGTCCGATATATTATTTTAGATATTTATAATAATATATTTTATATTAAGACGATATTATTAGCGGTTTAATCTAACCGATATTAAGTGATGAGTAAGTTGATATGGTTTAGACGCATTTCATTTTCATTATCACCATCCCTTATAATGATGATGGATTATATGTGTGGAGATTGTAGACCGGGTTATCGCTTAACCATACGTTGATAATATCGATGATAAAAGGTGGTATAGGTGAAAGGGGGGGGGGGATGGGGGGGGATGGGGGGGGGGGGCAGTGGCATTTTCAACATGGTGCAGTACTTTGGTCAGGTGTCATGATTGCTTTTTCCCTACACTAAAGGAAAGAAGAACTGGAAAATATACCAAGTAAGAATAGAAGAAAAAATAAAATTTCAAGAATTTGCATGATATAGTTATTTTTTCTGGAGTGTCAAGATTGCTCTTGTGATTACCCGTCAGAACGATCCTACCAATTATAATCCAGCCTTGATTGGGAAACAATATATATGTCAAACGTTTTTCATCTTGACGACAAAAAAATGGTTTCATGCTCAAACGTTTTTTTCAACGTTAATTATATGTTGAAAATTATAATAGTATTGGTGTCCTAGCTGACCAATAATGTCAAAGGTGGAATACTATATTCAATTTGATCATTCATAAAACTTTTGATAATACATAATGATACTTTCATGCTATGAGACCTATACATCCAACTAAACATAATCCTATGTATAATCCTATATGCATAATCATGACACTAGGCAAAAAGGTCAATTGGTAACGCAAAAGCGG
>OZ023334.1:8353716-8458716 GCA_964007535.1 Brachyptera risi
GGAAAAACTATTTAATCTTACAGAATGTTTCTTTCATCGTAGAGATGGTAAATAACCAAGAGATAATTGGAAGTAAAAAATTAACTATGGTTATAATTATTAACAATACAAGTCGATATATTATTCATTATTGAGTGATTGAATGCATTAACTCAAGAGAGTTTGGTAATTAATTCAACGATATATCAGTTTTTTGTTTCGGTGATTATGTTGGAACGGTAAATAAGCTATAACTTATTATTAAAACTTATTTATAACTTATTAAAATTTTTATTACCAGAGAATTAAAACTTATTTATAACTTATTAAAATTTTTATTACCAGAGAACGGTAAGGGCTATCCATAGAAGCCATTTAACTTGTTTATTGTATTTTCAAAAAATTTCAAAAATCAAGATAAAAATTTTCTGCTGTATATGAAAGAAAAATGAATCAAATCGTCCGATCATGAAAAAATAAAAATAGTTGAAAAATGGGAGAAAATTTCAAATTGATGAAATTTTTTGGAATCCATGTAAGTTGACATTTCTTTCTCGAATAACGATATACGCCATGTTCTATTTGTACTCAATATAGGTCATAACGTTTAAAGTCATAACCAATTATACCAAACATTTTCAACCTAAGTCAGAATTACCTTATTAAATTAGTGATACATGCCTGTCAATTACAACATACAAAATCACGTAGTTGATGGATCGACACACCTGACCGTTATTACTAATAGATAGGGAAGACGGTCGATTGGTACCTTTAACACTCTCAACAATACGTCTTTTTCTTGGAAAAACTATGAAACTTAGTTTTTAGTCTTGACCAGTTATCTTGGTTCTTGACACAAATTATAAAATAGCGTGTCAATCTCTTCCCTTCCTCCACTCCCCCCCCCCTCCTCCTACACCACGTAATCCCCCCTAAACACATGTAAGGTCAGTTATGACTGTGCTTTACAAACATATTGGTTTTGGACAGCGTAATTACGACCGTGTGTGGGGAAGAAGGTGACGTCGCAAACAACCAGAATAATTCTGAATAGAACTCGGTCGAAAAAAACGAGACAATTTGATTTAAAAAAATCCAAAATGTTCCACTAAAGATCACTGAAAAAATCATCGAATTCCATAAGCCGTGGTCAAAAGCATTTATACTCGTATCCACAAAAGATAAAGGCTTGAACCACCTGTGCGCTAATAGTGTGTTGTACGAGAGACGGTCGGTCGAAACCTCCATCTCCAAAGAGATTGAAATATATTAGTGGATTCAGAGGATGCAACAGCTCTGATGTATACACCTTGCAAGTTGGATGCTGCCATTTTGGTGGCAATGCAGTGGATGTCATTTGGCCTTTTTTAGTTCTACAGTTTACCACTTCCAGCGTACTTGCAGCTTTTATAGGTTGAACTATAACAGTTGCCACTAAAATGGCAGCCTTTAATTCGCAACCATTATTCCGGCTGGTTTGTTATGGATTAGTTTAGGGTCTTGTTCATCTCTCGTGGCTTCATAGTGAATATTAAAATATTTTCTGCGACAAACTTCCTGCACTGCTGTGTGAGTAATAAAATAGAATTTGTAATATATATTATATTCAATTAATGGAATAATGAAGTTATAAAAAAAATATCTACATTCTTAAACACTGTTTATTACATAAATGAAGTACACATCAACAATACGTTATACAAGTGTTTAATTCATATAAGTGTTGTAATTAAAGAGACCGACATTTATGCTAATGACTGTTCTCTCTCTCTTTCTCTATCTCTCACACTCTCACCAGTATTGTTTCTGCTGCTATACTTCTATGACAGCAATTTCCTCAGTTCTCAAATATACTATAAAAACTTACGATTCATTCCATAATTAGGTCAATCTTAAAGGCTTTTCTTATTGATTCATATTATAAAAACACCCCACATTTCCTTTTTATTCATTATATTCTCACAAACATTCAAACTGTGGTTTTATCAAGCTATACTGTGACATTTCTTACCCTCAAAGAAATATATTCCATTAAATAGTTCATATTTATGAATGTTAAAATTTAAAAGGTAAGAAATGTCTTTGGTAAGATAGTGTGATTGAGCTATTTGGTTTTCAGTTCTGATTCACACGACTGTTAGAGTGATAAAGTGTCTTATGTTGGTGTTTGGTAGGTCGAAACTCCCAGTCGGTATTGCTTATTGATAGGGGAGACGGTCGATCGTTCCCGCCAACAATGGAGTTGATATTAATCTATATGGATTATAAAAGAGCGCGGTTAAAAAGTCAAGCTATGCAAATGTGAGAAAAGAATTGTGATAAACGTTCAACAAAAACCGGGACTTGGATTTCAATAATCATTAATGTTTGTATTAGAAATAATCCTCGACAGGGCTATTTCCGGCTGATAGGAATCAAAGCCAAATATCAAAACTTGACAATTTTTCAAAAATTTCGAATTTTCTCAATGTGAAAATCAAAAATGTTTGGAGAGTCACTGTGAATGTTTATTCATTCATCTATATTTATTTTCATTTTCGTCCCAGTGGATTACATTATAATTTTTTTTTTTTTTTTTATTATTATAACATCGAAACTTGATACAAAATCATTGTTCCCCAATTGAGGCTATGGATGAAAGATAGGATCGTTGGACATTTTAAAATGGAACATTTTTTAGTGAATCATAAGGACAGTCAAGGATAAAATAAAAGATTATGAAATGCACACAATAGTCACTATGAATATACAGTTGTGGAATTTTGTAGGAAGTTTAGTCTAAACAGTGATGTCATCAATTTGATAGGAATTTTAGCCTTGAAAGGATCTATTGCCATTTTGAGAAACCATTTTGTACTCACATTCATAGCATAATTATTCGTCATTTTTGTAGTATTTTTATATTATTTTCATATCTTTGTTCATACTCATACTTTTTTATATCAGGCTACCGTTTATTACTCTATTATTATTTTTTACGATCATATTTTTATCAATCATTTATGTGTGATTTATTATTATTGTGTGTTTTTCCAACTTCATTAATTTTGTATTTGATTATTATTATGTGTCGAACGGCAATCATGTATACCATGACATAGTCTTTAATACAGATTTATCTACAGTACACGTGTATTAGGCCTACTATCACTGTAAATTTACCACACAATCATTATGAGACAACTTTTTCTTACTGATTAATTCAGACTGTAAGTAGGTTCTAAAGACGATATTTATCTCCCCAATTTGAAAAAAAAAAATATAAATCATCATCTTAATTAAATAAATTCTGATTGATTCATTTGTCCTCCAGGACCCGGTCTTTTTTCTGAGGAGTCGTAACGTACGGACATAACTTGTTTCTGTTGTTTTCTTTACACAATCGGTATAGTGCCTATAGATCATGATTAATGGTCTCTGGAGGCAAAAAAAAAATTATTATTCTCCAAAATTGAGATTATGATTTCTAGTTTTATCTGAAATTAGAGAAGTAAATATCATAACTGAAGGGATTAGAAGCAAAGTGGACCAACCCAATTTTTTTCTCAAAATGATCTATTCGAACCACTTCATTCGTATTGTGTTATTTATTTTTATTTTTTTTTCAACACTAGTTTCAGAGGTTTAGACATGTGGACCAAGCTTTCTAACCCCCATTATATTTTGGAGCAAAACGGACCAACCCACATTGGAAGTGTTTTGTTTTGACTTTTGGGTTGGTCCACTTTGCCTCTGATCCCTTCAATTATTAATTCAAATTGTTATGACCTTAAAGCAAACAATAATAAAATGTTTACTCCAAATGTGATTGTTCAAGACTTATTAAATGTATTTTCGAGATTATTATAAACCTTTGATCACCTAAAACGACACAGCGTTTCGTTCTGGTTATTCACTTATAATTGTCAATCGCTTTCAATAACCTATTTCACAAAATTACTTCCGCAATTACCCTGAATAACCCACTCAGACTAAAAACAACCAACTTTTTTTTCCGACTGAACGGCAGACTGCTAATCAAGGAATAAAAACAGTTGACTCTTTTGCCGACTACATGGCAGACTGGTAGAGGGTGTGACCCTAATTCCTAAATCACTGACCTAAATTATCAATATCAAATAAGAAGTTACTCTCCTAAAGCATGCCATCGCTCGTTCGTGGGCAAGTATCATTTCGCTCAACTAAACTCTTTGAACATTGTTAAAAGGCGTAGAGGATCTGTTCAACTGATTGGTTCAAATGGTATTGGTAAAAAAAAGATATCAACAAATTGAAATTAGGAATTGAATTATTAATTTTTTTTCATCAATATCGACATTTTGACCTAGACCCATGTTTCCCGATTGAGATGAAGGATGGAAATTCAGAATCGTTTGAACTGAGCACCACAAGGACAATCTTACCAACTCAAAGAAATAGTCAATTACCAACTTTTTTACATTATTATAATATGTTAAGGGACTATATATATATATATATATATATATATATATATATATATATATATATATATATATATATATATATATATATATATATATAGTATAATATAGTATAATATAATATAGTGAGACTATAATAATTTATTTCCATCTTTTAATATTTCGACGTCTGAAATTTGTTTTGAATAATTTTTTTTCATCAACACATCGAAAACTTGAAAGTAATTTGTTTCCCGATTAAGAGGTTGGCAAGGTGGGGTCATTCGGACGGGGGCGCTATACTGAAGTACAATATCAAAGACTTAATTCTTCAACTTCCCAACTAACGAATCAAGATACTAAGGTCTTTGACGATATTGTCTTACCACCCCAAGGGAAATGATTAATTATAATATACTCATTCCACAAACTTTTGTTTTTTTAATAACATCAAACTTGATAAAAAAAATCATTGTTTCTCAATTGACCATTGTAGATCGTCCGCCCTCGTGATGTCACAAAATATAAAAACCAATCAAATGGACAGTGCATGAAGCAGGGGAAAATAGGGAAATAACCAATCAAGGTATCTAAAATTTCCCCTGCTCCGTATAAGTCACGCCCATCTACAATGATCAATTGACCATTGTAGATCGTCCGCCCTCGTGATGTCACAGAATATAAAAACCAATCAAGTGGACAGTGAAGCAGGGAAAATGAGGAAATACCCAATCAAGGTATCTAAAATTTCCCCTGCTTCGTATAAGTCACGCCCATCTACAATGGTCAATTGACCATTGTAGATCGTCCACCCTTGTGATGTCACAGAATATAAAAACCAATCAAGTAGACAGTGAAGCAGGAGAAATAGGGAAATACCCAATCAAGGTACCTAAAATTTCCCCTGCTTCGTATAACCCCATTTAAACGATCCCAATTTCATCCATAGCCTTAGTGGGATCCAATGATTTTGCATCAAGTTTTGATTTTGATTGAAAAAAAAAAAATTCATTTCATAACTCTGTATTGGTACAGTAGAAATTTTAGTACATTCATTTAATAATTTTATCTGAAGTTGAATATCTTGTAGACGGTATAAACAGTCATGCAAATTTGCATCTATAGGTTTATATACGTACTTTAAAATGCATACTTGAAGTGTTCAATGCCAGTCCCGAAACACAGATTAGGTAGGTGTAACACTTCACTCTGAATAATTATTAAAATGTAAGTATCCGTATTTGGACCTTCACTTTGTATATAATTAAGATAAAAAGATAAATATAAACATAAATACCGAATCTGAGTTGACCTATTTCTTAGTTGAATATTGTTACGTGTTTGAGAATGTATGTGGGGTAAATACTCTAGTATGGCCCAGTCATCTAGATCTTTGAAGTGTTGTCACGTATGCAACACTGTGTGACAGCACGCACGCACGCACGCACGCACGCGAACACGCACATACTGTAGACATTCGAATTAGCGCCACTTCGGGCAGCAGGTTACCGACGTGAGAGTGTATAGCTTACTGACTAACTGGAATTTTTAATTTGTTATCACCATGGTTACCCTTGCTATTTATTTCACTGACTCGCTGAATGTGGGTGAATGAAGTTGATAATTTTGGGGCTCAAGAATTTGAAGAATCAAATATGGTAGAGAGAAATCATGAGAAATGTTTAGAAATTGTATTATCAAAGATATGGGAATTCAGCTTTCACGACATTATTACAGTCTCTTATGAATGTATTGAATTATTGATTTATCAAATCAATATAATATTAAGAATTTGGTCTTATATTCATTTTTTTCTGAAGTCATTGTTACTCTATATTGAAGCGATCATGAGCTAGAATTTTGAATCACAAGCCAAATATTAATATTACCACCCAGAAATATTTATATTAAAAATGCTTATAATATTGTTCATTTATTATAAGTAAGAAAACAGTATTTTGTTATTTACTTCTTAATCCGACGCCAATGGATCTTAGTTGACAATAAAGTACGTAGCTAGTTCCGATATTGATAACATAAAACATAGAATATAATAAATAAAAAATAATAAATGAATGAAATAAAAATGAATAAAAATTATAAAATATAATGAATAATAAAATATAGTGAAATTAACGATAAATTGTAGGCTAATGAATGATATATATAGTTTCTAAGGAATCATGGCACCTCCACCAATATCTTGAAACTTGGCTCTTCCACCAATATCTTGAAACTTGGCACCATCACCAATATCTTGAGCTGACCTTCCATGAACGCGATTTGCGCTTCGCTTTCGATAAGGCGGTGGCATTGAGGCGAGCTCAACAGTCAGAAATCGCGTCACTCTCGTCACTGATTGGTCGTTTTATCATCATCACGGCTCAAAAAACCGCTTAGCGAATTACGCTTTCATGGAAATCCAGCTTCACACATGGCACCTCCACAAACATCTTGAAACAGTATGATAATTGAACAATTCGTTTTCTTACCACCTTGCAATCACAAAACAAAACATCAAATCAAGTGGGCTGTTCATGAGAGGGAATTTCGAGATCTCCAATCAGGGTATCTCAAGCTGCATATATCCAAGTGGCCGATTAATAAGCCACGCCTATCACTATTCGTTAATTGCGCGTAGTGCGTCCATCAAAGAAAACTAATATGAATTCTAATTAATACACCGATAAGATGACATCGTTAAGGAATGCGTGCGCAAAAGTCGCGTGCGCATCACGCACATCACGCGTGTCAAGCAGCAATCAACGTCGATACAAACCGATATTGGACCAATAGACGCGTCACAATTCTCAACCAGTGACAGCTCGACACTCACGATCGGTTATACGGATGTATATAGCAGGGCCGTGCATTCCAGGTATGCGGGGTATGCGGCGCATACCCAATCATAATTACACATTACACATCTAATTGAATTGTGTTCTCTGAGATTATCTAGTGAATTGTTTTCGAAATTGCGGGTCAATATTTTCGGTTAAGAGTGTAGTTTTGCTAACTGCAAGCGCAAGAATAAGAGTAACTCGTGTTGGGTATGCCGTGAAAACATCGCATCGCCAGGGTAGCGAAGGAGTGGATTACACGCGCAGATTTACCGTTCTAGCCCAGACTCATCAAGCGGGGGAGACATCGCGAAAAGGTAGGCTTGGTATGCGATGAAATGATCGCATGCCGTGGATTTTTCTCTAGGACACATCACGTACAGCAGTCTTAGGCCAGGCCTATAGTCACGTGTGAACTTAAGCAAGTGTTTAGGTATTGTATTTGTAGGTTATAAATGAGAGTAATCATAAATGTAAACGTATGAAGTTTGGTGATTTATGAACAAGTGAGCTAAGTTCATATTGAACACAGAACAGATTGTAATAAATTAATCATCATTAAATTCAGTGTTTTTCAATTCTCCTATTAGTATGGAAGTAACCGTCGACCACATAGAGGTGACCCCAGTCACTGTGGCTAATCTCTAGCTAGCCACTACTACATTGATGAAAATAATAATCAACGTTATGACGCGTAAATCAAAACAAAACAGTGTATCAAAAACAGTAACACATGCGAGACCGAACACGCGCAAAAGGCTAGCTCGCTAGGCCTACCACTATACGCTACCGGTGAGATTGGAAATAGAAGCACAAAATCACATTCACAGTGAGTGAGTGAGTGAGTCCCTTGGTCACTCTTAATTTTATCATGTGTTGTGACGGCAATTAAATAAAGATGTGTTTCGTAGCGAAATTAACATTATGTCAAAGCGCAAAGCAACCATGCAATAGTGAATGTCGATTATTTCAGGAAAAGTGGAGAAATATGTACTTTTTTCCATCTACTTCCAGGGCAAATCGATCTGTTGTCAGTGATATTGCATTTAAAAAAATTAAAACACTCTGAGCAAAAGTCTACCATGGAAAAAATAATTTTTTTTCCCTTTGTTTTTCCATCTGAATCCATTCATACGTTCCACCAAAGGTCAACAAAATACACCAAAAATTATGGTTTGAAAAAAATTCCCTGCGGGGCTAAAATGGGGGGCCTTGCCCCCCAAACCCCCCGCGGGTCACCGGCTTCGCACATACTACCCTGTCTGTGCTAATCGTTCTTCTTAAGAGTAGCATACCCAGCAAAATAATCACCGCACGCCGCTGGACTATATAGAGAGACGGGTGATTGTCACGTCATCTGTCATCGCGTCATGTCAGCTGTTATTATGTGTGAGAAAAATTGTTCACTTCGTTTAATTTTAATCTCAAGTTTACATGTATATATATATATATATATATATATATATATATATATATATATATATATATATATATATACATGGAAATATTCGACCTTGGTAATTAAGTGATAATAGCATTAACCACAATTCTATTTTTAGACACATTCGGACAAGAAAATGTCAGAAAACGGTCTTCTTGATTACAATATGTCATTAAAATCCACATTGAAGAGTCTTAAAATTCAATGTGGCTCTGATTTTGACGTCACCAAGTGGGTAATTGTGGTCAATGCTATATGTGGTTGAATATAAAAATTCTGGGGATTAGATTAATCGTTTTTGAGAAATTGTCCTTGGTTACTTATAACTACGACAGGTTCTATAGGAATATACACATTTATTTATATAGCCATATATAGCCCAGGAGTATATTATTTTGTGATGATTAAGCAGGGGCGGCGGAGCTGGGGGGTCAGAGAGGTCGGCTGACTCCCTCAGTAAATATGTGATAGGCCTAACTGTGGACGAAGAACTATAACAATCTTGATGACTTTATATCAATCTTGACCCCTCAATAAGGTCAGGGCGTAAAGATAGACAGGCAACAGCACTCTAGGTTGTTTGAAATTCAGAGCGATATTCGTACAGCTTTATTATCTGTATATTATATTGTCAAATGTAACTTATAATATTATTTGATGTATAAAATTAATATAAAATGTATTGGTGACGCAATGCTCAAACGCGTATTCTAAAAAGCTTGGTTCAGCTCATACTAAAAAAAAATTGTATGATTGTTTTCTAATGGTAATTACCATACAGTCACAAAACCAGATTGTATCATTTATTGCCACCTAGATATGTGTTGCGCTTTACAGTAATCAACTTTCTTTTTCCAACCCCCTTGACATCACAAAACATAACAGCCAATAAAGTGGGCTGTTTATAGGGTATTCTCAACTGACGTCACCCATTATTGAAAGAGAGACAACAATGTGCACCAGTTGGAATTGACCAATCAGAATGTTTGGTAGTCCACCAGTTCGCTGTATTGCTATAGTAACGATTGTTTGTCGTTTGTTACGTGCGAACATCCTATGGGGGGGGGGAGATATTTTCAGAAACTTCGATCAGGTTATCTCAAGTTATATAGACATTTGTCATGTAACGCCACCCATTGTTGAAGAAGATCTAAGATTATATTTATAGCTTGCTATAATCCTAGAAGAGACGGACAACAATGGAAATTCCAACCAACAAACCACCAGTTGGAATTGACCAATCAGAATATTTGGTAGTCCACCAGTTCGCTGTGTTGCTATGTTAACGATTGTTTGTCATTTGTTACCTGGCAGAAGCTTATAGGGTATTCGCACGTAACAAATGACAAACAATCGTTACTATAGCAATACAGCGAACTGGTGGACTACCAAATGTTCTGATTGGTCAGTTCCAACTGGTGCACATTGTTGTCTCTCTCTTTCAACAATGCGTGACGTCAGTTGAGAATACCCTATAGATCTAGATCCAGGCGGCCAACTATTAGCCACGCATATCACTTATCACTAGTCGTTAATTCGAGAGGGGAGAAAAATAATTGTCACTAGGGTCGCTACAGCATATGCTTTCTTAGCAAGAGGTTGCGATTAAAAAGGTTGCCGGGAATCGCTATTCGCTGTTCTGGCCTAAAGGGTGTTTGTAAAGAGTGCAATATTTGCATGTCGTGTGCAATCACCGCCATCTAGATAGCAGTTGGTGTGGGCCGTGAGTCGTGCGGTATCGAGAAGGCGTCTACATACAAGACGCACGCACAACCTTTGTTAGGACTGAAGCCTACCAACAAAATAAACTTAAAATATATTTACATAAAAAATCAACACTTGAGAAAGATGCAGTTTTACTTTTCTTGGTGAAACTTTGTTATGAAAACTGAAGTCAAGTCGGGCGTGGGTTCCAGTCCCGCATTTTTGTCAACACCATTCAAGTATCATTCGCTCATTCACATCCCTTTTCTATTATAACCTGAATATTGGTGGACCCCACCAATATTCAGGTTCAGCAAACAATAGCCATTTAAATCATGATAAATCACAGCACCCTCAAAACTCCATAACTAATGAATAATATAATATATAATAATATATCCTCCTGTAATAATATATATATATATATATATATATATATATATATATATATATATATATATATATATATATATATATATATATATTATAAATATATATATATATATATTTTTATATATATATATATATATATATATATATATATATATATATATATATATATATATATATATATATATATATATATATATATATATATATATATGTGAATTATTATTTTCGGGAATACCATGTGTATTGAAATTAGAAAAGCATTTAAATATGCTTTCCCTACGTTTCAGCATGTTTGGACATGCCATTCTCAAGGGATCGTTTATTAATAATTCACATAATAAGGACCATGAAAGTTTGAAACATTATATATATATATATATATATATATATATATATATATATATATATATATATATATATATATATATATATATATATGAGATATTAGTTATGTCGAAAAAGACATAACTATAATATCCCAAATATCTCGATATTGGATCGTATCCAAGAAGTTTCATTATAATATATATATATATATATATATATATATATATATATATATATATATATATATATATATATATATATATATATATATATATAAATATATATATATGTATACATATATTTATATATATATATATATATATATATATATATATATATATATATATATATATATATATATATATATATATATATATATATATATATATATATATTTGGGATATTATAGTTATGTCAAAGAAGACAAAACTATAATATTCCAAATATCTCGATATTGGATCGTATCCAAGAAGTTTGATTATATATATATATATATATATATATATATATATATATATATATATATATATATATATATATATATATTTATATATTATTTCTGTTCAAAACATTGGTAGGCCTACTTGGTTGTCATTTTTATGATTTAATCAACGTATAATTCATATTCATCAATATTCTAAATTTTTCTAATAATTCCAATTTTCTAAATTATGCATACTGTTACTCAGTTATATGCAGTTATGGTGTTCTCATTCTGTATCATTAATTTTTGTTTAATCCACAGATAAGCCTTGTTTTCAGGCTTTGCGGAAAAATGTGGACCCAATTTGTTCTATGTATGAGTGCAAAAAAATTAACAACTAGTATTAATACCAAATAAAAAATGTATACAAACAAAATATCATTCAGTTCCAGGAACATTATATTTCACATTGATTGCAACATGGTTATATAACATTTTTATCACTAAATAATTGTGTGTGAGGGTATAAGGCCATACAAGTCTTGTAATAATGTGGAATAATACTATGAACAATTATTATGACTGACATACAATAATATGATCATATAATAATTAATCATTGAAACAATGAGTAGTAGATATAATAATAAGATAAAGGAAATGACATAGAATACTGACAAGTGAGGTAATTTATAAATGTATCATTTATAATTGAATACTCAATTCAATCACACATCTGGAAAAAACAAATCAATAATAATTGCACATTACAAATTTCTTATAAATTGTTATAGGGGTACTAAGACGAGTGGTTAATACACTGAACCATCATTCAGGAGACCGGGGTTCGATTTCCGCCATGGATGACCATAGTTACTTTTTTTTTTGTGGTTTTCCTCTGTCATTCAGATCAATACTGAGATGGTTCATCAACAATAGTCCATGACCAACTCCTTCACACTATCCAAAAACACCTGATAAAATAACCTCTCACCTCATAATCTCATACATCATTCACCAAAGTCAATAGATAGTTGCCATCCCCCCATCAGTGCAGTGCGTCGTTAAACCCAATATAAATTAAAAAAAGAAATAGGGGCTTATACATCGGGCTGTACCAACTAAAAATTGTGCCGGTCTATGGCAGTAGCTTGGTGACCCATGTATTAAAATGTCCGTCAGGGAGCAAGTTCTGTACCAATACGGTAGCTACGTACTGTGTCGAGATATTTTCATGTATTGACCCAATATTTCCAAATTGGGTCGGATCAGAGTAGAGTAGTTGGTAGCCACAGTTCACACTTTCTGTAGTCATGTAATCATTCATGTAAAAGTGTAACATCATTCAAGTAATCATTAACAATTTTTATATTACATAGTCAATAATTTTACATATACTGAATTTAGAGACTGATAAATGTTATATGAATTCTAATTGATTATTCGTGATTCCATTATTTTTTATAAAGGCCTCCAGTATCTTTTTTTTGGGGGGGGGGGTTTAACGACGCACTGTAATGATTACCAAGATCTATTGGCGTCGGATGAATGATTAATGAAATGATGGGATGGTGAGAAGATTTTTATGGGTAATGGGAAGGATAGTGGGAAGGAAGCGGTCGTGGCCTATATTGTGGGAACCATCCCGGCATTAGCCTAGACTACAGAGGGAAACCACGAAAAACCCCTGTAGAGATGGACGGTGGCGGGGATCGAACCGGATCCGATGTGTCCCTTCACCTCCCGGATCACACGAAGCAAGTGAGCTAACCACTCAGCTACTGTGCCAGTGCCTATACAGTATCATCTTTTTTATAAATCACCAGTACTTTTGTCAGATTGTCACTTCTTACATAACACAATTGCTACGAACGTAGTATTGAAGTTTAATATGGAATTATTTCAGTTGCAAAATAATAACCAGATAAGTTGTAACTGCGCTTGCCATTGCACACAAAATACCGTAATCAATATTGAAGAAACCGTTGGCAGAAAATTTCAACTTGATATTCAATATTTGTTTCAAGAATCTATCTAATTCACGTACAACCTTATTCTCAATCAAGATTTCATCAACTAAAATTTCTTGAATCAATATGGCGGCCTTATTATATTCTGCCGCCGTTTTTGAACATTTAATAGCTATTTTAAAAGCGATTAACGAATAGGCCAAAGCCCAGCATAGCTTAAGTGTGGATACTAGATAGTAGTGAGAAGTAGATGCATTGCCTACTAGAAAGAGAAATTCTAAACTTATGAAAAGATGGGCTATAATATTTATAAAGATACTCAAAAAACTCAAAAGAATAGGTAGATCGTTGATATTATTAACGGACAAAGCAACTTTAAATAATCGGAAGTGAATCTTTTTCAGGAATTGAATCTTCGAGATACTATCGAACCACATTTCCTGTTTTGCGTTGGTATTCACAAAATCGATACGAGATTCTTTTACTCCCGTGACATTTGAAAACTTTATCATTTCTCTGCTATGTCTCTTCGTCATTTTTCTACCGAGAGACGAGATGTCTTCGTTTACAATTTCGAAACGTCGCATCAAAATCGTTAGCCAATTGGTAAATTGTAAATTTGAAAAATACAAGAATATAAACACTATATTTGGAATCACTAAATAAACAGCGCTTCGAAAATCGAAAGTGTAGAAATGAACAGAAAAATCCAATACAAATATAACAAATATCACAGAAAGCTCTTTTATGAAAAAATTGATGACAGTCTTTCGCAATTGCGTATAAAAAAATCCAGGATTTTTAATTAACAATTTATCAATATCCATCAACTCCTCAACCATTTCAACAACTTTGTGGCGGTTAAATAATAAGATTGCAATAAATAAAATGCAAACGAAATACAAAGTTGTTACGTTGACAACGTCCGTAACTTTCAAAACATCTTTTGTTCCCCTTTTTCCGAGAATTGCACATCTGATGGCGTATGATCCAAAGTACAGTCCTACTAAGCAGAAACAAATAAATATTGAGTACAAGAAGAATGCTTTCGTCGGGCGAATCTTCGAAGTTTGAGGTTTCTGATTGGTCGATTTTTCTGTCGAGATTGAAAACGGTGCCATACCAAGGAATCGAGAACAGAGGAATAACGGTCGTCCGGCCGAGAGAAGATCGTAAGAAGTCGTGCATTTCTTCATACCGGTAATTACGTTCTATCTGGGAATAAAAAGGCCTTGGCAATTAGTTTCATAGGACTTAAGCATGGCTAGCTTTCTAATCAATTATTCTAGCTAGGCCTATAGGTGAATGAATGAATATTAGGGTTTTAAGGCGCATCGACAGCGAGGTCATATGCATTTGTTTGATAAATTGTGTGAGAAAAATGTTTTTATTAAAAAGCATCACAAGAATTGGAAGATTTTTCTACAAATTTTGAATGAAATAAGTATGATAATTTCATCGAAAATTTATACAATACAATTTTTGAAATTCAGTAAGGCATTGATTGAATACTGTAGTGTGATTAGATCCAGTTTAAGCCTACCTACTGGATGGTTGGGTTTTACTATGCATTGACACCTTCATTCCATGCAATATAATGAGAAAACTATGTAACCATGATAGGCATATAATTATTTTTCATAGCCTATGCATGAATAATTTGATTGGTTTGACGTGTTACTCATTATTATTATTCCTTATTCTTTATTCCGCACTTCTGATAGTGTCATGTTTGTTGAATATTTCTTCATTTCAATTCATGTTATTTATTCTGAATGTACAGTATTTGCATTCTTGAACTTAAAAATGGAATGAATAATTGCAAACACGTCAACGTACGTACACACAACGTGCAAACAACATAAGAATGAATTGACTACTCAAGTCTTGAACAATTCTTTTTACAAAAAAATTTGAGTGAACTATTGTTTCAATGTCTCAACTATAGCAAATAGCATACAAAATAATCATTATAAAACTTCCTCAAAGATACTTACCGATGCAAAAATAACACGCTTCTTCTAACGATGTTTTACGTTCTATTTTTATGGATATGAATTCAATTCCAGAACTGTCGACTTTCAACTAACCTAAAGCACTAAATTCCATCTCAATTCTCCAACGCCAACCAACATTATCGATGAGATATCATCTACATTGACAGCTCTATATTTAAACAGTACTATGTTACAATCAACACAATATGCTATATGCATCACACCTATCACCACTCAGGGAAATTAATGTCATGTAATATGATATCCAATAGTGTTGGAGCAAGCAAAATGTAACTCAAAGGTTGGCACCATTTGTCGTGTATTGACTTGTGCTGCCCCTAGTGTTGAGCTTATAATAAAAACAGTTCGTCACTAACAGTCAACATGTGTGGAGTTATTTCGTCAACAAGCCTACAAATATTCCTGCATTTCTAGGATACATTCATATGCAATCACCTTCATATTAACTAAATACTAACAGGTTATGGGCCCAGGTGCGCAGTGAAGTGTTTAGCGTGTGAAATCTGTGGGGATTAGGCAGATAAAGTCGGAGGACAATCTAGGCCTAGGACGGCACGTTGACGAAAGCTGTGTTGCTGTGTGTGGTTTCCCAACGAACTCGGGAGAGGAGAAGATGGCAACAAGAGACAACAACGATGGTGGTTTGGGCCACGATGTTAGCTTTAGCATTCCTAAACTAACTATGCACAATTACAATGCATGGATGGTGCGAGTCAAGTCGGAAATGTTGCTGCGGGATTGTTGGGAGGCTATCTGCGGATATGAAAACATTCCTAATGGTCAAATATCTCAGCAAGACACGAGGAAAAGAACCAGGGACAATCTAACGGCGTTATCCCTCATCTTAAGATCGGTAAGTGATGATCTGATAACTGATGTTATGGATTGCGAGATAGCTTCTGTTGCGTGGGAGACGCTTGATAAGCTATGCAATGACAACTCCCTGTATGGGTCCATGTTGAAGCTGAGAGAGCTAACGCATCTAGAGAAGACGGATGACGTCAGCGTGACTGAATATTGCTGCAAAATTGTAAATCTGAATCGTGTGTTGAAGAAGAATAACATCGAATTTACAGATAAACAATTAGCAGGAATTTGTCTAACAGGACTACCTAACACCTATGAAATTCTTATTAAGACCCTCACCTCACAATCCAGAGAGTTGACCATGGCTGTGGTGAAGAAGCAGTTGCTGGAAGATGAGCAAGAGAGGAAGCGAAATGGTGAAGAAAATAGTCAACACCAAGCTTTGAAGATTTCATGGAGAGGTCAGTCACAACAAACTAGAAAGAAGCAAGATAGTAGGGCTAGGCCTAGATATGATACTGCTGAGGAACTATCACAGGAGGAGGGATCGAAGCCTAAGCCTGGTAAAGGCAAACCACGCAAGTTTTGGTGCTTTGCCTGTGGGGGAGAAGGGCATATAGCTGTGAGATGTCCTAAACGTGAGAAATCGGAGGAAAATATGGGAGAATCAAAGAAAGCATCTGTTGTCACCAGGGAGCATGTATCTTTATGTGCCAAGAGAAATGTTCCAAACAATGGAGGAGTTTGGTTGCTCGACAGTGGTGCCTCAGACCATATGACACATCGAAGAGACCTCATTCAAGATTTCAAGGAGATGCAGGGTGAAGTTGAAGTGGGAGACGGTGCTCCGCTAAAGATCGCAGGAAAAGGGAGAGTTACTCTTCAAATGTCTGATGAATGTGGAGGTAAAGACATTGAATTCAAAGAAGTGTTACTCGTGCCTGAACTCCAGGATAATTTGATATCCCAAGGACAGATTGAAGAAAAAGGCGTAAAGATTGAAGCCTTTCAAGGAATATCAAAAATCCTGATGGGAGACAAGATATGTTTCCAAGCACACCGAGTGTCAAGGCTTTACTATGTGACAACATTGGGTGGAGTCTCAACCAAAGAAATCGAAGAAGAATATAGAACAAAGAAGATCAAAGTGTCGAGAGTATCTCGCTCCACCTGGCACAGTCGACTAGGTCATCCAAATAAAAAGGCACTAATGAAGCTAGATGTCTTACAGGAGTTGACGGAGAAGGAAAGCAAGGGAGAAGACGAAGACTGCATACCGTGCATTGCCGGGAAGATGAAACGTGACAAGTTCCCAGTGGACGGAGGAGAAAAAGCTAAGGAGGTGCTAGACCGCATTCACTCTGATGTGATGGGACCAATAACTCCTGCGTCAAAGGGGCACAAGAGGTTCATTGTAACTTTCATTGACGAAACCTCCAGGTATGTGTCTGCGATTCCCATATCAAGAAAGAGTGATGCTTTGTTGGAGTTCAAGAAATACAAGGAGAGGGTAGAAATATTTCATGAGAAGAAGATAAAGGAACTTCAGACAGATCAAGGTGGGGAATATGTAGGCGGAGACTTCAAGAAATATTTAGAGGAGAGTGGAATATTGCACAGGAAGTCCATCACCTACACGCCACAACAAAATGGCCTAGCCGAGCGAACTAACCTCACTATCAGCAACGTCATCAGGTGCTTAATCATCGAAGCCGGAGTGCCTGCTTCCTTCTGGGCGGAGGCTCTCATGACAGCCTGCTATGTGCGTAACAGGTGCCCTTCAACGCCACTAAGCTTCCGCACACCGTTAGGAGTATGGATGGGCAGAAATCTACAGAGGAGTGATTATGAGCACATCAGAAAATTTGGCTGTGAGGTATGGGCATGGATTCCAAATGTTCAACGAACCGGAAAGCTGGGGCCCAGAGCACGGGCATGTGTGCTACTTGGATACGACGAAGGCATTAAGGGCTACCGTCTGTGGGACATTGAGAAGAAGAGGATAACAAGCAGTAGAGATGTGAAGTTCCGGGAACACATCTTTCCCTTTAAGTCTGCGGAACACCCCAAGACACAGTCAGTGAGGGATGCGGAGGTGCAATTCTCAATAGAAAAGAGGCCAGTCCAAGGAGAGATGCTAGATGAAGGAGAGGTGCCAATCCAAGGAGAAGTGCCAGATGAAGGAGAGGTGCCAATCCAAGGACAGATGCCAGTCCAAGGAGAAGTGGCAGATGCAGGGGAGGTGCCAGTCCAAGCAGAGGCGCCAGTCCAAGCAGAGGCGGTCCGGGGAGAGGTGCCAGTCCAAACAGAGGCGGTCCGGGGGGAGGTGCCAGTCCAAGCAGAGGCGGTCCGGGAGGTGGTGCCAGTCCAAGCAGAGGCGGTCCGGGAGGTGGTGCCAATCCAAGCAGAGGCGGTCCGGGAGGTGGTGCCAGTCCAAGCAGAGGCGGTCCGGGAGGTGGTGCCAGTCCAAGCAGAGGCGGTCCGGGAGGTGGTGCCAGTCCAAGCAGAGGCGGTCCGGGGGGAGGTGCCAGTCCAAGCGGAGGCGGTCCGGGGGGAGGTGCCAGTCCAAGCAGGGGCGGAGCCGTACGTCTCGGGTCAACCACCAGTGAGACGATCTGACAGGAGGAGGGTGCCCAGGACGTGTCCATGCTGTAACATGTTAAGGTGCAAGAGGAAAGAGGCCATGGACATTGTGATACCCGTGACTGCAGAGGAGGCGCTAAGCGGATCCCATGTAGAGAAGTGGAGAGATGCCATGCTAGAGGAGCTTAGAAACATGGAAGCCCAATCTACTTGGGAAATTGTAAAGAGACAAAATGGGTGTAATGTAATAGGAAGTAGGTGGGTGTTTGCCTTGAAGAAAGTAGAGGGCAAAGTTGTTAGATTTAAGGCTAGACTGGTAGCACAGGGCTTCAGACAAATGTATGGTATAGATTATCATGAAACCTTTAGCCCAGTGGTACAGAGAAAGACCCTTAGGATCCTCATGGCCATAGCTATCGAAAACGATTGGGAGATGGTCCATCTTGATGTAGTTGGGGCTTATCTGAACAGTGATTTGGATACTGTCATTTACATGGAGCAACCACCGGGCTTTGCGTCATGTGACGCAGATAGGTTTGTCTGTAAACTCAAAAAGAGCATTTACGGTCTGAAACAGGCAGGGAGGAACTGGAATCATCACTTGCATGGTATTTTAACTAGACTAGGGTTTACCCAAAGTGTTAAGGATACTTGTGTTTATGTAAGAACAGGCGTGATCATCGCAGTGTATGTAGATGATTTCCTGTTAGTTGGAACAAGAGCTCCGGTAGACCAGGCAAAGAAAGATCTTTCCGATTGTATGCAGATAAAGGATTTGGGTGATGTTACAAATCTGCTATCAATGACAATTAAAAGACCTTCCAGGGGAGAATTGAATGTAAATCAACAGTCTTACGTAGACGAGATATTGGAAGAGTTTTCTATGTTGGATTGTAGGAGCCTAAGTACGCCACTAGAAGTGGGAGTCATGAATGTAGACAGGTGTGAGAGTGATACTTTCGATCAACACATTTACAGGAAGGCTGTTGGATGTTTATTGTATGTAGCAGGAAATACAAGAGCAGACATAGCAAATGCGGTTTGTTTAGTAAGCCAGTTCTGCGAGAATCCAGTTAAAGGAGATTGGGTGAATGTTAAACACATTCTTCAGTATTTGAAAGGGACGAAAGGCTACAGCCTGAATTACCACAAGACGGGGAAACCCGTCGAAGTGTATACTGACTCTGATTGGGCTAATAATAAAATAGATGCCAAGTCTATCTCTGGTTATGTGTTCATCTTGGCAGGAGCTGCAATATGTTGGCGTAGCAAGAAACAAAGGTGTGTTGCTACTTCCACGACTCACGCAGAGTATGTAGCAATGTATGAATGTGTCGCTGAATTTGAGTGGTTGAGAGACTTCCTACATGAGTTGGGACAGGATAAATTTGTACCTAAGCCATGCAGCATTCATGCAGATAATATGGGTGCAATTTGTATTGCAGATTCTAATGCAATTAATGATAGAAGTAAGCATATCAATGTTAAATATCACTACAACAGGGAACTGGTGAAAAATGGGGAGATAACATTTGTGTATGTTCAATCTAATGAGAATGTAGCTGATATCCTTACAAAACCTCTAACTGGGCCCAAGACGAAAGACTTGGCCAACAAATTGGGGATCTACATGTAGTAGAATTGAGCCTTTGAAATTTTGATTGTGACATTTTGAGGAGAGGTGTTGGAGCAAGCAAAATGTAACTCAAAGGTTGGCACCATTTGTCGTGTATTGACTTGTGCTGCCCCTAGTGTTGAGCTTATAATAAAAACAGTTCGTCACTAACAGTCAACATGTGTGGAGTTATTTCGTCAACAAGCCTACAAATATTCCTGCATTTCTAGGATACATTCATATGCAATCACCTTCATATTAACTAAATACTAACAAATAGGAAGTCATCGTTGTTGATTCAACCAATGTTAATGTGAACTCTTTATTACTAGAAGTACCAATCAAAAGAAGTGTTTTATTGCTAAGAATCACTCATTGTTACAGATGCAATTTATGAATTAGGTAAGAATGCTAATGCAAGATCTACACTATAGTATGCTGCAACACTTTTCTTTCTTCATGATGGATATTTTTCTAAAGCACGGTAGACAACTGGAGAAAGGAAAACCCTGGAAGCAATAGGTCTGTTTGTTTGTGTTGCACCAACCTGAACTAAAGTGTTGCTGGTGCAGAAAGGAAATGCGTCATATTACGGGCTTGGTGCAGGAAATGATCTCTAAATGTTGAGGTACAAATAAACACGATAGTGCCAATTTCAACGGTTCCTAGACGCGAATTTTGAAAATTGGAAAAGTTATTTGGGTTGAATCACCGGAGACGTAATTCTGTATGTCAACTTACTTAAAAATAATTACAACCCTTATTCAAATATACAATTTTTCAGTCTCATTGGTACGTATTTGAGCGTCAACAACTTGTTAGCCAACATAGTGTCCACGTACAATTTGATTTTAGCGCCTGCCATCTTGAACTGAACCGAGCACACCAGCTCCTAAGCTGGTGTAGAACTACTTGAACTAGTGCAAGTGAACTGGGACAAACAAACACGAGAGTGTAGCTTTGGTGCAGCACCACGGTTACAAACAAACACGAAAGTGCAAGAACTGAAGAACTAGTTCAAGTAGTTCAGGACAAACAAACAGATCTAAGGAGACGAAGGACTAGTCACTAGACTATGCAACTTCTTGAAAGCAAGACAACTGTACTGTACCGGATAGGAAGACGTAGGCAGAAGAGTTGGAAAGGGGATCCCAAGAAGTAATAGGGGAGGAGAAAGAATGGAGGTGGAGAGAGTTTACTCATATAGAGAAAAACGGTTTCGTCCAGAGGACGACGAGACTAGAATAAACTCGGAACAAAATGGAAGAACTGCAAAGAAATGGTTAGAATTCAAGAAAATGATCCGATAGAATAATATCTTGCCACCGTGCATCTAGCACATCTGCAAGAATGTTCATAAATACAAATACAAACACCAGTTGTTCCTATTGCCAATTGGCTTGGCCAACTAGTCCGAACCTTGTTGTGTGATTGTAGCACCAACTCGATCGCTATTGACGGGAGTTGGATTGTCGAGGATAGAGGCCTGGTAAAATCAGGTGCATAACAGACCTTCGGATAAATGATTCATTCAGGAGACCGGGATTTCAATCCCGACGGCCACCAAGACAAACTAGGATTTTTAGATTTCCATCAGGTGTTCGAGAGAATACTGGAATGATTCCCCCAATCAGGAATGATTGCCTAATTAGCATTGCTAGCCATTACGTTCAACTGTAAGAAGGAAAAAAATTAAATGAAAATTGAGTTGTAAGAAATTAACGAGTAGTATTTTTGTATCGAACTTCAAATCAATTCATTTTTATAAGCAAGACAAATACAACAAGTAAAAACTGCTGCAAATTCTGCAACAAAAATAACACAATTAAAAATAAAATATAAAAACACTTTATACGGTAAATATTGTCCAGTGAGGTAGAAACTGGAAAAATTTGTACGGAATTGTGGTATTTTACAAAGAATCATCCAGACATGCTGTTTCTTCGTCTCTTCTTCTTTTTCTTAGACTTACTGCTTTCATTGTCTACACTAGTTTCTTCAATTATTTCCTTATTTGTGCTTTCCCCAACATTTTCCTCGTTTTTCCTTTTTTAGTCCTTCTTTTTCTTCTTTTTAGAACTTTCCAAATTAACATCGTTTATTTCCTTCACATCAATACATTCAATGTATCCATTTGTACCTCATGTTTTTTCTTCTTTTTCTTTTTCACATCACTATCAACAGTTTCCTCGGGTTCTATTCCATTGATATCTTCATCCACATTCCTGTTCTTCTTCTTCTTCTTCGGCATATCATCTCAGTTCACATTGTCAAATCCTCATGTTTCTTCTTCTTCTTTTTCAACCTCGAGCTCTCTGCAAATTCTGCAACAAAAATAACAGGATTGAAAATAAAATATAAAAACACTGTGTACGGTAAATATTGTCCAGTGAGGTAGAAACTGGAAAAATGTGTACGGAATTGTAATACAGTAGAACGTCAGTTAAATACGATTCTCATTTATACGATTTTTACACTTATACGACTTTTCCTGGTGGTCCTAACCATTCTCCATAAGACTACATGTTAAATTTCTTCTATTATACAACTCATTTATTTACGAATTTTTGTATATAGCCATACACCTAAATTTATTGTCTCCTTCCAACATTTTCAATAATTCCAGTCAGGTGTTCATCCTTAAGTGGTAAAAACCCCAAAACGTAAACAACACGTGTGTAAGCACACCTGTTTTTCCTAGTAACAATGCCACCCTATCATGACTTCTCCACTCCAACCCGGGTTTTTCCCACCCCAAAAAATATTTATATATTTAGTGTCTAGGTCCTGAATCACTTATATTCGTGAATGGATGCATCATTTTCCTCAACCAATCATCACTCTTTAGAGCAACAGGACCTCCTACCTCAAGGTTTGGAAGCACACTGCCGAGAATGTTGCAATCACACTGGCACATTTGCCCAGCCAGTGTCAGCTGATAATGTCTGGAGGGGGTAGGGGGGGGGGGTACGCAAGGCGTGTGCAGGAGCGCATTTCTTTCATGGCGACAAAAAGTGATTCCAAAATCGAAGTATTTTAAATGGCAATGATGATTGCTTTTCATTGTTTGAAGTCAAATGTCATTTCAATAATATTCCCTTCCAAACGGACAGAAAACCAAAAAATGTAATTCTGTCAATGTCATGTCAAACATTTGAAGTAATGCCACACTAGGAGTCGCCTGGACAGTGTTAATTGGTTGCTATGAGCATTGGCAAATGCCTGCGTCTGTCTCTCACAAAGCACATGTCATCTGAGAGCTGTCAAGGACATAATGGCATGCTGCAGTGGCGCGAGGGTTGGTGAGGGGGGCGGAGGTGACATGTTTTTACTTACAGACCAGACCAAAAACATCATACACAAGAAAATAAAGACCAAAAAAAAAACATTGATTACTCAGTGGGTAATTGTTTTAACCCAGGTTCATTCATTAATCATTTATACGATTATCCACTTATACGATTTTTTTCTCAGTCCCCTGAAAGTCGTATAAACGACGTTCTACTGTATTTTACAAATAATCATCCCGACATGCTGTTTCTTCGTCGCTTCTTCTTTTTCTTAGACTTACTGCTTTCGTTGTCTAAAGTTTCTTCAATTATTTCCTTATTTGTAATCCCCAACATTTTCCTCGTTTTTCCTTTTTTTGTCCTTCATTTTCTTCTTTTTAGAACTTTCCAAATTAACATCTTCTATTTCCTTCACATCAAAACACTCAATGTCTCCATTTGTACCTTCATGTTTTTTCTTCTTTTTCTTTACAGGTCTTGATTCTACGTCACTATCAACAGTTTCCTCAGGTTCTATTCCATTGACATCTTCATCCACATTCCTGTTCTTCTTCTTCTTCTTCTTCGGCATATCATCTGAATTCACATTGTCAGTTATCTCCTCATGTTTCTTCTTCTTCTTTTTCAACCTCGAGCTCGAATCAATGTCTTCGATTACTTCATCATCATTCGTCTTCTCCTCGCTTTCTTTCTCGCCACTCACTTCTTCAGCACGTTTTTTCATCTTCTTCTCCCACTTCTCTCTTTTCTTCTTCTTGTAATCCTTTGGACCCTTCTTCCTCTTCGGTTTTCTTTTCTTCTCTACGCTGACTTCTTCCTTGGGGACGTCGGTTCTCTCGAAAACCGCTAAAAAAAATCCCGTTGTCAGATTCTTATCCGGATCGAAGAACAGGCACTTTGATCCGCACTCGTAGTCGGAAGACCCCCGATTCGTCAACGGCAAATCGTCGCTCAGCTTGAAATACGGTCGTTCTGGATCCGTGTTGACCGACTTCAAAGTCTTCTCCACGACCTGCTCATTCTCTTCGTGGTAAGTCGAACACGTCGAGTAAACGACGCGCTTCACGTCGGGAAATTTCGTCATCGCTCCCTCCAAGAGGATCTGCTGGAACTCGGAGAGTTTGGCGAGACGTTCGTGGTCGGATTTCACATCCTTGGCGGTCGTAGGTCGAGGCATGCCGGAACCCGAGCACGTCGGGTCAACGAGGATGTACTCGACTTTCTCGCACTCGATCGGGGTCAATGTCGTGGCGTCCGCATTGATCGTCTTCGCGCAAGAAACCGAGTGCTTAGTAGTGAAGTCGCATAATAATTGGTAGCGTTTCAAATCCTTCTCCACGGCATACAGTGTTCTGCAGAACAAAGAAACGTAATAGTTATTGTAGACTCTATGTCTCAATAATTAGTTGTTTACTTGCAGATAACTCGATACAACAAGGTCCGGTATAATAAGATACAAGGTTACATGAGGTGAGATTGGTGAAATCAAAATCATTGATAATGGTGATAACAGCACTTAACTATCAGTTAAAGCTCCTTGTACATTGGTAATTCAGGCACTAAATTGAATTTAAATACGTTAAGAGAAGCTCGAACTTCATATATGACAATGATCACATGACAAAACAGCTTGTGACAGCAGTCATGTGAAAACAATCCTTTTTTCATTATTGTCAAAATCTTGATGAACAATCATTGTTTCCCAATCAAGACTGAGGGTGAATTATGACCATGTATGTGTTATAATAGGGGTAGTATGACCATTTAAAAGTGGTTCTTTTCAGTTATTTCAAGACGTCGAGGCAGTCCAATCTCAATCAGTTGTTACAACCATTGTTGTCGAAGTTACAAATACTGGCTACAAATAGGACAACTAGAGATTTTCACAATCGGTAGGCCTAATGTTCTTGGTAAAATATACGGACACTCAATTTGTAACCGTCTTAGCAAACAGTAGAATAACATCGTTTATAGAAGATAAGTAAGTCAAGTTTTATTTCCATTACGGTAATTTGACACAGTGTGAGCACAAATGACAAGGTATGAACACAAACCCTTCAGGCTTTAGGATATATACCATTAAGGGTGTATGGAAAGGTTTTTTACCATATATAACTTATTAAAAAATAAGTTGATAATATAATACAAGATGAATTATAATAATCATAACGAGTTGGTATAATATACTGACATGTATATTATGCACCTTGATTATTGTTTGCATAACGATTGATCAATAGCCGGGTTATTTCGAGGTGCTGATAAGCAGATGATAGATTTACAAAAATCCATGGTCAGGACTCAAACCCACGCTCGAGTTGACTCCACTTTCCAACGGCGAGCTTTGGCTGGATGAGCCAGATGACCAGGTTAGACGTAAATCAACGCAACGATCATCCATATGAATTGGATAAACGGGAAAGAAAAGACAGACCGGCACAGTAGCTGAGTGGTTAGCTCTTACCACTCACCAGGAACATATCGGACCCGGTTCGATCCCCGCCACCGTCCATCTTTACAGGGGTTTTTCGTGGTTTCCCTCTGTAGTCTAGACTAATGCCGGGATGGTTCCTATAATATAGGCCACGATCCACTATCCTTCCCACTACCCATAAAAAACCTTCATTTCATCATCCCATCATCTCAGTAATCATTCATCCGACGCCAATAGATCTTAGTAATCATTACAGTGCGTCGTTAAAACCCAATATAAAAAAAGAAAAAAAAGAAAAGACAGCAGCTTATTGTTGTTTATTTATTCTGTACAGATATTTCTATCGACGTTACGGCTACTGCCTTGGCCACTGTGGCCGAAACGTCAACTACTAAAATATATCTCATGATTTTTGTAAATGTACGTACTCTTTCAACAGGCTCTCCATGACCAGTATCTCGACTCAATAACATCGGGGAGCTGAGTACTGTTCTTTCTGATCCTTTTGACCAATTTATATATACAGTGAAACTTCTATCCATCGTTTTTCAAGGGACCAGGAAAATAAAACCATCCATCCAGGAAAACTATCTATCCAGGAAAATTCAACATCAATTGATTATATGAGAGTGGGGCTAGAAAAAATGAATGATACATCCAGGAAAACGATAGATCTGGGAGCGATGCATAGAGGTTTCACTGTATATATATCTAGCCTCAGCGTTATTACTACACCCACCAACAATAAATCAAGAGCACGTTAGTATTTGGTAAAAGCCTTCTAGATCATCGTTCTAACCCTTGATTCTGCATGATGGCTGCCAGTTGCGTGGTCTTCAGCCCAGGCGCAGCACACATGTCTAGCACAGAGCTACCTGGTGGCGGGTTAAGCAAGTACGGAGCTAGACTGGTAGCCTGAAACAATCACAACGTAACTTACGACTACGTACTACAACATTGATAGCAGGGACAACTTTGAATCTTACGAGCCCGCATCTAAGCGTATATATATAAAGCAATTTTAGTGAGACACAGTTAGGTTGTACCATGGATATTAATTTGTAAAATTATAGGTCCCATTTCTGAACATTAGAACTGGGCCGCAGTTAGAACGTGTTGATAGACAATGTGTAAGCATTTAGGACCTGTCCGAATTACCTCATTTATGCGTACTTGTAAAGAGACGGTGGAACTCGACCTTTAATAAACCAGAAGTGAGTATATCCGACACGATCACAAACCTCAAGTGGGAAGACCTGAACACGAGGTGTAAACAAGCTTCCCTGCGGTGCTTGTACAAGGCACTTTCAGGGGTTCCTGCCTGGACAGATCTGGATAAATACGTATCAAAAGCACGCCACTTGAGTAGAAACGACCACGAGTACAAACTACAGCTTCAACATTACAATACCAATGTAGGACTGCATTCCTTCCTCGGCAGAGCTACCCACTTGTGGAACAACCTCCCGTGCAAGCTGCTATAGAATTTCCCAGACCAGACACAAATGAAAGCAATATTAGACTATGTAAAGTAGATTAGGCCTCAAAATACGTTTGTCAATCCTCTAGTTTATTATCATTCATATTGTCTATTATATCATTATTGTTCCATTATATTTTTACTGTATATTAATATTTATAACTTTGTTAAAGTAGAGCAGAGTAGATTCCTGCAGCCACCGGAATAGTATTTAACTACAGTTAAGAGACTGTTGTTAAATGTGGTTATTTTCAGAGCTGTAAATAATAAATAAACTAAACCTATACTTGACGTTACTCAAAGTACGGAAGTGACGTAATAAGGAGCGTCTGAATTCATAAAATGAGAAGTCAAGTATGAAAGTTCACAAGCATATATGGGAAGCGATTTAAATGTACATGGGAACATTTATGTTTCCTTTTTTCAACAGAAACCTACAAAAAGATGCAATTTCAATCCTGTAATAAAGTAGCAGAGCTCTTTCAATCTCTGTGGAACTTATCACTTATTGCAGAAAATATCACTGTTTTATTCTGATAAATAGATAAAAGTGAGGTTATGACAGTTCCCGCCATAAACCTGTTGAGGACGTAACAACTGGATTAGACCTGTCATCGACACCACGTTGTAGAATACTTGCGAGACTGTCTGAAATGCAAGTTCACATGTAGCAAGTCCAAGTCCCAAGTACAAGTACAGGGGGCGCATTCCTGTAGGATTTAATCCGGTTTTAAGTGATATTGGTACTAACTTGGTATTCCTAAAAAGATAGACCCGGAAATAATACCAGAAAAGCAGGATTAACTTAAGCCTGCCAAAGAGCGGGTTCAGCGTGTTTTAAGATCCACTTCAAGATTTCAAATATTAATTTAAATATCTAATATAGTGAATATCGTTACGGGAATACAATTTCTAGAATAAGAACTGAAGGCAACGGAATGTGAATGTTTTGAAATAATTGTACCATCAATTTTATTATTAATAATTCATTTGCCAGAATTATTTTCGAAGCTTGTATACTTATGTTGTTCTGAGAGCAAAAATTCATATAGGCTTATCGGTTGCATGGTTAGCGCGGCTGCATTCGGAGTAAGACGGACGGGGTTCGATCCCACTTAGGTCAACTTTTTGTTTTTCATTTAATTTCATTGAAAATTGTGCTTTAGGCTGAGATTTGATTTAGTTCAAGTTTCGTTGAAATTGGATGATATTTAGGTACATTTTAGCTGATTTGCAACAACATTTGTCAAAAAACTGTTTTACCGACGTACTAACATAAACCTACTATAAAACTCATCCAGGAATACGAAGTTAAACCTCTCTAAAACCGGTATTAACACGGTATTAACTTAGACTAGGATTGTCTAGATAAAACTAATTGTACAGGAATGCACCCCCAGGAGTGTAAGTCATCAGTCAAGTAGCATTGAAATTCGGACACGTCCTAAGAATTAGTTTTAATCTACATAAAACAAATTATATTTCCAACAGGCTAAATATAGCCTAATAGGAGCTATATTTTTTAAATTATCAATGGGTCCAGAATGACATTGGAAATATGTACTGAGACGGATTTAGCAAGTATGGAGCTAGACTCATCGGGAGTCACAGCCTTAAACAATCACAACGTGACACAAAAAACTCGGGCCTTATACAAGACTCAAACCCACACCCAACTTGACTTGAGTTACTGAGACAAGTGGTCGAGTGGTTATAACGGTGAACTGTCATTCAGAAGACCAGGGTTCAATTCTCGCCATGGTCGACCATCCTGACAGGGTTTTTTGTGGTTTCCCTCTGTCGATACTCTGTGTAGTTCCCCTTTGACCTGTGTTCAGGTCAATACTGGGATGGTTTCTTAAGGCCTGGTTTTACGAAACTGGATTAAGCAATAGTTAGTGGATTAACTTGTTATCACCATTGGTTACATATGTTATTTTTGTACCTTTAATGAATAGTTAGTGGATTAGCACCCTAACTAAGATTGGTAAAACCGGGTCTAACTACAGGCCACAATCTAATCCTTCCCACTATCCAAAATATACCCGATAAAATAACCTCTCATCTCATCATCCCACCATCTCACATATATATTTCATAGACGCCAATAGATTCAAGTCATCAGTACAGTGCGTCGTTAAATCCAATATAAAAAATAAATTGACTTCAGTTTTTAAAGCAACGCTTCAGTTGGGTCGGCGTGTTTTAATCTTCATCCTGGACGAAGACCGCGGTTGAACTCACCTTATCCTGTAGAATCAGTGAACCGTTCTGATAGAGCTCGTGCTGGTAAAACTCTGTCCGCGGCGGAAACGCAAACATCTCCTTGACATGGAAGTCTTGTATGAACTCGTCCTCTGCGATGTTCTTCAACTTTGCGAGGAACGAAACGTAGTCGTCTGGTATGTCCGGGACGCCGCGTCGCCAGCCCTCGTACCGAAACGTGTCGATCGCGTCGCCGATTGACATGAGTAACGTGTTGACGCGAATGTAACGGGGCTTGAGAAAAGCTGAGAAAATGAATGAATAGTTAGATGAGCGTACATTTAATGACAAAATATGGCATCACATTTAGGCTGGATGTTTTTTTTTTCAATACTATTCAATATTGAATAGATAAATATTTATATACAGTATACACATTTTCAAAAGGTCTACAAAGTCTATAAAGGGCTTATCTGAAAAATATTTAGTTATGAATTGATTTAAACAAATACATACAACTTGTGGTGAACAATACATAAAATGGCAATACCTTACTACATTTTGTCAACTGACAAAGTTCTATTAAATTCTAACGATGAGATGAATAACATAAGGCCTCCGCCTACTGTAATTTACATAACAAATTGATTATGATTTATGAAAACAGAAATGACAGGTAGGATAAATTTAATATAAAAAACGATACCAGTAAATATAAATGGTTCATACCAGTAAATGATTTCCCGTTTTATCAAATGAGCATACGTGAAGATTCTATTTGTGCATGATGCTTGGGCTAAATCTTTTACGCTAGTATTTACCATGATAATATGACCTTGAAGACTGTACCTATCCATTACAAGAGTTCATAACACGAGAATCACATACACTAGGCCCAACTAACAAGACTGAGGTCATTATTCCTGTATGATGTGACAGCCGTACGTGATCACTTACCATATCTCATCTTCAATTTCTCATTTCTGAATATAGGCTATAGCAGTGCAAAATGTATGTTTGAGTATTTTTTTTTTTTTCAATTTTTTTTCCGTGAAACATTTCTGCATACATGATATATACATGCTTATAGAATAAGTCAATCTATGCTAAAGAATTGAATTAAAATAGTTTGTAATATAAATATAAAATACTCTTTGTCAGTACAGTTTAAAAAGTTTTTTTGAATGATTTGAATTCCTGAATACTGTAGAACACATTGTCAATTAGGACTAAAATTAGTCGAGTACGTCACTCCTATATATTTATAAGTAGGAGATTAAGTATACGCCACATAGTGCAAGTGATCACTTACAACAGGCAGAACGTATAGGAATGGAGCCCTCTTTCTCAAGATACAACCTAATAATTGAAAAAATTACATTTATAGGCTAGACGCTTCAATGAATGACAAACGACTGTCCAGTTCTGGGGTAAGAACGATTGAACCGCTGGTTTAATATTTTGAAAGTCACAAGGATAATGCAGCATTGAAAATATCTTGATGTGCAATTCAACTTACCATGTTACCATATGCACAAAGAAGTGGAAAATCACAATCACGTCGTAGGGTACTACATAATGTAGCGTCAATAATCAAAATAAGACATGTAGTGGTATACCTGTATACACAAAAGAAGGTTATCTTACCAGCAATAGAATAAACTAATAACTTTGGTGATTTCATACAATCCTGCTGTAATATTGGAGATGAAATGTTTTGGAAAGATGTACAGTAAACCCTCGTTAATCAGGAATACCGAGCGTCATTCGGGAAACCGGGGTTCGATTCCCGCTGTGGTCGACCATCCTGACAGGGTTTTTTCGTGGTTTCCCTCCGTCGTTCAGGTTGATACTGGGATGGTTCCTTAACAACAGGCCACGACCTACTCCTTCCCACCATCCAAAACACTTAATAAAATATCCTTTCATCTCATCTCATCATCCCATCATCTGATTCATCATCCACCGACGCCAATAGATCGTAGCCATCAGTTTAGTGCGTGGTTAAAAGCCAATATTAAAAAATAATAATAATAATGGGAAATGCAAGGGATCCAAAAAAAGATTTTGATTTATGAAAAATCGGAAAAAAACAAAAAACTCGTTTTCTACGAAAATCATCACACTTCCGGGATTTAATTGAAGCAATTTCGTATTGCGCTCGAGAGAAAGCTATGCCACACTTGTGAGAAGCCGCTTCACTGATCGTGTGTACCTAACGCACGATCGTTCCATTGGTGCTCGGCCATCCCGAGTCCAACTGACAAACGTGTGTTCCGAGCTCACCACACATCTCGTGCTTGTCAAGGACCGAGAGCACTTGAATGACGCACTAAAGACAGCGAACATATCAGCTGGCTTTGGCTTATTGTTACGCATCAAATAAAAAGGATGGAAATTGGGAGAACAATCATCAACTTGAGGAATTCACTTGAACTATTTCCAATTATCCAATCTGCAAACAGGGTTGAAGCAATTGAAGGGTCGAAATATAAGTTTGAATTACGAATTAGGTTGCAGAAATTCGGACTAACCATATTAATCAACATTGAAATGACTATACCTTTAGCCGGGGACCGACTTTGAGTTCGGAGTATGCCAAATTTTGTTTACCCCGCGTTCGGATTAACGAGGGTTTACTGTAGTTGTGTAGATAGTATACCCTAGGTATACCTTACCCTGAAAAATCATCATAGTACCCTAAAAATACGACAGTTATACAAACATATCAGTGGTATTTGTGTTTGATATGTTGGTACAAGACCTTCTTTCGTGGATATAAGTATAATATAATCTAGGAGGCAGTTTGAATATCTCTATCCATTTATTGTGTACAATTCATAGCTTGAAGATTTTGGTAATACAATTTTTATTCAACAATATCAGTAAGACAATATTTCATTTTATTAAGTTACAAAAATCAATCAACTGAATACAACATAACTGACTGTTACAGAACCTCCACCTTAACGAAGAGAATACAATTTTTATAGAAATATCGTTCACAGTGCTACAATACAATCCTATCCATCCATCGTATAGGTTTGCAACGACTCCATGAAACATGACAGCTAACACCTAGGTAGAGTGAGGCCCAGTTTGTTTTGTTGCAACTCAACTCCAACTGTTACATATAACTTGTTGTGAATCTTCCTCAGTTGGACCTATCTGTATTATTTTGTCGATAACCAGTCAATTAACCTAGCGGAGTCTTCAATGAACTATTAAAATCCAGGGCCTATATTATCGACTTGCAATAGCTTGAAAGCAAGGTTGTACCAAACTCTTTTATTCATAGATTCATCTCAAATCTGAGTTTAAAATTGTTATTTAGCTTGGATATAACGTTATTTTTTTTCCATAATCCAAGGTTCACCAATATTTCTTAGGTTGAAACTAGTGATGACATCGATTCTCAAAATCGGGAATCGATTCTCCAAGCTCCAGAATCAATTATATTGAAAATATAATATTGAAAATAAAAAGTTCATCCTCAAATGAAGTTGTGTTTTTCAAACTTTTTTCAACCTTCCTGCGGCGTTTCACGTGACAAATAGCTACTAGAGACTTCTTTGAACTGTACTGTACCATTCGGGTATTTTCGCCAACGTTCGGCTGTCGGGCGTAACCGAAGGGATAGCTTGTGTTCAGATGGCGAATATCACAATATAATTAGACGAGCTTTGGCGAGGATTCAATTTGACATGTACTGAGAAAAACTGGTTTTCGTTTTTATGTTTTTTTTGTTTTTTTTCATGTTTTTTTGTCGGTTCTCCACAGGTCAAACGGCTACAGCTATCAACTTCAAACTTTTTTTCAATGGTTCCTCATATAACTTAGATCTGTATAGTTTTGTGGCAATATCGGATGTTGACTTACATTTTGATACACATTTCTGAAAACTTTCAGCTTGATTGGGTGAGCCATTTTGAAGAAAAACCATAAAATGTGCTAAATTGGTCCAACTCGAAGCAGTTTTTACCCATTTCTGACTTAAATGTCACCAAATTGGCGAATGTAGGCAAAAGTTTGGCCATAAAAGTCGACATACTATCACTATCCGCTCGTCTAACAATGCATACATGGTGTTTTCCTAGTATAGACAATGAAATAAGCACGTATTGGGGCGTGAGGAAGTACAACACTGACCCCCCCCCCCCCCCCCCACACAAAAAAATTGGTTGGATCGATTTGTTGAGAATCGTTTTACAATAGAATCGATTCTCAAATAATCGATGTAGGCCTAATCACTACTTAAAACGTTGGTACAGCCAGTACTAACCAACAATCAAGTGTTGTTATCGCTACGTTACCGAAGCTATTTGTTTTCACCAACTCTCGGAGTAAGAGACTGAACCTGGTATTACCGGGCCCAGTTTCAACAATTGTTGTCAAATCAAAGATTCACTGCTGAAAGTCAGATTACTATCCTAGTTCATATAACTATAGTTATACTTTTGCCACAAGACTGTAGTTTCGAAATATAAGTACCGGTATCAAAAGTGCTCCTATCAGTCAATACTATATATTGATAAAATACGATACATACATACTACTATCTACTTATGTTACATGTAGGCCTGTATATATATATATATATATATATATATATATATATATATATATATATATATTATATATATAAACGATGCAAGCTACCGATGTTGGATAAAAAAACGCAGTTGTATACAAATTTGTAAAAATGTGCACGTCTACGTTACCCGGTACGGTGTTATTCATGTATTCTACCGTAGGCCTAATGCCAATGGAATGAATAAATAAAAGTCAAAATGTACAGTTATCAAGGTACCGAAACATCACGAATTACTTTCCAATTCTTCAAGTAAGGGCCTAGGCCTAAATGTTTTCCCCTGTGTAGTATTAGACCATCATAATCAACCCATCAAAGGCAATCAACGGGCGCTAAATATCAGTCGAAAGGTCACTAGGCCTACTACCTGGTTGACAAAAATTCACCAACGAACATTGAATTCACTAATTTTTCTGGTGCCGCCAAGTGTACAGATACAATGAGCTTTGTTCTCTTGAGTAAACGAAGACCTCCTCTCGTAGATATCAATTGATTACACACTCGAGAACGATGATTCTTTTACGATGTACAAAATACTGCCGGTGCAATCTAATAAAATACGACTAGGTTTTCAAAGTCGAGGGACGTAAAATAGTTACGAGCCTGACGTCTCTGAAGTGTCTATTTTTTCAAAACATTTCAAAGCTCTTGGGGTCATTCCATGTCAAATCAACACATGGCAATTTCTTTGACAATCTTCAATTTTGATGAAATTTGGTATCTAGACGTAAATCTATGTAGATTTGCATATATAGTACAATTGTGAAGAATTTTGTTTCCATTGTTTCTAGTTTCCGAGTTACGGTCCGCGCAGAATACCAAATTTGGCAAATATCTGTATTTAGAAACAAATCAGACCTCCACGTCGCACGGAGCAGAAGTTAAAAAATTTGGTACCCTGCGGGGCGTAGCCAAATCTGGTATTTTTAGCGGGCCGTAACTCAAAGTCAAGAATGTGAGAAACACAACATTTTCCACTTGTTCTAGATGCAAGTCTTCATAGATTTACCAAGCTTCATCGAAGTCAGAGTCAATTCAATTTTGCTACTTGGCTGAGTTGATTTGATATGGAATGACCCCTTGAGAAGATTCTTTCAATCTCTTTTAAGGTTAAGATTTGCCCTCTGTCCGGGAGGGGCGACATCCTCGTAATACCCTTGAAATGCGTACGAAATAATGATCACCCAAACGGTAACTACCGAGGCCATAACCGACCAACAGATATTCGTGAAACCGTCGACCTCCAACAACTCTCTTAGGTAATGTTGCGTTCCATAGAAGGCGGCAAATGGCAACGAAAACATTGCAAAGCTGTACAATAGGAAAAAAGCCATGACTTTCGGCGTGCTTCTGTCGAAATAGATTCGCTCATCCGCGTCTCCAACCGGACTGTCTTCTGGTCTTGCATCCATGACGATTAGTTCTGTGGAAAAACGGAAATGATTGTGAAATGGTGTTTTACCTTTAATTTGCCGCGGTTCGTTTTCGTGCGTTCCATTCTTGACGGCCTCGCGCAATGCACCAACAAATGTTGACTGATATGCTAATACCGTCTTTATGGGTTTGCAATCTGAAGGGGGTAGAACCTTTTTGCCCCACAGCAGTTCTGTTATTAAAATACGCGCCAGCCACGGACTGAGTTGGGTTTCAGAGAGAATTTTGCTGTTTTCAATAAGTTGGTCCAATATTGTAGCATGTTGAACAGTCTCAACAATCAATGCATACAATGCTTTCGTATTCTGTAAAAAAAAAAAAAAAATGGAATCAATTGCCATGATGTATTAGGGTAGAGGCCCAGCTTAGTAAATTCAGCGCAAACAAAGTCTAGCAAGTCTCTAGCAGCATTCGGTAATACTATTTAGGCTAGAATCATGCTCATGCTGGATCCGCATAAGAATGCGGTGCTCTTATGTGCGGAAAATATTTGAACCGGTGCGTAAATAAAAATTGTGATTTTCCAAGATTTTTTTTCTTTTGAAGAGGCCTAGAGAATGAATGAATGTTAGGGTTTAGAGGCGCGTCGACAGCTAGGTCATTTTGCGCCGGGGCCTAGAGATTTTTTTGAAAAATGTCAACAATTAATTTTGAAAATGGTGTTTAGAAAAAGCTGTAGGGCCTATCTTCTTGACAAATCACATGGAACAACAATTGAGATTGTTACATATTGTTCACTAGGCCTACAGCTGAAAAAATCTGCTATAAATTGAAATTATTTTTTAATGATCTCTTTTGTTTTACGAGGGGTTCCAAGCAAGCTTTCTTATTGGCTGATAAATCAAATAAAGTCATGCCCACATAACAATCTTGGGGTGTGTGGTCCCAGTTCTCACGTTGCCTGTGCACTGCTAGCCCCTAGGCATACACACGGTGTGCACAAGTTCATAAGAATTCCACTAGTTGGTGTGTGGCAGTAGACTCTGCCATAAATTATTGTATGCCTGGGCATTGAGTAAAGAAGTATCCTACTGGCCTGGGCTATTGACTTTATAATAACTACGTTCTCAACGCCTGGGCTAGTCTAGGCCTACTTCTAAGAAATGATTTGGTCTTCCAACGAATAGGCCTAGGGCTTAGACCTAGGGTAGGCTTATGTGAAGCCTATAGGCGAAAAGCCTGGACTAGGCACCTAGTAGGCTTACGCCTAAGCATAGAATCTCCGTAGGCCTACTTGGTGGCCTAGGCCATTGATTTTGTAAACCACTACAAATTCAATGCCTAGGCCTAGACCCTTTGCTTCAACGGAGGCCTCGCACATGTCAATCTATGGTAAGGTAGGCCTAGTGAATGTTTACTTACATAATGTCTGTATTTATCACTGAATACTAGCTGCTTGATACTCGCACCTTTCTCTTGAACCAATTGAGTTATTGTTGATGCTACTTTGTAGAGTCTCGGTACTCCTTGTGAATGAATAAACCCAGTCATTATCCGTCCCAAAGGCCGTCCTAACCTCTTTCTACAAGAAATTCAAGAAGTAAGGAAATGGAAGCAGTGGAAGCAACACAATGTGCAGCGCGCAGCTATTCGCCCACTCGTGTAATGTTGACAGGTCGAAACTTCAAATCGACTGTTAAAATTTATATTGAAGACCCGTAATCGAACCTCTTCCGCAGATAAGTGCGGATAGAGAGATTGGTGTCCGTTTCTGGAAGTACCGAAAGTCGTGTGAATATCTCAAAATGAAATAGAAATCAGTGTGCGCCAAATTTGAATTGGGCGAAATAGTTTTTGGCTGCTGGCAGTTTCGTAGTTGATACATTTTCTATCTCATTTTAATAATATAAAATGTAATTTTCATATTTGAATTTTATATTTAAATTTATATTTAAATTTTTCATTTAGCAGTAGCGTGTTATGAAATCTTCATACGTGATTCGTGAATCAAGTTACAGTAACTTATGAATTGATTTGCAAATTCATAAATTAACATAATTACAAAGTTTCAAAAATTACAAATTAAATATAAAATTACAAAAAACAAAACTCACAAAATGGAAGACTAAATTACAAAATTGGAATCACAGTTTATAATATTGCTGATCTTTTCATTTTTATATTTGTGAATTAATTTTATATTTCTCAATGTATCCCCTACTCTTCTATTTTTTAAGATGGAACTTTTTTTCATGTAACTACTTGGTAATTGACGACTAGTGATTGACCCGCCCATAAACGTCACAAAACAGAACATCCAATAAAATGGGCTTTGTTAAGTGGGAAATTTCACATGTATATAATAAATATATATATATATATACATATATATATATATATATATATATATATATATATATATATATATATACATATATATATATAAAGGTCTTTGTATGTACCTATCAGAGTATCTCTAAATTTCCACATGAAGTATAGATCAAGGTGGCCCTGGCGATTAGCCCTATCACTAGTGGTCAATTTAACTGGAAAACGTTTTTCTTCATTGCTGAAAATTTAAAACAATATAAATAGGTGTACATAGCTTCTAAACATGATGACACGTATCAAATTTAGTGTACAAGCAACCAAAAGACCCTATTATCTGAATAATTATTATCTCTTATAACCTATTATCTAACAACTGTAATAAGGTCATTGAGCAACCCCCCCCCCACCAAAAAAAAAAAACGTTTGTTCCCCTAGAATCATTCTATCTAAAATGATATCAGAATAATAAATTTTGTGGAAAAATATCATTTTTGGAATAGTTTTTGTACTTTATTGATTCAATTTCTTTTAAAAGAACACTGACCTAAATGGTTCTTGCAAATTCATCAGGGTGAATGAACTGTTCAGTGAACTGGCATCATTGTAGTACATTTTATGGACTATTTGCCAAAACATTCAAGTTTGTATTTGTATTCTTTATTCACTGTAGATTAGTATGTAGTAATAACATTGGTTACATATCTCAAACCAATTATTCTTGTTTAGATCAATTTGTTTTGTGTACGGAAAAAACAGTCAATTCTGAAATACGAGCAAATTAAGTCAAGCAGATATTTAGAATTACGTAATTTTAAGACATTTTAAAGTCAAGCCATTGATGGATGTCAGCAGTAAATAGTGAATGATTGAAACAATGATTATTTGATGATGAGCAAATTCAAATTCTGGTGAATGACGAGAAGATAACTGAGATTATTCAGATGGTGAAATACGTATATATTTTTTTGGTTCAAGTTATTGTATTTTTTTATTCATTTTATTACATTGCAAATGTGCGCAGCATGGTGGCGAGTTACTTTATTAGTGCAGTTCAATATAATCCATCATTCAATACATACATTTGAGAAACCATCACTTATTCAATAGATGACCCATCTTCTTGCCATCTATTCTCTTTCTGAACTCCGTTGCTGTCAACTCTCCGCCCTCAAACACTCTTTTACTCAGCTTATTCCATTCTCCACCGGTCCTTGTCAAAAATGAATATTTCCAGACATCGGTCTGCATTGTTCTCTGCACCACATGTTCCCGGTGCCTGTCTCTTCCCATGAACCCCGACTCGTCTTTTTCAATCATAGCACTCAACACCCCGTGTATGGCAGTACTGTACCTTCTGAAAGTTATTGAAATCTCCAACACCTTTGTATTATAATATTGATTTTGAGTTCATCCTTTTGATATCAAAACGCAGTCTGAAAAACAGAAGAACTGGAAGGCCATGGCTAGAAGGCAGTCAACATGGCAACATAACAACTTTTTTGGTACAAAATAAATTTGGTCGAGATTATTAGGCCTATACCAACTTTCCCGAAATACACCATCTTGTTTTGGTGGAATTCTGGATTGTGATTGAATAAAAGGTAATTTCTGCAGAAATTTTGTCGGCTGACCCCCCCAAAAAATCGTAGTGGAAACCAGGCTTCACAAGATATTGTTAAACTGGGCTACCTTTTTCAGTATTTTCTTTCCTTCTGGGTAACCAATAATCAATAACAACCAGCAAATTAGTTTCAAGTATCTATTCTTTGGTTTATTTCAACAATATACATTTTCTTTGCATTTATTTACAGAGCGGTACAAATGAAGATTCTTAAACATAATTATTTGCTGTTCTAACATTACACCTAATCAGATTATCTACATTTTATCATGTATTTATCATGTAAGGCAAACCTTACCGGCTACCGCTACATCACACGAGCATTGCTTTCATTGTAGACAACAACATTTCTTATTTACAATCACTGTTACAATAAAGTTACAAGTCCAGTGTTTTCTTACAGCAAGATCGACTGTACAGTGTATAAAATGTATTTATTACATCATAAATACAACCGTCAAAGTCTCTTAACATGGTACTCTCATGTAGAACTCAAATTCAATTTTCAACATTCTCAGTGAGCCATAGTTTTTTTCGCTTCATTTATTATCCAAAATAAGAATGATTCAATAAATATTGTCTTTTTATTTATCTATCTATTTAGGTATTAATCATTGCTTATGAAATTACAATGTTAGCTAGAATTTGTAATGCAGGTTCTTCTACTGATGCATATTCCGATATAGGAGTTTTGGTTGTCCAAGTCTACCAACTTGACAACATAAACGTGATAGTTATTGCCCTACTGAACATAATGTTATATGACATGTATGCATAGTATGGAAAACGCCATATACACGTGGTTAGATATGAGCGAGTTGGATGGAATTTTTTTTTCATGACTACTGATATCGAATTTTCTAAAATGAGTAAATAACTTTCATCTTCAAATCGATACAACAGATGGACCCTATAAATTGCCTGATTGATTTTGAATCAGTTCACATTAGGAAGTAAAATTATCTACATTCCTGGAAAGCTGTGTTGGTAGGCTACCATCGTTACTTGTAAATTGAAGTACGTGTAACTCAAGTAATTATAAATATAATTAATTACATAATAATATTATTTCATGCATATAATGCTAGGTCTTCTTGTTGCAGTTTTACAATTTCACTTTTATTCATGAAATAGTAACTCGGCTGTCGTCCTTTCTGAAAATAGACAAACAAGACTGAATTATGAAAACTATTTCATCACAAATATTAAGGATATATTTGGTTCGGTTAGAAAACTTATAAATCTATGACAATACTCGTACGTAAAATGATCTATGGTCACAGGGGCAGGGCAGGGGTGGTGGAACCAGGGGATCAGAGGGGTCAGCTGACCCCCCCAATAATCATGTTATAGGACTAACTATAACAAACGTGACGACTTTATCAATCTTGACCCGTCAATAGTGTTAGGGCTCAGCCGCCTATGTATACGAGTACTTGTATCCATTTCTATAAAACAAGAATTGTGCAGATCAAAATGAGACAGAATTTAGAGTAGCATAGCCAACTTGTGTGAAACAAAACTACTGTATATACATTTTCAACATGGCGGTGGCTTTCACTCTGCGGTAGTAATCACTGGAAAAATGTGTCATTTAAAACATACTTTTTTATGTGAACAATATGTCACATTAATAATATTATTTCTAGATTCACATCATGTCTTTACATTTCACTTTATAGTGAATAGTGAAATAGTGAATAGGCCTAGTCACAGTAGCTTATCCCACTTGTACCTCATTATCCCACAAACGCCATTATGCTCGGTAAAATAATTCCAAACAATTCCAGTTATCAAAATCACCAATTGACTTGGCTTGGACGAGTAATTCAAAATTAGATCAATTCGAAATTCGAAACCAACTCGATCGCTGTTGCCTGGAATTGAGCTGGTGAGGATAAAGAGAGCTTCTAAAAATGCCAACCCAATCGGGCGACTAGGAGAAAACAACCAATCGGAATGCAGTAAATGTGTGTCGTCACGTCTTTCGCTTGCTAGTATCTGTGACGTGTACCTTCAGCGTTACATATCAAATATATTGAACTATGATTATATTTTTACTGATTCCTGATTGGCTACTCCATTTATCCTGCCCAAAATCAACATTTACCGAGTTCTCTTCTGAATACGAGGACATGAAAGTGAAATATGATCAACTGGTTTACTTGCCAGATCCTTGAGAACACGTTTCGCTCCTGCTGATATTAGTATCGTACTCATTCCCTCGACTTTCTCGAGTCCCATCGCGTAATGCAGCGGCGTCCTCTCCAGCTAGAACAAGACGGATATGTACCACCTCAACTCTCTCTTCCTTTCTCTTCCTCTCTGTCACATTCACTCTCTCTCTCTCTCCCTCACGCAGGCAATCACTCTCACTCAAGGCAAGAGATTAATATCTCAAAAGTGGTGGTACGTTGAAATCGATATGCATTTCATGAATTTTCATTATTTTTTTAATGTCCTTTGATGTTCATTATTTTTACTAAACACCATCATATTATTTTTCCTTGATTCAAATTTGTTTTCAATTTTGGAATTCTTTAATTTTCAATTTTTTCCAACCCTGGTGGTTATACTATATTATTTACTTTCACAATCTTTTCCTGATTTTTTTTTACTACACCTTGGGACCTATTTTTTTCATTAGTATTTCTAGTTTATTTTTTATTCATTAGTTGGAATATTTATGAACGTAATCCTTCCCAAAGTGCCCCCCTACTTGGTGCCATAGCTTGAATGCTATCGTCACTGAATTCAACCATCACATATTTTTGTCTTCAATAAAGGTACGTTCTAATACTGCTTTTATGAGGTAGAAACTGAAGTCAATTTTGACATCAGTTCGAGTTTCACTCAAGGCTTGGGTACATTCCATTCAGTCATTTGTTCCTCTAAACAACCAATAACCATCAGTAAAAAAGGCTCTGGTTATTTTATGTATTGTCAGTATTGATAATATTAACTGAATACTGTATTACAATTATATTTTTTATATAAACTTTGAATAAAGGCCAAATACTATATATAATGAATAAAAACTTTGATGATTACATCATCTTGAAGCATCTCTAACAATCAACTGATTTTGAAAGATGTGGTTGCATTTCTTTTCATAAACTTTGCCTGAGAAATTACAAAACCCTAAAAATACTTTGGCAAAAATATAAATATATAGTGATGTTTGTATTTGTTACATTGGTAGACAACCTTCCTCTTTTGTGGATACAAGTGTAGCAACCTTTCATCTTGTATAGGCTTCTGTCGAGTGTTGAAACTCATTGTTGAAATTGACAGACAATGTCCACCAGTTGGAATTGACCAATCAGAATATTTGGTAGTCCACCAGTTCGCTGTATTGCTATGATAACAATTGTTTGTCATTTATTATGTGACAAAAGCTTATTGGTGGCATTTTTAAATATCTGAAATAATTACTGAATTATTTTGCCTCTCGACTCACGTTGTCGCCGATGCGAAGTGTTTCTTTGAAAGTGCTGGCTAGGAACTCTGTGACCTTCTCATGCTGATACAGCACGGCTATGTGAAGCGCGCATCGACCAAAGCCGTTCTTGCCGACAACGAGTAGATTGGCGGACACCTGTTGCTCGGGCTTCAGCATTTCTTTAACGCTCTCAAGGTCACCCAGGCGTACCGCCTCGTGGACCGACTCTCGACGTTCCTGTGACAAACGTTTTTGTTTTTATGCTTTGATAAGTATTAATAAGCTGGGAAAATGTAGCATATGCGTTCTAAGGTGAGCAAGTTATTTATAAGAAGCACTCAAAAGCTATGCAGACACACACACACACACACACACACACACATCAATTTTTAAACTATCAAGTTTTCTTCTACATGCTTCTGCATTGATGGAACTGTTGATTATTATATTTGTTTTTGCTCCAATAGGTTTGACCTGTTGATTTTATTAATGTTGATTTAATTTTATTAAGTGTGGACCAGTGGCTAGGACACCATATACTACCGTCATTCAGGAGACTATAGGTTTTGATTCTCGCTATAGTCGAGACCATCCCGACAGATACTTTTCGTGGTATCCCTCTCTCAGTAAAGTGTATATTGGGATGGTTCCTCAACTATAGGCCATGATTGCTTTCTTCCCATTGTCCAAAACACCTGATAAAATAACCTTTCATCTCATCTTCCAAACATCTTAAAAATTAACCACTGAAGGCAAGAGATATTAATCATCAGCATGGTGCGTCGATAAACTCGATTTGAAGGAATACATTTGAAAAAGTACGGTATGATCGTGACCTAACCTCGTAGATCGGTATCGACTGTAGGAAGGCGATTGTGTCCTGATGCTCGCGATCTGCCACGATATCCACGATGTGGTTGTCCTCATCATCCTCGAGATCCAGGATGTGATCGTAACCGTCTAACGTGTATTCTGCTAGTCTCTCGGTCTCACCTGAAATACCGTACAAATGTTCGTTTAGACTCTCTAATGTCTACGTTAAAGGTTTCTTCGTGGAACAACTCACACAAATCGGAAAAAGAGTACTGTACCAGTGTAGTCGGTGAGGGTCAAATATCATACACAATGATTAGAGATATGTAGAAATAGCAATTGCTATAAAAGCAATGAAATCTAAAAGTGCTTCTCTACATGTTTTTCTTGTATTTCTTGATCTTTCAATACATTTGGTCTCGTTCTATCATGTTTTTGAAAAGGCGACAAAGCGCTACAAAACGTCTGAATCCGCTGTTTCAATGTATTAGCAATATAGATGCTATATTTGGAATAGAAGCATTATAGATGCTATTTTCTCCAAAATTGTGTCAATTGAGGTGTAAACGTTTGAAGTTAGTTGGGGAATTTTGGAAAAAAGTGCAGTTGAAAATGCAGGCGGCAGATGAGGTGTCGGTTTAACCTACTTGTGGAGACCATTTTCCTAACAAACATCAATTGGGGTGTTTCTCTTGAATGCCTATTGTACGTTATGTAGTGTTTTACCTATACAATACTGTTGTAACGCTACAAAACGTTGTTGCGCTACAAAAAACAATGTTTCAAAATAATAGATGCACCAAAGTGCTACTTTTCAAATTCTAAATGTTATCAGAAGAAAAAATAGAAGCTATGTTTACATGTCTCTAACAATGATCCTATTTACAATATAATTCAACTTGAACAGTCGTACAAAATTGAGATGGCCTGAAGATTGCCACCAACAATGGTACAATTTGTATAGCTCCGAAGAGAGTCTGCATCAGAAATAGCACATAACTGTTGTCACAGTTGATTAACCATTGTTTAGATAACTCTGATTCAAGATTCTAATGACACTGAATTTTATTTTTCGATTATTTCAATTCTGAATGAATAAACTGTCGATTCTAACAGATCATTATGAAGACCATACCATGAGCGTTCCAGTCCAAGATCTGGTGGTCAGTCATTTGTTGATGCTTGAAGTGTGTATCGAGGTAAATCTTCACTGCACGTCACAAAATGATCACAGAAAGGTGAAAAGACATAATGTGGATGTGAAAAATTTCGATAATTTTGATAGACATATATTCAATATCTTTATTTTAATTCAATATTGAATGGAACTCCTCATTTTTCGATATATTCCATCGATTTTGAATGTGTAATATTCGGTATCGTGACGTATTCTTGATCAAACGGTGACCCTAGCATCCTTACCTCGAGCAGCCAACGACATGACCCACTTGTCGATGTCGTGGATGTTATCTGGAAGGTTGGCCTGGATGGCAATGTCCCTAGCAGTCCTGTACAACTCGTCCCTGTACGCCAGACTGATATTGGACTCCTCCAGCAATTGGAACAACGCGTTCCGACCGTGAGCGCGAGCCGCAGCGAAGTGGATAATTGTCTGACCGTGTTCATCCTAAGAACAACGCAATCAAGGTTTCCAGATTCAGGCCTAGTTCGTTGAACTGCCATTATACAACTCATAATACCCGTAGTTTGAGAAAATTCCATCTTGAAATTATTAACACTTCCAGATTTGGTAAAAAGAGCCTCAAGCGTTATGGATACAGTGAAACCTCTATCCATCGTTTTTCAAGGGACCAGGAAAATAAAACGATCAATCCAGGAAAACCATCCATCCAGGAAAATTTAACATTGATTATATGGGAGTGGGGCTAGAAAAAATGAATGATACATCCAGGAAAACGATGGATCCGGGAACGATGCATAGAGGTTTCACTGTATAACATTTATAATAAACTTCCACTTAAAGTAACATGCAGCAGGAAAAATAAGTTCAAAATCAACCTCAAAAATCACATTTTAGAAACTGACCTCCATACAAGTTTTAGTAACCTCTATCATGTCTCTATCCCTCATGTCCTTCTATTTCCCGACCTTTTCCTTTTAACTGCAGCCTGTACTCAAATATTTTCTATTGCTCTTCTAGATCTTTTCCTAAAAGATGCATACTATCAGGAAACTTCTATTAGCTTGTATTATATTTCATTCATTGCATATTTTTTATTTTTTTAAATCACCATATTATTATATAAGAACCAATACTGTGAAGAGTGATAAAAAAAACTCATTGTATTGTGACGATCAATAAACAATAAACAATAAACAATGAAATGTCAGCAAAACGTTTTCGTTTCGTTCCGTGATTCCGTATACTTCAATATGACGTATCATATGGGACTTTTGTCACGCTTCTATTTGGTTTGCGGTTATGGAATGGCCCTGAGTTGTGTTGGGTGTTTTTTTTAAATTGTATTGACTTTTTTTACTCTAATAGATATTAAAATTTGTCGATACATAATCTATTGAAACGTTATTCATGAAAATTACCAAACTGCTAGCTGTGATAATTCTCACAAATCAGCTAAAGCTAAGAAATATAGGATTTTTTTCAGCCATATATATGTGGTAAAGACCAGCAGCTTGTCTGGCTAAGTCAGAGCTCATGTTTGATTCTTGCTACGTTAGGTAAGAGCTTTTTTGAACTTTACTTTTTTCATTACTAGTACTTGATTAGCTTTGAAAAAAAAAAGTTGACCGAAAGATATTTTGTTTGCTGAGTTTCTTACCCTGCTGACACTACTCCTCGCCATATCGGGTGACGGAGGCGTCAACGGCTTTATGGCATCGTTCTCGCCGTGAACAATTTCTCCGTTATCCTCTTCGTAGCGCATGCCGAGCCTGTCGTTGCTGTTCTCCACTTCAGCCTGATTCATTGAGAATTCTTGATAAAAATTGTGCATTCGAAATAAAAAGTGAATGTTTGAAAATATTCTTGTATCTACAAAAGGAGAAGGTGTCTACTAACAGTATAAAAACAAATATCACAGTTATATTTGTATTGCTGTGATTTCGGGGTATTATTATTTTTCACGATGAGGTTTATGATATGACATGATGTGACATCTTTTAAAAGCATCAAACCCTCGAAGTTGCACCAAGATTATGTAAGATTATGTGATTATGTAATGTTGAGTTTTTACTACTATTTTGTTGGTATAAGACTTTCTCATTTTGTGGATACAAGTATACAAATGTGTCATTCTTATCTCTTGCCTGTTCAATATACTGTACATTTATATTGAACATATCTCATTCTTAGGTTGCCAAAATCTTGAACATCTCAACATATCTATAATGTAAACAGCTTTTTAGACTTGGTCAGAAAATGTTGGTCTGTATATAGGGCTTGAAGCTTTATCTTCAACTTCAAATGGGGCCTCCATTTATTTTTATTATACTTTACAGAAAAACCTCAATATTTCGTTCCCAGATGAATCATTTTCCTGCTTGTATTGATCATTCATTTTTTCTCACCCCAAACTCATATACTGTAATCGATATTAAATTTTCCGGAACGATTCGTTTTATTTTCCCGGCCCCTTGAGAAACAAGGGATAGAGGTTTCACTTTACTAAACTTCAACAAACTTCATTTTTAACCAACTTTATAAACAATTACACAATAATTAGTAATTACCAATTGCTCCTCGCTGACAACTTCCCGCTGAAACGGAAATTCCGGTGGCGCTTCGTACTCTTCCCGCCTCTCCTCCCCTACATCCGGTGCCGTTTCGTAATCCGCCCTCCTCTCCTGATAGCCCGGCATCACGTGCGCTGCCGCCATCATCAGAGGTGCCGCATTATTCGGCATTCTAGACGTGATCATCTCCGAATCGACATCGTACCCCGGTAGACCTGGTGTCTGCGACGAGATAAGATTCTCGTATCGTAACGGTTGTGTCGGAGGAGTGTATCTAGAAGGCACTGGTTGTTGTGATGTCAACGTTGACAAGTCATCACCGTATCTCAGAGGCGCCGGGACGAACGCCGCGACAGTGGGGGGTTGGCGGGAGAATTCGGGTTCGTTGGGGGAGAGACCGAGTTCTTGGATTTGTTCCTGGGCGGTGCCGATGCGTGACCGGTCGTGGTTGCCGAAATTGTATAGGTAGGTGGCGAGGTACATGACGGGGTTTTTCGGACGTTTGTTGGCAACTTCAGTGAGACCTTTGATTAGAGGTTCACCAAGAGCTGGAATCAAATGCAATCGTCATCATTTATTGAACTCAACCATTCGTTGAATTCATTGAATTCATTGAATCAGCCAACTGAAAAATCACGAGAACTTTGTCAAGTGCGTCTTATCGTAATTCAAACTGTTTTTCTATCAACCTCGGAATAGCCCAACATTTTATTATGATTTTACGAAAGTATTTCTGAAAACTAATAACATTTCTATGGTCTGTGTGATTCAGTGAGGAATATTGAACATTTTAATTCCTCCACAAAAATATATTGTCTACTTCATTATACGTAGTTCTCTTCAAAAGTATATCATTTCTACTTCTTATGATCTATTAAAATGACGTAAGTCTGATATATAAAATATTTGAATATCATATAAGCTGAGGCACCGCTTCAGAAACTGAAGTCACCGTTGAGCGTGGGTTCGAATCCCGCATAAGGCATGTTTTTTTTTTGTAAATGTCTTCTCAATAATCATCACTTCATACATTCATTCGTACCCCCTTATAACCTAGCAGTTGGTGGGGTCGTTAAGCAAACAATAATCAATCAATCATATATCAAAACATTGAAAAGGCCCACAATATATAAAATATATAACAGAAATATACAAATGAAATGTATATTTATATATATAGGTATAACTGATGCATCAACATGACATATGATAATTAACGTACCGTCTGCCAAATAACGACCCTCTTCAGTCCATAACACAGGCATCTCGATTTGTGATGTGAAGCCAGCAGCACCGGCTGCAATCATTCATTAACACAATTAAAAACAAATACAAATATTGTCTAATTATTCTTGGTCTCATTCATGTACGCTGTGATTGTCTTCGGTGATCAGTCACTCAACCCAACTGTCATATCTTTAGTCTTCTGATTATGAATATGTAAGAGAGTACAAGGTATGCACTATGCAGTAGTATCTATTAGGGATAACATCGATTAATCGAGAATCGATTAAGAATCGATTCTGATGTGAAACAATTCTCAAATCAAAAAATCGATTTTTCAAATTTTTTTTTTCTTTTTCCGGTTCAGTGCTGTACTTTTTTACGTCATAATAAGTGCTCATTTTGCTGTCTATATTATTCTGTATTGTTGAGATATTACTACTTGGACAAAAGCTATCCCTTCGGTTACGTCTGACAGCCGAACGTTGACGGAAATACCCAAATGGTACAGTACAGTTCAAAGAAGTCTCTAGCAGCTATTTTTCATGTGAACGCCTTGGGAAGGTTGAAAAAAAATATTTCAAATTACTCTACTTTTTTGATAATAAACTTTTTTTTTCAATTTTTTTTTCAATTTTTTATTTTTCTAAATCGATTTATAATCGATTCTGGAGCATAGAGAATCGATTCCCGATTTTGAGAATCGATGTCATCCCTAGTATCTATTGATAAAGCTTTTAAAATCGCTCACTCCGTTGGCATACTAGTGGTAAACAACGAATGGGATGCAGTAAATAGGTGATATTGCGTCTGTCCTGATAGTAACTTCCATCTTCGACCTTCAATCTATCGTATCGAATATATTGAATTAAATTTCGATTATCTATTTACTCATTCGTGATTGGCTGCTTCGTTCATACAACGTAAAATTAATATTGTTATTGGATTGCAATATATTTGAATAAATACAATTAGACAATCCAATTCAGTTGGCTATGCCATTTGGCTGTTCTGACTACTGGAACTGTTCGTTTGTATTGCTCTTCATACCATTTTAAAATGCCTACATGTTAAATCACACCAAGCAGTAAATCAAATGCATACATGCTATAATTGTACCTACAAAAGAAGGTTGTCTACGAACCTAACAAACACAAATATCAATGTTATATTTGTGAAGGCTAGCTGTAAAATGATTTGTGAATTCAGTGCCTTTGTTAATAAAATTCCACCCTGTTCATGAGGTGGACAATGAAATTCAAACAATTATTGCAGTCCATCTCCTGGCTTTCATTACTACCTACTCAAAAAGCTACAAAAAGCTACAAAAAGCTATCAGGCAATGATGATGGTACCGGTAATTAAAATTGCGTTCACACTAACATTTCAGTATTTTTAGTTCGCTAAGGCCCGGTTTTACGAAAGTGGATTAAGCAATAGTTAGCGGATTAACTTGTTATCCCCATTGGTTACATATGTTAATTTCGTACCTTTAATTAATAGTTAGTGGATTAATACCCTAACTAAGATTGGTAAAACCGGGCCTAAGCGCATTGAATCAATTTTTTTCTCGCGAGAGCATTAGATGCTGAAATACGGCCTTCCTTTTAATTAGCTACGAAGCATACTTGGTGAGGATTTGCAAAGGCAGTGGAAACTATAATCTTACGATGGTACCAACTATAGTTCTCGATTCACACTAGTACTACTACAGTAAGCTTACTAACGATTGTAAGTTCACAATAATAGCTTTTGTTGGGGGCGTAGTAACTTATTGGTGTTCAGTGTTCACACATGGCCACTTATGATCGTAGATGGGGTAACGGTAGTAGTTGAGTAGTAATTAACCAATAAAGTACCAGTCGCTGGAGTTACTGACACTGTAAATGTATTATTTCAATTAATTGTTGTGAAAAGGATCCTGGACGTAAGGTGCCAGTACATTTTTAAACAAATATTACACTTTTTTAATTACTATTCATTCATTCTAAATGAGAAAATAATGGAATTATTCATTAGTAATACAATTTTACTATCAGCAGTCAGTGCTCGTAACACATACAGTACAGATTGTGCATTAAAACATGCAAATCACACACAAATTAAACCACAAATCAATCTTATTTCAAAACGATATCATACTGAAATGTTGGAATGATGTGTGTCAAATATATTATTTATTAAAATTGAGAACTAATTTTAGTTTTGTATTATTCTTTGATTACGAATTATTGTGTTTTTTTAGTCAACGTGCTATAAACAAGAGGAAACATTCGATGCATAAAGAGAGCATGAAGTAGATGTTTGCTTTCTCACGCAAATATTGCACATATTATTTCCTGAGAGGTAAAAAATAAATAGATACAGATCACCGTGGAATTACTGAAAAGTTTCATGTTATTTTCTTTAGTCTTTTGGAAAGGATTCACAAATTCAATATGAACTTATCATCTACCTTGATAAAGTAGAGATATTCCAGTATTCATGTCAATGACTGAGGGAAATGCGAAAAGCCTGAGGTGGGTATCGAACCCTGGTCTCCTGGATGACAATTCATGTCTCTAGCGCTTGATCTACCAATCTTGGTTTATTTTTCATTTTGAATTATCGATTGAACGGTTACTTGTTGTTTATATTTTTTAAGCTCTCAAGAAAGAATTATGTAGGCTATATAGTTTAATTTCATCAAGTTTCTTGAAAATGAAATTTCACTGAGGAAAACCATTAACAACATAAAAAGTAGAGACATGTGAAAATAGCATTGGCATAGGAGCGATGAAATTCCAAAGCGCTTCAATACAAATTGTATTCTAATATTTATTCATTTTTCAATATATTTGATGTTGTTTTTTACAAAAACAACAAAGCACTACAAACCAAGGTTGACTACAAACGTCTGATTTTGCCATGTTATTTCAATGTATTGGCGATACAAACGCTATATTCGGGATAAAAGCATCATAGATGCTATTTTTCCCAAAATTTTATTAATCGAGTTGTAAACGTGTGAAAATAGTTTGGGAATTTTGGATACCAAAGTGAAGATGCGAATGCAAGTGGCCAATGAGGCATAAGTTTCACCTGCTGGTGGACACAATTTTTTCAAAGAATATTGATTGAGGTGTTATTCTGGTATTCCTATGAAAGTTCTATAGGCCTTTTTGTGGATACTGTTCTCAATCTACAGAATCTTGCTGCTCTACAAAATACAATGTTTTAAAATAATAGATGCATACTTTTCACATTCTGAATGCAATGCAAAGAAAAAATTGCAGCCATGTTAAAATGTCTCTAGTGATGTCTGTCATTTTATATTGTTAACAATCATGTGAGCCTAAAGAAAATCTTGATAAAACCAACTGTACCGGTACCTACATAGTTCTTTGCATCGTGAAGTAAATGTTTTAATTAATTAAAATATGTAGATTCATGTTTAAAGAAAGATTTAAATGTGCATTTTGTCAAGCAGGGACTAAAAGAAAGTTCAAACGTGATTAATTTTATGACATAAATGTAAATAAGTCAAAATAGTTTCAAATGTCAAACTGACCTAAGGTTTATCCGTAATTACGTATGCGTCCAAATGTGTTGCTTTATGTTTGTTTTTTTGGTGGGGGTAAAAATCAAACACGTCGAAATTTCTACTTATCTCGGTTAAAAGATAGCAGTGGATTATTTGAGATAAATATAAATATAATATTAATTTATTTCGTTGAATTTTAATTGTTCCGTTATAAGTCACTTATAATATCAAGAAATTCATTTTTGTCTTTTGTTGGAATACACATCCTTCCAGCATTTTAGTTTTATATGAATAATGAGTAAATTTATTCATGAATTAAATAAATTTGAAATTGTGCTAGGAATGATAGATTTGTAAAAGCGATTGTTGATATTTGAAAATGCTCTGTGATTGCGTTGGAATAAAATGATTTTGATGAGAATTTAGAGGGGGAAATGTTTGTAATTCATGAATTATTATTATTCATAATTTTATATAATTTAAAAGATTCATCGATTGGATCACACACTTATTTAAGAATAATGATCGATTGAATTGTTTTCATCAGAAGATCATCGTGGTTGATGGGAGGTGAGGGATGTTGGTAATACTATAATTTTGTTAGCAATTGTCATTTTGAATTCATCTCATAAAGTTGGGGTGGTAAAATCGCCCTTGTGGTGCCCCGTTCAAACGATTCTATTTTTTATCCTTTGCCTTAATTGGGGAACAATGATTTTGTATCAAGTTTCGATGTTATTAAAAAAAAAAATCATCAAGTTGAAATTTAGTTTAAAAATCACACTGGCCAGACAATTCAATATAATTTTTCTCATGCCATAAAGCCCAAATATTCAATCCAACGTAATGGAAATCGTGATTCAAATAGTAGAAGGAAACCTCTGTAGAAGTTTGAAATTGGCAATATCATGTTGAAACATCAAATTATTTTCATAAAATGTTCAAATACATGAATACAATAAACTATTATTTCTTACTAAAAATATTACTGAGCATTCCCGTGAAATTAGGCATTGATTTCGAGTGTGTTAGAGACTTCTCGAGGTCTATAATATTATTGATCGCAATAATAAACTCTCTGAAGGCCCGGTATTCGGGAATTGCTAATCCTTGCCGACTCCATGCGTAGAATTTATTCGGATCTTTCGCATCCGCCTTCAACATTAGTCCCCTAACCTCGCATAACGACTTCAATTTCTCCTCTTTGCCTAGCCGCGGTAATTTCAAATCCGCCGTAAATCTCAAACCATTACCCAGAAAAGCAGGACGAGCCGTCAGATATCCGAGATATTTCTCGCGTTTAAAATTCATTTCTTTGGATAAGGCTTCCATGACTTTGCCTACACTTTCAAAATTCTTTTCCAATGCGTCCGAACCGTTCACGATGATTCTGATATGTTCTTGTACGTTTATCCAAGCGGCCATATTGTTTTCTTTGAATATATAAACGCCACGTCCGCTTGGCCAATAGGGACCGTTCAATAACGTGTCGTAATTACCATTTTTATCGGTCAATCGAATCATCAGACCGTTGTATTTCAACGTCTCTATGATGCCCGATTCTTCTAATGTCTCTAATTCGTGATAAGTTCCTCGTATCATCGTGATGTCGTTGCTTTCGTTGGCTTGTACATCATAATCTAACATCTCTAGCGTGCTTCTGATTTGTCTCTCGACTTTCTCCAACTGATTCAAGCGCAACGAGGATGGTAATTGATAATTTGACAAATTTCGAACGCACTCGATTTGGTATGAGTTTATGAATTTCGATTGTTTCAAGAAATCAATTTTGATCTCTGGCGTTACTTCCGTCTTTTTTACGTCGTTCTGCTCCTCCTCCGAGTCACTTTCGGCTACTTCTTTGAATTGCATTTCCGGATGCGGATTAAGGACTGTCTTATAAGGTAATCCGTGTATGTCTTTCACCAGAGGCTTCAAAAAATCACCGAATACTTGATACGATTCGTAATCTGGCATTATAACCCCGCCGTTTTCGATGGCAATGTCGACGATTTCGGTAAGGTTTGCGATCTCTTTCTCGTCCGTCGGTAGCTGTTTAGCGCCCGGCCATATAACGTCGAGTAGTGTGTGATCCATTCGGGTGAGTAGTGTTTTTATCCGATGGAACACGACGGGTTTCAAGTGTTTACGTAGGAATGTGTTTTGCGGTTTTAAAGGCAAAAGGTCGTTGCGTATTAGTTCGAAGCAACGTTCCATCGTTTCAATCAGTTCTGGATCGTCGACATCGCGGCGCGCCGAGACGTGGTCGTTTGGAACTAGGTAACGTAAAGTTGATTAGAATTGTTGTCGGGGAATCAAGGAAGATTGTAATTAAAGTGAAATATCTTTTTTTTTGACAATTCAATTCAATTGAAGTATAAATGAATAAGATAAACTCCTCAGTAATTCTAAGAACAAAATTTTCTAAAGAACAGCTGCGTCTACTCTGAACTTACAATAGAATCAGTAACATGTCACCTTTGTATTATTAATTATTATGAAGGCAAAATATATTCAACAACTGAATTATAATATACAGTAGATATAGGCCGTAAAATGATTACAGTATTAATAAAGTAAAAAGAGGTTAGAAGCCGAATGAATATTGTCAGTTTTCCAGCCTTTTGTTATAACCCTTTATCTACAAATTAGAGTAAAATCATTTTTGATATGACGCAAACAAAATATATTTTATATAATGCAGTTCATTATGCTATTTTGAAAATATATAGGTCAACTAATAGTAAAAACATCTGATAACTAATTTGAAATCAACATCATGTGGGATAACTATAATTATTAATCACTAATCAGTATTGGATTGGAAGGCAACAGATTATGCAGTGTATAATTACCAACTATGATTAAAATATCATGCCTCAATACTACAAGAAATCGAAAGAAGCCCATTTTGAAAAGCCAATAGAGGTATTAACGATTGTACGTTTTTCTTATATAAAATATTATTTCGTACATTATTACACTAAAATAGTTTAGAATCGTGTACTGTATATATAATATATGTAATGAGACTTTTGTGTTGGCTGTATTATTATCAGTGTTTTGTGTCGAAGATTCAAATCGGTGCGTTGAGAAACCGTTACCTTTATCGGAGAGCGTTTCGTCTGCTATTCGCTGCGAAGCTCCGAACTCCTCGAGAAGCGTTTTGTGCGTTAAAGTTGTCGGATTTCGCATGTAGTAGTCAGCGTTATTGCCTTTCTGAAATCACAAATTGACCAAATTAATATTCTATAAAAAATATGTGAATTTTAATAATTATTCGTTGAAACAATTTGTCGAGTTCTTTTACCAAGCAGTTACAACGTTCTTTGTAGGCCGTATCCGACACTCGTTTGGTTGTTTGTAGACAGCATACTATACTTTCAATTAGGGGTGTGCAAACACTTGAATTTTCGAGTTCAAGTTCAAATTTAACTGAGCTCGAAAATTTCGAATTCTATTTGTTTTAGAATTATTTCTCTGTACTTGCATTATCTGGAATATAAAACTTAATTATTTTTTTTCGAATTTTAGAGTCGAGAGGTTGCTACTGATATGCGAATCTCGGCCCAACAATTTTTTTTAAACTCAAACTCGACTCGAACTTCTCAAACACGCTCACCCCTACTTTAAATTGACCTTTTTTTATACAAACAAGAAATTCATTTCAATTTTTAATCGAAAGTGTGTTTACATTTTTGTAATATAGAAAAAAAAATAGGTACTACTGTTATTTATGAATTTGGATTAGCAGAGGGATTAAGTTGAAGGACTAAATTGACTGCTTTTGAATTATGTAGTTGCATTTATAATTGAAGACCCTGTCCTGAAAAATCATTCCATCCCTAAAATACTGCGAGTGTGGTACAAGACGGGTGGATCAGTGGTTATAGTAAGCTAGGAGATGGGAGTTTGATTCCTACCATGGTTTCCTTCCAACTACCCAAAAACATCTAATAGAATAACTTTTCATCTCATCTTCTCATCATTTCATTCATCATTCACCAACGGTAATCCACTACAGTGCGTTGCGTCTCTAAACCCAAAATAAATAGATGTATACACATACGAGTGGTATCTGTATTTGTGATATCTCTATTTGATAGACAGTCTTCTTCTGTCTTAGTTACAACTATATCTCCCTACTCATATTCGAATGACTCACGCTATCCTTGAGCATTGGATTAGCTCCGAGGTTCAACAGCATGTTGTAATAATGTCCGTTGTCGCTGATCGTTGCCGCGTAATGCAGCGGCGTCCTGTTCTCGTTGTCCTTGGCGTTGAGCGTCTCGGGGAAGCGCGCTCCAAGGTACCGCACGATGCTCGTGTTGCCAAATAGCGTGGCGACGTGGAGGGGCGTTGCCCCCAGCACGGAGTTGGCGTCCCGAGCGACGGCGAATTTGCGACGGTCGAGCGATGCTTGTAGTTCGCGCAGTTGGCCCTCGCGCGCTGCTCTGTGCACCGCGTGGATCTTACCCTGGAAAACAAAGTCGAACAATAAGCGAAATGCATGATATATTTATTATTACATATGATAACTAGAGATATGTAAACATAGACTCTATTTTTTCTTCTCATAGCATTTATGATAGTATAGTATAGTATTCATTAAAACAGTTTGGTAATTACTTTTGAGTACAATGTTGTTAATTACAGTTACTGAGTGTCATATGCTAATTCCTGAGGGGTCTAAATTAAAATTATTTCAATACTATAGTTTCCTGTGTTAATGATGTTCATTTCATATTCAGTCCCTTTATCTCTGTTTTCTCTCTATCTCTTGAACCAAAAAATGCAGTTCTCTTGAACGACAGTTCAATATGCTAGCGACTGATCGTTCTTCTCAGTAGACTGACACAAGTGTCTAGCAAACCGAGACAGGTGAACCAGTACACTAAACTAAACACTAAACCGTTAGTCAGGAGATTAGGTTTATTCTCGCCACAGTCGACCATCCTTAGAGAGGTTTATCGTGGTTTTCCTCTGTCGTTTAGGTTCATACTGAGATGGTTTTTCAAGTGACAGGCCACGACCGACTCCTTTTCACTATGCAAAAACACCTGATAAAATAAGCTTCCATCTCATCTCCCTATCTCCTTGCACATCATTCATTCATGTCAATAAATCTTAGGCAACAATATAGTGCATTGCTGAACCCAATATGAAGAAATGAAAAATACACACACACAAACACACAGGCATGAATAAGCACTACATAAATGAACGTGGATATTATGTCGCATGGTGTATGAAGAGTGACTGAGAGAATCAAAAAGTCCCCATATGAATGAATGTACAAATAAATTTTATGACCCTCACATGCCTGCTCACATGCCCCTCACCCCCCTATTTTCCTTCCCTACCGCTCTCATCTACGGCATATTATTTGTGACATATCAACTCTCGAAACCGACTGTCTTATTGACTATCTGGCGTGGTGGTTATCAAATCTCGTAGGTCGATAAAAGCAGTTTGAGCATCACCGATTCTCTAAAGTGCCATACTACGTATTGTGATTTTGAAGACGTTGATCATGTAAAATTGTGTCTTACGATGTAAGCAGGTACGTTGTTGATGAAGCTCTGTATTTCTGGATCCGTGGAACTGTGGCCGATGAGTTGTTTGCCGTGACCGTTGAGCACCATGCTAGCCAGGTCCTCCATGTTGCCGCCTGCCACCACGCGTTCCACGTCGGAGTCGAGCGGAGGATTATCTACGTCGCCATCCGCCTTGTCACCTGCAACAATAACGTGGTTATTGCTTGATCAGATGCTCATTCACAACCGAAATTTAGAGTAACCTTAACGTCACGAGTAGGGTCATTCAATAGGGTTTACGAAAATCAATGCCTTTAACTGACGGCCCACACGATTTCAATTTTCATTGTGAATCTTTGACTGACTGAGCCAGACAAACAAAATCAAATCAACATTTTCATAAGTGTTTGATTTCATATTTTGATTTCAGAATAATAATGATCTCTCATATTTTATTAATAATGAGGAATGGAATTGAAGTGTAAAAATTAATGAAAGTGCTGAGAACAAGAAAAATATCAATCAGGCCTATTGTCAAAATATCTTCATTGAAATAGTTGAATGAGGATTTATATTTCCAATACAAAAATTGAGTATATTTGATAGAATTGAATGAAATTGAATAGGGGAAATAAATCTGGAGATGTCAGTAAACAAAATAGTTCAAATGCAGGTGTCTACATTTTATTGACTTGATTAATCAAATGAAATCATTCACAAAAATTCTTCATTCTGTCTATTTGTTATGAAATTCATATTTTCCTTCAATATTTGGATGTGTTTTGATTCATGATTATAGTTGACCAATTAACATTCAACAAAACATACCCTGTTACATAATGGGATTGTTATTGGTGACATAAAACTCAATAAAATAGCTATTCATTGACTAACTTTCATTAAAACAAGATCTTATTAGCAGGTATAGTGATTTCTGTTATTTTTTCTTGACTCTCACCTAATTTTGTTCTCTGGACTTCCTCGTTAGACATTGGAATAATGTATCATTTGTATGCTTGACCTCCGTGAAAATTTGAATTTATTTGGAGTAAATATTTTTTTCATATTTTCCCCTCTGGGTCAATCTTATGGGGTTTTCAAAACTTGAAAAAAAAAAAATCAGAGTGGTTCGTCCGATTGCACCTCAAAACTACACAATGTCGAGTTAGATGATGACACACGTGTATGCAAAGTTTTATCAAAATATTCCGTCTCGTTTGACCTGTGGAGCGCGATCAAAAAAACAAAAATAAAAATATTCATTCATATGGAAAAAAATACGTTTTTTACATTTCATGATCTAGATAAACAGAATAACTCCATTGAAGCATAGAGTCAAGATAACTTCACTTGTACATTCAATAGTAAAAAGGGTTGTAAATTTAGAAAAATATTATATGTAACCTGTAATTCTTGTCTCGTATTCACCAATATCACTGACGACCTCGCCCCTCATCATCGCCTCGTCGTCGTCTCGCCCTCTGTCGCCTTGGTGACCACCATCACCGTGGTGACCACCATCACCGTGGTGACCACCATCCTCGCCAACCCCCTCGTCATCATAACGTCGCTCCGTCACGCTCTGTCGCTCCATCTGAGAAAGACGGACAATGTCAAACATAAGCGTTCAAGTTGAAACTTTTTATTTATTCCCAATATATTAATACATGAAAAGTTCACAAAATGTCCACAAAGCCTGATACAGGCTTGTCTGTGGTTCTTAATAAAGAAAATACAATGTTGGATATAAATGAATAATGGGGAAAAATGAACAGTTAATTTGACAATGAAGTGCAAAATAATGAACGACGTCTTGCAAGATATCCGAGTTGAAATAATGAGAATGAAGTTGAAGTTGGAGAGAATGAATGCCTAATAGAGGATATTAGTCCGGAAGCAAAAAATTATAAATAATATATGAATGGCATATGAATGGCAATAGGAATGACACTAATGGCAGTTCTTCTCTATTTTTCTTATTTTACCGTTATATTCGTATTGAATTTATTTTGTTATTATCTACATGTGTTATCACTCTATTTCATATTTGTCATGTAATTGTTTAATGAGAATAAAAATAAAATTGAAAAAAAAAGTACATGTAGAATGAACCTTGATTTCCTTGAAGATAACAATGAAGTTATTATTCATTCATTTCTATTCATATTGCATTTAACAATGTACTGTACCTAAATGACCTCGCTGTCGATGCGCCTTAAAACCCTAATATTCATTCATTCTGTACTGATGTTGAAGATCTATTGGCATCAGTGAATGAATGAGATGAAGTTTTATGAGTCCTTTTGGACAGTGACAACAAATCGAACCATCCTTGTATTCACTTTAAGAACTTGAATTTTATAGGCTCATGTCTTTCTTGTGTGATCATTATTTTCTTGTATTTTCGTTGTATTCTTGTATTTTTGTATTTTCGTTTTCGTTGTAAAATTGTGATAGGGCTCATTATTCAGATTAATTTTATAGATGCAAGTAATTTAATAAACATGTCTGTTCACTATCTAATCATTGTTATATGTGTACTTATCCCACAGATAAACCCTTTTAGGGTTTTGTGGATTTATGTTCAGGGTCAATTTCTTATGTTATCCAATAAAGAGCCTTAAAAAAAAAAAAAAAAAAATTGGAATGGTTGTACTAGGTTATGGTTTAAGAGTGGATATATTTTTGGTATTTTAGTATTATATAGTGTGGGTCTTTAGTATTGACATGGACTCGGGTGTATGACATTAATTCCAGATAAAACTCAATTTGACTTTCACTCACTGTACCAGTATGATCAAAAAAGACAACTTTCCAAATGATCAAAATGGGAACGTTTTGGGTAGTAAATGTTCTTACTACTGTAGTTTCATCGCTACCCAATTTTGAATCTTGAATATGTATTACGTATATCGTAATTTGAGTTCATTGATTTTCAACTGGGATGAATTTTCCATACAGACTTAGCTGTATTATTTCATAATTATTATTCATTTTATAACATACATTTATTTATTATTGTATTTTTCATAAATAAATATCTTTCATCCTTAGCCTTAAATGGGGAACAATGATTTTGTATCAAGTTTTGATGTTATTAAAAAAAAAATATATATATATTTTCAAAATAATCTTCACCGGCTTGAATACTAGATAAATCAAAAGTAAACATTCCTAAACTTGATGTTTTCGAATGATTCCTGTGGGTGTTTCCAAATCAAGAATATTGAATATTATGTGCCTTCTTTAGTGTTGCGTATTAAATACATTCAGTCGTGGGCTTGTTTATAAACTGTATATTTTATTATACAAGGCGATATTAATGCTTGAAACGTCAAAAGAATGGAATAATATTTTGACAAGAGTGGGCTTGATTCCGCTTGAATATAAAAGTGTTAACAAAATGGTACTTATTAATGTGTTATTAATGGTAGCAATAACAATGCTAGAATTATTTTAGCCTCTAGATGGTAGTGGCGTATAGTACTAATATTCACGAAAGAAGAAAGTTGTCTACCAATTGAATAGTTTATTGTGAAAACTTCTGTAATGGTGAAGAAATTCACTGCAGCTTTAAATATTCAACGCTTGAAAGATATATTTATACGATCCAATCGTGATCTAGTTGTGAAAAAACATTTCCTCTAAAAATTAAAAATACCACAGATATGCAAATGACAATTGTGATATTCAGGCTAGTCATATGTTGGTAGATGACCTTCTATCGTGGATATGAACAGGCATATAGTTTATTTTATTTTCACAAACAATTTTCAAACTGAGTAGTGAGTAGTATTGTTGTTTATAATAAAAGTGTAATTAATGCGATGCAGCATCAACGTAGCGATTGAAGTAAAGGCATGCGTTCAAGTGAGAAAAGAGAATATCAAAAGTGACTTCCAAGTTGTACTTTTATTTCAAGAATATAAAAATGATTGTTGTGTTTTAAAAAGAAGAATAAGAATGTGTGTGTGTGTGTGTGTGTGTGTGTTCTTCAGATATGGTTGAATGTATACATAATTATCAGTGTTCAATAGGAATAGAATATAAATATGTTAAAAGGAAAAAACTGTCATTTCAAATGACGGTTGAATATGTGTATGTTCATTGGCTAATGTACATTCCCAAAAACCAGTTGAAAAATATCATCAACATAACTACTAACCTCTCCAATCACATCCTCGTTAAACCGTCGTTTATCCAACTCGTCCGAGTATGGCGGAGGATCCTCTTCAATTGCTTCTTCGTCGTACTGTCTTCCTTCTACCTCGGAGCCTCTTCCTTCTTCCTCGTAGCCCCTTCCTTCGTCCTCGTACTCCGCCGTCTCTGCATTGTTCCTCCCCTCCCCCGTTCTGACCCTTATTTCTTGTTCCTCCTCTACTCGATCCTCTACCCGCTCCTCCTCGGCGTCGTTCTCCTCCCCCACCCCCTCGTCTTCCTCGTCGTGGGAGGGGGGACGGAATTTGTCGTCCGCTTCGGGGGAGGGTACGTCCAGATACATGATCTCGGGCTCTGGGTTCTGCTAAAGGGAAGAGGAGGAGGTCATTTGGTCTTCCGGAATACCGTGTCGTGAGTACATACTACTACGTACTTGATAGTATAAAATGGTAAAAAACTGCACAGATGCATAGCCCATCTCATTTTGTGAATAATCATCATATCTTTTCCTATACTATATGTAATATATCATGAAGAGAATCTTTATTTTTTCATGAAACTCAAATCAAATAGAATAATATAGATGACGTCATTATAAGTGATTCTACTAAAATCTGATCAAATCTCTGGTCACATGATATTTTAATTATAATTTTGGTAAATTTGAGTTACTAGGTACCATCCCTAATTTCATGAAAATTTTCCTGAAGATTGTGTTTTTGAATAAATAAACATCAAACTTTGTCAAAAACCACACCTGGCAACACAAATTACCACCAAAACATTAAAAACCGAGTATATAAGCTCCGTTCCGCCTGCCGGCGGTATACGCGGGCGGGGTAAGTACACCAACCTGACCTAAACCCCTTGATACGTCATCCCAGCTGTGACAGCATAGCAAAAAACATGGCGGAGTATACTTGATATCAGAAAATCGCCACATTAAACCAAGTCGCAAACACACAAAACATAACAATTATAAACTTAAGGTTACTCCAAAACACACTTCAAACCTCAAACTGCAAGAAAACACCAACATTACCCATAAATCGTAGAATCTGAATTTGGTACCTAGGAACACAAAATTACCATAATTTTTGATATGGTCAATTGATCAATGTGGATTGTTTAGATGGCATGCATAACAAGTAATTTATTTATTTTATTATTAACTCTTGCAGTTGCACATAAATGCGCGGTGGCAAGTTCCCTATCGATCCTATCCTATCGCCTCCCTAACCTTCTGACGGAATAGCTTCAACCCTATTTCATCCTCCTCACGTATACTTCTACTAAAGCCTCTGAAACATTTTCTGCATTTTTCTTAGAGCCAGGTGAACAGATAACCAGATGATTAAGTAACAATTAGTTAATTATTAGTCTAGATACAAAAATTATGTAATTTGTTATTATGTTATTATTGTTATTTTGTTATTATGTAGTAATTATGTTTACTCTTATCCACACAAGAAGAAGATCTACCAACTGAAGAAATGTAGAAATTTAGGAAATTGTAGAAATTTGCCGTAACCCTAAATATTGAACACTTTTGAGAGATGTGCCTTGATTCTCGTCCTGAGAAATCATTTACTCTTGAAATATCACAGTCATTAGACGAGCTTTAGCGAGGATTCAATTTGACATACTGAAAAAAATTGGTGTTCGTTTTTATGTTTTTTTTAATGTTTTTTTGTCGGTTCTCCACAGGTCAAACGGCTACAGCTATCAACTTCAAACTTTTTTTCGTCATGGTTCCTTATCTAACTTAGATCTGTATAGTTTTGTGGCATTATCGGGTGGTAACTTTTTTTGTTATGAATTTTAGAAATTTCAAAAATCCCCATTAGAATAACCCGGAGGAAAATACTTGAAAAATCAAAATTTTCCAAGACCTCTCAAATTTTCGCCGAATATAAAGGAAACTATTAAGCACATTTTGAGAGATTTTTCGCATCAATCGGATGAGAAATAACGAAGAAAACGCATGTATAAAGCATTTTCCCATCAATTTAGGCTATTACGGGAACCAATTAAATCTATAGCAACAAGTGTCACCAATTAATTCAAAACGATTGAAATGAATGAAGAGGAAGGCCGTGACATAACTGATTCTCGTAAGGTTTTTGAACGTTTGGAGTGATCCAAGGTCTGTAGATGTAGATTGGGTTGACAAATTATTTTTCATTCTAGATTTCTATACCCCTAAGCTCGTCTAACAACGCGCATCCCGCGTTTTCCTAGTAGAAATATTACGGTGATATTTTCGTTTGATGTGTTAGTAGAGGGCCTTCTTCTTTTTTGGATTCAAGTATACTAACAATCAAACTCAGCTATGTCTGTTATCTCTCATTATGTACAACCTAAGCAACCACACAATATATATTTACATTATCATTCATCATTCAAACTAATACTACTCTATAAACATGAGATTTCAAATATATACAATACCATATAACAAAGATAAAGAATTCTGTACGCATAGGAAGAATGAAGATGATTCATCAAGTTAAAGAGCATTTAGTGAGACAATGTAGTACTACTAGATTTAAATATTGAGTACACTCAGAACCATGCACTGATAGAGAGATGTAAATATAGCTTCTATTTTTTCTTTTTGTAGCATTTAGAATTTGAAAAGTAGCACTTTAGTGCATCTATTATTTTGAAACATCGTGTTTTGTAGCGCAACAACATTCTGTAGTATAACAATAGTACTGTGCAGGTAAAACCACTATGTAACGCACAATAGGCATACAAGAAAAACACCCCAATTGATATTTTTTGAGAAAAATAGTCTCCACAAGTGGGTTTAACCGACGCCTCATCTGCCGCCTGCATTTTCAACTGCACTTTTTTTCCAATTACCCAACTATCTTCATCCATTTACACCTCAATTGACATTATTTGGGAAAAAATAGCATCTGGATATAGCTGAATATTCTGAATATAGCATCTATATCGCCAATACATTGAAACATAGCGGATTCAGACGTTTGTAGCGCTTTGTCGCGTTTTCAAAAAACATGATAGAACAACATCAAATGTATTGAAACATGAAGAAATATCATAAAACCACGTGAAAAATCACTTTCAGATTTCATCACTTTTAAAGCAGTTGCTATTTTTACATGTCTCTACTGATGTGAATACATGATGATGTGAATACGTGTTTACATAATTTTAAGTATAGTTGTGGCGACAATGACATAAATGACATGAAGTCAGTGAAGGCAGTAAGCAGAATAAGTTTAATAAAAGTTTGAGTTTGATCCAGTAATTTCATCAAGTTCAATTCAATGCAGGATCATGCTTCATGCAATTCAACTAATTTGAATCATGCTATTCATGTGAGTTCATGCAAGCTCGTACACGTTCGTGCGTGCGTAGTTAAAACTCTTGACTCGAGTGAAAAAATACTTCGTTAGGTGAAGTAATAACTCTTGTAGTTATTTGGTGAAACAAATTAGTTGAACATCAGACTGAATAACGTCATTTTTCAAAATTTAATCAGAGGTATATTTTGCTTGGCGACTACATAATAAAGGTACGAAAATTTCATTGGGATTATTATTATTAATATTGCTTAATAATCTCACCAACAGCTAGGTTATTTGGGGTACGAATGGGCGCGTGATAATGAAACGATCAAGTGGTTATATAAATGACAGGAATTGGATAAATATATTATTTCTGTGGGACTCGCAACTGAGGAAAACGGTTGAATCTATTTATTTTTGACGTTTGTAAGTGTATCAGTCCCAACGAGTTTGTTTCATTGAATGAATATATTCTTGGCGTAGGCGTATAATCTTAATTATTTTTATGAACGTTTCAATGGTTACAAAACCTACAACATTCTGAAGAAGCACTTATTTTTTCAATAAAGTCAAAATGATTTTAAAAAAAAAGGGAAACCATGTTTAATAATGATCATAAGAAAGTATATTCCATTTTTTTTACACATTCAGGTGAATGTTTGAACTTGTACATGAAATGAAGAAGAATGTTCGCCAAGAATAAGCCTATATATTCACTCGTAGGCCTTCAATATTGAACAATTATGCTGGCAAACTTCAAAATGTAAATGGATTGAAACAATAAGTCATTTTGTGACTAGTTCAACCTCAGTCTTCAGGCTATAAACTACAACTTATTGGGAGTCAAGTCTGAATTCGTGTCGAAGTCCATCTAGAGACCCAAATCAACTACGAATACTAGCTTGAGGAAAGTAGTCAAAGTTTCCTCGAAATTACATTGTTTTAATTTATTCATATTTTTTTTGACGTACGCCATTGTAAGTTTTCGACAGCTTTGTTACATTAAATACGTGAATATTTGTGTACGTTTAGGCTTGTGTCAAGTGATGTCACACATTGAAAGAAACCGATAACAATGCCCTCCAATTAATATTATCCAATCCTAATCTGTGTTTGGTCCACCAGACAGCTGTGTTGCTATGGTAACGATTGTAAGTCATTTTGTCACTTGACACAAGCCTATTATTTGGATAGTAAAATTATGAAAATATAGATTTTCTTACCTGAGCTCTTTCGGCTGCGACAAGCTTCTGAGTTTCTCTCTTCGAATTCTGCGAGCAAATACAACGTTTATAGGTAACATGTCATAAAGCTTGTAGCGTCGTTGAAGGCCGAGTGATGGAATAACAAAATATAAGCCTTTTATGTTCTATAATGGCGTAAGTAGGCCTATAATTCAACTAGACTGTAATGTCTAAAACACAATTACAATTTACAATAGAGAAATATGTGAATGACGGTTCAGCGTGCTAGTCACTGGTCCACTCGCCTCAGTTTTTAAATTTGTTTCATCACCAGGACCGTGATAACACTTTTTGCGCTTGTAAGGCCCAGAAATTACAGGCGCCACCCTCCATTTACTTTAAGAACAATTTACCACCAAATATCTATTTTCAGCAAATATATTTTGAGCATTATTATTATTATTATACGCTCTTCATTCATGAGTTGTTGTGTCACAACACAAATATCAAATATTAAATACTGTATAATAATAAATAAATATCTCTTTAGATAGATAGAACTTCATATTATGATATATTTTTTCATTTCAATGGGCTGGTGAAAATAAGGCACCCCTTACATATTTGGCAACCTATGCCTGGGCCTCACGGGCCTTTGCCTTTACGGCCCTGTTCATCACTTTTATTTTTTAAAATTACTTTTTGACCTCCTCGACTTACTTTAATAGCTTCCTTCGTCCTGCTGTCTTCCCCGAACACGTCTTCGACGCCCCGAGCGTTCCCGTTAACGGGTCCGAAGTCGTACGTCATATTGTTGAGTAGTCGCCAGTCCCAGGCGGGCGGGAACATGGTGGCGGTGCGAGGAGCTTCAGGAATGACCTTCAAACGCGACACATCCAACTCCTGAGGCTTGTGTTTGTAGTAGCTGGGGACTTTACCTCTCTGAAACACAAATACGTAGGGTGTTATCTGTACTAGGGTGGACTGGAAGAAAGGTAGAGTGAGAATCAAGGCAAAATTGAATAATTGAATGAACATATAAATAAAAGTGCTGATGAGTGTAGCATGTAGGTAATAAGTAAGGGTAGCTGTTCGGTATGAAAATTGCAAACAATATCAAGACTTTAATATTGAATATTGATTGAAATGTATTGAAAGTTTCAATGGATATCGAATAGAAAAAAATGGTGATTCACGGAGGGTGGTTGTAGGTTTGGGATTGCGGTAGGTAGGTAGTTCAAATTTTGTCTGAACCTTCTTTTATGAGCATTAACATTATTTTCTTGAACAACTCGATAACAATTTGTTAATTTCAATGATACATACAATGCTACACAACAAAATGCTAACAGTTAGAAGAAATCATACGAGTTCTTTATTTTAGATTGGGGGTGTTTATACTTAGTTTCTCACTATAATTATTCACAATTTATCCAATCGATATCGATCATGGTTTCAATATAGTATTTATCGAATATTGATTATTTCATTTCGATATTGAATCGACACCCCGAATTTGATGTCGAGTTTATAAGAAATATTGAAATCGAAAGACAACTCTACTAATAAGTGGTTGTCTTACGTGATCTGCCAGGTTCTGATTGGCCCCGTTATCTAATAGCAGGTCGTACATGTCTCCGTTGTCTTTCAGCAACGCCGCATAATGAAGCGGAGTTCTACCCTCGTTGTCAGGGGCGTTGGCGGCTTTAGGACATCGGGCCAAGATGTTCTCGACGATATCCATGTGACCCAACCCAGCAGCCTAAAACACATGTTTTTATGTAGCGATATTGGGTTTATTTTCAATTATTCACATACAAATCTTCTAATACAATCATTGTTTTAAGTCTAATGAATCAGTAGGACTGTTTCAAAGCGGTATCTTTGCACTGTTTCAAAACTTTGAGGCACGGACCCCCCACTCTTGTCTCTAATTAAAAATGATTATGTATAGACTGAATGAATTGAATACTGTATATGGTTCAACAACTCACTGCAACAATGACCAAGCTTGGTTGGCATCAATGAATGAGATGTTCGGACGATGTGAAAAAAGTTTTTTATTATATTTCAAATGTTTTTGGAAAAGTGATGAGGAAGTGGTCATGGCCTGTTCTTATATGGAACCATCCCAATGTTCATTTTAACAACTGAGAGAAATCACGAACAAGGAATGGTTTGGATGATTAACCATGGCTAGCATCGAACCCTGATAGCTTCCAAATAATGCGTCAGTGCCTTAGCGACTGACCCACTCGTATCAGTAGTATACATATTGAATAATACCAAGTGAAGACTTGGGGTACAGCTGGTACTAGGCCTTCTTTCATTTCACGTTATATATACAAATTGGTTGGAAAATGTATGAATATCCACATGCTAATAAATCGAGTCCTAAAAAAAAATTATAATTTTTAAAATCAATAGTATGAAAATTATGGAGATGAATGAAATAATTATTAGAAATAAAATGAATAGATTATGAATTGAATAACAACAAAAAAATGAATGAAATGAAATAACGATTAAAATTGATTCGAAAAGAATGTAATGTGCAAAAATATGTGAATGATGATATAATGAAATAAACAGATGATATATTTTTGAAAATAATTATGCATAACTCAGCACACAGTCATTGTTCCGAGATGATAGGATCGTTCGAACAGGGCACCACGAGGACAATCTTATCTTCCCATTTAAATTACTGACATTTAATTCTTCCACTGCTTGTAAGAAGGGGATGTAAAAGAAGGAGAGGAGTTAAGTGGGTGTGGGAGACAGAGCTTCTGTATAATTCTTACCCAAGTGATCTTTGCCCGAGATACATTAGTTCAAAGTGGAAGATATCAACATTTGTGTGTTTTGTTTACTCTTAATACCAATGCTGATAATGTCCGGATATATATTACAGAAACGGTTTTTACTTATAATGTGTTCCGGACTTTCGGAAACTGAAAGACTTTTATCTGCGGCGGAAAATTATGGTCACCGACAGCGCAGTCCTGGTGTTGAAGTTCATTGTTTTTAAATAATTAAAATAGTTTGGTAAGATTGCCCTTGTGGTGCCCCGTCCAAACGATCCTATCTTTTATCCATGGCCTTAATTGGGGAACAATGATTTTGTATCAAGTTTCGATGTTTTAAAAAAAGTAATAATAATTCCTACCTTATGCAGAGGATTCAGACCGTTCTCGTCTCTACTAAGCATGATCTGAGTCGGTACCGGCTCGGCAGTTCTCTTCCGGAATATCTCCGTGTTGTTCGATATGGCAGCCGTGTGGACATCTTTGATCGTACCCTACAAACAAACAATCATCACACTTGGAAACTAACAATATATAAAGGACAGTTTTTGGAGCGGTGAATCGGGAGGATGCACGGAGAGCGAGAATGCAGGGACTTGAACGACTAACATTTCACTTCATAGATAAGTTTGGTTTTATAATTATTTATTTATTTTTGTATATATATATTTTTTTATTGCTATCAATTTTTACATGAATAATAAAGATAAACACACCAAACAGTCAAATAAAATCCACAAATTCTCCAAGGAAGACTTGACTGTGGGAGAAAAAAAGAATATTATCGTCTGTGTATTTTTTAGCTCAAGATGTTATATTGTTTCATGTAAGGCGATTAAGAAAATGTAAATATAATTTATAATTAATGATTCAACTGTAACAACAGAGTGAAACCACGAAAAACCTCTCATGGCGAAAATGGCGGAAATTGAATCCCAGTGTCCTGAATAATGGTTCAGTGTGCTAGCCACTGGTCAGTTTTATGGCAAAAAAAGTGCTTGTAGGCCTCCCCAAAAAAAGATTGTCATCCATCAACTAAATAATCGGTAAAAACTTGCTGCAACTATGAGGACTGATTACTATAACAATAAATAATAAATCTAAAAACTTTGGTACCGGTATGATCATAATAACTTATAATCATGACTTTTCGTATTCAACACTTTTGAAAGATGCAGTTGCATTTCTTATCATAGGCCTCATCGTGGAAACTCATAATACCCTAAAAACACTCCAGTTATACAAATTCAACGGCAATATTTGTGCTTATTATTCTGATAGGCAACGTTTTTTCGTGGATACATATATACCGTCTCTTACCATGAGGTACGGCACTGCGTCCAGGAAGCGTTTGACTCGCGGGTTGTTGCTCGTCTCTACCCTCAGCTTGCTTCCGTGCCCCTCCCACATCATCTGCTGGAGCCGGCCTAGGTCTCGGTCGTGGATCCAGATACGGATGTTTGCTCGGGTCACGACAAGACCTGCGTGGTAAAGTACACACGCAATTGGGGATGAATTATGGCGTGTGGGCCGGCACGGATTCGAAAAACCCTGTTCGGGTTTCAAAACCTGATTGGATTTGATTGAGTTTGAAATAGGTCGTTTGAAAAAAATTGTACCATACATTTTTAATGAGAATTATTTTTCACAATTTGACATTGAACATGCCAAAGAAAAACAAATAGATAGAAAAAAAATTAAAGACAGATGAAATTAGGAAAGGTATCATACTAAATCAGTATTTCTAAAAATTAGGTGGTATTATTTGAAAATAATATGAACACAATTCTGTATATACATAAATGTGAGGAGCCAAAAAGTAATTAGAGAAGCAAAGATGTAGAAATCACATGGCAAGTTTATTACCGTGTTTATGGCTGATCCAAAAATTCCTATTCACATAGGTATTTGTCAAAAAGCATATGTGAATATTTATATATATATATATATATATATATATATATATATATATATATATATATATATATATATATATATATATATATATATATATATATATATATTATATATATATATATTTTTTTTTTGGGAAACCAATTTTATATGCACCAGACAATTGAATTATTATTCGTATCCAGAGAAATTCCTACTGAAGCGTCATTTGGGAAATAGAGGTTTGATATTCCCGCAACGGTCAACTATCCAGACAGCATTTTTGTCTGGTTTCAGTTAGTTGTTATATAAGGAGAATTCTGAGTTGGTTCGATTGAACTTCAAGCTCACTTAAAGAATGATACAAATTGAAATCTCAAATTATTCATATATTGGAGGTGACTATTCTAAATTCCATTACTCTGTAATAAATTGTAGCACTCAAATGAGTCAATGAAGAAACAAAAATTGTACATACATTTACGGTCATTTTCGTGTTCAGGAGGGTTGCTATGAGGGAAAGTAGGGCCTACGATACTTTTTGGCTTCTTTTGATTTCATATGTGAGCCAAACGCTTCCAAATAGAGGTGCAAGACACACATTTTGGGAATAGAACAAGCTTTCCGCAACTGTTCCTCCAATAGTCACAGAATATTTAAGTTCACTGAAGCGTTATCCTTCTCAAATGTATTATAATATATTGGAAAATTGAAAAATATATAGCTTAAAAATTAATTGAAGCTGCATAAAGAAAGCAGTGAGTGACTATAGACTTGGTACTTTCAAAATCGAGGTGAGTAGAGCTTTCGATTAACTTTTCAAACAATTATTTCACTCTTTTCACAACTCATTTTCCTAGTTGTATAGATTAATAATGTCACTATTTTTTTAACCTCACTTGCTTGAAGCATGAACTGAGAAAATGTAGGCCTATAGCGTTTTACAATAGGTTTTACTATATCAATGTAAAATATTAATGGTTCATAAAATATACAATACAATATACAATACAATACCAGAGTATTATAGTTATACATCTTTTTTGTATACGGATAATAAGTATCAGAGGTTACAATCAAGAGGTATTATATGAGATGTCAAAGCAGAAAGTGTAATAATTTCACCAATTTCTTATAGTCACCTGTCAGGGGCACGTATTGTGTATGTAGTTTCAACCCACTGATGCGCGCGCAGATTTATTTTTTTCGAGGAAATCTGTTATTTTTAAAGTCGTATTAATTATTTGAAACGTTCTATTATATTTTATAATTCTTTTGTCAGAGAGAGAGAGAGAGAGAAAAAGAGAGAGAGAGAGAGAGAGAGAGAAACCAGTAATGTTGTTACTTCCTAGAAATTATAATGACATCGAGTTTTCAATAGAACATTCGACATGTATTGTCAGACCTTCAATCAAGCAGGTTCGAAACTACCAATCGTCACTGCTTGATGTATAAGAGAGACACTCGATCGGAACCTCACCAACAGCTTTAATGACAGTCGTTCAATCATTAATCAAGATCTATATTAATCATACTTGATGAAAGCTGATAATAATGACAAGAAGTCGACTTTGTTCGTCGACAATTCATAAAAAAGACACTTCTCAGTTGTGATTAACAATTCAAATATAGAAAATAATTAAAAAATTATTTCCCGAAGTGAAACCCATTTGGAAAACGCAGTATGTGCGTCTTTGTAAGATGAGTGCACCAGAAGCTATTATGTACACCTTGAATTTAAAACTGCCTTCGTTATGTAGCTAAACTTTTTGATCATCTCCCATGAATCTAAAACTCTCTATTCATCATTTGTACATGATAATATATTTATTAATTGACAGAAAATTATGTAATCAAATTTCCTAAAACCTAGTTGAATATATATCAAAACAAGAATGACAATCTTTGAAAAATTAATTTACAAATTTACCCAATTTATATACGCAATCATGGATCAGATAGGCATATTTTTCAGTACTGAATAGTGAATATAACGAGCGAATGAACTGTGTTACCTGACTTTTAAAACAAAGAAATATGATAGAGAAATTAATGATTTTAGATTTTTCCTGTGAGGCTATTAATTGCTCTCCCTCTTCATTTTTTTTATTTTTTTATATTGGGTTTTAACGACGCACTATACTGATGGCTACGATCTATTGACGTCGGTGGATGATGAATGATATGATGGGATGATGAGATGAAAGGTTATTTCATTAGGTGTTTTGGATGGTGGGAAGGAGTCGGTCGTGGCCTGTTGATAAGGAACCATCCCAGTATTGACCTGAACGACAGAAGGAAACCACGAAAAACCCCTGTCAAGATGGTCGACCATGGAGGGAATCGAACCACGGTCTACCGAATGACTGTTCAGTGTGTTACCACTCGGCCACGCATCTCGGTAAATTGTCTGTAGGTCTACATATAAAATTGTGTATTACCTTTTGTGACTCGAGCTTTCATCCCCCCCCCCCCCCACCCCAGACCACTTATGAGTGCTATTGGGGGTGGACTATTGGGGGTGGTAAGTGATGTCTAGCTATATGCACATAAATATTTAATATCAATTGTAAGCGACAATGACCTTGATAACATCTAAACTCTGATGTCACTCTAGATATAAAATGATCGATTCAATCGATTCCCACTTCCATCAAGTTGGTAGGGTATGTACACAAAAAAATATTATATTCTGAGTAAGGTGAGTTTTTCCTGGAAAAAGGGGTTTACACATTTTATAATTCATGATTGATATGCTGAACTTCAGGAAAAAAATATTCTCTCATTTATTTTCTTTGACTTTATTGGAAAGAATTGTTAGTGTATATCAATATTGTAAACCTTTGTTGAAATGATGATGGAAAAGTATTTTATTTATGCAACGTTCAGTACAAAGTTGTAAGTGAAGTTGCCCAACAATCAGGCGTCGTCCATTCGAGTTCTGCAGGGAGATTGAGTTTAATTAGTAATATTGCCCATTAGGATGGTATTGAGAGAGTTAAATGGCTATCAGCAATAGCTTTCTAGCTATACATTTCATGTCAACAAAACTAGAATAAATCAATTGATTGAATTTGTAGTATTTTAATTGTATCGGCAACGTTTAAACAACTATTTATTTATTTTATTTTTTATTTTATTTCAATTTTCATCTAACGAAGACGTAAAATTTTCAAACATTAGGCGAAGAAATGATGATTTATAATATAACATATAAGGAGAGTCAAAATATACATTAGTTAAGGGATGAACCCAAAAGGGAGTACAGGAATAAGATGGAATCACCCTGTCACTTTTATTCTGGGTTTCATTTGTGACTAATTGTTTTTTCACATATATCCCTCGACCCTCTCAGATAACATAATCACATATAACCAGATTACTCCCAGATAACCTGAGTGTGAATGTATATTACCCAATTCTAGGGTGGAAGAGGAATCCAGATATCTGATTCCTGTGAATCCTGTTGTTTCTGTCAAGATCCTGTTTCCATCACTTCTAAATACTTTAATGCAGGGGTAGTTAGGTTACCATAGCAACTAGGAAAGTTGATGATTATCAAACTAGAACCTAAATTGTGATTGGGCCACCCTCGATAGCTCAGTCAACTGAGACACCGTTTCAGAAACTGAGGTCAACGTTGGGCGTGGGTTCGAGTTTCGCATTAGGCATTGGTTTTTGTAAAAGTCCTATCACTTATCATCACTTCATCGTTTCATAATCACCTGCTCATTCGTAGCCCCGTATAATCTAGCTGTTGGTGGGGTCAATAAGCAAACATCATCATCATCAGTTGTGATTGGAGAGAGTAATCTGAGGGACATTGACGTATAGTTATTACACAAATGAACTACATCACTAGGGTCACTTATGGTGATGGAATGACCACGCTGTCCGTGTCACACCAAAAAAGGAGGGGTTTTACTAGAAAAGAATCCGACACTCCCCGCAATTCAACTCATGCAAGATTTCCCCTCCTCCTCCTCCTCCTCCTCCTCCTCCTCCTCCTCCTCCTCCTCCTCCTCCTCCTTCTCCTCCTCCTCCTCCTCAAAAAAATCTATGATTTTACAAATCGTTTCTGAAACATTATAGTTATCATTCATTCCAAAAATGAGACGCATTTCAATTGTAATTAATGAACATATTTTACTATCAAAGAGTTGAATAAAGTTTCTACTGTAACAATAGAAGTTTCTAGCATGATGGATATCACGATTTCGAACCATGATACTCTTCAATGGATGCTATGGACGTGAAAAGAAAGGCTTTATATTATATTACATTCGATTTTTATGAAAACGTTACAATCAATGAACAATTAGATTTGATTGATGAATGATAGATTATTGAAAAAAAATGTATGACAGAATTTCGAAATTCTTTTGTGATATTACACACACTACTACCACATACTATATTCAAAATCTCTTTATAAAATGTTTCTATATATACAATTTTTTATATTATTCAAGTGATTAATGCATTTTTTCATGTGATTTATTACAAAAAAATATACTCTTGTCAAGTTACTTCGAACCTTCATTTTTTTCGACATCAAAAGCTATATATATATATATATATATATATATATATATATATATATATATATATATATATATATATATATATATATATATATATATATATATATATATATATATATATATACATATATATAAGATTATGGGGGCAGGTTTCATGAATTGATAGTTAGTGGATTAATCAATAGTTAGTGGATTAACTTGTGATCACCCTTGGTTACGTACGTTAATTTCGTACCTTGACTAATAATATACCGATTAATACTTGAGTAATAGTTCGTAAAACCAGCTCCTATAATAAGATATAGCTTGCTAGTTCGTTTGTTACCGTCTTTGCCGTCCGTGTATCTCTTCATGGCGCTCTGCTTCTTCGGACCAGGTAGACAGATCTCCTTGGGGTGGTCCAAGTAGTACGTGGCCAGCTGCCCCCTGCTGTCGGTCACGTTGTCGTCGGCGCCCGCAGCGACCAGCGTTTCCCACAGTGCTGTGGGGTCCTTAGTGGCTGCGCAGTAATGAAGCGCAGTACGTCCTTCCTAGACAGTCGAGGAAGTTGGTTACACAATCGTTCAGGGTAGAGAGGTTGTTTTGGGGGTTTTGTGGAAATGAATGTCGAAAAGAACGGAAAGAATGGTATGAGTCAGTTTTCTTGAATGTATTTTGGGGTTTAGCGGCGCGTCAACGACGTGGTTATAATGCGCCGGTAGTATATTTGGTTGGTTTATGAATTTATCTCACTATATGGAGAGTGTCAGAAAGATTTGGTACGTTCCGGCTCCTGCTGAATAATAATTGATGAGCGTAGCGAAGTCTCCATCCCACTCTTATAGGGCTTTGTCTGTGTTTTTTTTTTTTTTTTTTTTTCTTTTTTGTAAGCACTCTACAGGTCGCAAGGGTTGACTGATCAACATGAATTTTTTTTGTACACGCAAACTCATCCAAATTAGAACTGTATAGTTTTTGGGATGAATCGGTCGGACCGATTTTGAGAATCATCATCTCAAAGTTTCTAAAAACCCCATAAGATTTGTCTGGGCAGAAAATGTTGAAAAATAAAATCTCTCCAAATGAGATGAAATTTTCTCTAAATGTGTATACATGGATTTTACACATTATTACGATTTTTTAAGCAATTCTGATCAGTCGTTTTGGAGAAAAAAAATAAAATGACTGATAATATTCATAAAATATATCATACAAATTATGACAGAATTAAGTTGTCGAGATTCACTGCTTTCTAGATTCAAGAGTTGACCAACAATGAAGTATTTTTTATATGCGTCAAGGTGTGTAGAATACCAGAGTCAATAAAGTGGCAAGAGTAGAACTTCTTTAACGACTCTTATAGCTTATTCAGATATCAAGGTGTGTAGAATACCAAAGTCGATAAAGTAGCAAGGGTAAAACTATTTCAAGGACTTTCATACCTTATTCAGATATCTCGCTCATCTTACAACGCATATTTCGCGTTTGACTAGTAATAAGAAGAATAACCTATAATCACTTTTATACTAGCTATGATTTTCTTGGTAGCTCCGTCAGCTGAGGCACCGCTTCAGAAACTGAAGTTTGCATTAGGCGTGGGTTTGAGTCCCGCATAAGGCATGGGTTTTTGTAAATGTCCTCTCTCACTAATCATCACTTCATACATTCATAATCACCAGCTCATTCGTACTCCTGTATAACCTAGCTGTTGGTGGGGTCGTTAAGCAAACAAGTAAATCTTAAGCACTTTTAAGCAAAAAAAAAAAAAGGAAATTTTAAGGAAATTTTAAGCAAATCTTATTGATATTTCTAGTTTCCATCTAGAAGATTTTTATCGTAAGCAACTTGTATTGTTCATTTTGAGCGCAACAAATAGATATAGGCCTATAGTTGGAATTGTGAACCATGAAGACTGGTATATCTGACGCTCGATGTCTATCATAAAAAAACCATGCAATAGCCAACTTTCTGTATCACCCAAACTATACATTCTTTATAAGATACCAGAATGCGTACTTGAAAGCTGCGACTTCTAATTTATTCATATAAGTTAGCGTGTTCATCGACAGTGGGTAATTAATATGGTAAAAGTCTTTCCGTCATTGGTGCAACTGAATAATTAAAATTGTGTCCCCGATCGAGGTCTACTTGATGTGAATTAGGGCGAGGAAGAGGAGGCAATCACTCCTGGTTCATAATATAAGCTCCTCCCATTTATGTTGTTGATTCAGGTATTATCCACATGAATCTCATTCCCAAAATGTGCGATTCCGAAAAGACTGGGATCCAGAAATCTCTCGATTTGGAATGAATCCATATCAGAAATCTCTCATTTCTGGAATATCATTATTATCATTTGAAATGGCTTTCCCGGTGCTTGTTTAAAGTTGACTGATTCCAAAGTGGACATATTCCGAAAAAAATGGTATTCCAAATATACATTTTTCAATATTGAATTCATTCCAAATGACAACCAGGTCAAGTTAAAATACTCAATTTCACGCTGATTTTTTTCCAATAACAACTAATTTTTCTGTTAAATCATACCAGAGTCGATAAAGGAGTTTAAACTTGCTACTTTATCGGCTCTGATCACACCAGAAACCCAATTCCAGAATTATTCGAATTCACTTTCTAAATTCAAAATCAAAAATTTCAAAATTCGAATTCATTTTCTTTCGTGTCTTCCCAAGAGACAAAAACCAATCCAGAAGGCACTCATTAAACATATGTAGACGCTAAGAATGCTTCTCCATTTTGTCTCGATTCCAACTGAAAATATTCGAGATTGTACTCTTTCCAATTTGACCACATTATCATTTCTCAACTGTTTTCTATGGATTGGTTCAATTTTGAAACAGTTGAAATTGTACGTAGCCTTCATTCATAGTGGATTATAGAGAAACGCTTAATTCCCGAAGAAACGATGCGCATGAATGACATTTGGAAGCGATAAAATAATATTAGGAGATTTTGAGAATTCGCCTTATTATAATAATTATATATTTGTCAGGTTTGTCAAGTTGGTATCGATTCACGCGAATGTTTCTTGACGCAATGAATGTTGTTTTGTAAGATATTGAACTACTTCGGAGTCATTATCTTTTCATGTACTCATTATGTATTCACCACCTTCTTCTAGTTCTCATATACTTGGATCCAAAAAGAGGTCACCAACCAACCTAATACTAACAAATGTCACCATGATTACAGTATAGCTTCCAGACAAAATTCACGATAAAAACGCAACTACACCTTTCAAATGAGTTGAATCCTTCAAGTTGCAGCGAGGTTGGAGTAACCACAGAAGTTTTTACAATTATTCATGCAAGTATCGAATAATATCAAATGGAATCTAATGAATGCATATCTCCACATTTACATGGCTACCAACATTATTGACCAAAAGAAGCAAAAGAAGTAATAGGGACCAATTCACAAATATAAAAAATAAGTATAAAAAACTGTATTAATAGATTTTTCCGCTTAACCGACATTTCGAGGTGATATATTAATATTATTGAATCTAAATATTAATTATTATCCCCAGGAGAAAAGATGGGGGACAGTTGAAAAGATGGAACAATGTGAGATGAAGGGGGAGTAAGAGAGTGCGTGGAAAGACGGGAAAGCATTGAAGATGACAAAGAAGAGGACAAGACTGATCAGCCAGTATCGTATACACAGATGCATTATGTTGGATCTCCTCCCCCCCCTTCCTTTCAACCCCCCCCCCCTCCTCCCTTTTACTCCCTCCCTCCCCAAACTGACTGTACGAAACGGACGAGCTATATTAATTCTTCAGTATCTATATTATTATACTTGGGGCCGATAATACAAAGTCCAGTTCACCTCCTTCTGACAGTAATAGAAACCAAATAGCATTGGTAACCATGGTGATAGCGGGTTTTAACTCCCAATAAAAGTTACTCACAAGTTGGTAATACGGTCAATTATATTAAATTAGGAATGTTCTGCATGTTATATTCGAATTAAGCTCTGATTACAATAATAAATAACGAATATTACAGAGTCCATACGAGGTTCAACGCATTATTATAAGCTTCTTTCAAGTGACGTCACACATTGTTGTAATAAGTGGACAACAATCTACCCCGTATTTTGTTCTCGAATGACAATTTCAGTATTAGTTTGTTTGCTCCCAACATTTGTATAGATGTTATGTGGTAGCCCGACAAACAATCTACATTATATGCAACCATATATGTAAACATATGCATTATATGGCAACCGCCTTTTGTCAGAAGAACCAAGAATATTCGAAAATATTACAAGAACATATTGCAACTTCATTGTATACATTCGAATTCTGAATATATATATATATATATATATATATATATATATATATATATATATATATATATATATATATATATATATATATATATATATATATATATATATATATATATATATATATATATATATATATATATATATATTCATTACATTTCATTCATTTTTAAATCGATTTATTCTTGTTCTAAAATCTATAATTTATATAAAAAATATAAATTAAGATATGATTGAGATAAGACAATGTAACTGTGATTAAATATGATTGAAGTTCAATAAAAATATATAGGGGTCTACATCAAAATATATTATTTCTACTCACGTCTTTCGTTACAGAAAAATGATCTTAATATCAAAATCCATTTATTTCTCGTGATTACGTAGTTGCGACGACTGAAAACACGTCTTACCTTGTACACCACATTCACGACACTGTTATCGGGTACAATAGGCGCCTCCCCCTCCGTCACACCCACCCCTCCTGCCACCCTCCTACCGCCCCTCGACGGCGGGTGGTTCAATTATTCAATAACTGCGTGGTGGTTTATCGCTAATCGAAGGTAAACGGATGAGTGTGTGAATGTAGGCCTATATGAGACGAGGGTGGAACCCGGAACCCTTTTTAGTCAATGAGGTTAACTTAGTTTAGGTTCCGGGGTTAATGGTCCGTGAAATGAGGTTGGTGAGGGGACGAGAGAAGTGGTGGGGTCAATATACATAAAAATGAAACTAGAAATATGAAATTATTCTATTTCATTTCTATTTTGGGCTTAACGACGCACTGTACTGTTTACTTTTTTTTTTTTTAATAACATCGAAACTTGATAAAAAATCATTGTTCCCCAATTAAGGCCAAGGATGAAAGATAGGATCGTTTGGACGGGGCACCACAAGGGCGATCTTACCACCCCAAAACCACAAAACACACCATCTTACCACTGTTTACTACCACCATCTATTGGCGTCGGTGAATGGTAAATGAGATGATGGGATGAGGAGATGAAAAGTGATTTTATTTGATGTTTTTGGATAGTGAGGAGACGGTCTAGGTCTGTTGTTCATAACATCAATCTGAACGAGAAGAAAACCACGAAAAAATCCTGTTAGGGTGGTTGACAATGACGGGAATCAAACCCTGATCTTCTGAATGAGAGTTCAGTGTACTAGTCACTCGACCCTCCGTCCAAGTAAATTATTTCATCTGAGTTATATGTATATATATATATATACATATATATATATATATATATATATATATATATATATATATATATATATATATATATATATATATATATATATATATATATATATATATATATAAATATGATATATATATATATATATATATATATATATATATATATATATATATATATTTATATATATATATATGTATATTCGTATAAATAAAGCTCATGACGGACAATGTTTATATATATTAGATGGTTATTATTTTGTCGACCTCACCAACAGCTAGGATATTTGGGGCTACGAATGAGCGGTTGATGTATATTAATGATAAAACTATAAACTCATGCCTTATGCGGGACTTGAACCCGTGCCCTTCTCGACTATTCTAAGCCAGAGATTTAACTGTCTGAGTCAGACTAAGCTCTCACTAGATCAACGTCGTCCTTTATTGCATAAATGCATCTTGCATTACTGGCATTGGCCCATTTAACGGCAAGGCCAATTTCACTTTTCATAGACTATACCACATTAAAAAAAAAAAAACGTAGCTCAGTCAACTAAGGTACTGCATGCAATGAAAATGAATTCATGTCAGACGAGGGTTCGAGTCCCGCATAAGGCATGCGTTTTTGTGAATCATATTCATCTATCATCCCTTAACCCCAAATGAACTAGTTGTTGGTAGGGTCATCAAGTATATACTGTAATCCAATCCACATCAAAAAGATTTTTTTGGTTCACAATATCATAATTCTCAGAACTAATTCGTCCCTTATTAGTATTGCATATCACATATCGACCTGTAATCATACTTCTAAATAACATCTCGAAACTACAAACCGGTGAGGTTAATGGATAGAAGAAACAGACCGTCGTAACCACAATAAATATACACTTTCCTTTTCTCTAGTTTCCATGTGTTAAATATTCTCTTTTCAAAGAGGGCGATATATATCCAGGTTATATTACTAATTCAATGACGGAATGGAACCAAGTTCTTTGGTTTGATGACACCGTGTGTATAGTTGGTAAGTTAAAAATGTTTCATATAGGTTAGTTTTGGTGTCAATATGCGTGCGTGGGTTGACGATATTCGTGAATAGAATGTCTCTATAGAATGGTTCCAAGAGTTATGGAGGGGGAAGTCTATGACTATGACATAGTCATAGTGAATAATGCATAGCTTGGATTATAGCTTTCGTACTGACAGACAGGCAACAGCTTATCAGAGCTGTGAAACATGCAACTGGTGTACTGCTTTCTAAATGGGACAAAACACAATTGTTTACGATGAATTCACCCAAGCTCACAACTGTGGTACTTTGAGGTGGTGAAAATTTGAGTATTTTCAGTATGCACCCTGGAAATTATTGAAGTCCAGTTTCTAAGGACAACATAGTCCAATGAAACCGAATATGGACACGTCATGTCCCTAAAAAATTTCTATCGACCGCCAACAATGCGGGCGGCAGCGGCATATCGGGCAAAATAAGGGTTTTTTACAGTGGGGGTGTGGTCGATGGAATTTTTCAAGAGGGTTTTCGAGTACATTTTCGGCTTCTTTGGACTGTGTTGTCCCTATGAACCGGCTATCCTCCCGGTAGCTAAAATCTCGATTGCCGCAAAAAAGTTTGTGAAAATCTCGATTTGAAATTTTTTTTTCTTGATTTCTCAAAAGTGGATAGCTGACAGAGATCCTATAAATGTTGATACCTACCTTTATACCTTTATGATAATTTTCTACTGGCGTCGGTGAATGACACATGAGATGATGGGATAGTGAGATACGGTGATTTTATTTTGGTGTGTTTGGATAGTTGGAAGAGTAGATTGAACATTTGTTCAAATCCGACTGTTCATATTTCGGAAAGTAAATCGGGAACACAATTTGTTTCATATTATTATGTAGAAATTAATCACCTTTCATCCGAAATTGAGTATTTTTGTATTTCAAGATCAGTTGAAATCGATCTAGGAAGGCATGGAAGACAGTTGATATTCAAAGCACGTATTGTCAGTACCATCCGAGTGTTAAAATCAGGGCAACCAAACTTTATTTTCAGTACCGGAACTTTTATGCTGAAAAAACTTATCTGTGCTTACTCACAAAAATATCTCATTCCGGTAAAGCTACTACGCTACTACGGATGTGTGAATTTCATTGGAATCGATCATTTTAGTTTATCAGGAATGACTAATAAATTCTGACTTGGTCAGTCAAAAAATTAGTGTGGAAACTGAGAATAATTGAGTATGTCGTGGGTTCGAGTCCCGCATAAGGTATGGATATTTGTGAACATCATTCATCCATCATTCGTACCCCCAACAAAACCTATCTGTTAGTGGGGTGGTTGAGCGAACAATAATCATCAGATATCAATACGCATTCACAAGCTAAAACGATTAAATACTCCCAACATCAATTTATTCTTTGTCTTGAATATATAAGTTGGCCTATTAAATTCCTTCATTTTTACCTCATTTACGACGAATATGTTCAAACGTATCTAAGACGCATTCAGAAAGTATTTTTTTTTTGGTTATGAATACGTTGGTATAGGTCATCAATCGAGGATCGTTTGTGGATTTTACTTTATTTGATTGGTATCAAGACAATCAATTACTATTTATGTCAATAGAGAACATTCATCAATAGGGTAAGAAACGTGTATAAAACACATGAAGAGGGCGTGGTTTAGGAGGGCATGGGCTTTGTCCAGTATTTTCCCAAAAATATAGAGTTCTGAAGAATCGACACAGCCGATCGTTATTGATACTGGATTATATGGGAGACGGTCGATCGAGTTTCATAAATTGTCTTTGTGTACTTTTCTTCTCTTGTTTTATTTTTTTGATTGAATAAGTACAATGGCTGTACTGAGAAATTGCTTTGGAGAATTATTATTAGTGTACCTGCTTTTACTTTGATGTCACTGCCACTTTTATATCTATTTTACTTTCATGTATATAAGTTATATTGGTTTTATAATACATCATTTCAAAACAACCATTCAAAATTAATCAAAGTGAAGATTTATTATGAATAGGCTTCTGTCAAGTGACGTCACTCATTGTTGCAAGAGAGAGACAACAATGTCCATCAGTTGGAATTGACCAATCAGAATATTTGGTAGTCCACCAGTTCGCTGTATTGCTATAGTAACGATTGTTTGTCATTTGTTACGTGACAGAAGCCTATTTCATTTTTTTCAATTGTTTCAAAGAGATTCTTAGCCGCTCTTTTGGCTTATAGGTTATCAATTGACTTGTAAACTGAAGTGAAGTTAGGTGTGGGTTTGGATATAGAAAATGGCATGAGGTCTCTCTCATAAATATCATTCATTTACTCATTCGTACCCCACAATAAGCAAGACGTTAGTGGGATCGTTAATCAACAAATACTAAACATCAACCGAAGTATAATATAATGTTCCAATTTATAACCGTTTTAGAACAAATCATCAGACTTATTTGAAAGTCGTATTCACAAAACGTTTCAAGCAAAATCATTCGAAATAGTCGGTTGTTAAGTTGACACCAGCCAATTGACAGGTTTCAGTGGAAAAACAGCCCTCACTTCGTAGTTGATACCGATGATTTTTAGATTTGCCTCAATCAAAACAGATAAGTACATATTTTAAAGATTATAAAACAAAAATGGCATGTGGACGAGTTTGGAGGTATAGATTTCAGGACTTATTTTCAATAATTATACTATTAATTATAAATTGACCTCAAATTCGGGAACTTCGACTGACAACTGTACCAGAATAAAACCAGTTGTTAAAGGGGTCATTAAGAAAATAATCATAATCAATAAATCATATTAACGCTGCTCAATTTCTATCATTTCAATTATTTCATAGGGGTTCTATTTCTAAATGAATTGTGTTTTATCTCTATATTCACTGATTAGTTAATATAAAAAACAACCAGATCAAGTAGGCGTAGCCCATTTAAAATGTGTATACATATTGTTGTCTCTCTCTATTACCATTCAAAGTGAATTATGTAGATTAAGTACACTAGTTTATTGTTCTTTGTACTGAATATCAGTACTTTGAAGATAAATTATTGTTGTTGTTCGAACACTATACTAAAGTTTTTCAATTCACTTTGATGTATAGTAAAAAAGTTCATTCATCATTCCGTGGAAACAAAACAGACATTTGTGTGAATGGACATGAATGATATGTAGTACTTTGCGAAATAGTTCAATTGGAAATATTATAAATGTATGTATCAATTCAATATACCAAGCCGGGTAGATCAGTGACTATATAGTGCAATGAACCATCATTCAGGGGGCAGGTTCATTTTTTTGACAAACAGGGAGGCACTATGCAAAAAAAAATACAAATATAAATTGGATATCTATTTATTATTTCAATTTCATTTTGAGATACGCTTGAATGAATATACTGGAAAGTTTCCTTAACAACAGGTCACGACCGTTTCATTAATTCCCACTTTCAGAAACATCAAATGTGAAATTACCTTTCATTTTATCTTTTCCTCATGCATTCGTCATTCACTGACGCCAATAGATCTCACTGTTATCAATCATTACAGTGTGTTTTTGAACCCAATTGATGAAAAATTCAATGAATATGAAAAATATATATGAAAAATATTATGAAATATATATGAAAAATAAATTAAATATATATGAAAAATATATGAAAAATTTGGTATTTATACAAAGCCATTTATATAAGATATTGAAGAGGAATTTGAAATGATTCTGGAATACCAATATACCAATATTATTAATCTCATCAAATTAAAGTGTGTTTGTACTTTAAATCTACTCCATCATATAGGCCTAGCTACTCCAATGAAGAATGAATGTTAAATCTTAGAAAGCTGTTATGCGCCCACAAGTATATTCTGAAAATATTTTTTTCTGTTCAAAATTATAATTAAAAAGTAGAAAAAGCAGAATAACGAAGATAAAATGAATCATAGTTCAACCATAAAACATTTTCACTAATTGGTGGAGGTGCCGGGTTTTTAACTTATTCTGATTTAGTCTGGTTTAACGATTACCGAATGACGAAGTTGTTGATTAGGCAGTAATTAACAGATTATCTTGATATAACCCTTGGTTACTGATCATATTGACCCAACTTAATCAATAGTTAGCTTAATTAACATATTTTTATTATTCGCAGAACACTACCCAGATACGGTAAGTTCTTCACAGAAATGAACAAAATACAGAATAAATTTTGAAAATTAAGAAGAAATGTCTCGAACCATTGAAGATGGACCTACATAGAGATGATAATTCGGCATCCTAGATATTATTATACGACCGAATGGATTGGGTATTTTATTTGTGATGGGGAAGGCGCCATGCAGTCAGGTGATTCCTTCTGCTTTATTACCTGTACGGAAAAACAAGTGCGGTTGATTCACCAAATTTTACCGGTATCAGAAAAAAAATATGTGAAATTTGAATCATAATTTTTAAAACTCATTTCCAATTGAATTGTGTGTTGATTAATAATTGAAATTTGGATAAATAAAATGATTTAATTATATACGTTCATTATACCTTAGATTATCAGTTTACCATGTACCTGTATTGAGTTTTCAATATCATTCTCATTATAATTCATCTTTTTCCTTGAGGAGATGAAATCGCTTTTGCGGTTTCCCGTCCGAACGATCCTATCTTATCATCCTTATCCTAAACTGGATAGTCATAACTATTCTGTCAAGTTCTGATCTGTATTAATTCTAACCCTGGCATTATTACCTATAAGAATTTATTGTTTTTTAAATGAGTCATCTTATTTTCAATTATTCTCTGGAGTGGTGAGATCGCGCCTGTGATGCCCCGTCCAAACGATCCTATTTTGAATGCATTGCCTTAATTGGGGAACAATAATTTTGTATTTTATTACAATGTTATTAAAAAAAAAAGTAATAACGATGGAAACCACACATACCCTGTCTTTGGCGGTGACAATACCAGGATGTGCCTCAATAAACCATCTGGCGAGGTCCTGAAAGTCGAAATAGATCGCTCTCTGCAGCAATCCAGCTCCTGCTTGTCCTTTACACATGACCAGTCTCTTCCTGGGATCATCCCGCAGGATCTTCTGGACGTCCTCGATCTGCCCGTGGGAGGTGGCGTCGTGGAGCATCTCGATCTTAGCCTGGAACACAATGGTATCGTCGGCTTATTCGTACCCCCATTTGATAAGCTGTTGGTGGGGTCGTTGAAAAAATAATGATCAAGAGAGGAATTTAGTAGTTGTTTACAAGCATATGTAGTACAGTTGGTAATGCGTTCGCTTTATGTGGTCCGGGAGGTAAGGGGTTCGAGGGCCTCGGTTCGATCCTCCAGCCGTTCATCTTCACAGGGATTTTTTTTTGTGGTTTGTGTAGCCTGGGCAAATTTGGTGGTAGTTTCTACAATGTAGGTCACGACCGCTTCCTTCTCATCATCCTTCTCATCACCTGTACAGTATCTTCATCTCATCATCCCATCATGTCATTAATCATTCATCCGACGCCTTCTTAATTATCATTACAGCGCGCCGTTTGACCCAATATAAATAAATGGGGAATTTGATCGATTAAGGATCACAGAGCATAGCTAAGCAATGCATTCTGATATTATTTCCAGCGTCGATGTGAACAAAGAGATTGTATGTACGGTAGCACGTTTGTATACGAATTATTTTCAGTAAAAAAATGTCCAAATATATTTTTTAAACTTGGTTATATGATTTTTTCTCGAGAATCAATACAATTTTAAAATGATATTTTCGAATATTTGAAGGATTTCATCACAAATTTTCCAAAATTTTTCTTCTCCAAGTTTTACGTTGGCCTTTGACGGGTGTAGCTTCATTCCAGATATTGAACCACTGCTTAATTATTCAATAAGTGTTGATATTTATTATTTAACAGGTTGAGAACTATTGATCGACCTACAAACCCATATATATATATATATATATATATATATATATATATATATATATATATATATATATATATATATATATATATATATATATATATATATATTTATATAATTAGGTATATGTGTGAATATATGATTTAGTAATAACTCGACATCAACAATATCAAAATCAAAAATTCTTCCAACACACTTTTGAAAAAAAATCTTTTCCAATCGCTTCATTTCATCAACCAGTTAGTAAAAACCCAAGTATTCATATCATAGTAATACTTGAATAGCCATCACAATCATTTTACTTTTTTTCCCAAATCTTTTGTCATGACAATAATTCAATAACGAAGGGCATATCAAATCTACGTCACTTTTCTGAGTGATTTTGAAAGTATTTTCAAATGTAACTCATTCAAGGTTCCTATAGATTATATCTAGATATATAATTGTATTATTGAATAACGAGATAGCTGTCAATATTTCAATGAATCATATTGACAGCTCGAAACATGCGATGGTTAGTGCTGATGCATACAGAAGACTGTCGTTTGTCACTACAAAATATCAAGGAATGAACTCAAATAGATTAATTATGCAATGAGGCCGTTTTTTCAGCCGATAAAGTTTTCTATATTCCATCAAAGTGAGTCAAGTTCAGGTCAACCATTATTGAGGTTTTTATAATAGATATTTTTTTGTGTAATGTTCCATCAATTCGATGACAAGTCCCATTAGTTCCAAGTACATTTATTTTGATAAATAAGTTCGGTAATAGAAACGATAATCTTGAGATATAAAAAAAGTAAACAAAAAATAGTAAAATAAAAATAAAACAACTAAAAATAAATAATGATAATAATTGAATGATATATTTTTTTATTATTCATTTCAATAGTTTTGTACAATGTTATATAGTATTTTACGCTCATAAAATAACCACGAAGCCTTGTCTGTGGGTGTACACAAATTACAAAAAAAAATAATGATAATAATAATAATAGATGAATAATTAAAATGAGCAAATAGTAAAAGTATACAGAAGTATGAATAAAATATAGAGTATAAAATATTTAATATTCCATTTTATATATTTTCTTGTTCAAATGTGTTCTAATAAATTTTCTCTTTAATATTAATGAATGTATTTCATATTGATTATTATCTTGTATACATTATGCTAATCCAGGAATTGATAGAGGTTATAATAGGCCTAGGCCCAGATTCACAAAAGGTCATAACTTTGATCCGGCTCAAAATAACAACAATTTCTAGAGATAATACCATATTTGATCTATCATTTTTGATTTTTCAATCTTGATTTTTGATTGAATCCATAATTATAATCAATCTATTATTCATTGGAATTAAATAATCGAAAATAATGGATAAAATATGGTATTATCTCTATAAATTGTTGTAACTTTGAGCCGGATCAAAGTTATGACCTTTTGTGAATTCGGCCCCTATACTATATTCTATGGTTGGGGTAAAAGTGGGGGTCGTCTTTATTTCAAAATTGCGTGACATCTTGGAAGTATATATCTTTCGTCTATGCTTTTACTTCTTCAGAATGACGGAAAGAAGATGGGCGTTGCTTATTATTACATAAAACCATCCCAGTATTCACTTTATCTTCTTATAGGCTTGGATTTACCAACATCATTGTGTTCAACTGGTATATTACATATTTTATCTTCTAGTTAAATACTCCAAGTCTATTACCAAAGACCTTAGTATCTAAGTATAGAATCTAAGTATAGTATCTAAGTTAGATACTAAGGTCTTTGCTATTACATTGAGGTCTTTAACATAGGAATTGTCATCTTCCTCTTGAAATCTATAAATACAAGTCTTTGGTATGGCTGTTCTTACCGCGATTGCCTCGAAATAACGTCCTATGTAGGCCTAGTAGAGCTAGCTGGCTCCAAAAGACAAGACTTTGATTGGTAAGTATTCACCAGGAGATCTAAATACTATGGCAACATGTCCAGTCTTTGGTTAAATCTATTGTTTTTATAGAACCAATTCTAGCACTGCTTATGAGGTGGGTCTCGAAATATGTAAAGCTTTGCAGTCCAAGAGACCGTGGCTCTGTTTTTATGTTGCGTTGTCATAGTATTTAGATTTTCCAGCGAATATTTACCTATAAAAGTCCTAGTTTCTTGCAGATAGCTAGATCTGGGTCGTTATTTCAAGTGTCAGTCGCGAAAAAGACCCTAAATCCATGAAAACCCAAATTGAAACCTCACTAGAAAACCATTGAAACCTCATTCAGGATGGTTGACCTACCATGTATTGCGGTACAGTCTTCAAGAAGGCTCTTGCCTTGGCGTCTGGCGAGTATTCTCCAACTAGTTTATGACCTTGACCTTCTAGGACGACCTGTTCCAGCTTCTCAAGGTCACCGCCACGGAGCCACTGTCGTATCACACCAGGGTTCATTTGAATCACTGCCAACAGAATGACAAAAAATATTAATTTTTTCACAGATATTGGTAAGGTTTCTGGAGACTATTTTACGATTAACGCAGTTGTTTGCCCAACGACCCCACCAAAAGCTAAGTTCTTTGAGGATACGAATAAACAGATGACAGGTGAATTAATTTGAGAGAATTCGACACGACAAGTAACAATATAATGCACTTCTAAATATCAATGTGGCCAACGAATGTTTACAAAAGTTCAGTCAACAATGTAATATTCCAATCAATATCATTGTTGAAAATATGGGCGCGCTTTATTTTGTGACTTTTCTCTACAGTTCCACTTTTTAACACCAACAGCGTAGTAGTAACTTTTTCTGGACAATTGGGAATAAATAGATTACAGGTGAAATAATTTTAGAGAATTGACCCGATATGGATCTTGAGTCCACGCCCGACTCGACTTCATTTACTAATGCAATATCTTGACAACAGTTTTCTTCATTCAGATCATTCAGCTTTGATAAGAAGAGACAGTGTCATGATTATAATCCAGAATCTTCACCGCGACTGCCACTTAAAAAAACGTTCTATGCCCAGCTAGCTTCAAGAGGATATAAGGACTTTGATTAGATAGTGTTCTCTAGGAGAGCTAAATGCCATGACAATAGGCTTCTGTCAAGTGACGTCACTCATTGTTATAAGAGACAAACAACAATGTCCATCAGTTGGAATTAATCAATCAGAATATTTGGTAGTCCACCAGTTCGCTGTATTGCTATGGTAACGATTGTTTGTCATTTGTTATTTGACAGATGTCAATACGAGATAATAACAGAGCCACGGTCTCTTGGAACGTAAAAATGTGACCCATTTTGAACCCACCTCAAGAGTAGTGCTGAGATTACAGGCGCTAAATGACCTCGCTGTCGATGCGCCTTAAAACCCTAATATTCATTCATTCATTCAGTAGTGCTGAGATTTTGAATGTCGAAATCATAAGAATGATCATAACTGAGACGAGTGGTCGAGTGGCTACCACACTGAACCGTCAATCAGGAGACCGTGGAATTCGATTCCCGCCATGGTCGATCACCCTGACAAGGTTTTTTCGTGCTGTCCCTCTGTCGTACATGTCAATACTGGGATGGTTCCTCAACAATAGGTCACGGCCGACTTTTTCATTTTATCCAAAAACATAACAAAATAATCTATCATCTCATCATCCTATCATCTCATATATCATATATCATTTACCGACGTTATTATATCTTAATAAGTGCTTCGTTAGAATCCAATATAAATCCTATGACTATCAATAACGTAACGGGATAAGCAACATGGCGTAAGTCCTACCCTTTTAACTTTAGGCCGTTTTCACCATGAGGGAATCAGCGCGCTTTCGTGTACATTTGTGAGATTCGTAATTTCAAATCAAATCGTACGTATTAGACTCGTATTTCAGTGTATAGTACATAGTTGTATACTTGCATTGTTTCTGACCTTTCTCGTAGATGATGAATAGTTATCCAGCTATCAAATGGTGAATATAGCGATAGGGCTCTTGACTAGGGGACTATAAATGCTTTTACAGACGTATTTTAAATTTAGATTGGCCAATTAAAATTAAATTTATTCCAATATTGCTTAATGCAGTTGGAAAGAGCTGGATTCACAGATTGCATTACATCTATTACTTGTATAGATCAACATACAACAATACCAGTAAATCATCATAACATTTGTGAGGCGGCATCCCTTTGATATACGCATGGTGCGAAAGGGAAGCGCAATGTTGCTTATCCCGTTACGTTATTGATAGTCATAGATAAATCATACTAGAAATTATAATTATCAAGATGAATATTTCTATACTGCCATCTTCTATTAGTCTCTTGACAATATATCGACGTTTGGAAATATTTCGAGGCAGTTTCTGATTAAGAGTGCCTTCTAGTGTCGACGAATTCATGTTGGGGTGCAAAAATGAATTTTCAGAACCTGGATCTCAATTGAGTGTTCAATGTTCATAGCATGTGTGTGTTTTTGTTGTGTTTTATTATTTAACTGACTTGATAGATGCTGAGTATTTATAAAAAATAGTATCCATCATATTATATTCCACCTCATCTAATACCGTATATAATTTTATGCATTTTATAACTTAAATTAACTGTCCTCGTGACTTTTAAAATTTTATACATTATTGTTGTGTTATTTTTTTTTTTATCTTTTTTGGCTTGGCGATGCTCAATATATATAAAGAATAGCATTCACCATATATTTATTCATTTTGATATTATTTTTATAGTGATTATGTATTTTTAACTGACTGTCCATATGATCTACATTCTATTTATTGTTGTTTTTTCAATGATAAACTTGTAAATCCTTCATTGGACGAAAACAAAATGAAATGAAATGAATATAATAATTTATTTATCTATAATATATTATCTATAAATACATTTCCATGTATGTCCAGTGACGGGGTATACGACTCTATATTGCAAACAAGAGTTAATGACTTGTATATATATAGAACAACCACTTTCCATCGCACTTGCAAGAAGTTTTGACAATGTTGACTTCCTGGTTATTCTATCAAATAACGCAGCTCATTGCCTTTTGTAAGTAACCTGTTTTTCCTTCTTCACTCATCAATTATTTCGTTGTTCCGAATGTATAATGAAATTACCCGCTGTTGAGCGTGTCCAAACTTGTATTCACGAGAGATGAAGGCGAGAAACACCCGCGCGCTATCGGTGTGGGATAGAAAAGACGGTCGATCGGAATCTTCATTTATTGTGGATTCAAGATTAAGCATAAAAGCAGTTTCAAGCTGGTTTTCCAGATAAATTTATTCCATTTCAACTTTTATTTAATTTAATTCAATTTTCATTTTATTCTGCATTATAATCGTCGATACACAAAATGAGTATAGAAATAAAACTTTTTTTTTTTTAATATCATCGAAACTTGATACAAAATCATTGTTCCCCAATTAAGGCTGAGGATGAAAGATGGGATCGTTTGGACGGGGCACCACAAAGGAAATCTTAACACCCCCATTTTAATGATTTAAAAAAAAAATAGAACAGAAGCTCGCTGAGAACTCAAATTCTTGGATTGTTTATCAGTCACAAACTTATGTACTGTACGTACCACCAAACTTATTAATTATTGGACTTTAACGACGCACTGTAATTATGACCAAGATCTATTGGCGTGCTTATTAATTCACCATTAAGTGTTATTAATTGAATCATATGATAATGATTTTTTTTCGAGTAACTTGGTTATATTGTATTTGCGGTGCCCCTCAGAACGATCCTAACATATAGAAAATAGATTTACTAACGCTCACGGCTTCATTCATGTTTATATTTTAAACAAGATTGAATTTACGGTATACGCCCCAAATCCCCTCGCCTATGTCCACAACTGTCCACATTATAACGAATAATGACGAAATTAATTTAATGATCTGATTGGTATGGGTAGAGAAAACTAGAATTCATCTCCTCGATTTCAGAAATTTTAATTAATTCGTTTGTGCTCCAAGACCCGGCACTTTTCCTGAGTCGTGACGTAGAAATTACTCGATTCTGTTCATGTTTCTATCGAGAATCGGTGATACTTACGTCATGAATAATAGTATCTGTAGGAAACAAAATATATTTCAATTGGTGACATTGAGATGATGATTTTTAGTTCTCTTTGAATTTGGGGAAACAAAAATCGCCATTATTAATTTATATTCAGTTTTGGGATTGTCCTTTTAAGTTACAAACAAAATCCAACAGATTTTGTATTCTGTTTCCATTAATATAGCAGTCGTCTGCTTTTACTTCGAAGTTTCTGTGTTTACTGAGTGAAAATGGAGTAAGCTTAATACAGTTCGGATAGTATTTTCAGAATCCGCATTTCAGAATCCGCATAAAATACGCTCCGTACCTCTTCGCGTAGTTTCCCTACGCCTGTTTTAGTGTGACTTTCCGCACTCTAGATAGCGCGACAAGCTGGCTGAAACGTGAATTGTGATTGGCTATCGCAAACTCGCTTGTCGCGCTTTCTAGCGTCTGAAAAGTCACACTATAATTGCAAACATAGACGAGGGGATTGGAGGTGTGTACAAGAAATTAATTAATTAATTATACTTCATTCATTTTTGAGTAGTACAGTAGCAAAAAACACAGAAATAACAATTTAAATATAAGAATTCCAAAATGAGATGATTATTTAACAAAAATGAAACGGCGAGGTTCAGATACATGAGTATTTTCTCTTCCACCTAACCTTATGAGTTATGACTAAAATGCAAATGATTATGTAATAAAAAGAACTATACAAATTACAAATGGAAAAGGAAAAAGAACAGAAAGAGCTGACAGATTAGATCTAAATTGAACATGATTTTTTAAAACTATCTCTGAATTTTGCTTCACCAAAAGTTGTTTTTTGTATGATAATTTAAATAGACCTAGGGATTTGACTACATTCCTAAAATGGGATCTAGTTATGTCCTTATACCTCTTTCACATTACAGAATCTAACTACAGTTAAGTAGATAACGTTAGTTAAGTTATAATATGAACGGAACTTGGTTAGTAGTTAACTCTAGTTATGTCTTAACTAAGTTTCTAGAACTCAGTTAGATAACTGCGATCAAAATTCACCGCCTTCTCAAAGAGCAACATCATTCGTATCGTCACATTGTTGGTTCAAAGCAAGGCCCTCTATATTAATTACATCTTTCGAATTATATAGATGGCTTTGTTCAAAAACAAGGCGAGATATCAACAGAAAATCTGTAAATCTTTGAATGCAATATAAAAATTAACAACCATTTCATCGCTGTCAGTGTGAACACTTTAACTCATTTAAGAACGGTGTCATCCATGATGCTAACTGCAGTTAGCTTAACTACAGTTAGTGATCCTAGTGTGAACGAGGTATTAGTTGTAACTGACCATGCTCGCTGTCATTTGTCGTGATTATCTCATTTTAACCAATACTTATGTTGCATTATACGATCACTACCCCCTGACATGGTGTGACTAACTGAAGGTATATGATCTTTAGGCCCAGTATTACCAAGTCCAGTTAGTATTTATATGAGAGTTGGTGAAAACAAATACCACAGGTAACCATGGTGATAACAAGTTTGATCTGTTAGATAGAGGCTAACTGGACTTGGTAATACCGGGCCTTAGTCAATTCATCTGAGTAGGACGTGATACGATTGGTGTACCACCATCTGCTCAAGTTTCTTGGATATTTTTTCAAGTTTGCTGAAAATTTTAGTTGAAATTTAATTTTTTACAATGAATGTCAAAACTATTTTGATTGTTTTAAAGTTCATTCGTTTTAAATAATTAAAATGATGTGGTAAGATCGCCCTTGTGGTGCCCCGTCCAAACGATCCTACCTTTCATCCATAGCCTCAATTGGGAAACAATAATTTTGTATCAAGTTTCGATGTTATTAAAAAATAAATAAAAGTTCTGTCATAAGCGTGAAGTGGCTTAGTGTGGTCTATACCCTGTCATCAAAAGTCTTTATCGGGGAACAATCAGTTGATGTATGTCAAGTTTGACCTGTTAAATAAAAAATGTGATTTCTCTACAAATAAAGTTGACCAGGACGTGACCTCGTCTTCTCTTTTTGAACGTATGAATATTTGAATATCTGACCTAAAATGTTGTGTACTTCCTCCTGTCTGTATGGTCTATAAGGTGTCTATTATTCATGATATGAATCAATCAATACACTATTTGAGGTATGTATTGATTAAATGGCCATTTAATTGTTTGCTTTACGACCCCAATAACGGCTGAACATATTTAAAATTAGGCGTAATAAATTGAATATAGTTCTTAGAATTGACGTCTTGTAGGTATATCAACGAGATATTTACATTTCTGAGGATTTTCAGACCCAAAAATCTTTCAATCATTATATATTTTTTATAAATTCACCCCATGCGCTCTCAATTACCCCATCAACAGTTGTGTTATTTGGTTAAAATGAATGAGTGGATGCTATGAATGATCTTCAGAAATAAAATTAATGAATTATATTTTTCTAAATTTATTTATTCGAATAGTTTTGTATAGTGTTATAGGCCTATGTAGTTATAGGCTCATGAAATAACCACAAAGCCTGAATTCAATCAATAATGAATCGAATACAAATTAATAGGAATAGAGATGAGAATAAATAAAATGGAAAATAATAATATCACGGCAAAATAAAACAATCATATAATTCTGAGAGCAAAAATCTAAAGTAATATCAAAATACATTGAAGAAGAAATAAAGATTCGAAAATCCAGTAGAAGAGTCTCGAAGAAAAAGATGATAAAAAAAATAGGAATATTATTACAATATTATTATGACCGCAACGCAAATGTTTGAATTGGTGATTTACTACTGCTTTTTGGTTATTGGTTATTCGTTATTGGTTATTGGTTATTTCTTATCACCTCAGTTCAATGAAAGAGTTACATTCTGGCTAATTATCGTCTTGAGAAAGTTAATACTGTCCTTGTGGTTCCCCGTGCAAACGATCCTACCTTTCATCAATAATCTTATTTGGGGAACAATGAATGTCTGCCAAGCATCGATGTTAATTACAATGAAATTGAAAGACCCATGATTTATTGCGGGACTCGAACTCACGCTTAACTCGACTTCGATTTCGACGTCGAGCCTTGACTTACTGAGTCAGTCGGGAGGTTTTAGAGTCAATTATTCACGATGAAGATCGATAAATCAATAATTATAGATAATGATTTGATGCTATGAAAGAATTAGAACGATCGGTCTGGAGGATTTTCCATTAGGTATGGAACTGAAAGAAGAAACCTGATTGATTATTATTTGCTTAACGACCCCATCAACAGCTAGGTTATACGGGGGTCCGAAAAAAAGAAACTTTTTTTCATCTAAACAATAATTTGTGGTGACGAAGTAAGAGAGCTATTCACAGTATATATATAGGCTGACTTGAAATAGTTTATACAGTATAATGATTCTTTGACTAGACAAACGCAGCATAATGCAGCATAACGCAGCATAATGCAGCATAACGCAGCATGTAAATATTCGCAGTATATTAACTTGCAGCATATAAGTTGTAAGATGAACGACCGGAACATGCAGCGTAGTGGTTAACGCACTTGCTTCATGTGATCCGGGAGGTGAGGGGACATATCGGACCTGGTTCGATCCCCGCCACCGTCCATCTTTACAGGGGTGTTTCGTGCTTTCCCTCTGTAGTCTAGGCTAATGCCGGGATGGTTCCCACAATATAGGCCACGACCGCTTCCTTTCCACTATCCTTCCAATTACTCATAAAACCTTCATCTCATAATTACACCATCTCATTGATCATTCATCCGACGCCAATAGATCTTAGTCATCATTATAGTGCGTCGTTAGAACTCAATATAAAAAAAAGATGAACGATATAGGAATAAACAGATGACATTTAATGAGAAGCTATACACACAATTTGATTTTCAAATTATTATATCTATGCCTTCTTGTTTTACCTTTTGCATATTCTGATCGCTCAACGATTTAGCTGGTTTCACTTGTTGATCTTCGTAATAGCTTTGTGAACATTTGATTTTTCTCTTCGAAACGGTCATTCCGATTTATAAATCTTTGGATTCTTTCTTTGGATCATTCTTTTGCTCAAATACAGTGGAAATTTGGATATCCTAAAAAAATATGTTCACAAATTTTCTTCTCTGGAATATTTTTATGAGGGTTTTAAATCTTTTGGAAATATTTTTCTGAAAAGTGGTCCAACTGATTGTGCCTTAAAACGACACGATATCGAGTTAGATGTTGGCATATGTACACGTCAAGTTTATTGAGATTTTTGCTCATCGTTTGAATGTGGAGCGCGAAGAAGAAAACTTTTTCTCCAAATCCCACGTTAAAATTGAGTCTTCGGTTTGCTCATCCAATAAAATAGATTCTACCAGTTTCAGTAACTCACCTCTCGGCGGACTCGAGTGCACGTAGAGTCCGTTGTCCAGTAGGTTCTTCTGGTGAGGATTCACCGTGGAAATACGACTCCTCCTGGTCACCATCTTGTCTGCTCTCGAATCACGAAATGGAAGCTCAACTTGTAGGGACATCAGTTCGATTCACAGGAGTTCTTAAATCGATTATTGGTGAATCGATCAACGTGAATATATCGATATATTATTGGTTTTTGAGTGGATTTAAATTTAGAATGTTTTCATACGATTTTTATCAGTCGTTTTTTTTATTGTCCTCATTTATTTAATTAATATGGTTTTTAAAACTTTATACCAATTATTACATAAATGTATCAAAAGTCAATTAGTATTTATGTTGATGATTCCATCATTTTTCCACTGTTTACCTCATTACGATAATGCACCAATTAGTGGTAATAGTGAACTTTGTTGAACTGTGTTGTATAATGATTCAAACTCGTTCAAATCTTCTTCGTGAAACATTTCAATGTTTATAAATCTTCAAAATGAAACTTTTTGAAATCAACAATGTTTATTTAAAAATGGCTTCAAATTTACGTTTTCTGAGATCACTTCGTTCAGTTATCTTTTTTCATTTAAAAATCTTCGATGAGTAACACTTTTTTCACCTTGGATTTTGGTATTTGAATGCTTTATACATTTGTAATTTAGCGTTGTTTGTTCATTTGTCTGCTTGTTTGTTTGTATGTTTGTTTGTATGTTTGTTTGTCTGTTTGAATGTGTTTGTAGATTTTGTCATCTCAACTGACATTATCTTATATTAATACTATTGCTCTCATTCACATTCAAATATATTTTTAAAAATAAAAAGTTCATTCTCCAAAAAACGACACAGTATCAATTGATGAAAATAATTGAAATCACATATTTCTCACTATTCCAACTTCATTTGAATGTTTTCATTTTGGAAATTGAATTCAACGCATTTATATTCTGATTGATTGATACTTCTTCAAACGATGTTTCTGATAATAAAGTACACTACACATTGTTGTCATTGTTGATTTCCCATTGTTACCATTGTTGTCATCATCATTCACATGATGCTATCAGTCCAAACACGTCATGTGGCAAGAGTAATCGATAAGTCAGACTATTGTTTTCAAATAAACAATGTTCATTTGTTTTATTGTTTTTATACGCGGGTGGCTTATCGATAGTTACTCCACAACACCGCACGACTGTTATTGTTTTGTACTCATTTTATTGGTAAATGACACGATAAACGTTCAGCGATTATACTAATGATGACGTCAGATATAGTAGTCTATCAACAGCTAGAAACAAGATAAATTGTGTCATTATTTATCTATGTTGAGAAACATTTTATATAATTTCAAGATGAATATAAGGTGAGGTTTGAAGAGAGTGCTTATATGTCTATATTTCAAGCTTGGATAATAGCTATCGTACCGATGGAAAGGCAACAGCGTTCCAGAGCTGTGCAATCAAATATATACTAAAAAACAAAAAATGTGCTGTTATCGCGGTACAAATTACACTACTTTCTAATATATTACAATGGAAATTTAACGTATAGTGGACATTTTATATTCCATAACTTCTCATATAAAAAACAGAAAAACATATAATTATACTTCATTACGTAATGTTTTATAGCATATTTCTTCTGTCAACATTGATTATTGTTTTTAGAAGAAATCTCGCACGAATTTCTAAGAGCAGTACATTAGATAATCGAGTGAACGACTAAACTTGTTATTACCATTTTGGTTACCCATGCTATTTGTTCTTATACCGGGCCTTAACGATCACAATAATCCGATTGACAGTATAATTGATTGACTTCAATTGACGACTCGGAATAGGCGTGGTTTACCAGTCGGCCAGTTGGATCATCATTTGTGGTCATTTAAAGATACCCCGATTGGATATTTCAATTTCATCACAGTTACAACGACCCTGTTGATTGGATGGTACGATTTATGACGTCAAGGGGGCGGAGACTGCGTGTTGTCAATCGTGCCAAACTGAAAGATTCAACATTTCACTTTCAAGTTTCTTAGCTCTGAAGAAAGTCTGCATAAGGAATTAGCATGAGCAGCTTATCATAATAGGCCCTAGCTATAATCCAAGCTTCAAGTAACAAAGGCCCAACAATCTTCACCTCATAACTTAGTAAAGAGCATATATAATAAAAGATAGTAGCCATGAATTCATTTTTTGGGAAAAAAAATGGCCATCGCTTTTTCAATAACCATTTCTTTGTGATATAGGAAGGTGTGCTCGTTATTTACATAGAACTGTATCAATTTATTTAATTTTCAACTGAAAATGAGCCATTGGAATAAGTAATAACTTGGGAAGAAGTCTCAATTGACCACTATAGTGATAGGCGTGGCTTATCGGCAGGCCACCTTGATCTATACTTCATGTGGGCATTTAGAGATACTCTGATAGGTAATGTCAATTTTCCCACATAACAAACAGCCCATTTGTTTGGATGTTTTGTTTTGTGACATTTGTGGGCGGGTCAATCACTAGCCGTCAATTGACAAAATCATAATCAGTTCCCATGAGCTTTCATATATAGGATCTCTACCTTTCTAATAATAGAGCGAAAACAATAATATTGTGCAACTCGCCTATTTTGAAATTTTGTTTAGAATAATAAAAAAAATAATAATAAAAAAAAAAAAATAGAATAATAGAAAAAAAATGAAAAAAAAAAATTTCATCCTTAGCCTTAATTGGGGAACAATGATTTTGTATCAAGTTTCCATGTTATTGAAAAAAAAAAAAAATATATATATATATATAATAAAAACACAATATGACACAACTGGAAAATAGCATAATTCGTGATTTGTTGTATTCATGTCTCTTTCAACAACGAGAGATGTAACTTGGGAAATAATAATTTAGACATTATTTCACTTGCTTTAAGAGGACCGTGAACTAGATTCGAAAACTGTGAATCTGTCTCGTAACAAATGACAAACAAACGTTACCATAGCAATACAGCCAACTGGTGGACTACCAAACATTCTGATTGGTCAATACCAACTGATGAACATTGTCGTCTGTTTCTTTCAACAATGAGTGACGTCACATGACAGAAGCATAATTATACAACTTATATCCAGTTGTTCTTTATTCGAGAAGAAACTGTTCATTTGAATGAATAATGATTTTGGTGACACGTGGGTGCAGAATTATGAAATGAAAATAATCCATCAATATGAAAAACAAATTCTGGAATTTGAATTGAGAAAAATGGGAAAATAGAACAATATTTGAACACATTCAATAGAAAAATGAATGTATCGCTTCCAAATATGATATTTATTATAATTGTTAGTAGACATATACTTTGCGCCATAGTTTATCATTCTATGAAATCGAGTAATGGAATATATCCTCTATAATTATATTCATATATATATATATATATATATATATATATATATATATATATATATATATATATATTATATATATATATATATATATATTAAATATAAATATAATATATGTATATATATATAATATATATATAATATATATATATATATATATATATATATATATATATATATATATATATATATATATTATATTAATATATAATATATAATATATAATTTATATATAAATTTCATAATCACCTAATTATTCATGTTTTTTTTTGTATGTAATCACTGATTCCATCACACGTACACCGGAATGTCTTTCAATATGAAATAATAATCACCATTGTCTCCCTCGCTCCTCACACTTCCCACTCACTCTGTCGCTGTGTTGGCCACCGTGGTATACCCGGGCGTCGCGACGGCCAGCGTCTCGTGGTCAGCCAATCAGCGTGCGCACACACGCGCCGGACCGACGCCGCGGGACGTCGCGGCCACTATGACGTAGCATCGTAATACGAACTGGAGAGATAGGTGATTGAAGTTTGACATAATTATAGCGTTTTCTATTCATTTGTGAGTTTTCAACGAATAGTATTACTACAGGTGGTAGAGTCGAATTGAGTATATCAACAAAGACAACTCAAATCAAAACTATAAAATTGAACTTGAAAAATTGAGAAAAAAATCAGACTCATAACATACTACGCAAACGCAATATATGCGTTGTAAGATGGGCGAGATATCTGATAAGGTATAATAAGAATAGTAAAAGTGGTTCTACCTTTGCTACTTTATCGACTCTGGTATTCTACGCACTTTGAAGCATATAAAAAATACTACATTGTTGGGCAAACATCGAATCTAGAAAGCAGTGAATCTTGGCAACATAATTCTGCTATTATTTCTATAATATATTTGATGAATTAATAAAAAAGATTCGTTGAATTTTTTTTCCAAAACGCCTGGTTCGAATTGCATACAAAATGGTGATAATGTGTAGCATTCATGTGTAAACATTCACAGAAAATGTTATTCCATTTGAAAAGATTTTATTTTCAAAATTTTCCTGCACAGCCCAATCTTATGGTATTTTTAGAAAGTTTGATATGATATTTCTCAAAATATTCATTCCCAAAACTATACAGTTGTAAGTTGGATAAGTTTGCGTGCACAAAAAAAAATGTTTAATGTTGATCAGTCAAGCCCTGCGACCTGTGCAGTGCTTACAAACAAACAAACAAACAAAAAACACACAGACAAAGCTCTATTAGAGTGGAATGGAATCTTCGCTATCGCTCATCTAAGAATGCAATGTCAGCATATTTGTATACCAAGTTCTCACTTTTCTCTACGGGACGCGTAGGCCTATCATAAAATTATCTAATATTACCAAAATAAACAAATGTCAAAAGACAAAAAATATTTAATAAAATGCAATGACAGAAACACCACATAATTGTGTATAGGCCTATATGTTCTCGTCCTTCTATACGGGATTCGTATTGAATAAATTCAATTAACGACTCGAAATGGGCGTGGCTTTACCAGTCAGCCAGTTGGATCGTATTATTTGTAGTCATTTCAAGACACCTTGATTGGATACTTGAATTTCACCACAGTTCTAACAGCTCTATTGTTTTGACGGTATGATTTGTGACGTCAAGGGGGCGGAGACTGCGAGTCGTCAATTGACTCATTTCAGTTTCGGGAACGACGCACCGTATAGCCACGTGATAAGTGACACGTGACCGTAGACACGTACACTGATGAGATCTATTTGAGTCTGTGAATGATCAAAGAGGTGATGAAATATATATCTCTATGATCTCACCCCCTGATGATTTGAGTGACGTCACAATTCTTGAGACAGGCTTGTAGTAAATAGGAAACCGAAATAAGTTGATAAAAACTATAAGAAAATGTCACATTTTTAACATGAATCGTTCGCAACAATTAGAAGATTATTAATGGCTAAAATGTAAGTTATAAATATATCATTGAGAAAATAGTATATTTTAATGAATAATATATAAGTATGTTGGAAACTTTTGGTGTGGTAAGATCGTCCTTGTAGTGCCCCGTCCAAACGATCCCATTTTTCATTTATAGCCTTAATCGGGGAACATCGATTTCGCATCAAGTTTCGATGTTATTGGAAAAAAAAAATGTCGAGTATATATAAATATGTATTCATATATATTCATGATTCACCTTGAGGGCTGACAATGATTGAATCGTAAACTATTTCTGTACGTTATATTGACAGTTAGTTAGAAATGAGCTACATTGCAATTGATTATTTCTTTTGGCGTGGTATAAGAACACTCTTGTGGTGCCTCATTTGAACGATCCTACCTTTTAGGTGAAAGGGCAACAAATATTTTGTGTCAAGTTTCGATGTTGATAAATTTGAAAATCGAACATATGCACTCGACTTAATATAGAAAGAACTACCTCTGAAAACCCGGCACCTCCACCAAATCTTATAACCGATGTCTTATACCTAGTTTGTTCTTCTCCCAACTTGTTGACATGGTTGTTGTTCATTTGTTCACTTCAGGTTGTTAGGTGAGTACCACAACATACAGCTGTATCAACATTCTTTCGAGTTTGTAAATATATATATATATATATATATATATTTATATATATATATATATATATATATATATATATATATATATATATATATATATATATATATATATATATATTTATATATAT
>OZ023334.1:8463716-8501216 GCA_964007535.1 Brachyptera risi
CAGTTGTGGTCCATATCGTAAACCTCGCACTGGAAAAGAACATTATCCTAAAAATACCACACATACAAATATGCCGGTGATATGTGTGTGTGTGTGTGTTTATGTTGGTGTACGACCTTTTTTCTTGGGTACTAGATGAAGCTAGGGCCATACGAGAAAAACAAGGGGGAGGGTCATCCGAGACCCTCCCTTCGGAGAGAGCGCTACTGAGACGGGAGACCACTGAACCATCTAATTTATAGAAATTCAAATGTGTCTTGGCAAATTGTTGTTTCGACGGCCAGAAAATATATAATAATGACATTGAATTGAAAAATTTGTCATTGCACATGAGAGGGGATTTTTATTCAACTCATCAAATGATATACTTATTGTATATAATCTAGAATTGGAGGGTCGTGAAATGACTCGATATAAATTAATACTAATGTCACCGATATAGTAACTGTTATTGCGTGGGTCTACCATGTTGAAGGTCAAGATTTACGATAGGAAACACAATTACATCTTCCAAAATCGTTGAATATTTCAATTCTGCAGCCAGTTTATCTCTGGAATTACTATAACTACGTTTTCACAATTTTTCAGTTTTCAGACGACTTTCATCCATCTTGAAAACAAGCATATCACAATTGTTTTACTTTATTTAATTCAAATGCGGATATATTTTATCACTGATTTTTTCTAATGATGAGAAAAGTAAATGAAAAATAATAATAACAAAATAATTAACAATTAAATACTTTAAGGTCTATTTTTTGTAATATTGTCCGTTAACGAATCCTTCAGGTTGATGGACTGATTAATCAATAGAATAACACTGGTATACAAGGGAGCTAACAAGTTAACTGTCGATTAACTTTTAACGAACTATTGAAGAATCGAACGTTAAAATCGTAAACAAAATTGTGGTCCAAGGATAATCTCACGCTTTGTCCAATGTTTTCTTATCTTATCTTATATTTCTGTAAGCAAACGGGTAATCCGTATCCGAAGTGCCGAAGAAATTCAGTAAACCCACGTGTTTACTGTTTAACGGAAACGGTAATAACGGTCTAGCGTTATAACTATTATAAGATGAAATACCATCGGAAATACTTTCGCCAATCGAAAACAACGGCCTTAATACCCCATTGCTTAAAAAAGCAAAAACACCGTTGATGTTGTTGACACTTTTACTTGTACCGTTAGTTGCTGGGATCATGAACACGAAAGGGCTGGTTTGATTTGTTTTTTCGGTTTCGGTTTTTATATTTTCAAATTTCGAATTTTTATTTGGATTCGGTGTTGGATTTTCGAACTTGTTGTTTGTCACGGATTCTGCTTTGTCAAATAAAATGGAGCTCACTAGTTTTGAATTTGTAATGATTTCGTCGATTTCGGAAGGGTTTTTGAATTTTGAATTCTTTATTCGTTTATCGCTGATCTCATATTGAAATTCTGGAATTGGATTTTTGAATTTTGAATTCGTGAATTTGATATTTCGTGCGGACGGTGTTTCTATTTTGAACTCGTCTTCGTTTTCCTCGTGATATAAAAGAGGATTTTCAAATTTGGAATTTGCTATTTTTTCTTCAGTTGGATGTTCGAATTTTGAATTTGTTATTTTGATGTTTCTTCCGATTGGTTTTTCGATATCAAATTCATCTGCAATTTCGTCGTGGGTCAAATGTGGATTTTCAAATTTCGAATTGACTATTTTTTCATCTGTAGGATGTTTAAATTTTGAGTTTGTAAATTCTCCGTTATTTTGTTCATGGTTTTCAATACGAAATTCTTCTTCGTGGAATAACGCTGGGTTCTCAAATTTCGAATTCGTGATTTTTTCATCGATGTCTTTTGGATTTTCAAATTTTGAGTTTTCGACTTTTGTTTCTATAGCGGCCGTGTTGACAGATACAAGTGAAAAGGCAGATAAACAGCCAAAAACCTGTAATTACAAACACATTCATATTATGAATACTCTCAAATAGTTATAGTAACAATTGACAAGTGGAAATATCGCTGATATATAGGCTGATATATATATATATATATATATATATATATATATATATATATATATAATGATGCATATAATTGAATAATGACACATTTTGGGTATATTCATGGATATATGATGTTTATATCTATTCTATTTATGATGTTTACATGATATTGTTGTAGAAATCATGTAAACATTCATTATATATATCTTTTGAGAAAGGTTCAAACATTAAAACTGAAACGTTAGATAATCCAAGGTTTTTCATTTAACCTATATTATAATTCAATTCATACACGACGAAAATAACCCTATAATAATGCCATTTATATATATATATATATATATATATATATATATATATATATATATATATATATATATATATATATATATATATATATATATATATATATATATATATATATATTTATTTATATATGGAAAATCAGGGATCAAATCAATTTTGAAAATGGTTCATTCATCAAAGTTATACAACACGTTGAGAAAATAATTTATCACTTAGGCCTACATCAACTCATTCAATATTCAACTCTCTGATTTTAATCTCAACTTAAGGTTATTATTGAGATGAAAATTTGAGAGTTGATTGTTGAATGAGTTGAATTAAGTTGAATGAGTAAAAATATAAGTTAGGCTCAAGATGAGTTTTCAAACATGTTTCATCAAAATAATATATGTGATTAGGAAATGTGTTTAGCCAAGTTATAGAAAAATGTGATACGTACCACCGAATTTGTACACACAAATTTGAATAATATATAAAGTTTAATTTCATTTCATTTATAATGTTCTTTCTCTTTCACACATGAAAATCTGATTGATTTGGTGAAATTTATAATTCACCGATATTTTATGAAATTTCAACACAAATTTACCATTTCAACTCCTGATAAATTTTAATATAAATACCGACAAAGAACCAATTTGTTTTTATATAAACATGTGTGACTTTACAAAAATAGATTGAGTAAATACATTTAAATTAGTTCTTCATCCACTTTCACACATCAGCATCGAAAGTTTTTCAGTTAATTTTTTGAAATTATCAATTCAAAAGGATATTTCATACAATTGCAACACAAATTCACAAAAGAACTTGGCCTTTTATTGGATGTTTGAAAATACCAATAAAGAATAAAAACAAAATTCTGTTCTGTAAATAATATTTTATATACTAAGATCCCGGTTTTAAGAATAATAGATTAATTGATAACGTGATAGTTGACGGATTTTTTTTATTATTCTTCGTTTGATGATTATTTATACTTGATAATAAGCTTAATCACCGCTTTTTATTATTCTTAAACCCTGATCAATATTTTAAAATGTACCAATAATTAATTGAGCTCACCAAAACTATATTCTTGTTCATTTTGTTGAATTGAGAACGAATTGTAACTTTTAATACACCCAACAATCAAACTAATTATTCACTTATAGAAATAATAACTGTATCGTTTGTGACTTTATGATGCGCCACTATATTCAATCACCTCTTTATATACTGTACTTTACAACTTGGCAACCATGTGACTGACGCATCGAAACATCCGTCGGTTAGCATTATACAATACAAAGAGACGGGCGCTCGTCCCATCAGTGACGTCACATATCATCTGCGGGCTGGAAACCGAAACCCGCAGTTGCAACGATTACGTCACAGATACGTCATATGCCCCCATGACTTGATGTGCGGTGGGGACGAGGAAGATTCACACGTTGGGGAAGGACTATGAGAATGAATACTTTAATGTATCAATTCAGGAAAGATTTGTAAAGAGAAGTTAAAGAAGAATAGACGAAAGAAAGAAGATGAAGAAGAATAGAAAGAAGAAAGAAGATGAAGAAGGATAGAACGACATCAATTCAAATCAAACAAATTTTCGTTCTTTCAACCGAACATAATAATTACACAGACAAATATGAAAACAAAATTGATGAAGAAGATGGACAAGAATAGAAGGAAGGAAGTAGATAGAGAAGAATGGAAGTAAGGAAGATGATGGAGAAGAGTAGAAGGAAGGAAGAAGATGGAGAAGATGATGGAGAAGAGTAGAAGGAAGGAAGAAGATGGAGAAGAATAGAAGGAAGGAAGAAGATGAAGAAGAGTAGAAGGAAGGAAGAAGATGGATAAGAATGGAAGGAAGAAAGGAGATGAAGAACAATAGAAGATCGGAGATTCGTTTTCCCCAAAACAAAAAATTGAAATATTCATCAGCCCTGGACTCATTCTAGTTCACTATTTTGTGATGGTAAGATCGTCCAAACGATCCTACCCTCAATCGTTAACCTCAATTGGGAAACAATGACTTTATGTCAAGTTCTGATGTTGATAAAAAATATATTTGCTCAACATAAAATTCATAAAATTCGTTCACCAAAATATTCAGCTGTTGGTAGGGTCGTTAAGCAAACAATCATCATCTTTAACACTATTCCTTACAATTATTGATTTATTTATCTGATATAATCCTTATTCATTTATTTATATTGAGTTGAAAGACGCACTATACTGATGATGCCCAAGATATATTGGCGACGGTGAATGATATGATGGAATGAAGAGATTTAAAAAAATATAATTATTATTACAGGTTCTGGATGATAGAAAGGAAAGGCAGTGGACTTTTGTTCCCAGTATTACTATGTGTATTTATTTTAGAATTCATTTGAAGACAGAAGGAAACCACGGAAAATGTATGTCAGGATGGTTGCCATGGCGATAATTGAACCCCCATTCAAGAGATCGAGGTTCGACTCCCGCCATCGTCTGCAATTCTAACATAGGTTTTGGATGATAAACCTTTGTCGATGAGGTGTCATTATATTGAATTGGCTTCTTAACAACATACTACGATCTTTCCCTTCCCACTATCCAAAATCCATTATAAAAGATCATTTCTCATTCACCGACGCCAATGGATCTTAGCCATTATTACATTTTTTTTTCTTCTTGGGTTCAACGACGCACTGTAACGATGACTAAGATCTATTGGCGTCGGATGAATAATTAATGAGATGATGAGATGGTGAGATGAAGGTTTTATGGGTGATGGGAAGGATAGTGGGAAGGAAGCGGTCGTGGCTTATATTGTGGGAACCATCCCGGTATTAGCCTAGGCTGCAGAGGGAAACCACGAAAAACCCCTGTAAAGATGGACAAACAAATCGAACCGGGTCCGACATGCCCACTGCCTCTCGGGTCACATGAAGCAAGTGCGTTAACCACTCAGCTACCTGTGCCGGTTCATTACATCTATTTGTCTGATTAAATAATCAAAGTCCTACTTTCAGAACTTTTCCAGACCTACAGGTCAATGTAGTCTGTATTAGGACGCACCGCCATCCTTGCCAGCCCCGATCGGCCGTCTTCCTGATATTTTACCATTACCGTCCGGTAGTCTCGGCCTGTCAATATTCGTCATACCCACAGACCCACATGGTATATGCTAATGGCTTGATAAGAGGGTATCTAGCATGGTCTAGTTATGCTAGATTGTGTAATAGGGATTTTTATTAGTTTCTAGTTTAATTGGATAGTTATAATATTATATGTGTCGGTTAGGATGCTGGTATACTTTTCAAAAAAATATGCCTAATATGCATAGGCCTAAGAAAACATGAAACAAAGTGATTTTTCCCCCGATTGAGGCTAATTATGATAAGGTAGTATCGTTCTGAGGGGGGTTTACGTAGGCGGACTTACCAGATGCCACTCAAATGAAAATTCAAATTCAAATTCGAAAATTCATTTTATTCTGTTACAGAAATTACATTGTTCATTACATTTGTTCATTTGTTTTTTCAAAAAAACAGATACAAAAAAACCGATACAGATAAATACTTGAAGTTCAATACTTAAATACCGAAACAATTTATTTTAAAAGTAATGAACAGTATTTAAACAAGGCAACAGTAATGATGAGCAATTAAAAAATAATTTAAATGGTAATAGTAGGCCTACCCATGCAATAATTAGCATTTATAAATTAATATTGTAGATGAACTGATACAGACAGATTAATAAGACAATAACATTATACAAAACAAAAACAAAATAATACAGAACAGAAGCCTGCTTAAGAATATAATATTCTTGTGTGCGGGCTGACAGTAATTTATATTACAATAATATACTTATATAGTAGCAGCAAATTTAGGAAACAAAGAAATTAATAAATAGGTGTTAATATATTTTCATGGTAAAAGATTGTGATTAGTGTATAGGTATCATCTTGAAATAAATTAAACATTTCGAAATAGTCTTATCTAGTTGAAATAACAGAAAAACACATGACGTAGAGCCTTTTATTAAGTGATTTTATTTCCTTGAATGAGAGTCAAAGAAATGAATACTTCTACTTCTACTACTACTACTACTACTACTACTACTACTACTTCAACATCAGTAACAGTGTGAAGCATGGGCCTCCCAACTCGGGCCCCTCAATTGGCTCACAGTATGATCTCACGAACCAATGTGGAATCACTGCAATTTATTATACCAGGAAAACGCGGGATACGCGTTGTAAGATGATCTTAGAAGTATAGAAATCTAGATTGAAAAATATTCTGTCAGCTCAATCCACATTTACGGACCTTGGATTACTTCACACGTTCAAAAACCTCACCTGCAACTTGTTGATATTTATAGTGCTGCAACCTGTCGCATATATACACTTTGCAAAAACAATTGATCCAAATATTCAATATAATGTACACTTTTATTGCGTTTTCTTTGTTATTTCTCATTCGATTGTTGCAAAAATCTCCGAAAAGGTGTATAATAGTATTGCTCATATTCGGTGAATATTCGCGAGCTTTTGAGAATTCTTGTTTTTCAAGTATTTCTCCTCCTGGTTATTTTTATGAAGATTTTTCAAACTTTCCGATTTTTTTCCGGAAAAACCTTTCCATCGATTTATCTGAGAAAAAATCCCAAAATTATGAGATATGCGAATTAATTCACAGAGATATGCAGAAAAAGTTTCAAGTCGATAGGTTTTTTTTCTGACCTGTATGCCGCGCACAAAATTAAAAAAAAAAAAAAACATAAAAACGAAGCCCGTTTTTTTTCGGTATGTGGAATGGAATCTTCACTACGCTCATCTAAAAATTCTGTGTAGTCAAATTGAGAATATATTTGGCAAGGGTTGAACTGTTGTCACAAGCCAAACAGTAGAGGCGGCGTTTGAACTGACATTATAGTTGATAATTCCCGACAAAATCCGTTTGGCTTATGACACAGGCGTACTCATTTGGCAACCTTGTGATGAGCTTCCCCGCTTGCACCATATCAGTATATAAGCCTAAAAGAAGACCTAAAGACCTATAATTCAAGTAATTGAATTTTGATATACAAAGAAATGTTCAGTTTGAAGAAACTTGAATATATGTGTATTGCAAATGTTATCTGTTCAAGGGCGTACCATACTTGAAATAAGTGGAGAATAAATTAAAATCATTGGACAGATTATCAACCGTGTTGCCAACTTTAACTCATCCTTGTTAAAAAACGACCTTTTGGAATATCTAGCAGGACAGCCCTGGTATAAAGTGATATTTGAAATCCAATTGTAACATTCCATGTTGATAGTAGGTCAGTTTGTGGTGATTACAGCTGCACGCTCATCTCTCGACGGCATCTATCGCGTTTTCCTGTAATAGTATCTGGTGCATTAAATATTGAGAAAAGGAATATGTATCGTATTTCATAATGTCCAATCCAACGTGGTCTGTGAAATGAAAATCATAAATGAGCTCAATGAAGACGTATGTCGGTCATACAGTCAACTACTGACTGTCGGGCTCTATTACTCGAGACTGATGAGCAGGTTGCCTATATTGCACAGTGCAGGCGTGAGCGGTACGTGCTGCTCTGCCCATAGGTGGCGGTGCGAACACGAACTACGAACCGAGTATTGTTCCACGCGCCAAACAGCCAATCAGGGCCAAGATTTCTGCTGGAAGCGAGCAACATTTATTCATTTGTTTATTTATTAATTTGTCTGTTACATTACGTAAAATAAATACATACATTTTCACCAAGATATTGGACTCGTTTAAATACACTATACTAGAAGAGAGAAATGTTACAATAAATGGAATACGATGCATAAAATGTTACACTAAATATAATTTCAAAATAAATCACTTGAATGTTATGGAATATAAATCTGATTCAGGCCCAGTATTACCAAGTCCAGTTAGTATTTATCTGAGAGTTGGTGAAAACAAATACCACAGGTAACCATGGTGATAACAAGTTTGAACTGTCAGATAAAGGCTAACTGGCCGTGGAAATACCGGGCCTTAGAAGTGTGTTTTTGATAATATACTTAAAATTGTTATTGATAATAATTCCTTCGGTAAGTGATTTTATAATTTTGGGCCTATATAATGAGCACTTCGTTCAAACGCTAGACCTACTCTGTTATGTATTGGCCTTGACAGTTTGCCACAACTTCTTGATCCATGTCCATGAATGTCAGAATTAATGGGCCTAGTATTTAAAATTTTTTGTATCATTATTATTGTTCACACATTATATACATTATTACAGAAACACTCATTATAAAATCCTACAAAGCCAAAAATGTTGGTTGACTGTAGGGGTAAGATAACATATTATTTTTGGACATATCGTGTTTCTCTCCTACTGTTATTGAAAACAAAAATTAATAAATACACAATGAAATATAACTTGGCATAGCTTGAGAGTAGTACTTGGCTGTTTATCATTTCAAGGGTAAGTTCAAGAGAAGGAAGGAAAGAAAACGATGATTTTACAATAACAAAAATTGTGAAACAAAACAAAACTATTCGGTATAACAATTATTCCTTGTTATAATACATTGATGTAAACAATAAAATTAAGAATTAAGTAATAGATTTTTTAACAAAGTTTCAGTTCAGTTTCAGTTACCACAACATGAAACCTCAGCCGAAGAAACTAATGCCCTCGAACCGAGAAACAATACGCATAGAATGTGTTCAGCGTTGAAAAACTGAGCCTTTTAATCAAGAGAGAAAATCACTGAGACGAGTAGCCAAGTGGTTAATACACTGAACCGTCGTTCAAGAGACCGGGGTTCGATTCACACCATGGTCGACCATTCTGACAGGGTGGTTTTCCTCTGTCGTTCAGGTTAATACTGGGATGGTTTCTTAACAACAGGCCACGACCGACTCTTCCCACTATTCAAGAACACCCAATAAAATTACCTTCCATCTCATATGTCATTCACCGACGTCAATAGATCGTAGTCATCAGTACAGTGCGTCGTTAAACCCAATATAAAAATAATTAAACAGAGAGAAGTTAATTTATTCATGATGACTGTAGGCCTACATTTTCACGCTGAATGACCATGAAGGTCCAGCTTACTATCAATTTGAAATTGTAATTGCCGGAAATGAAAATGAGCTATAAAATTATCGTGATCAAATCAAAAACCTAATTAGTAATAATAAAATTGGAAAAATAATTTTAATTAGATTTTGAGTTGATTAAGGCCCAGTATTACCAAGTCCAGTTAGTATTTATCTGAGAGTTGGTGAAAAAAAACACCACAGGTAACCATGGTGATAACAAGTTTGAACAGTCAGATAAAGGCTAACTGGACTTGGTAATACCGGGCCTAAGAAACGTTGAAGAGATGGTTGTGTAGAATATATGACGATTTTCGTAAGATTGTATAAAGACTATTTCCTGGCAAAATATTTGCTAATCATTCCGATTTCCTCGGAAGAGGGTTGAAGGAAATGAATGGGCCCCTGGAAAAAGGGTGTAAGGACCATTCCGATTATTGTGAGGATCATTTTTCAAGGCCATCTTGATCGGATGAACAACCTTTTTCCACGTAAGATTGATCACGCAGATTTATTCATTCACATGTAATAGTTACGAAATTCGATACCAGAGTTCACTACATAACATAGATATGGATATACAACCTATTTCAACCAAAATCTCTGGATCTGAAAATAATGGTCTATACACCCTTTTACCAGGGGCCTATTCAATTATTGAATAAATAAATAAATATTTTTTTTTTTTTTTTTTAATAACATCGAAACTTGATACAAAATCATTGTTCCCCAATTAAGGCTAAGGATAAAAATAAAAAAATATTGTGTGATTCCGAAAATGTAATGAGAAATATGAGAATAGCTTTATGGTGGGGACAAAAACCAATGATGGTCTTCAAATAATACGACCCATACAACCATTACTTGCAATGTCTCAGTTAATGCAGTAAATTGATATTGGGTTGAATCAAACAATAGGCCTATTGTCGCACCAAATAACAATTGTCTCTGATTGTTGATAGTAACTATAGCAACAACACATCAAGTTAGGGAAGAAACAAGTTTCAATTCATTCAAATAGGGCTACAAACCATTCAACAGTTCATAGAAATAATGAGATAAAAATTTTAGAATGTTTTTTCTTCGAAAAGGGTTACCAGTGTTACTTGAAATCTCTCTCAGGCAAGTAAGTGACAAATTACAATATCACATGGAATAATACTATGAATAGTGCGTTTTCTCTACACGATATATCAGTTTGTCGCACCGTTGGAACAGCTGTATGTTTGTTTATCTGATTATTGGTTGTGAAAACGACCTTGAATTTCAACAAATCCACCACGAGCACGTTGACTTGAACCCGACTATTGCATGTTTCTCTGAATGATTTGTTCCAATAGCCTATTATGTCAGAAGATCTCATGGTTTCATCGGAGAAATCATGTAATTTGTGAGAGATATAGCTTGGTTTGTAACACAACCCAACTTGAAATATGAGTCCAACTAAATATAGATTGAGCTTAGATTAACTAGCTAGTTTTAAAGATTACAAATACAAATCCTATATTTCTTCAACGTGATGATCAGATGGTGAGTGAAGAATGAGAATACAATACTATACTTAAACATACAACTTAATGCCAATAGATATTGATTTTATAGCATATCAAACTTATTTTCTTCACCAATTCGATCATATGTATAGTTTTCCTAGCAACAGAAACTCTCATTGTTGTGGGCTTCTAATAAGCTTCTGTCAAGTGACGTCACTCATTGTTGTGAGCCTCTAATTGTTCCAGGCTAGACGCACAACTACACCTCTCACAACACTAATCAAGCGAAATTTCTCCTCTTACGATGCTCCCGACACGTCCGATCGTGCGAACCTCCGCTCGTCTCAAGCTTCTCGACGACAACGATCGCACAACAAGCTGCCAAATTACCAGGCAACAACAACAATAGACACTTCCAAGAAAACAACAATCACTATCACAATCGAAAACGGCGATGTGTCAATCAAAACGCACAAACCAAAAACTGAGCCCACGTTATCTTACAATACCAGAAACAACCGAAATATCAATAACAGCTCAGATAAATGTAAACAGCTTCCAAAATGCAGCAAAAAGATAGTGGACGATGTCCAAACATACATGGCATCTTCGTTCCCAGAAAAGTCAAGTCACATGATCCAAAAATCAGAATCTCAAAGAAGTGGCAACAAAGCAATTACGACATCATCATTGAACAACAATCCCGTCAGAAAGAAACGCAGGAGCAAGTACATGAGACCAAACGTGCGCGCGTCACAGATGAGATCGTACATGCAGCGGGCTAAAGTGTGCAAGATCAAAGCGCGAGACAAATGTCCGCCAGCCTGCTGCAAGCCACCGCCGACCAAGAAGAAGTACTACATGGACACGCTGACAGCACGTAAAGTGGAGGAGGGCCAAGAGCTGACTCTCCCTCCGCCCAGTTACTCGCAGGAAACGACAGCCGAGCCTTGTTACATCCCGCAGGCACGTGGACGCAAGAGTCCTCGGTCCCAGGAGTCCGAACCTTTCGACAGAAAGCCTTATTGCAGGAGCGACAGGAGGAAGAAGAAGAAGAAGAAGAAGAAAGTTATGACATTGAAAGAGATAATAGCATCCAATAAGGAATGTGCGAAGATAAAGAAAGACGCCTGGATTGCAGACTGTAAAACATCTGAAGAGCTTGAGATTATCCGAAGAGATCCTTGTAAAGCGTTGATAGCAACAAATGAAGACTGTGCCAAGCTCAGTAAGTGCGATAAGAGAAGGATGGAAGAAGAGGCGTTGAGAGGTGAAGAGGAATGTGAAAGTGAAGTGAAGGGAGTTGAACTGGATTGTCAGGAGAGAAGCAAGGAAAATGAATGTCGGGATACATGTGAAGTGAATAAAGAAGCTCCTTGTAAGGAGTTACAAGAAGAAATGCAGTGCCTTCTGGACGAGAGTATGCAGAAATCGAAGAAACAGAAGGGACAAGATTGTCAAGGTGAAAGAGAAGAAAACGAATGTGAAGAACGGAAAGAGGTTGGTCAGATGGAGAAAGCAGAAAAAGATGCCGAATTGGAATGTCAGGAAGATTGTGGAAAGGAGAAGACAGGAACACCGTTGTGTAAGCCACATGAGAAGTGTGAAGTGAGTAAAGAAGCTCCTTGTAGGGAATTAATGGAGAAGATGCAGTGTCTTCTGGATAAAAATATGAAGAAATCAAGGAAACTTGCTGCGGGTGTGGAGAAAAAAATATTTAGTTCGCGTGAAGATTGTGGTGGTGAAGTGAGAGAAGAGGTGGAAAAAGAAGAGTGCAGAGAGAGCCGGGAGTGTATTGAATCAGAGAAAGAGAACGAAGAATGTGTGAGAGAGACTGATGCCTGTTCGGAGATGGAATGTAGTGAGCGACGAGACGAGATGGCTGCATGTGATGAGGAAGAGAAGAGGAAAGAGAAATGCGAGATGAAGGAATGCAAAGAGGAAAGGAGAAGACGGAAGTCGAAGAAGAAAAAGAGGAGAAACAGAAAAGAGAGGAGTGAGGATGAAGAATGCGTGAAGCCAATGGACGAAGTGGTAGACGTAAAGGGTAATGTACTCTGCTTGCAAGTAGATAAACAATGCGAGGAGAAAGAAAAAGAAAAAATCGATCAACAACTCAAAGAAAGGGATAAAAGCCGTAAAGATAAACCATGCAAATGTTTTCGTTTCAACGATATTGATGAGGTGAACGCAAATCTCGCCCATATGTTGGATGCGATTGCGAAGACAAATCACGAAACCAGTAAACCTGTTGCTTCCGATGAGGGACCTGTTGGATGTGAAGACAAAGAAGACAAAGAAGAGAGAGTGTGTAAGAACAACAAGGAGAAACAGCAGACATGTGGCAAGAACAAGTCCAACAGAAGTCGGTGCCGTAAGTCGTTCAGTGCGGCCGGAAGAAAGAGGGAGATGAAAGCAAAGAAGTTGAGAGAAAATATGTGTCAACGTCCAGACGATGACGTCACAACACAGTCATCAAAGACAAGACGGAGAAAGAAGAGAAAACAAAACTCGATGATCGAAGCTGATCGTAGGAAGAGAGAGAAAGAAGCAATGAAATTATTGATTATGAACGCTAATAGAAAGAGGTTCGAAACTTTGAAGAACAAGTCGGAAAGTTCTTGTAGGTCAAAAGTGGAGCTGGTGAAGACGCTGGAGTGAAATACCAGTTCAAAACATGAGACTGGTGAAGTTTCATAGAAAATTATATAGCTTCATATCAATAATTTGTAAAGGACAACTAATAGAACATATGCTTCATCTCTGTAGAACTCATGAAACTATCATATTGATCCTGATATTCATAAGCAATTGAGCAAGTTTGAATACTTCGTTGTTATCTTAGTTTTCATTAAAATATCGATTAAACATTTTGCCAAATTTGTGGGTCAACAAAAGCTATTCTGGGAAAACTCTTCTCGGTTCACTTCATATATCCATCTTGAAATCAAGTTTCAGATATCTACCTATTCTGTGAGACTGGTTTTCCATTTTTGAGCGTGAGAGCCGGCCCACTTTGCATTTTAAATTTCAGGATTTTAAATGACTTTTCATATCAATTTCTTTTGAATACAAGAATTTAATTTCTGTTGGAGGCGAAAAAGGGACTCATCTCATGATTGGATATTAGTTCGATTATTCCTGAGGCATCACTGAGATAATTAGTTTCTGTCGTAATATTGTGGATGTATTTTCAAAATAATTTTTTCTCTTGATTTCCAATACATTTTTACGAAGTTTGGCTTACTTGGAGCTATACCTATGGAGTGTAGAAATACATATGATTTGTGTATTTAGTCGATCAATTGAACTTGTGGGAAATCAAACAAACTTCTGTTTGAGTATTCAAAAACATAGTGATAACCTTTTACATTATTCTCTCCATTCATCTGATGTGATTTTCAATGTATAGCCCATGTTCACAGTGTATATTTATTGTGATTGTTTCTTCACTAAATATTATCCAATACATAAAAATGATAATGTATATGAGGAAAAGTAATATCTAAGATGGTGAATGGAAGACGTAAGTGAATGAAAAGTTTTATAAATTATGAAATAAGATGGAGAAAACATCTGGAATATTGAAAATTGGTATATTTTATTCGAACTTTCAAGAAAAACACATTGCGGAAATTGTTTGAAAAATACCAACATCATATGATCAAATGAATGTATATACCGTAACACAAAACAGCAGGACTATATGCTTCAACATTTCTTATGGATAGATCAGTGTGAGATGAATCATGAATATATATATATATATATATATATATATATATATATATATATATATATATATGAATATATATATATATATATATATATATATATATATATATATATATATATATATATATTTATATATATATATACATATACATATATATATATATATATATATATATATATATATATATATATATATATATATATATATATATATATATATATATATATATACATATATATATATATATATACATATATATATATATATATATATATATATATATATATATATATATATATATATATATATATACATATATATATATATATATATATATATATATATATATATATATATATATATATATATATATATATATATTCAAATTGACTGAAACTGGGCTGTTTTTTAATCGTGATATATTTATTTAAACTGACCAACGTTTCAACGAGATTGGTCTCGTCCTCATCAGGGTCCAAACTATAGTTTGGACCCTGATGAGGACGAGACCAATCTCGTTGAAACGTTGGTCAGTTTAAATAAATATATCACGATTAAAAAACAGCCCAGTTTCAGTCAATTTGAATAAATATGAATCGTGAAAGTTTAAGTAAAGTTATATATATATATATATATATATATATATATATATATATATATATATATATATATATATATATATATATATATATATATATATATGAGTAGGCCTACTATAGTTCCGATCGGCACTGAAAATAGATCCACCCCGTCTAAATACAGAACGTCCTTGCCGGCGAGTGGTCTAAATACAGAACGTCCTTGCCAGCGAGTGGTCTAAATATAGGCCGTCACTGTATGGTGCCAACTTCTCGACAAGGAAACGTCAGCTGTCACTCTCGCTCCTGTTGTTGTTGTTGTTGGTGGTGGTGGTGGTGGCTAGATGTGCTGCAACTGTTGAAGGAGTGAGCTACAGCATTGTTCTGCATTTCTTTGGAAGTGGCGATTTCACCCGGATACCTCCTTTACGTGAAAGACTTACGTGATGACGTGCAAGACTTACGTGCTGATGGCAAGACTTACGTGCTGATGGCAAGACTTACGTGCTGACGTGCACCATGACATGTTGATAGATGCATTCGGTCGTTTCATAGTTATCGATTTGAAATAGTATGAGAGCATTTTCCATATCCAGTGACAAGATCGCGTGGAAGTGTTAAGGGGACTAGGACCCTTATTCTCGAGATTATGAGATTATTTATTTATTTATTGAATTACTTTGCAGTTAATAAAAATTATTGGTGATTATATTATTATGAGATGAGTGAAATGAGATGAGATTATTATCTCATTCCACTTTTTTATCTCACTTCTCACCGTTTTGCTATTCCCGAGTTGAAAAATCGTGAAATATGAAATGAAATTGTTTTTATTATATGAGAGATACCCTTTAGGAGACCAGCAGATTATAGCCAATAGCGGCCCGTGAAAATGTAAACAAACAGGATACACTGCCTTCCCTAGTTAATTATCCTATAGTGGCAGTGATGCAAAGCCATCTCGGGTGCTATACACAATATTTAACAACTCACTTTGACATTTCACTAACCAAATGGGTGGTGAGATTTTCAAGTGGAATGTGGAATGCCATGAAATATGAAATTAGTGTTTTGAGAATACCAATCAGCCATTTTCAGTGAGATTACCAGAATTCCACCAAAATAATCTCATCTCATAATCTCACAATCTCGAGAATAAGGGTCCAGTGCATCAAATATATATATATATATTTCATGTGTTGAAAATATAGATACATTCACACTTCCAATACCAACACGTCGTTTAGGTCTCGAAAAAAATATTTCACTATACCTTCCACACAATTGAGAACTCCAATATCCATTTAAATAGCCCAGTTCAAACATCGTTATTCATGAATATTTTCTTTACAGCTAGGTACTGATATCTGAGAGCCTATTTAAGCAATTTTCATGAAATCTTCATCATATACCTCTAATTGATTTTCTATCTATATGGTATTCTAGGATCTTTCATATGGTTCCAATGATAACTTTGTTATGTTCATGGCAATAGTGAAAAATGCTGTAAAAATAAACGTCAAAATTTACTTATACAGTGAAAAAATCATTATTCACTGTATATGAACAATCAAACAATCCACAGACAATCAAAATTATATCAGTATGCCATATGAATGACACTGTGAGGTATAACATACAAGAAATTCATTCAAAAATATGGTCGGAATTCACCACAAAATGTTACCAAAGTTGATCAAATTTACATGTTAAATCTTCATGCACCATAGTCCCCTTAAAACTACCGGCGCTTATGGAAAAAAAATTCACTAGTCATTTCAATAAAATGACTCATCATTCAATTTTATATCACCATGGGACTTGCCATAAGAACTCGGACAAAATTCTTGGTGATGATGATTTGTCAGGTTAGGTTAGGTTATCGTACGTTTTGAATCACCCCAGCAGAAAGTTTACTAAATAGTTTACCCTTACCTAATAAATGTTGTGCTAGTGCTAGCTAGCTCCAAGAGGCTAGGACTTGGATTGCTTAATATTCACTAAAAAAGCTACCAACAATGACAAAATATGATGAAAACAAATTCACGGTCTCTTGGACTGAATAATTCCATCACATTTGGAAGCTCACCTCATAAACAGGACTAGTATTTTGTGCTAACAACAATGGTAATGCACAGAGACCAGACATGTTGCCATGACAGGTAGCTATTCTAGTAAACATTAACCAATCCAAGCCCTAGCCTCTTGGAGCTAACTAGCATCAGCACGAAATTTATTAGGTAAGGGTCCGGGCGCGTCAATGTGAGATAGGCATCAAATAATACAAGCATTTTCAATAATAATAATAATTTATTCTGAACTTATTTCGAAATAATACACTAAAATATAATTATTATTGACTTTGACTTGATGTTTACAAAACAAAATAACAATATCATCAATACGTTCTCGGGAATTATTTATTCATCACTCTATACCTACAACACGTGGTATACGTAGTCACGTGACCGAGTGCAGTTCCGACGCCCGGTGGCTCGGGACCTCTCTTTCATCACATGTCATTCGCTTTCAAGAGAAGCGAATGGATCACGTGTGAGGGTGTTGAGTTCGAATCTCGTATCCATACACGCCACGTGCGTCCAACTGATTAAAGAAGAGCTTGTATAATAAAGTCTGAATAATACATGTATGTGACAGTTCACGAAAAATAACAGGAATCATCATAAAAATCATCAAATAGATCTTGTCAAAATACGCTATCCGATGAATAACTTTGCAATCTGACTTTATAATAACGGTTCCTGAATTATTATATAAAGACTTTCGGCCACGGGTTATATGACAGGAAAATGTTGACCACAAGCAAACATTGTTTCAGTCGAATCAGTCTGTTTTGTGACTATCTTGACCATTGGGCGTCGGAACTGCACTTGCTCTAATGTTTGACCACAGTCCTCGATCTGCAAGACTCGCAATAAACACAGAACTACAATCTGACTCAATTGGCTCGCAGGGGGACAAGCCATCGGAGCACGTGCCATCAGAGAATCAAGTATAGTTGAAACAGATGTGCTTAGGAAACAGTTGATTGTTGATATATGCGATGAATACTTCATGCACCTACTCACAAACACGGAAGAAGAAAGTCGGCCATTACCGGGACAATTGTGAGAACTGAAGTAGTTACATCATGTATTGTACTGGAGGCATAACTCCGTGTTCAGAACTCATACCACTTGATGAGATTGAATAGTAGGTAACGGCGGCCATGTTCGTTGATCAAACTGATCGATGTCAGGTGTAGGCCTACAGATTTGTTTTACATTCAGTGCCCGATTTCAAGCCTTTCTATATTATTACACAAGGCATTTCATATCATTACATTATACCTGATGATAAAGAAGGAATCGCTAAATTTCAACGTGGGAGTATCTCCAACTGGCAGATGAAACACGAACATGGCCGCCGTTTGGAAGTATCCGGAATCACGCCATCTGGTACACACGGCTTGTCCGCTGAGTTGGACCTACATACCTCCATTTATAAAACTCCATGGATGCATGATCTCGATGCGGTTTCAGGGCGTCAACGCTTTAGCCAGCTTTAGCACTCTATTCGTGTTTATCGTGTTGCTAGGCGACCTTCTTGTTTCGTGGATACGAATACAATACCATAATACCAACAGAATAGCAATAACAGCTTCGAACGCATGGGGGTCGATTTAGTGGGATTCCAGTTTTTTGGCCATCACCTATCTCATCATAACTTTGAAATAATTTGAAATATCAACATTTTTGTATAATAGACACACATATTATAGTAATGACATCATAATTGACTTTCTGGGTTTCCAATTTTCATTGTTTCAGCTTTATAGCTTGTGATAGTGACTTACACGAGTCTACACTGAATAGTTCTCTCGTATCTTGAAGGCTGTGAGTCTCTAGATTCCTGCTGTTAGTTCTTCTAACCATAGATATGGGCCTATATATGACCGAGATACGTTACTCGACTTCAAGAAGGCGTACATATCTGTGTCTCGTCAGTAGCTTCACACCGCTTTGTAAACTGGGAAGTTTCCGAGATATTTGACAAATATATTATAGTGATAATATAGAATGCCTTGCTTGGATTCTATTTGTGAATGTCCAATATGGCCGCCGAGATTGTAACGAGCTTATACCGCTATCAACTGCAGGAGTAAAGATCTCAGTAAGGTATATAATCAATAAGGTATATATATATATATATATATATATATATATATATATATATATATATATATATATATATATATATTTTTATTTTTTATTTTTTTTTCTATCGCTCCAGCCGTGTTGTTAACAGGGTCAGATATCTCCCAGTAACAACTCCCATGCGCTCTTAGCTCAGAAATGTTCCTCAGGAGAAAAGTGAAAGTGATTTAGATTCTAGGCTTTCTGCTAGTACAGGTTGCATTCAATTGACAACCTTGACTCCACTTATGGGCCCAGTTAAGACGACACAGTGGACAGAATCTCGATTGGTTGACATCCATTGGGACACTCTATTGTCTGTCTCTAACAACATTAGGCACTCATTTGAAATGAGCCCAAATAATAAGTCATAGTTAGACGGTTAGACGGTTTTTTCCGCACCAGTATATATGAGTCCGTACGTGTCTGATGGGTTGACCTGATTTACTGAGACGGAAAATACAGTGCCATCGCAATATTAGGAATCAGGTTTTAATGTGAAAACCTTTAATTCGAGCCGACTAGTGAAATTAGGAACTCAGAAGAACTGCAATAAAAGTAATGTGAATTGGCTGTCACATTTAGCTCGTGATTCTACATGAATGCATATGTCAACAAACTAATCACAGGTGATTCCCTAATTGTAACTAAACTCTTTGCTCTATAGTTAATCATAGGTGATTCCCTGATTGCAACTAAAATCTTTGCTTCATAGTTAATCATGGGTGGTTCCCTGATTGCAACTAAACTCTTTGCTTCCCTAATTGCAACTAAACTCTTTGATCCATAATTAATCATATGTAATTCCCTAATTGCAACTAAACTCTTTGCTCAAGACAGCATAGTTAATCATAGGTGGTTCCATAGTTGCAACTAAACTCTTTGCTCCATAATCAATCATGGCGGTTCCCAATTTGTAACTAAACTATTATAGCTCAAGACAGCGTAGTTCTAATTGGATATCAACAACTCCCTATTATAATAATATGACGTATTGCTGGAATTATGCCACTTCTACTGTGTATATCTCTAGCACAACAATGTAGGCCTAACGAACAATGCACGAACAATCAGATGAACACGTCAACAATGGTACGTCGATTGAGCTATTCACGTCACTAAGACTAGGCTGATTGAGCTGTGGATCAACAAGTGAGATTGTCGCAAATAGAACACGACTTTTTCGGAGACAACCGATGTACTTCCAAGACACTCCAGTCTCACGGCAGAACGATACTGAATTCCGTTCCATTTCCTGAGTACTTTTCTGAGAACCATCGATCACTGCTCTATCTAGTGTTGTTCTGTAGAAACGGCTGATAAGCTGACAAATTTGATGACAGTTGTTATCAACTGATGCGACGTGAACGTAAAGTTAGTTCCTTTTATCACCACTTATCTACGCATGATCGATAATTCTTAAAATGTGACCCTTGAATTGGTACATATTTTCAACATGGTGTGAGAGATAGGAAGTGAGGACACCATCTACTGGCAAACCAACACAACCCTCAATGCAACTTGGTTCGTTATAGGGACACCTGAGAGCAGCACAATCGCTCGGCTTGTGGCTTTCAGCACAGATAATCGAGATTTAGCTCGATTATCTGTGCTTTGATCATCGATTACTGGCGCGGTCAGAGTGATCACTACAGGGTGAGGCGGTTGAAGTGAGTTGAGGTGAAGTAGTGAGAATCAGTTCGATTTCAACGTGGCGGGATGCCTTGAAGTACATCTACCTTATATGATTATATCAACTCATGAACGCACTTCACATTAGATAATATCCGATACAGTTTTCATACATATGTTACTCTAAGACTTGAGCGAAATCAACAAGTATGATGTTGAAGGTTATGATTGCTATGGTAACGACGACACGGAGCGGTGGAATTGAAGAACGTCCAGAACAGTTGTTGAAGAAATTGTCGGCGCTGAAATAGGCCTTTCGGAAAGCTGCAAGTCAATTGACGCCTCGAAATGGGTGTGGATATACCAGTCGGCCTTCTAGATCTACATCAGTTAAGGTCATTTAGAGACACTCGGATTGGATATTTGAATTTCACCTCAGTTCTAACGACCCCGTCGATTGGATATTATGATTTGTGACGTCAATGGGGCGGAGAATGCGAGTCGGTAATTGTATTGTTGTTACACAGAGATAGAAACATCAACTGTACGACCAATCTGGCAGTCCATCACACGAGTGTTCACGTTGGGTCTTACTAACCCGCGCGCCATCTGTCCAGCCTGCGCGCGCATCGGTGACAGATTCATTCAGACCATCGCAGACGAAAGCAATTCGGTCGAAACATCAAGAAGTTTCAACAATCAACTACTTTAATGAGGTATAATACGCAAAGTGATCATCTAGAAAGTATTTCAAAGTTCTTTGGTTTTATTTTCAAAAAGATCTTGGATCTACCCTTAGGCCTATTCTAAAACCTATGACATTTAGTTTTGATTATTCAACAAACAAACGAATAGGAATTCATATTATTTAACTGTTCCATTGTCTCATTTCAGTGGAAAGCACCACATTAAAGTGATGACTATTCTTATTAGTACTAATAATAACTCGTAATCTAATCAAGTATTGCCAATAAAATTGCATTTGACTCAAAAAATCATTCATAATCCTTGAACAAAATTCATTATCACTTTTCATAATCAATCATACGATTCACAAGCGTGACAACAACATGTCAAATTCCAGTTGTCCCTACTTAACCCCAAAATATTATACAAACATTATATCTATAATGCCATGAGAACAATGTGACCAACTTTCCCATAACAATCGACCTTGGTGTATCAGGACTGTTCGCCATCGAATACCTCCAAAGAAATTCATGAAGAGGTGTTGAGGTGTTTTATCTTGTACTGAGCTGCTTGGTTAGGTTTGCTCATCAGCCATCTTGACCGGGAGTTCCATCGTTTGTAAACATTATTAACGACAATCCAATGCACTTCATGAAGAACAAACACATTTAGTTATTTTGGAATATCACACTCCATCAAAAGACAAATTAGTATCGTGAATATGTTATTATACACTGGGAATTGTGTCATTCAAACACAATAATTGTTCAGTTAAATAGAACAACATAGAGCTGTTGCGAAGAAGAAATCGTCTCTATAAGGATGACAGGACTGCTTCGACCCGATTTCTAGCCAATAACTGTGCATTACTATCGTATAATATAAGCTCTGTGTATAGAATTTACGAAGAAGACGAAACGAAACGACAGTCTTTTCTTCTTTTATGGAATGTAATTATTCAAATTGAGCTAATTTCACGTATTATTATAACAATGCTTTTTATTTAAATAACTATACGTAAAAAACGTAATATTTCTATAATGATTTGTCTTTTTCTCCATCTAGAAGCGACTAGAAAAACGCGTGAGAGGATTCCTAAAAGTGTCAAAGTTTAATGGCAAACTGTGGATCGACGATGACACAAGATTATGTCACCATAACTAACACTTTGCAATACCAACTGTTGGTGATTAAACGTCTTCAGAAACATGTGATTCTGTTGGTAATAGGCCTCTATGACTCGAGTGCACTGACTAGATTTCTTTATATATATATTTTTTTTTGTGAGCTCCATTATTAGGGCCTATAGATATATTGTTAATGAGCCATGATTACGCCTCGGTTACTATGTATAGTGTTAATTATACCCACTTTGTACTGTGTATTACATCAACTATCGGATTAGACGTCCGTGGTTTAATGGAACTTTGTAAAGGATTATTCACAAACTACTAGTTGTCAACTAGCTTGAGCGCGTTATAACAAATTATTATCGATTAGAGTTTCATAGGCTTACTTGCAAGATCTTTTCGTCGCAATTATTGTTTTTCTACATTTCCAAAATATAATCCTGAGGGTGCAATCCTGTACAAAATAAGCCCAGTTTCAACTCAAACCCAAGTTTCATCCGGTGCTGAACATGTGTTGGAAAACCGGAAGTGAACCGCAACACGCCTCAACCTGGTTTCAGAGGGTTACTTCCGGTTTTTCGATACATGTTCAGCACATGTTCAACTAGGACTGGATTGATCTTGTACAGGAATTCCCTCTCAGAGTACTTATATTCCATAACTACATAACTATCCGTGCTGCCGTGGCTCTATGAACGTACCTTTACGTAACCTCTATTGTTCGTATGGTGAAGAACAGTTGGTATTGCAACGTATTAATGGAGTCGATTTATTCCTCCTCATCATCGATCAGCTCCCCCTGCCTCCCCTTGTACCGACAACACAGTGTCAAGCAAAAGATGCGCAGAGCGAGCCGAAACTGCGGGCTCAGCGCAAGCAAGATCACTGCCTTCCAGAACGAATTCAGCAAGCCCAGCCAGACGATGCCGAAATGCAAGTACGGGACCTGGAACCGCGTCCCACTGAAGTACTCGTACAGTTTGACAGTGGCGTACGGCGTCCACGACAACCAAAATGTCATGACAAGGATGAAAGACATGATGTGACTCGGGTTAGACAAGTTCTCTGACAACGCAGTGGCGTATTCCTTGTCGTGAATCGGCACGCCCGACCGCAGTTTCTTCATCATTGAGAAGATATATGTGTAGGTGTAGACGATCGTAATGAGGCTCGGTCCGAGGACCAGAAAACCGACTGTCACCGAATACGCTGCCATATTCCCCCAGTCCAACATACATATAAACGCGTCTTTATCGAACAGAGGTTTGTTGAACCCTAGCAACGGAGGACAACAGAGCATGGCCGACGAGATCCAGGTGAAGACCATCCAGCAGCGGCAACGGGTCCGAGTCTGGACCGTCTCGTAGCGGAGAGGTTTGCGCACGGCGAGGTAACGGTCGACGCTCATCCACATGAAGGTGAACACGCTGACGCTCCAGAGAGTGACCTCGAGGTAGCCGATGAGGCGGCAGACGACGTCGCCGTACACCCAGTGGCCGACTAGCGCCGGGTACACGGACAGCGGCACGATCAGGAGGCCGACGAGGAGGTCGGCGACGGCCAGGGACATGAGGTAGATGTTGATGACGTCGGAGCGGCCTGGAACGAGAGCAGAATGTCAGCGACACAACTAGAGGCACGACACGGCTAGAGTTACGGGGGAATGGCATTCCTCCGAGGAGAGAAAATAATCAAGCATAATTTCATAAGAAATACGCTCGCTACATGTCACGGTTATAACAGGTTCTAACGCAAGGGGGGAAAGCACATATCTTTCAATACTCATCGACTTATCTAAACACGAGGGGTTAACAACTCGTGGAATCTGATGAAAACTTGTGATTAAATCTTTCTGAAATCCATTGAGATCCCTTAAAATTCCTTGAAATCCCTTAAAATCCCTCAATATCCCTTGAAATCTTCTTGAAATCCGTGAAATCTTCCTGAAAACCCATGAAATCGGAAATCAGGTGTACACCAAATTCACTATAGTTGTTTACTCATCGGATCTACAACAAAAGAAGACAAATGGTTGAAGACAATTTAGCCAAACTTTGCATGTCACACCACAACTGACTTGTTATCATGGTTATACAACGTGGGTCTACACCAAGATGCATTGAGGGTTGCGTTGGTTTGCCGGTAGGAGATGGTGTCTTCACTTCATATCTCTCCCATGTTGAAAATATGTTCCAATTCATGAGCCTCATTTCAAGAACTATCGATCGTGCGTCGACAAGTAGTGATAAAAGGAACTATAACTTTACGCTCACATAGGCTCAGCTGATGACAGCTGTCATCAAGTTGGTCAGCCTGTCACCCGTTTTCACAAAAAATTACTAGAATGAGCAACAATCTTTATTTCTGAGGAAAGTGGGCCTACTCAGGATCTGTTTCATTGCAAAAATAATAATATTGATTCTTCATTACTATAGGGACTACTATCATAATTATTCCGTTTATTTATATGTATTGCATCTATTATGTATGTATTAGAAGCAAGAATAGAATGATTGGAAAATTGAATTGATCGATTGAAATGGAACGTGTTTTCATGTGGAGTGAAGTCACCATCTACAACCGGCACACCAACGCAACCCTCAATGCATCTTGGTCTACAGCTAGCAGTGTATATAACAGCCTGGACCCTTACCTAATAAATTCCGTGCTAGGTCTAGCTAGCTCCAAGAGGCTAGGACTTTGATTGGTCAATATCTCCCAGGAGAGCTACCTGTCATGACAACATGTCTGGTCTCCGTGTATATCCATTGTTATTAGCACAAAATCTTAGAGCTGCTCTCGAGGTGAGCTACGAAATGTGATGAATTATTCAGTCCAAGAGACCGTGAATTGGTTTTTATAATATATTGTCATTGTTGGAACCTTTTTTTCAGTAAACAATAACCAATGGGCGTCCTATAGCCTCTTGGAGCTAGCTGGCACTAGCACGAAACTTATTAGGTGAGCTAGGGTCCTGGACCCTTACCTAATAAATTTCCTGCTAGAGCTAGCTAACTCCAATAGACTAGGACGCCCATTGGTTAATGTTCACTATAAAAGCTACCAACAATGACAAAATATGATGAAAACCAATTCACGGCCTCTTGAACTGAATAAGTCATCACATTTCGTAGCTCACCTCAAGAGCAGCTCTAAGATTTTGTGCTAACAACAATGGAAATTACACAGAGACTAGACACGTTGCCATGACAGGTAGCTCCCCTGGGAGATATTGACCAATCAAAGTCCTAGCCTCTTGGAGCTAGCTAGCACTAGCACGAAATTTATTAGGTAAGGGTCCAACTGGGTGCGTTAAGTGGTCGATAACACAGGTCGATGTTTGGTCGAAGCAGGGATCGATTAGGACTGTTTAACGAACCGTCGAGATAGCTGGCTGTGAACGAGATTGGTCCATGCGGACGAGTCATGCAGAACAGAACAGAAACACAGTATGAATATTCAGAATGAATGAATGAATATTAGGGTTTTAAGGCGTATCGACAACGAGGTCATTTAGCGCATGAATATTCAGATTGTAGCGGATCCGATGTCAGGGAAGCGATCTGTGAAACATGCATCACGTGTGATCTTGTTGTATCATATTTGACTGAGTGGGTAGCCCGTCGATTAGAACGACTCCGAAATTTCACCATCAAAAATTATTGATCCATCGACATTTTTAGAAATTTTCGGTGGGTACATATATATATATATATATAAATATATATATATATATATATATATATATATATATATATATATATATATATATATATATATATATATATATATATATATGATAAAGATAAAATTTCCGGTTGATCAAGTAAGGGCTTTATTTATTTTAAAATTAAATAAAATAATAAAGAAGCCTAACGTTTCGATGTGTTCGCACACACCCTGGTCACAGGCACAAAATGAACTGCAAAACAGAATTTTCTATTCCAATGCCAATAACAATACTTGATGATAGAAAAGGTAAACAAAAACAATTAATAATACAAATCCTGATCCAACAAGCCGTTAACAAATATCGCTCCAATATGCCGATAAAAAAAAAAAAAAACCAGAGCCTTCTGTGTATGAAATATCAAACACTTTAAAAAATATATAACTGTACTGTTTTTTGGCATGAAAGTCGAAAATTCTGGTCTAGATATTCCTAAGAAGAAGTAAAAGTGTAAAAGAAAGAAGAAAACAATAAATGCGTGAATAAAATACGAATAAAAATTGAGTGTGATTTAGTTGCTGCAAAACATCAGCATTTTGACGAAACTTTCTTCCTCGCAGTTTTACTTCTCGTCAAGGGAGCTGACATCGGTTCGACTTGTGTCTCTCTCTTCCTTCTTCTGACCTCTAAATTTAAACAGCCGAGATGATAGTTCGAGACTCCCTCCGGCATGGAAACCAGTTCTGACAAGATACGTAGTCAAAAGCAAAGTTCCATCTGAAGAAGCAAAACATCGTGCTCGTTTCCCAGTTCCAAAAAGAGATAGAAGGAAGAGAGAGACACAAGTCGAACCGATGTCAGCTCCCTTGACGAGAAGTAAAACTGCGAGGAAGAAAGTTTCGTCAAAATGCTGATGTTTTGCAGCAACTAAATCACACTCAATTTTTATTCGTATTTTATTCACGCATTTATTGTTTTCTTCTTTCTTTTACACTTTTACTTCTTCTTAGGAATATCTAGACCAGAATTTTCGACTTTCATGCCAAAAAACAGTACAGTTATATATTTTTTAAAGTGTTTGATATTTCATACACAGAAGGCTCTGGTTTTTTTTTTTTTATCGGCATATTGGAGCGATATTTGTTAACGGCTTGTTGGATCAGGATTTGTATTATTAATTGTTTTTGTTTACCTTTTCTATCATCAAGTATTGTTATTGGCATTGGAATAGAAAATTCTGTTTTGCAGTTCATTTTGTGCCTGTGACCAGGGTGTGTGCGAACACATCGAAACGTTAGGCTTCTTTATTATTTTATTTAATTTTAAAATAAATAAAGCCCTTACTTGATCAACCGGAAATTTTATCTTTATCATAATTATGGATCAAGGAATCAACTTCAATCATACCATAAATCAGCTCTACGGGGAGAAAGTTGTGACTGATACTCGTAAGTTTAGTAAACTACGTTCGAAGAAAGAGAAGTTTTTGTGTGATCTTACGTTTTTGAAGAGATGTCGTGATGATGAAATCATTCCTGTATGCTGCCGTATCAGAGGTGAAGATAAGATTTCTTCTCAGAGTTCGAAAAGGATTTTAAGAAAAGCAAGTGTTTCGTTGTTGATTAATAAAATACGAGAAGTTCGAAGAGAACTGAGCAAAATTAACTTGGACCTTTACGTTATGCATACGAATTTGTCAAGTGTGTTAGATCCTCATATTTTCAGCAAACTAGATTCCATGTCTCACATACAAGCTGAGACTAATGCTTTCTATGTACGGCGCACGCATATTAGGAAATTCAACTTTCTGAAATGTTCTCAAAACATTTCTGTGATACAATCCGTAGAGAGGCATCCAAGTTTGAATCCAACTTGTGTTGTATATAACAAGTCCAGTCATACTCTAAATGTTGCAGCCCTCAAATTATTGACGAAGGGTTTTAATTTTGCTATGGCACCTAAACGTATTCCAGTAGAGGACATTATAAGTGGTATAGAGTCTGCAATTATCCGACTTCCAAAAGACAAAGCCGAATCTTTACGGCAGGATGTTTCGTTTGTTTTACGTCGTGCTAAACCTCCCATTAGTAATGTTTCTAACGAAGAGATTAAAGCGTTGAAAGAGCTGAATGCCAATAAGGACATAGTAGTATTAAAAGCTGATAAAGGTAACGCTACGGTGGTAATGGATACAGAAGAGTATAAAAACAAAATGTTAGCTCTTCTAAACGATCCATGTTACGTAATAACACCAAGGGATCCAACCACCTACTTAGAGAAAAAGACTAGAACTTTGATAAAACTCTCAAATTTAGACAAAGATGTGCTCAATTCGGTGATGCCCCGTGAAAATTCATCACGTGTTCCTCGTTTCTATGGACTACCCAAGATTCATAAAGTGGATGTTCCATTAAGACCGATTGTGAGTGCAGTAAATTCTCCAACACAAGCATTAGCTCGTCACCTTGCTAAATGTATGCAACCACTGGCAGAGAAAATGGAGTCTTATATCAAAAATTCTAATGATTTTGTTGACCTTCTCAAAGGAATAAAAGTAGAAGTGAACGATATTCTAGTGAGTTTTGATATAGTGTCTTTATTCACCAATATTCCAGTTCAAGAGGCACTAGAAGTTATAAGAAACAACCATAGTATCCCTGAAGATATCCTGTCACTAACTAAACACTGTTTGATGTCGACATACTTCATGTATGATAACCATTTTTACAATCAGATTGATGGGGCACCCATGGGTTCACCTTTATCGCCGATAATAGCGAATCTATTTTCAGAGGATTTCGAAGTGAGAGTTTTGAAGAAGGCAGAGCTCCAACCTGTACTATGGAGGCGTTATATTGATGATATATTTGTGATTTGGAGGTATGGAGAAGAAAAGTTGAAGGATTTTCTAGCACATTTGAACAGTATGCACAGCAAGATTCAGTTCACTATGGAATTAGAGTCCAACAGAAGTCTTCCGTTCCTGGATGTTTGCGTGACGAGGAGAGAGGATGGGAGTTTGGGACACAGTGTGTATAGGAAAAGTACGCATACCAACCGTTACCTACATGCATCTTCACATCATCACCCTACACAACTATTATCAGTTGCAAATACACTCTTTACTCGCTCAGTCAGACTCTCGGATGAATATAGTAGAAAAGGCGAAATGGTAATTCTAGAGAAGGCTCTTCGGCTAAATGGTTACAACGATTCGTACATCAAGAAAGCGTTTAACCGAGAGGTGAAGACAATTTCGAAGACAGTTACATCGACGGAAGACGCCAACGCCACGGAAACGGTAGCAGAGTCGGTTCCTATCGCTATTTTGCCATATGTAAGGAATACAACGGACAGAATAAGCCGGATATTAAAACAGTATGATGTGAAAACGGTTTTTACAACGGTAAATAAAATTGAGAACGTTTTGAGGAGTGTAAAAGATAGGATACCATTTGAGAACGCGGGTATTTATGAGATTCCTTGTGGAGAATGTTCGCAGACTTACGTTGGAGAGACTGGCAGAAAAATCTCAATAAGAATGTCAGAGCATGAGCGAGATGTTAAGTGGGCAATCATCACATCGTCACTTGCCCAACACAAAGGAGAATATGGCCACGCTATAGATTTTGAAGGGACGAGAGTGCTGAATATCCAAGAAAGATGCTTACAAAGAAAAATTGGAGAATCCATTGAATTGGAGAAACGACCTCTAAATTTAAACAGCCGAGATGATAGTTCGAGACTCCCTCCGGCATGGAAACCAGTTCTGACAAGATACGTAGTCAAAAGCAAAGTTCCATCTGAAGAAGCAAAACATCGTGCTCGTTTCCCAGTTCCAAAAAGAGATAGAAGGAAGAGAGAGACACAAGTCGAACCGATGTCAGCTCCCTTGACGAGAAGTAAAACTGCGAGGAAGAAAGTTTCGTCAAAATGCTGATGTTTTGCAGCAACTAAATCACACTCAATTTTTATTCGTATTTTATTCACGCATTTATTGTTTTCTTCTTTCTTTTACACTTTTACTTCTTCTTAGGAATATCTAGACCAGAATTTTCGACTTTCATGCCAAAAAACAGTACAGTTATATATTTTTTAAAGTGTTTGATATTTCATACACAGAAGGCTCTGGTTTTTTTTTTTTTTATCGGCATATTGGAGCGATATTTGTTAACGGCTTGTTGGATCAGGATTTGTATTATTAATTGTTTTTGTTTACCTTTTCTATCATCAAGTATTGTTATTGGCATTGGAATAGAAAATTCTGTTTTGCAGTTCATTTTGTGCCTGTGACCAGGGTGTGTGCGAACACATCGAAACGTTAGGCTTCTTTATTATTTTATTTAATTTTAAAATAAATAAAGCCCTTACTTGATCAACCGGAAATTTTATCCTTATCATAATTATGGATCAAGGAATCAACTTCAATCATACTATATATATATATATATATATATATATATATATATATATATATATATATATATATATATATATATATATATATATATGAGAACGAAATATTGATTCGACGGTCATAATGTATGAAAATAATGAATACTTCAGGGTAAAACCGTATATATTTTAAATAAATTTATTTATTTGAGAAACCTAACGTTTTTTGAGAGCTCATCAATCCTTTCAAAAGTTGTGACTGTGTCTGTCCTTTGAGAAAGACTGGTGCAATCCAGTCGAAACGTTAGGTTTCTTGAATAAATAAATTTATTTAAAATGTATACGGTTTTACCCTGAAGTATTTATTATTTTCATATATATATATATATATATATATATATATATATATATATATATATATATATATATATATATATATATATATATAAATATATATATATATATATATATATATATATATATATATATATATATATATTTATATATATATATATATATATATATATATATATATATATATATATATATTCATATATATATTTATTTTTTTCCCTCATATATATATATATATATATATATATATATATATATATATATATATATATATATATATATATATATATATATATATATATATTTATATATATATATGAAACAAAATGATCGAATCGAAAACAGTTTCATTATGGATGATGGAAACAGCTAGAATGGTGTCGGGCGAATGAACCAGAACTGTATAGCTGCTTAAAGAGAAGGCACCAACCAACGGTTTCTCACTTCCTCACGGGCTCAATTCGTGAAACCGTCAAAAAGATTTCATCATATTCATTGCATCAAATCTGATCGTTATCGATCATCGAATCGATATCTTATTTGAACTTGTTTCCAAGTCGAAAACCCAGAATAAGCATCGATCTGGAAAAAAAAATGAAATAGGAAAGTGGTACCCTGATGTGCAGCCCTGTGTGAATTTTTGTTCCACATGACCGAGGCTAGTTGGCTTCATGAGGAAATGTTGGCACATCACGCCACTGTAGACGCCAGAAGGTCGGCTGATCAAGAAGACAGCATGCTTGACACGTGCGCTCAGTCCCTCTGCCAACAATCCGCCTCTTTCTTCTCGCTCGCTCTCGTTCAATAAGCTCCACCATTAGCTATTATACCCAACCGAATACCAGGGACGTCGTTAGGGGTCTAAGAGGAGGAAGGGGGAGCGCAAATCGCCTCCCCCCCTCCCATCAATTAATCCCTCTCTAGTCTCAAGTCCTTATAACAGTCTCTCTAGATTCTTCAAGAGCCTCCAAGAGTCTCTGGAGTCTCTTTATAGTCTTCGAGAGTATCTTTAGAGTCGTAAGAGTCTCTTACAGTCTCTATAGTGTCCTAAAAGTCTCTTACAGTCTCTCTAGAGTTCCAAGAGTCTCTAACAGTCTATCCAGAGTCCCAAGTGTCCCTAGAGTCTCCAAGAGTCTCTCTGGAGACCCAAGAACCTCTAACAGTCTCTCTAGAGACCCAAGAGTCTCTTACACTCTCTCCAGAGTCTCCGAGAGTCCCAAGAGTCTCTATAATTCAGCCGAGTCTCCGACATGAATGCGCTTTGCTGGCAGACACAACCGTGGAATCTCGAGCAAGCGCATATTATCGCGATGTTGGTATGCCGTTGATCACTAATTAGACCGGTATTCTCATCTCTCTCTTACAATCATTATCTCGAGCATTCTTATCTGTCGGTCTCTCTCGCACTTGGGCGAATATCCCATCTCTGTCTCACTCTCCGAGCCGGGTCTTGCCGCCTGGCACGCGTGGTATCTGGCACATGTGCACCGAGACAACGGGCCAGCTAAATGTGACTCGTAGCAAAGACATTAGTATCCAACTTCTTTAGATACTAATGTCTTTGATCGTAGTATCGTGCTGATCAAAAGGCTCATTAACAGAAAGAGTGGCGGTGCATTGTTGAAACACGATGTAGTGATCCCAATCTATTTTATCGTAATATGAAGAAGGTGCTACAGATCCCATACTGATAACATGGAGTGCAATTGTGGTTTCTTGCAGTCAGTTCAGAGCTATAAGTCCCGATCGCCTGTCGCGATTTAGCGAATTCTCTTGTGAACTAGATGTAGATAAGAGTGGCTACGGAACCGGTGGCATTGTTGAACTTACAAAATCGATCATTTTCGTAAAAAAACAAATACAACTATACTAATATGATAATTCTACTGAGCCCGTGTGTTGCACCGTTTAGTTTTGTTGTCATATAGTTCGATATAAGAGCGATAGTTGCGCTAGGGGCAATCGGGACCCTGGACTCGGAAACTGACCCCAGAAATATTTCACTTTCAAGACTCGAGTTGGGTCACCTTCTTTATATTTTGATAAAATAAGTTGGTATCGCTACATCGTGGTTGAAATAATGGTTCCTTGAATGAGGTGATGGTAGTGCTGCGGGTGGTTATTGAATGAAATATTTTCAGAAAACAACCACGGCTGCTCAGCAGATACATAGGAGAATATAGTAGTTATCGGCAGCTTGATATTTACCAGAGTTGATTAGACGAGCTTTAGTGAGGATTCAATTTGACATACTGAAAAAAATTGGTGTTTGTTTTTATGTTTTTTTTTCTTCATGTTTTTTTGTCGGTTCTGCACAGGTCAAACGGCTACAGCTATCAAATTAAAACTTTTTTCAGTCATTGTTCTTCATCCAACTTGGATCTGTATAGTTTTGTGGCATTATCGTATGATAACTTTTTTTATGAATTTTAGAAATTTCAAACATACACATCATTATAACACGTCGGAAAAAAAGAAAATATTTTTATTTAGAAAAAATGAAATTTTGCGTGAAGTTGAGTTACATTTTGATACACATTTAGCTTGATAGGGTGAGCCATAATGAAGAAAAACCATAAAATGTGCTAAATTGGTACCACTCAAAGCAGTTTTTACCCATTTCTAACTAAAATGTCACCCAATTGGCAAATGTAGGCAAAAGTTTGGCCAAAAAAGTCGACATACTATTACTATCCGCTCGTCTAACAACGCATATATGGCGTTTTCCTAGTTAACCACTGATACTTGATAATCAGTCGGTAAACCCAGCTTCAAATAACCTAAATCTCAATAAGTCTATCTCATTCGACATTGTCACAGTCACAATTTGACAATGGGCTTGTTGAGTGAAGAGACAAGACGTGTTGTTTGTGTAAACACAGGCGAGGCTAGAATAGCATCTACCTGTTGCCAAACACCTTGCTCCTGATTACGCTGTGATGCTTCAACAGCAATCTGGGTCATTACCATCACTTCCCAGACAGATCTCGACCCTCAGTATATACATCGGATCATTTGTTTTTCAACATTTTTCACGTTTTCACGTTCAGTATAAGGTGGTTTTAGGTAATATATATATACATCGGATCATTTGTTTTTCAACATTTTTCACGTTTTCACGTTCAGTATAAGGTGGTTTTAGGTACCTCAGTAAGGCCACCTCGTGTAATAAAGCCACTTGCTTGTATATTCGATGCGTTCGAATTTTTCCAAGTTTTGGCGCTGTATTATAATTTATTGACTTCGTCCGACGAAAACGGTATAGATTTCATGTTTCCAGCTTTGAAATTGTGCCTTCTACATTCGATTGTCTATCAGATCTCAGAAGCTGATCTAATATTTGGGGAGTACTAAGAAGAATAATCATTCAATATATTTAAATGTACTTGGTTTTGATAAACTCATATCCTTATTAAAGAAAATTCAGAGGGAATCTGTCAATTATGACATATTTTCGTTCTGATGGTTATTTTATTTTTCAAATAATAAATTATTGGTCTTATCACTCTCACACGCTTTGATACGGCCACTTCGCAGGCTTTATTGTAACATTCTTTGGGAATGAAACAAATTATAAAAACGAAAAAAGTTATTAATTTCTTGTAAATAAATGTCATACCATTGTTGTCCTGAATTTTCAGGTTCCTATCTTATTCCTGTGACTCAAAAAAATGCCCTCACGGTGGCCTCACCTGAACCTACCTTAGGCTATATAATATTAAATAGGCCTCATGAGATCTGAAAACCTGGTCATAGTAGGCCCACGTTGTAGAAGTGGTAGTTTCATTTGTATGTATCAAGTTCATTCAAATGATGCATAATACCATATTCCCAGTAAGTAGCGATGTGGTTCGCCTATTGGTGCATTCTTATAATATTCCAGTTCGAAGCAAGAATCTGCGCAGTATGAATAATTATATCCGGACAAATATGTAGGTAGGCCTACACATTATTCCATGAGAAAACATAAGAGAATCAGGGAGTAAACGAAACAAGAAACTTTTGGTAAAAGATCCCGCGACGTGGACCGAGCTTGTCAACGTACCTCTGAAGTTGAGGAATGTGGCAATAATGAGGACATTGGTGACGATAATGGCGACGCCCATGCAGAAGATAATCCCAGCCTGCGTGAGCGCCTCCACCGTGTACTCGCCGGTGACGCCATCTGACCGACTGTCACTGGTGATGATCATCGTGTCGCTGGCTCAGTCGATGCGGCACGTGACTAACCGACACCGCGGTCTCGGTGGCTCGGTGGGCAACACATCACGCGAGCATGTTCTGTAACAGGACAACGACTTGTGAGTAATTTACCCCCGACGGACTGTCAGTTTACCTGCGAAATGTGCACATACCATATGATTATGAAAACATATCACTTGGGTCCACCATAGATATAAGTATAGGTGATAAAAAGATAGATATAGATAAAGATAGATATAAAGTATATATTATAGGTGGAAATGGGATGAGAATGAAAGGGGGGAGAGGGTAAGAATGTTGGAGAGTCCAACTGAGATGATGAGAGACCTGGGGTGGCAGAAATTGGAAATACGGAGGAAGGAGGATCGTTTATGTAATTTCTTCAGGGTAATGGAGGGAGAGGGGGGGTGGGGGGAGCTGCATGAGTTGATAAAAAGAAATAAGTCAGGGTATGGAGGTAGGCGGGGTCATGATAGAGCGGTAGTCATAAAGGGGGCTACATTAGATGTCGGTAAATTCTCTTTCTTAAATAGGACAGGTAGGGACTGGAATGGGCTTAGTAGAAATGTTTTTGAAGGGGATGAAATCAGGTTAAAGTTATTCCGTTAGAGGGTTAAGGAGATGGTGGGATAGGGGTACTTAGGGAACTTGCCACCGCGCATTTATGTGCATTTGCAAGAGTTAAATAATAATAATAATAACCTCGAGATACGTTGCTCCTGCAGCCGATAACGACATAAACTTGTCTCAATCTCACCGGCCATATTGGAAATTTGAAAATTGAATCTAAGCAAGGCATTCTATATTATCATTATTATATGTCAAATATGGCGGAAACTCTTTGGTTTGCAAGGTGCTGTGTAGCTACTGCCGAGACACAAATATGAACGCCTTCTTAACGTTGAGTAATGTATCTCAGTAATATATATATATATATATATATATATATATATATATATATATATATATATATATATATATATATATATATATATATATATATATATATTTGTATAATAGGTATACGTCGTCGTCGTCAAACAACAATACCGCATCATTGGAATGAACTGATGAATAGTTATTGCATGATAACTAGAATCTCGTGAAGTCTAAGATCGTCAAGATCTTCTGAAACTCCGGAAGGTGGGATAGATTGAACCGACAAGAGTTCACTAAAAGTATTAAAACTTGACAAGTTGAACTATTGTTGTCCAGATTCTGCACGCACTTTTCCTAGATATGACCGTGAGTTGAGCTGTGAGCCTAGGTTAGCGACTCGGGTCACGACATCAGACGTTATCCATGACCTATGACCCGACCAAACAGGATGTATGCTGTATTGATCCAGCTAGAATGATGCTGGGAATTCACAGGTGAGCTATTACCTGGCACACGACCTGCATTGTCATTGATCCACTCTTTTTATGGGTCAACCTGTATTGTTATGTAATTTCTGTTCAACAACTGTGTCCAAAGATCCAGTTTAATTCTCCCTGAAGTACGGCCTGAAACCTCCAATACTCAGAACCATTATGGAGTGATAGTTGCTAACCTCGGTCAGCTGCATGAGGCACCGCTTCAGAAACAGAAGTCACCGTAGGGCGTGAGTTCGAGTCCCACTTAAGTAATGGGTTTTTGTAAACGTCCCCTCATAGTCTTCATATAACATCACCTCATAGTTTCATAATCACCTGACCATTCGTGTCCCCGTATAACCTAGCTATTGGTGGGGTCGTTAAGCAAGCAATAATCACAAACAAATATGCAGGAAGAATCCATATAAGATGTTTCCGTCTCAAAAAAAATACGAGGATAGATTTTACGAGGAAACATTTTGTCACAATACATTCATCCCTTAAATTGATATGAAAGTAATATAAGAAGTGTGAACAATTTGAAAATCGATTATAAGGCCCAGTTTCTCAACAGTCCATCAAATAAACCCTTAGGTTTAACAAATAGTCAGTTAATGGAATAGCAGTGAAACTAAGAGAGATTGCAAGTTGACAGTTCACCGAGAATCTACCTGTCCGTTAGTGACGTA
>OZ023334.1:8506216-8623716 GCA_964007535.1 Brachyptera risi
GACTATGTTTCAAAGTGCACATCCCTCTAGATCGACTATGTTTCACAGAACACAGCCCTCTAGATCGACTGTTTCACAGAACACAGCCCTCTAGATTGATTATGTTTCACAGAACACAGCCCTCTAGAACAACTATGTTTCACAGAACACAGCCCTCTAGAACAACTATGTTTCACAGAACACAGCCCTCTATCGACTATGTTTTACAGAACACAGCCCTCTAGATCGACTGTTTCACAGAACACAGCCCTCTAGATTGATTATGTTTCACAGAACACAGCCCTCTAGAACAACTATGTTTCACAGAACACAGCCCTCTATCGACTATGTTTTACAGAACACAGCCCTCTATCGACTATGTTTTACAGAACACAGCCCTCTATCGACTATGTTTCATAGAACACAGCCCTCTAGAACAAGTATGTTTCACAGGACACAGCCCTCTAGATCGACTATGTTTCACAGAACACAGCCCTCTAGATCGACTATGTTTCACAGGACACAGCCCTCTAGATCGACTATGTTTGAGACAAAAATTCTTTGTGAATCTAGGCCTAGAACTTACATCTGAAGTTGTTTCCTAACCGATATAATGCAGTCTAGCACACGTTCTGGACAGAAAATGGCATCCAAGTAAGATATATTTCAGTAGCCAATAGAAAACAGTTTCCAAGTTGGCCACTCTCTTCCTAAATAGCTAGATTCCGTGGCTAGCCCTTCATGATCCAAGGGGCCTTGCTTGGTCAGCCAATGTGCTCTCATCACATTCAGGCTCGAACCCATGCCTGACGTGTCTCATGTACCTGAAGGATTGCCTTCACTGACTGACGAGTCAGAAAAAGTGAGCTCCATGTGATCCGGGAGGTGAAAGGACATATCGGACTCGGTTCAATCCCCGCCACCCTCCATCTTTACAGGGGTTTTTCGTGGTTTCCCTCTGTATATAGTCTGGGCTAATGCCGGGATGGTTCCCACAATATAGGCCACGACCGCTTCCTTCCCACTGTCCTTCCCATACCCATAATACCTTCATCTCATCATCCCATCATCTCATTAGCCATTCATCCGACGCCAATAGATCTTAGTCATCATTACAATGCGTCGTTAAAACCCAATATGAAAAAAAAAAGAAAAAGAAAGAGTGACATATAGGGATACAAATTAGGATGAAAGGAATAACTATGACTTATGAGGCTCAATTCACCCAATTGTTTCATACCACATGTTTTGTGATTCAGACATTCATCGAATGAAGAATATTTTAAAGGGGGAGGGTTTAAGGGTTTTATATAAAACTCAATTCTCACCATTGGTCCGTTTCATTATGTTATGACAGAAAACGCCCTTGCAAAAATTCTCACCCCATTTGACATGCGAGAAAAAAAACGTGAAAAGTCGATAATTTTCAACCGGGCCTAACAAAAATCTCTCTTATGGTGAATAAAATGTACGCTTTTTTGAGCTAGGAACGTAGAAGAACTACGATATATATAGAAAAAGTGTGCTCACAAAATATCTGCGCTCGAATGTCATCTTTCGTTTAAAACATAGCTACTTATTACCGCCAAATAATTTCAATTGATTAATTCGCATGGCGTGTGGCTTTATGTTGCAAATAGTTATGCCACCAATGACCTTGAACTGTCAACACGTATTTTCACTATGACAGAGTGAGGGCAGGTGTTCGAAGGAGGGAAGTGGACATTGGTTTATTTACAATGGTTGTCAAAAACTGAATGACAGACGATATAAATGTGTCGATTATTCGACTTGAATCTCAGTGGCCATCCAGCTCCGTTGGTTAGAGCTTTGAGTACAAACTAAGAGGTCCTGGGTTCAAGTCCCAGAAAGGTCACATTTCTGTGATTTGACAAAAACGTTCATACGCATCGTTAATGGATCGCATCCATAAAGAAATGTTGTTCAATATATATATATATATATATATATATATATATATATATATATATATATATATATATATATATATATATATACATATATGGAGAGAGAGAGAGAGAGAGAGTGGAGAGATCATTATTCATTATTTTATCCAATAATCAATCAATCAACACACAATTAATATTCTGTGTTTCAATGAGGTCGAGTGGGAGAACCCTAATGTACGACCAAACTTCGCCCATGTAAATAAGACATGATAAATGAATATATATACACACACACACAGACACACACACACATATATATATATATATATATATATATATATATATATATATATATATATATATATATATATATATATATATATATATATATATATATATATAGAGAGAGAGAGAGAGAGAGAGAGAGAGAGAGAGAGAGAGAGAAAGATATATATATATATATATATATATATATATATATAGTCAAATTGATACTTTTTGGTATATATTTATTGTAAATATAATGGTATGAAATATTATATTCATTGGTCTATTCATGAGTGTTCTAGATTCGGTTTGAATAATGAAAAAGCAACTATTTCGAACGTGATGTGTACAAGAGTAGTTGAATGCAACGGCAAAGTGATGACGTATTGCAGGCAAGTGCAACTGTTCGTGAGACTTACAGCTTGTCCTGTTGACGCTGGCGAGCAACCACCTCACACGATCTCGATAAACCGTGTAAATAAACACCTTTTGATTTCACACCACCCACTACACTCACTGTCTATACAGTCGCTGTTCTGTTCCGTCTGCTCCGCTAATAGCCAGTCGGCTGCCTGCACGAGCCCTCCTGCCCGCACAGCCGACCCACTGCGCATGACCGTGACGTCATTGGCCCGCACAGCAGGCGCACTGCGCACGCGCGGGGCACGCGGCGCGGACTGATGCGTCGGGCGGTACAAACAGTCGGGCCACTTTTGACAAATATAAAAATGCCAAACGACGTCTACTAATGGCCATGCACTTCAGTACAATCAAGATGCTTTGAGGGTTGCGTTGGTTTGTCACAAGATGCATTAAGGGTTGCGTTGGTTTGTTACAAGATGCATTGAGGGTTGCGTTGTTTGTTCATAAGATGCATTGAGGGTTGCGTTGGTTTGCCACAATATGCATTGAGGGTTGCGAATTGGTTCGCCACAAGATGCATTGAGGGTTGCGTTGGTTTGTTACAAGATGCATTGAGGGTTGCGTTGGTTTGCCACAATATGCATTGAGGGTTGCGAATTGGTTCGCCACAAGATGCATTGAGGGTTGCGTTGGTTTGTCACAAGATGCATTGAGGGTTGCGTTGGTTTGTCACAAGATGCATTGAGGGTTGCGTTGGTTTGCCGGTTGGAGATGGTGTCCTTTCTTCCTATCCTACCCATGTTAAAACTATATTCCAATTCACGGGCCACGTTTTATTTTAAGAACTATCGATCGTACGTAGATAAATAGTGATAGGAGGAACTAGCTCTACGTTCACGTCGCCTCAGCTAATAACAGCTTTCATCAAGTTTGTCAGCATATCAGCCGTTTGTACAAACAACACTAGATAGAGCAGCGATCTTTAGTCCTCAGGAAAGTACTCAGGAAATGGAACGTGTTTTCGAATTAGTGAAGTCAACCATCTTCAATTCGCAAACCAATGCAACCCTTGAGTACAAAGTACAATGATATAGTTTTTGTTTCGAGAAAAACAATTTGTCGGGAAAATGTTTCCTTAATTCATGTAATTATTTATATTGGGTTAAACGACGCACTGTACTGATGACTATATAAGATCTACTAATATAGGTGAATGACATATGAGATTATGGGATGATGAGATGAGAGGTTATTTTATTAGGTGTTGTTTGAATAGTGGGAAGGAGTCGGTCGTGGCCTTTTGTTAGGAAACCATTCTAGTATTGACTTGAGAGACATAGAAAAACCACGAAAACCCCTGTCAGGATGGTCGACCATGGCAAGAATCGAACCCCGTCTCCTTTATGACGGTTCAGTGTATTAACCACTCAGTCAAACGTCTCAGTTTGTAAATATGTAAACAAATATAGGATGCACTGCCTTTCCTTATTGGTCATTATTCTAGTGGTAGTGTGAAGCAAAGCCTTCTCGAGTGCCATTTGCACAACACGATGTAGTGATACCAACCTATTTTATCATAATATAAAGAACAAGTACCAACCATATCGTCTTGTAAGTTGAAAGTAAAATATTTCTTAGGTCAGTTCCCGAGTCCAGGGTCCGGCTTGCCTGTAGCGCAATTTTCGCTTTTATATCGAACTATATGAAATAACAATGCTCAACAATGCTTTATACACGGCTCAGTAGAATTATAATGTTATTAGTTGGATGCATTTGTTTTTCACGAAAATTATGAATTTTGTGATTTTAACAATGCCACCGGTAATGTAGCCACTCTTATCTACATCTAATTCACAAGATAATCTGCTGAATCGTGACAGGCAATCGGGACTCTCTCTCTGGCTCTGAACTGACCGCAAGAAACCACAAATGCCTTCCATGCTATTAGTATGTGAGTTAGTTAAAGAGACTTAGTTCAAAGTGGAAGATATCAACATTCGTGTGTTTATACTGAAAGACTTTTATCTACGGCGAAAAATTATGGTCACAGACAGCGCAGTCCTATTGTTGAAGACCATTAGTTTTAAATAATCAAAATGTGGTGTTAAGATCGCTCTTGTGGTGCCCCGTCCAAACGATCCCATCTTTCATCCTTAGCCTTAATTGGGGAACAATGATTTAGTATCAAGTTTCGATGTTATTAAAAAAAAAAAAAAAAAAACTCAGTTTGACATGTCACTAACCAAATGGGCGGTGAGATTATCGAGTAAGATGTGGAATGGTATGAAACTGGAAGTCATAATTTCAGGAATACTAATCAGCCATTTTCAGTAGAGTCATTGGAATCTCACCCAAATTTCACTCATCGATTTCACATTTGATAAATCTGGAGACGTATCCAGATGAACTGTTTGTCGTGTGTCCCCACATGATGTACACATCAGGGTGGCCCACTAATGAGCCACGCCCATCATCAGGGCCGTATTAAGATGTTTTGCACTCCTATAGGCCCAAAATGTTGGACGCCCCCGCCCCCTAAGATGTTTTCAAAAAGTTTTTCAAAAAGTTTTTTTCAAAAAGTTTTCAAAAACTTTTTGTATCAAAAAGTAGTATCGACTTTTTATAATAATCTCTTTATTATAATCTGTCATTCTCATTCGTATATCTATTATTAATGGGCAACCTCTTTTGAGGCAGTCTTCACTAACAAAGAATCTATGAATCTTATAATCGAAGTATTTGTATTTTCACATATTAACTATAACTGGCACAGTAGCTGAGTGGTTAGCTCACTTGCTTCGTGTGATCCGGGAGGTGAAGGGACATATCGGACCCGGTTCGATCCCCGCCACCGTCCATCTTTACAGGGGTTTTTCGTGGTTTCCCTCTGTAGTCTAGGCTAATGCCGGGATGGTTCCTACAATATAGGCCACGACCGTTTCCTTCCCACTATCCTTCCCAATACCCATAAAAACCTTCATCTCATCATCCCATCATCTCATTAATCATTCATCCGACGCCAATAGATCTTAGCAATCATTACAGTGCGTCGTTAAAACCCAATAAAAAAATATATGTATTAACTATATTTTCTACAGGCCTACATTTGATTTCCACATTTGTGAAAAACAGTATTAAAAAAATGCGCATTAAAAGTATGCTTCCATTCTTCATTCAACAGTGTGTTTAAATAGATTGATAATTGGGGAGTTTCATCCTTATCAAGAAAAATTAATCGGTTCTTAGATACAGTACTACTAAATTGTCTTATATTGCTTTTTTTCATCATCATAAATGTAGTTGTGCCTCGCAGTTCAAATTGTTGCAAATTAGAATTAAGGGTGTCAATACCCAATTTTTCAATTTTTGATTGTTCATTATGTACTATTTATACTATCAATATTATTATTATGACTTATCAATTTGAAAAATATTCTGTATTATGTGTCTTTTAGCCGAAATACTTATCTAATTAACTGGTTTTTATGTAATTATTTTTTTCCTACAATCTTGTACAACTGTCTACTTTTTCCGCCACGTGATGTAACTTGATTGCTTAAAATTGATAGTAATCATCAAAGATACCTCACACTCCGTAAGAAGAATGTAACAAATCACTCAATGTTTTTCTTTTTTTTTCACTTCAACTACTTTATTACGTTTAATGTTTGAGAAATACGTCCGAATTTGAATTGTACTTAAAATTCACTATTTTAACCCACAGTTAAGCCTTTTTTGAAGGGCTTTGTGGATGTTCTTTTGTTGTAATTGTGTTTTTCTTTGTGTATCAGTGTAATATGTGACCAATAAAAAAAAAACATGTAAAATCAGTCCAAATGAATTCAACTAAATGAAATTCGTCTAAAATGTTTGAGAAGATTCAAATATAATTCCGAATGATTCAAATTAATTCGTGTTTAGTTGATTTTCGATCGATTGTCAAAAGTAACGTGCAGGATATATTTTCTGGTTCGGTTATGACGCATTAGACGTGACGTCACAAAGCAATGTACGTCATCAGCTGGTCGGTGAGTCAATAGAACGTCCTTGGTAGAGCATGCGCTATGTCGTCACAGACTAGCGATCATACAGCTTCTACCGCCTCGCGCACGCGCACGACGACACCACGAGGCGCTATACATGCAGCTGTCGCCCAGGGGTGAGCGAGTTCTCGAGCAACTAAATCAATTTCCAGGGACGTCAACAAAAGTGTCACATTTCAATTACCACATAGTGATGAAAATTACCACATATCAATATAGCCGGCTGTACCAACTTTAATTAAATGGTTGTTTGCATAATTATTGATAATATTTATATACAAATAACTGTTGATTATTTATTGGTAAGGGCAAAAAAAAAACTTCTTGACCAAGAGTGATCACAAGTTCATTAGCTGATTTTTGCTTCATTCAGTAATTTTATCAGTTGGTACAACAAATTCTGAAGGTTGTGTTTGAATTTAATAACAATTGAATGAAAATTACAAATCTTTTCGACACCGCTATTTCAATTTTCAATACAAAAATATTAGGTTTCACACTCATCTTAACACCTCTACCCTCTTTCATCATCACATCTCGAGTCTGCCAAATGCCAATTCCTGCCAAGTAGGCCTACTACATTGATTGATGTGATGATCCACTACACCTAATGAGATGAATGAATTGAAATTATTTTAATTCAACGAGACCCCGCTCACTATGCGCACCAGCCAGTGCGTCGTAAAGCGCCACTTGACTTCTAGCCTGCCGGCTAAAACATAGACTCGTCCAGTCAGTCAGCTGTTGTGTGATCAGCTAGACATTCTTGTTTCCTTGTGTAACTACAGAAATACAAGGCTTTCTCTTCGTCAAACAAGCAAGGTAAGACTTACTGCTTCTCTATATTAACAAACAATACTTGCAGAACTCTTTGTTCATCTTCAATCAATCACCGATTCTCCCTTATTCGGGACCACACCCTTGTCAATCATGTCATCGCGCCATCCTAGGCTGGCTGTAGCCAAAAGCTCAGCTCAGAAGCCATACAAATATTATTTTGCTGATGGTTCCATGATGGTTCTAAACGTGCTAGTTACCAAGGCAACATGTCTAGTTTTCCTATATTTCCATTGTTGTTATAGTACATAATCCCAGCTCTAGGCATTTGCTAATAAAATTGAATAAGATTGTTGATAGGGTCAGCACAGTTTGGGACAATACAAGTGACATTAGCATTTTGATTGTAAAATGTATGCTGTAGTTTTGTGCAGCTGAAGGCCTTGGCCGTTATTTTAATGAGTTGACAGCTATTCAATTCAATCCCTCGTGCACGTGTCTACAAAAATATTTGCACAGATATTACTTTTTTTCAAGGAATAACAATCTATGACGTATGTGTTATCATGGCAGTGCATCGAACTGGGGTCTATGGGGCGATCAACGATTGTGACGTGAAAAGTAATGTAATTAGCGCAATTATGCTAATCATAAATTATTTTCAAACAAAGAAACGAAATTTGACATTGTTGTTGGCTCTTATGTCTGTAGGCCTACGTGAGTATTGATCAATGTTGTTAATTAGTAGATAAATATGAATTGTGTAACATGTACTGGATGGTTCAACCATGGACTTATATTTTGTTACAAATATAAGTAGGCTACATGGTTCAACTACCGGTAAGCTAATTGTTTTAATAACAAGTACCAATGCAAGTACGAAAGCATTCAATTGTATCATTATTGTCGCTCTGTTTTAATAATGAAAGTCCAAAGACGTTTGGAGTGGTTCTGAGATTTAGGGATCTTATATTAAATATGTAGCACACTAGTTTAAATGAATATCGTTTATTCACGTATAAATATATAGAATACAAGAGGAGCAGGGCACCCCGTAGGTGGTTGGTTATACCATTGAGTTTGTACTACTTTTTGGTTATACACATGAGTGTCCGTAGATCGACTGCCTATTAGTGGGCGTTTACTCCGAAATCCCCCCTTCCACTTCACCCTTACTACCGTACCAAGACAACACTGTCAAAGAAGTGCAATAAAATTATAGGAATGGGGAGAAAACAAAAATTAACCAAGGTCGTTTCTGGGTGTAGTTTATTCAACTCGGGAAGGCTTATCGACATCGTCTATCTGATTTTCAATTGGCATCGAAGTGATTTATTAAAAATTATGAAATGTGCATACCTACTAAAACTTTTCAGCTCCCGAAATAAGAAATACAAACATAGTATAAATTGAAAATTGGTTTTTAATTGAATGTAGGCCTATATATTAAAAAAACATGCAAGGCCATCTCGAGGCAGAGTAATTAACATTTAACAATGCCTATATTGATGATGCAAAACCGGGTTTTCCATGTTAAACTGTATCGAACGCTTTCGGCTAGTTGGCATTGATTTGCTTCACGGGCAGTAGCGCCGGGGGGTCAGTGGGGTCAGGTCCCCCTAAATAATCGTGTGATAGGCGGCATGCCTAGCTACACCCACTGACTCCCCAACACAATTCCTAATTCTAATTTGATAGTATTCAATTCAAGTGTAATTTAATACTCTCAATTGAATTAGGCATTAAATTTCAATGAATATTTTATGAATAGTTATTATAATGTAGGCTATTATAAATTGAATGAGTTATTACCACATTTTTTCACTCTTGCAAGTGTGCCTACCATAATAACGTGTATTGTGTAAGCCCATTAATTTTTAAAACTTGGGTAATATTGTTATATAAATCAAACACTTGACACCTGCAGTTATCAATCGATTCACGTAAATACGGCCGTAAAATCACGTAAATACGGCTCATTATTGACTTGAAAGCTTCACCATTATTCAAAGACATCAGTCATCAGTCGTCATCTAGACTAACGAATGTTGACGATATTCATTTCCCTAATTTTAGAGAGAAATAGAAATCGTCATCTCAATTTTAGGATCCATTTATTTATCCTCCAGGACCTGACCCATTTTCTGAGTCGTGACGTAGACATTACTCGATTCTGTGTAGCTGCTTCTATATATACGGAATCGGTAATGCCTACGTCATAACTCACTGTCTCTGGAGAACAAAACATGGTTATTATTAACTGGAATCCAGTTTTCGGGTTGTGACGATCTTTAAGGCTCCACTGCCTCTGATATTTTGCTTCTAAAATTGACGACTCACATTCTCCACAGTCCGCCCCCTTGACGTCACAAATCATAACATCCAATCGACGGGGCTGTTAGAACTGGGGTGAAATTCAAATATCCAATCGGAGTATCTCCAAACCAAATCACCACAAATGATATAGATCTAACTGGTCGACTGGTAAAGCCGCGCCTATTTCGAGTCGTCAATTATATGTCGGAACATTTAAATTAGTAGCAGTAATTGAGTTGACCAACGCGCAAACAACATGAAACTTGTATCGCCTAACCACACGCACACCATCGCTATCTTCTGGGCCAATGCGGGGTATTCCTTACAACCTCTACGGCTCGGCCACTCGAGTAGAGCCTGACAGCTCGGTATCTCAGTGGCCGTGATGCGGTGACGTATCGACAAGGGGCAGACCTCGTCAAGATGACAGCAAAAACACTCCCACGTGATGATAATAATTTGTTATGAAATATGTGATCCACGCGAGTGCAAGACAATTACAGTAGGCCTAGGCCTGCCGTAAGTAGATGTTGTAAATTCCAATGCAATATAATTATACATTTCAAAATTCTTCACTGGTATAGGTACTGATAACTGGAGACGACCTTGTTGTTTTTACATTATTGTAATTAATTAATTAATACCACATGCATGAGTAATTTCATTGTTACCATCAAAAACGTTCAATAGGGAATGTTGGCTGAGTCATGAACTGCCATCCAAGAGGTCCGGGTTCGAGCCCCACCACACTCGACCGTCCCGATGGTTTTCTCGTTGTTTCCCCATGCTGGGATGATCCTCAAGAACAGGCCACGACCGGTTCCTTCCTCCTATTCACCATAAACGAAATGAAGAAACCTTTGTATTGTCTTTCCATTATCTCATTCAGGGCGCCAATAAATCGGTCGTCATTGGAAACTTCCATCACAGTCTCTTGTGCAATTGTGTCGAAACAACCGAGCTGCAGGGCTGATGAATAGGAGACACGGTGGTCAGGATTACATTTCATTTTCAAATTATTATATTGGGTTTAACGACGCACTGTACTGATGACTGAGATCTATTGGCGTCGGTGAATGATATATGTGATGAGAGATTATTTTATTAGGCGTTTTTTTGGATGGTGAGAAGGAGTAGATCATGGCCTGTTGTTGAAGTACATCCCAGTGTTGATGTGAACGACAGAGGGAAACCACGAAAAAACCCTGTCAGGATGCTCGACCATGGTGGGTATCAAACCCCAGTCTCCTTAATGACAGTATTATAACCACTTGTCTCAGTGGGATTACAGTTGATGCAGACTTGGGATAAAGGACAAACCTGACCTTGATAACCCTAACCATGATAACCCAACCCAGGCAGTTGGGTTGGGCCATGTTAGACCAGGACAAGTCCGAGTGGGCAAGTCCTACCCCGACCTTGATAACCCTAACCAACCCAACCCAGGCAGATAGGTTGGGCCACATTAGATCACGTTAGGTCCGAGTGGGTACTAACCTGACCCTGATAACCTTAACCATGATAGCCCAACCCAGGCAGTTGGGTTGGGCCACTTAAGAGGTCAGGTCAGATTCGGTACTAACCTGACTTTGATAACCCTGACCATGATGGTCCAACCCAGGCAGTTGGGTTAGAGCATTTTAGGTCAGGTCACGTACGAGTTGGTACTAACCTGACCTTGATAACCCTAACCATGATAACATGATAAACATGAAAGCCTAAAAACTAACATAAAATTGTGTGGTGGTGTCGGCTGAAAATGATCCCGGTAAAAACTCAATGCTGAAATCATTAATTCGCTTGTTGCAAATCTCGGTGATGGGCCATACTTATTGGATGAGCGAAGCGAAGACTCAATTACACTATACCGAAAAAAAAGTGCCTGTTTTTTTTTTTTTTTTTTTTTTTTTTGTTTTTTTGTTCGCGCTCCACAGGTCAGACGAAAATTCAAAATCAGTTGAAACTTGGCACACACATGAACCCCTATCTGACTTGATGCTGTATAGTTTTGAGGCGCGATCGGTTTAACAACTTCTGAGAAAACTCATTCCAAAGTTTTCAAAAATCCCATTAGAATAAGCCAGAGGAAAACATTCGTGAAAAATATTTCATCTGAGAGGATTCAAATTCTCAGAGAAATTCAATCCGATAATGATACACATTATTCCGAACTTTTACTCAAATCGGATCAGCCGTTTCGATGTAAAAAAATATATAATGTTATTTGTGTCAATTATTCAAAGCTATTAAGATACCTATTTGGATGAGCGAAGCGAAGACTCAATTACACTATACCGAAAAAAAAGTGTGTTTTTTTTTTTTTTTTTTTTTGTTTTTTTGTTCGCGCTCCACAGGTCAGACGAAAATTCAAAATCAGTTGAAACTTGGCACACACATGAACCCCTATCTGACTTGATGCTGTATAGTTTTGAGGCGTGATCGTTTGAACCACTTCTGAGAAAACTCATTCCAAAGTTTTCAAAAATCCCATTAGAATAACCCAGAGGAAAACATTCGTGAAAAATATTTCATCTGAGAGGATTCAAATTCTCAGGGAATTTGAATCTGATAATGATACACATTATTCCAAACTCTCACTTGAATCGGATCAGCCGTTTCGATGTAAAAAAATATATAATGTTATTTGTGTCAATTATTCAAAGCTATTAAGATACCTATTAAATCAAAGCAACAAGTGTCACCACTTGATCGTAAACGATTAAAACAAAGCCTTCTTTATTATCATATAAATTATAATGAAAAATAAGATGGCAGTGATGTAATGGTTTGGATCTCAAGGTGTATATATATATATAAATAACCAATCCAAAGATGAGTTGATATGTTCCAGCTCATCCATCAACGCGGAAACACATAACGCGTTTGCCTAGTAAATCAAAGCAACAAGTGTCACCACTTGATTGTAAACGATTAAAACAAAGCCTTCTTTATTATTATACTAGGCAAACGCGTTATGTGTTTCCGCGTTGATGGATGAGCTGGAACATATCAACTTATCTTTGGATTGGTTATTATATATATATAAACCTTGAGATCCAAACCATTACATCACTGCCATCTTATTTTACATTAATAATTTATATAATAATAAAGAAGGCTTTGTTTTAATCGTTTACAATCAAGTGGTGACACTTGTTGCTTTGATTTAATAGGTATCTTAATAGCTTTGAATAATTGACACAAATAACATTATATATTTTTTTACATCGAAACGGCTGATCCGATTTGAGTAAAAGTTCGGAATAATGTGTATAATTATCAGATTGAAATTCCCTGAGAATTTGAATCCTCTCAGATGAAATATTTTTCACTAATGTTTTCCTCTGGCTTATTCTAATGGGATTTTTGAAAACTTTGGAATGAGTTTTCTCAGAAGTTGTTAAACCGATCGCGCCTCAAAACTATACAGCATCAAGTCAGATAGGGGTTCATGTGTGTGCCAAGTTTCAACTGATTTTGAATTTTTGTCTGACCTGTGGAGCGCGAACAAAAAAACAAAAAAAAAAAAAAAAAACAGGCACTTTTTTTTCGGTATAGTGTAATTGAGTCTTCGCTTCGCTCATCCAATAAATTATTAATGTAAAATAAGATGGCAGTGATGTGATGGTTTGGATCTCAAGGTGTATATATATATAATAACCAATCCAAAGATAAGTTGATATGTTCCAGCTCATCCATCAACGCGGAAACACATAACGCGTTTGCCTAGTTATTGGATGAGCGAAGCGAAGACTCAATTACACTATACCGAAAAAAAAGTGCCTGTTTTTTTTTTTTTTTGTTTTTTTGTTCGCGCTCCACAGGTCAGACGAAAATTCAAAATCAGTTGAAACTTGGCACACACATGAACCCCTATCTGACTTGATGCTGTATAGTTTTGAGGCGCGATCGGTTTAACAACTTCTGAGAAAACTCATTCCAAAGTTTTCAAAAATCCCATTAGAACTAGGCAAACGCGTTATGTGTTTCCGCGTTGATGGATGAGCTGGAACATATCAACTTATCTTTGGATTGGTTATTATATATATATATACACCTTGAGATCCAAACCATTACATCACTGCCATCTTATTTTTCATTAATAATTTATATGATAATAAAGAAGGCTTTGTTTTAATCGTTTACGATCAAGTGGTGACACTTGTTGCTTTGATTTAATAGGTATCTTAATAGCTTTGAATAATTGACACAAATAACATTATATATTTTTTTACATCGAAACGGCTGATCCGATTCAAGTGAGAGTTTGGAATAATGTGTATCATTATCAGATTCAAATTCCCTGAGAATTTGAATCCTCTCAGATGAAATATTTTTCACGAATGTTTTCCTCTGGGTTATTCTAATGGGATTTTTGAAAACTTTGGAATGAGTTTTCTCAGAAGTGGTTCAACCGATCACGCCTCAAAACTATACAGCATCAAGTCAGATAGGGGTTCATGTGTGTGCCAAGTTTCAACTGATTTTGAATTTTCGTCTGACCTGTGGAGCGCGAACAAAAAAAAAAAAAAAAAAAAAAAAAAAAAAAAAAAAAAAAAACAGACACTTTTTTTTCGGTATAGTGTAATTGAGTCTTCGCTTCGCTCATCCAATAAGCCAGAGGAAAACATTCGTGAAAAATATTTCATCTGAGAGGATTCAAATTCTCAGAGAATTTCAATCCGATAATGATACACATTATTCCGAACTTTTACTCAAATCGGATCAGCCGTTTCGATGTAAAAAAATATATAATGTTATTTGTGTCAATTATTCAAAGCTATTAAGATACCTATTAAATCAAAGCAACAAGTGTCACCACTTGATTGTAAACGATTAAAACAAAGCCTTCTTTATTATTATATAAATTATTAATGTAAAATAAGATGGCAGTGATGTGATGGTTTGGATCTCAAGGTATATATATATATAATAACCAATCCAAAGATAAGTTGATATGTTCCAGCTCATCCATCAACGCGGAAACACATAACGCGTTTGCCTAGTTATTCACACAACAAAGACTTTAGGCCTATTTCTAATGAAGCAAGTTTCATGTTGATCAGTCAACCCCTGCGACCTGTGCAGTGCCCACAAACAAACAAACAAAAAAACACACAGACAAAGCCCTATAAGAGTGGGATGGAATCTTCGTTCACGCTCATCTAATTATAATGTGTTCATAATTTCACAAAATACAATTCTTAACACAAGCCTTCAAGTAAGCCCACATTAAATTGTGTGTGATAGTGTGCCTTATTGATTATCCTTGAACGAATATGTTTTGATGTTATAAAATCAGTTTTAGAAATTATAAATCTTCGTTCACGTCAGTAAATTACAGATAGTGAGTTCAAATGGGAATACCCGTTAAAAACTCGTGTCATCCCGTGTAGTTAGTGAGAGAAGAGACAATACACAACCTTTTGATAACATTCAAGATGCATTGAGGGTTGCGTTTGCCGGTTGAAGATGGTAAATTTCCATATCAATTTTTTTTGTTGAAAATTTACAATTTTTTTCAAAAATTATTTTATTCGTGGCTTATAAGTATTTCAATTTACTCAATTATACTTTCTCAATTTACTGGCCACATCTTCAGAACTAACTTCGTTTATATACACGCGAAATGACATTCACTTTTACTCAGCTGTCTGAAACAGTCTCTTAAGAAGTAAAACGGAGATAGTGAGGTTAAATTGTCCATCATTCAAATTGTGAAGTATGTGTCATATAATAAAGCAAGTTATTGCTTGTAACTTGTACATCTGGACGATTAATATATGTAATCGAAATCGTGTGAGAAGTTCGGATGCCTCAAATATATGACTATCCTAGCCCAAACAAATGAATATTCATATCTTACTCAATTGCATTATCAATGAATCCTTTCTTATAAGCCTGGCACATGTTTCTTTCCACCTCATCTTGGATGCCAATGCACTGCATCTAAGATGTCAATATTTTAGGAACCGTATATAGAAGGCATGACATCAGTCTCTACAAAACAACACTAGATAGAGCAGCAATCTTCAGATCTGAGAAAAGTTCTTGGCAAATGGAACTGGTTTTAAAGTTGAGTGAAGTCACCATTTCCTACGGGAAAACGCAACCCTCGATGCATCTTGATAACATCCTAATTGTCACCGTTCGCAATGAAACATGTCCTCATTGGTTGCTCCGTCTGCTTGTCTCCACAGGTAAACCAAGACTGTGAGCATGGATCCATACCGAGATGCCAACGCCCCCCCACCGTACGCTTATGACGGCCCCCCTCTCCCGCCGTACACCCCGCCGCACGGAGAGAAGTTTGCCCCTCACCCCCCGCACAGCCAGTCTGGCCCGTCTTACGGTCCGCCTCAGCCCTACGGCCAGCCGCAGCCCTACGGTCAGCCTCAGCCCTACGGTCAGCCTCAGCCCTACGGTCAGCCCTACGGCCAGCAAGGTCAGCCGTACACGCCTCACGCCCAATCCTATGCTCCGCTGCCGCCCGCCCCGCAAGCTACCAGCGTTCAACAGTCGGGCGTTGTCACATGTAAGCCACATCACATTTCTCCTGATGATAATAACAATAATAATAATAATAATTTTTTATTTTTCATTCACACATAAAAAAATTATACTCATTTTTACAATTATAGCATGACTATATATTCTATTGAATTACTTTCATATAATCATAAAGGTTTTGAGATGACACCAAAGGAAAAAAAGGAGAATACCTTGAACAATGAGAATAAAGACAACAATTAATTGAATTAAATTGAAACTTTTTTCCACGAAGCCTATGAAGGCTTAAATCTGTCGGTTAAAAATAACAGAATAGATATTATTGGAAAGTAGGACTTGATCTAAAGCAATTTAATTCCACTGTTATACCGGAGGGCCTACCGTCAATGTGGTGGTTCAACAAATCGTTTCAATATCATTAAGACTGAATTCAAACTCCAGTTTTTTCTGTGAATACTTATATGCCACATATAAAATAATTTTGGAGAAAAAATGTAAATTTTCAACGAGAAAAATTGTTATGGAAATTTACATCACTAGTTGTAAGTGCGGTATAGCTGGTAATGGACGCGGTGTGTTGTAGGCATAGCAGTGGGTCCGCAGCCAATCAGAACCGAGTGTCCGTCGTGCCATACGAACATCAAGTCTCGAATCCATCGGACCAACGCGATGAAGACTCACCTGTCGGCCATTCTACTCTGCTTGATATGGTGAGTGCATCAAGTCTCGGCCATCGGTGCGAGAGTTTCACTCTTGGTTCAACCATAGATATCACTGATATGTAGTTCAGTGAAAGCTCGGTGCATCGTTTCCGCATCCATCGTGTTCGTGCTTGTACCATTCATTTTTCATCACCCCACTCCCATATAATCAATATCGAGTTTTCCTGGATAGATCGTTCTCCTGGACCCCTATTCCTGAGATAAATGAGATGTGAGAAAAATAAAGTGAGTGAGAAAACGATTATCTCACTTGAAATGGCCGATTGGTAATGGTAAATCGGCCATATTCACCCTACTCACTTTTATTTTTCTCACATCTCATTCATCTCAGGAATAGGGGTCCTGCATGGATAGTTTTATTTTCCTGGTCGCTTGAATATACGATGGATGGAGGTTTCACTCAACTCAACGCATAGATATGTACAACGTTAACGTCAACGTTTAGAAGGCGTACATATTTGGGTCTCGGCAGTAGCTTCACACCGCTCTGCAAACCGGGAAGTTTCCGCCATATTCGACATAAATTATGATATAGAATTCCTTGCTTACATTCTATTTGTAATGTCCAATATGGGTGTCGAGATTGGAACGAGCATGTGTCGCTATCAGCTGCGTGAGTAACGAATCTCGATGAGGTAATATGGTTCTACGCGCTTGAAACGTTGTGACGTCAGGATCATGTTGTGGTGGACTGGAAGATTTAGGAATGGATTTGATAGCATATCAGTTATCACCAAAAAACTGATATTTCGCTAAATCGACTCCCGTGGATTCTTAAGAAATGAACATAATTGCAGAAAATATGAAATAATCGGTACCATTAAGAGCCCGCATCTTGGACGGATTTACAGGGTGTACTTTGGCCACATATATCTCAAGAACCACAAACATTACAGACTTGCGGTAAAATGCAATGAATAAACAATACCCTCACAATTAGATATGCCTAATCGAAAATTGAATAATGATTTTATTATGGAGCAATAGTTGGATCAAAATGTGCCTAATTTGATGGTTTTCATTGCCTAATTCCCGGTCATCGAATAATAGTAGAAATAAATCTTGAACGCACATCCTTAAGCTCAACTTTGCTTATCAATATTTGAAATTCTGATTCGCCTTTTATTCTACAGTTTTCCCAATTTCCTTGGCCAAAATGTGTAATGTAACTAGATTTTGTCCAAATTATGAAATGAAAAACTCCCCCATCTAGCGGTGGTTACTGGAACTCTTCCAATATTATCCTTTTTTCACTTTTCAACCCACAATCAAACTTTTAAACGCACATCGAACTTGGGTAGAGCATTTCGAAGAGAAACATGCTCAGCTAAGATGCGGGCTCTTAAGAAAGGATCAAGCGGCCAAGTTGACGCTGTGAGATGGTGGATGGTTTTAACGTGTTGTTGTTCTGCTTGCAGCTGTTGGCCGTGCATCTGCGTGCCGTACTGCATGTCCAGCTGTAAGGACACGACCCACTCGTGCCCCAAGTGCAAGGCTTTCCTCGGGACGTACAGATCCTAGGTCTCTCGCGTCACGATCAACGCTCTACTTGCAGCTGTTGGCCGTGCATCTGCGTGCCGTACTGCATGTCCAGCTGTAAGGACACGATCCACTCGTGCCCCAAGTGCAAGGCTTTCCTCGGGACGTACAGATCCTAGGTCTCTCGTGACACAACCAACGCTCTGGGTGGCGGCGGTACAAACTATAGCCTCGCTGTCGACGCCTGTTGAAACCCTATTATTCATTCTACCAATATTGATTGCGGTATAAATTATATCGCTCCATTTTTTTCACAGTCGATTGTCCGAGAAAAAATTGTTCCTTCGCTTTGTTTGAGCATTTGTAAATTGTGAGAGGTTAAATCCTCAATCGCGACCAGGAGTGCGAGTAGTGACTCCCACGGTGGCCGTGGTAATCTATCGACAGCTGAAGAGATGGTGTGATGGATGTGCCGTGTCCAGAGGTCATCATCCTCCCTTGGCAACCAGACACCGCCGCTCTGATCCGTGACCTTGCAAACAGCTCCGTGCCGTGACCTTGCAAACAGTGCAACAGACAGAGGTGTAATATGATGCGAGTTACCCATGAGGCTTTACTGAGCCCGAGAACACTGTGTGATGGATGGTTACATTCAGACCGTCAATAATGAACATACATTCACGTGAATAGAATTTGGTCTACGTTAAAATGTAACGTAACATATACTAGTATATATCTTTAGCATTGTTGGTCAGGAACCGCACATATTTTATAAGATGTTGGTGGAGAATATGACTACGTATATCACACAGTCGGGAAACGGTTTAGGCAAACCGGCTCACGCTGAAACGGTTCATCAAATGTGTGTTTTTCACAATAATTCAGAAACACTTTTTGAATATTGGCAGCGCCTTGTGATCGATACATCGCCTGTGTTCAAGATTGCCTTGAATCGGTTTGACGTGCATCAATCTTATGGAGTTGTCCAATTCACTTTCCAAACTGGATTGGAACTAAAGTATTTTACACCAAAACCGACAGGTATATCACCATCTGTAAACCATTCCCGCGTGAAAGGGTATGCCTAAACCGTTTCCTGACCGTGTGATGTACTTGGTCTATGATGATTTCAATGCTCCAGTCAGCGAGTATTATTCTGTTGAGTCCGTTTTCAAATGGAACTGAAATGACACGAAGGACTAACTCGGTAACTGGCCCAAGCTGTAATACCAGATAACGGTTGTCACAGGTGCACATCATTGTGGTGCAGTGGTTAGCACCGTTGACTCCCAATGCTCGGGCACCAGGGTTCCAATCCCGACGAAACCAAATGACAAATCATGTGTTGAGCCTAGGATTAAAACTATCTACGATAGATACGCAACTGAGAGCGACGTTGTTCTGGATCTATGAACCTGCATAAGCCACGAAGATCGACTACTCGGTCCATCAGCTAGCTTATGTTAGCTTATGTAGGCGATCTAGATGGCATCGATATCAAAACATCACTAGGCCTACACATCGTTCATACTTCTTCTCTCATAAATGAAAAAACAAGAAACGTCACAGGCCCATGGTGATCAAATGAAACTACCGGTAGTAGGTGGCAGTAATCCAAATGACAATATTATTCGAACTTGATCTAGCAAAACCGAAACTATTTATGCCCAGCAAATTATTGTTCAATTTGACATCCATATTGATTTTGCATCAATAGTATTCTATATTGTCGCCAAGTACAAGCCCCACCGTTGAGGTTTCTCAGCACGGGAGACGGTTGTCAGCTGTTCTTCACCCGACTAACATGGGAGGCGTTGGAGCTGCGTATCCATCGTAGATAGCGATCACCCCAGGTTAGGCGTAGGGTTATGGAGAAGTTTGTTATCACTTTCGACTGCAGGAACAAAATTATCTAAATGAAAGTTGTAACTGTGTTGAAGAGTTCCATCTAAAATCTGACTGGCAAGAAAATTGTTGCCTCCAGTTAAGAATAAAGTGATGAAGTTTTACTGATGTACAGCTTTGAAGACATGTATCTTGACAGACTTTCATTACTATAAGGCCTTAAGCTATTGCTATAACTGTTTAATAATAATATCCCATAATAAATACTCACTAATTACTATATTATTCGTGTGGAGTTTTGTTAAGGAGGTTGATTTACACCAGCTGTAATGAGTCTATTAGTCTTTGTTCTATTGCGCTCCTCGGAACCATCTCGGTCCACAGTTGAATTATGGTTGCTCCAGCAAGCATGCATGAAAGTCCTGCCAAAACCAGTCGAATGCTCGGCTCCTGCCTTGTGGTCTCGACAGAACAAAATGGATATGAATTTCAGGACAAATTCGAGTTCACAACTATTGTGATCCATTGCATATATTTTCTATATTTGTAAAAGAATTGGGATCAAGACCAAAACACTCATTAAAATCTGTTGTGAATCAACCTTGAAGGTACGTTGACTCTCATGCTTTGAGCAACTGACGGTAAATACTTTTCGCGACATTCGCTGACTATATTTCGACCTTCTGTATTAGTCTAGGTTAGCTTTAAGGTGTTATCATGTCTTGACCAATCAGAGAGCGAGTTTCTCCCGGTTGCATGAACACTTGCTACATGCGCCAAGAGATGGGCTGTGTTCATCTTTTCTAGAAGCAACATACGCTGATACCCACAATGCAATGGGAAGTTTTGTTTACATGTCTGAACTGTCGGAACCAACTTGTCGATTGCTAATCATAAACTGGCCCGCACGAGATATTTATCAGTTTTTGTCAATCTTATTTGGTAATGTAAATTACACTATTAAGAAGCTCATATATTTTGATTGGGTACATTTGGTGGAAGTTTAAAGCGTTTTTCTTGGTAACATAACCACAATCTGAAGTCTAACTATGACGTCACAGCGCTCAACAGTAAACGTATTCGTGCGCTGAGCGCATGTTGCCGGTTGCTCAAAGCACAAAGCAGAAGAGTAAACGTACCTTAATTGATCCAGTTAGAATGTGGTTGCTATGGCTGTGCTGTTAGCTTGAACAGTTGAACAACTTAAACGTAGCTTAAACTTAAACTTGACTGTTTAACTTCCAAGCAATATGCTTCCAGGAAATAATAATTCCTTTATCGTATTGAATATCTCTGGCAGTTCCACTTGACTTGGTCCAGGTGCATGTGTTTAACCAATAGTGAGCCTGTACAGCGCGACGGTAGTCATGCCAACATATCTCCACGTGTCTCCAGGCACTACAATGCAATCAACTCGAACACTTGTTGTTAGCGTTTCACTGGTTAGTAACTCAGTTTAGGTTGAACACATTCGCTTACAAAATGATTGCACCGTGATAACAGTTCACCTGAGAAGTCTTGACGTGTTGCTGATTACAATAACAATGGGGTTAGATATGTTGGCATCACTACATCTCCTATCGACTGAACAAATAGCATTAACCACAATTACCCTCTTGGTGACGTCAAATATCAGAGCCACATCGAATTTTAAGATTCTTCAATGTAAATTTTGATGACATATTATAATCAAGAAGACCGTTTTCGTACATTTCTTGTCCGAATGTGTCTAAAAATAGAATTGTGGTTGATGCTATAACAGCTGTTCTTAGAACTAGATTCAAGTAATATAAATCATGAGAATCCTGTTACACAATACTGTAAAATAATCACATGATGTTGTTTGTTGTGCCTCATGACCAGTTGCTATGGCAACATGAGTGTTGCTTTGTATTTAGCTCATTCATGGATTATTGTGAACAAAAACCCAGGAAAATACCACGTGTGGCAGTACCTCTTGGTACTTTGAATGATCGGTGTAAATGTATTATTCAATTACCGGTATCTTTGTATTATTACTGAACCGATAAGTGATACATATTTTAATCTTTTTTTCCAATCATTATTTGATTGAAACTCATCTTATGAATTGAGTCGTGAGTGTATAAGTCTTCTGAATGCTGTTTGCGGTGAACAGAGAAGCGTCAGACGGAACGGATGAAAACAAACAACAATTTCACTTGTTCTGTCCCATATATAGGTTCCGTTCCGTTGTGCATGAATCACTGGAGCCCCTCACTACTCATCTAACTGTGCGGCTCCTCATCTCTGTTGGTATCAAATGTTATGAGCTGTTTGATTGTGTAAAGACACGCCACCTGGCTGCAGAGTGTGCAGACCAAGATGCATTGAGGGTTGCATTGGTTTGCCGGCTGGAGATGGTGACTTCACTCATTCGAATAACGTTCCATTTCCTTGGTATTTTTCTGAGAAATATTGATCGCTGCTCTATCTACGGCTGATAGGCAGGCAAACTTGATGACAGCTGTTATTAGCTGATTCGACGTGAACATTAAGTTAGTTCCTTTTATCACCATTTATACGATCGATAGCTTAACGATAGATTTAGCACGATTGATAGTTCTTAAAATGTGGCTCGTGAATTGGAACATATTTTCAACATGGGAGGGATAGGAAGTGAGGACACCATCTTCAACCGGCAAACCAACGCAACCCTCAATGCATCTTGGTGCAGATGGATATTGACAAGTAGTAGATTGCTTGCATCAAGATTTGCAGTGAAACTGTGAATAAAAACTGAAACTTTCTATATTTTAGCCCATTATATTATTATATCATTTCATGCCTTAATTGGGAAACAATGATTTTGTATTAAGTTTTGATGTTATTAAGAAAAATATAGGCGTGCAGGCCTATATTTTAGCATACGTGACCGAAAATTTCGATGAACATTTAACAACCGTTCACTTTATGTCAGTATGAAATGTTTGCGCGTTTCGGTTCGGCACTGCCTCCACAACTTCGAGTTGCCGTCAGGTTCAGGCTCAACTTCATCTCCACACGCTCCAAATATTCTGAGAGCTTATTAGTACGTTACTTGATACGTCATGTAGTGTGTAACCGATGCTTGTTGTGTATGTTTAAAATATGTTGAGTTACCGTACTTATAAAATGCAATGTTGATATTATTAGGTTATATGAAGAGAATTTGATAATTTTAAAGATGTTTGTAATATGCTGAGAGTTTGTAATATATTGTGCTTTGTTATCGTGAATTAAAGTATCGGCATACGCCGGCCGACTGGTTTGGTCAGCTGACATTGCCTCAGAAACTGAAGTCCAGTTGAGCGTGGGTTCGTGTCCTGCATGGGGCACGAGTTTTTATAAATAGTTATCTATCATCTGCTCTTTCGTACTCCCAAAAACCCTAGCCATAAGTTCGGTCAGTGAGCAAGCAATCATCAGCATAACATGTATGTGAGTGTAGCGATTATCTGAAGAAGTTCTTGGATAGTTCGTACGATCTCAATAAGTTGGAAGGAACCGATTGGTTGCTAGTACTGATGTTTATCTATTGATATATTACCGAGATATGTTACTCAACGTTGAGAAGGCGTGCATATTTGTGTCTCGGCAGTAGCTTTACACCGCTTTGCAAACCGGGGAGTTTCCGCCATATTCGATATATAGTAGTGATAATTTGGAATGCCTTGCATGGATTATATTTGTAAATGTCCAACATGGTTGCCGAGATTGGAACAAGCAAATGTCGCTATCGACTGCAGAGTAACGTATCTCAGTAAGGTGATATCTATCCATGGTTGACCTGCCAATGTTGCTGACTGCAGATGACTGTTGATATTATCACGAGAAAGTGTGTTTTTCTCAAAAACAGTAAAACGAAACTTCCAGTTCACCGGAAGTAGTTGATGTGTAACTTGTAGCTTTTTGTATTAAATTTTGGCATTTTTTCTGCCATGTTGATCTTACATGATTCATTCATTATTTTTCAAACTTCATCTATGAGTAGGCCTATTGATTAAATCAGTTGCAAATATAGTAGGCCCCCTCATTGCCTGACCAGTTGCTAGTATAATAGCCCACCTCTGTAGCGAGCCGGCCCACCGGGTGATGCTCGGTGGGCCGCTGTGTCTGAATAAATATCAAAATGGGCCAGTCACCCAGGAAAACGATTGACTACTATGTCAATCTACTATGATGTTCGTACTGTTATCTCACTTCACTTGAGGTATAACCCAATTGATATTATGCAGTACAACAACTTTAGTAAAAGTGAAACTGGCCCTAGCCGAGCTTCTTTATATTTTTAAAAATATAATCAGTACAGTAATTTAAACATAATATGGTTGTATTATGTACAATGTTCTTGGAAAAACTATCAAATGGTTGGTGAATATAGCCTTATTAAGTTGGGTTTGGGTCAAACAAATTAAGAGATACAAATATAGAAGATAGTCACCCTGTGTCAAGATGGCAAAGTTGATTTGAAATATATTTTCATGATATGTTGAAATATGTTGACTTGCAACAAATAACTCGAACTTCAGCTTGTATCCAGGACAATGTCCAGGACTAGTGCAGTTGCATCAATAAACGTAGACTCAAGTGTAGAATCACTCAAATAATCAAACTAGTACAAAAGACATGATTTTTCAAGAAATTCCCTGCATATCGCATGTTCTGAGCTTCCTAAAGACAAAACCTCGCCCTTTTTACTGTATTTTACATGTATGAATAAAGACTTGTCTATCTATCCCGTTATGGTATGACAATATCGCAGCGCTATTGTTCCAAGTCATGACACCAGAGTAAATGCATGTGGCAAAGAAAATGCACCTGTGATTGAGCTTGGATGTGAGACAAGAGATATTGGCAAAGTTATCGACTATGATTACTCGTAAAAAGAACCAAATGACACTACAAAGTCAGACTTTAAGTACCGGTAAGTGACAAAGAGAAAAGGTTCATGACACCGAGTAGTTCCCAGTTTCGATGAAGAAATACATTACCATTCACCTGAAAGAAAGTTCACACTGAGATGAGTGGTTAGCACACCGACCTCTCTGTCATTCAGGAGACCAGGAGTTGATGTAGCATATTTTGTAATATGACTTTGTCAAGTTGGTGTTAGCTATGATTAATCGAGATAAGGATTAAGGAAGTCAGCACACAGGCATGGCACTTGTTCCTGAATAGTCATGCTAGTAGGTTGACTTAATATTGTAATCATGTAATTGTCATGTGGTTCAAATATGAACGTAATAAACATAAATCATTGTTGATGTAGTATTTCAATGAATATGTAAATCTTTAATGAACAATAATCTTTGTTTATTACGTTCATAATTGAAGTACATGACAATTACATGATGACAATATTAAGTCAACCTACTAGCATGACTATTGCACTATTGCTATGACTTTTGACTATAGCATGGCGTGCCTGTGCGCTGACTTCCTTAATCCTTATCTCGATTAATCATAGCTAACACCAACTTGATAAAGTCATATTACAAAATATGCTACATCCGTCGTGGTCGAACATCCTGACGGGTATTTTTCGTGGTTTCCCTCTGTCATTCCTGTCAATACCGAGATGGTCAAACGAGGACTTTTAACGAAGAAGACAGGAGAGTCAAGTTACCCCGCGGCCCACTTCAATGTTTGGCTCGAGCGCGAGAAGTTTTCTGCAAGTCAGTTGAAATTTGTCTTTCCATTTGAAGTTTCAGTACGTAAGGGGACGTCCATAAATTACATCACATTTTAGGAGGGGAGATTTGTGTCAAGGGTGTACCATTTTTTGTTTTATGTATTTGGCACCATTCTTGAAGATTCTTTATATTTACCTTAGAAACAGCAGATGCATATCAGAAAGGCTATTCCTTCTCAGAAAGTCCCATTCAAAAAGCAAACTCAAAGAGAAAAATATTTTAATTTTATTACTTCATTGTACCTTTACCCTCTGTTAATTTTATTTTTTTTTCAAGGAAGGTGGAGGTATGAGTATTTGTGTCGTATTTAAAGAGGGGGCTTTTAGGTTTTGTGACCAACTGTGATATAATTTATGGACGTCCCCTATCGTGAAATAGAACACGAATCTAGTAGCATATAGCTTGTCTGTGGGGCTATGATTAGATGAGAGTAGCTTGTCTGTGGTGCTATCATGACACATAATTACAAACAATTACCTGAATATTTCTATGTGGATAATTCTGGGAAAATGCGGGATTCGCGTTGTGAGATGAGCTTAGAAGTATAGACATGTACAATGAAAAATAATTTGTCAGCTCAGTCTAATATCTACAGACATTGGATTACTTCAAACGTTTAAAACTCTACCGGAATCAATCATGTCACGGCTTCCCTGTTCATTTCATTCATAACTGATTTCAATCATTTTAATTTAATTGATGACACTTGTTGCTATAGATTTAATTGGTTTCCTTTGGTTTCTCTCTGTCTCTCTCTCTCTCTCTCTCTCTCTCTCTCTCTCTCTCCATCTCTCTCTCTCTCTCTCTCTCTCTCTTGACATTCTCTCTCCTTTTCTCTCTCGCTTCTCTCTCTCTCTCTCCTTTTCTCTCTCTCTTCTCTCTCTCTCTCTCTCTCTCTCTCTCTCTCAATCTCTCTCTCTCTCTCTCCATCTCTCTCTCCATTTCTCTCTCTCTCTCTCTCTCTCTCTCTCTCTCTCTCTCTCTCTCTCTCTCTCTCTCTCTCTCTCTATATATATATATATATATATATATATATATATATATATATATATATATATATTGTCATTCTCGATCTTCTTCTCTCTTGACATCCTCTCTCTCTCTCTCTCGCTTGACATTCTCTCTCTCTCCCTCTCTCTCTCTCTCATTAGACGAGCTTTTGCGAGGATTCAATTCAACATACTGAAAAAAATTGGTGTTCGTTTTTGTGTTTTTTTTTTCATGTTTTTTTGTCGGTTCTCCACAGGTCAAACGGCTACAATTATCAACTTCAACCTTTTTTTCATCATGTAAAATGAAAATGGTCTATTAATTGCTTGTATGCATTATTATCATTTAGCCGCCCAAAGAGCTTGAATGGCAGCGATTAGAGCTAGGTGATAATGCGGCGCGTTGCGGTGAGTGTGGTTAATAGATAAGGAAGCGGTTGGCTAATTGTCCCGACTTTCCCACGCTCCTGTATGACAGCCTGTATTCGCAGGCCTGGAGTGCGAGCCAGCCAAGGACCGGGATCAGTCACAGGAGAGAGACCAGTCAGAGGGACAAGACCTGATCACAGATTCTAGAACTGTAAGTATAGGATCATTCAATTCATGTTTTTTTGTCAACACTGTCATCATTGCTCCCAATTGAGGCTATGACTTTGCAATTTATGTATATCGGGTTCAACGACGCACTGTAGGTCTACTGTTGACTATAAGATCTATTGGCGTCGGTGAATGATATATGAGATGTTGGAATGATGAGATTAGACGTTATTTTACTATTTGTTTTTGAACAGTTGGAAGGAGTCGGTCGTGACCTGTTGTTAAGGAGCCATCCAACCTGAATGACATGGGAAAACCACGAAAATCCCTTGTCAGGATGGTCGACCACATGGCGGGAATCGAATCCCGATATCCTGTATGACGGGTCAGTGATATAACCACTCGACCACAGATCTCGGTTGTGATCATTCAATATAGGCTTATTCCATATGAAAGCGTGCAGCTTTCCCCCTGAGAGTTCAGACAGGGTCGTCGTTAGGGGAGCTCGGGGGGGGGGGGGGGGGGTAGCGCCCCCCCAATCGACATTTGCGCCCCCCAATAACTTATCCTCCTTTAAAAATATATAATGTTGACCTACGGATAATTACCTAATAAAATATGATGAGTTGATGAATTATTAATATGAATTGTATCAGTGTACACTCTACTACTTCACACTTCCTTTCTTTCTTTTCGATGATGATTCAATTAATAGATTCCGAGACTGTTCGTGAATCGCAAAAATCACTTGAAAAATGACCGTGAATGTCGTCGGTGAATGATGAGTGTGATGACTATTCACGAGGTCTTCCGGATAGTGTGAAGGAGTCGGTCGTGACCTGCTCTTGAGGAACCATCCCCGTGTTGATCTGGGCCCTTACCTAATAAATGTCGTGCTAGAGCCAGCTAGCTCCAAGAGGCTAGGACTTTGATTGGTTGATGTTCACTAGGAGAGCTACCTGTCATGGCAACATGTCTGGTCTCTGTGTATTTCCATTGTTGTTAGCACAAAATACTAGTCCTGTTTATGAGGTGGGCTTCGAAATGTGATGGAATTATTCAGTCCAAGAGACCGTGCATTGGTTTTTATAATATTTTGTCATTGTTGGTAGCTTTTTCAGTGAATATTAACCAATCAAGGTCTCTTGAGGCTAGCTGGCCCTGGCACGTTATTTCAAGTGGATTATTAGGTACACGGGTCCTGAACGACAGAGGTTACGACGTTGTACTTGTACCTCTGTTAGGATGGTCGACCATAGCTGGAATCGAACCCCGGTCTCTTGAATGATGGTTAAGTGTGCTAGCCACTCGACCATCCGATCGAGATGAAAATTGTCTCGACTCGGAATAACAGTTGAATATGTCTAAATGTAGATTAATTTGATAATTTGTATTTGATTTATGATGAAAAAGTTGGAAATACATAATTAAGCAGATACATCCTATAGTGCTAAGGGTAGGCATGCACGGGGCTTTTCCACTGATGCTCGCTGTATTCACTAACAAGTCTCGTTGATTAGGAAAACGCGTTATGTGGTTCCTCCTTGATGGATGAGCTCGAACATCTCAACATATAATATCTTTGGTCATGGACATCCTTCTATGAGACACGATGTGATGATACCAACCTATTTTATCATAATATGAAGAAGGTGCCCTAACTTGGGTCTTGAAAGTGAAATTTTTGCGAGGTCAGTTCCCGAGTCCAGGGTCCGGATTGCCTGTAGCTCAACCATCGCTTTTATATCGAACTACATAAAATATTAATGCTCAACAATGCTATACACGGCTCAATAGAATAAAAATGTTAGTATAGTTGCATTTTTTTTTCACGAAAATTATAGATTTTGTGAGTTTGACAATGCCACCGGTACCGTAGCCATCTTATCTACATCTAAATCACAGGGGAATCCGCTAAATCACGACAGGCAATCGGGACCTTTGGCTCTGAACTGACCGCAATAAACTACAAATGCCTTCCATGTTATCAAGTATGGGAGTTGGAGCATCTTCTTTAAAATTAGACGAGCTTTAGCGAGGATTCAATTTGACATACTGAAAAAAACTGGTGTTCGTTTTTTTTTTTTTTTATATATAGTTTTTTTTTCGGTTCTCCACAGGTCAAACGGCTACAGCTATCAACTTGAAACTTTTTTACATTATGCTTCCTCATCTAACTTAGATCTGTATAGTTTTGTGGCATTATCGGATGGTAACTTTTTTTATGAATTTTAGAAATTTAAAAAATACACGTTAGAATAACACTGCGAAAAAAAAAGAAAATATCTTCATTTTCCAAAAAAATGAAATTTTGCGTGAAGTTGAGTTACATTCTGATACACATTTATGAGAACTTTCAGCTTGATCGGGTGAGCCATTTTGAAGAAAAACCATAAAATGTGCTAAATTGGTACCACTCGAAGCAGTTTTTACGCATTTCTTACTCAAATGTCACCCAATTGGCGAATGTAGGCAAAAGTTTGGCAAAAAAGTAGACATACTATTACTATCCGCTCGTCCAACAACGCAAAAATGGCGTTTTCCTAGTATTATGATGAAATAGGTTGGTGTCTTTACATCGCGGAACCACGTGGCCGATCGATCCACGGCTTTCCAGATTCGATACTTACCGAATGGAGTATAATATATTCATTATAATGTCTAGAGGTGCCGAGTTTTTGATCATACTTCATGGGGCCTATAGATGTAGGACTTATAAAGCTGGGTTCCCATAACGATTTTTTCACGTGACGTCCGTTGAAACATCGGACAGCATCGTTGATGTAAAATAGATCGTGTTCCCATGCCGTTTTTCTCACGTCACTTCAAGTATGCATTCTACTGGCAAAGACTTCAACTTTTTGAGGATAACAATCAAATTTAAAAGGTCGAATATTGGGTCGAACAGATCACCGCCTTCGCGAGTTCTAAAAATTTCCAAATCGTACCGTGCCGTCCCGTGACGGACGTGAGAATGTTGGAGTTGGCTCTACTTGGACGGCGAAAAATCGTTGCCTCCCTCCGTTGTTTTTTCTTGCGCGTGATTGGTGGAAAGTTGACGTCGGCCGATGTTTCAACGGACGTCACGAGAAAAAATCGTTATGGGAACCTAGCTTAACTCATTTTACAACGCATATATTGCGTTTGCCTAGTTTAATTATTTTCTTCAAAACGGCTGATTAGAATTGCATACAAATTTGTGATGATGTTCATCATTGATGTGTCCACATTTGAAATTTTTCATTTTTTTTCGGAAGGATTTCATTTTTAAAATGTTCCTGCTCAGCCAAATCCCACTGAGCTTTAAGAAACTTTGAAATGACATTTCTCAGAAACGATCCATAAACCGATATGACCCGAAAACTATTTACAGTTCCAAGTTGGATAAGTCTAAGTGTACAGAAAAAGTTTCATGTCGATCAGTCAAACCTTGCGACCTGTGCAGTGGGTACAAACAAACCAAAAACACACACAAAGACAAATCTCCATAAGAGTGGGATGGAGGTCTTCGCTATGGCTATAGCTAATCGGATATGTTTTGTTTTTCCAGCGCCCTCAGAATGAACAGCTGTGCCGTGTTTCTGCTGATGTCCGCCATGACAGTTGTGCTGGTCACGTGCGCGCGCAAAGAGGGCTCTTGCCCACTAGTGTCCAGTGCGCAGGTCTGCAGCATGTCATGCACGGAGGACATGGCGTGCTCCGGGGCGCACAAGTGTTGCCGCACGGCCTGCGGGGGAACCACATGCGTTGACCCGGTCAACACGAGAGTCAACGGCAGGGGTAGGTTCTCCTTGCTGAGTGACCTCCCAGGATAAACAGTAGCCATGTTTAATATGTTATAATGTTATGTTTTAAAGGGGGCTAGATTAGATGTCGGTAAATTCTCGCTATTGAATAGTACAGGTATGACTATACTAGAAGACAGTGGGTAGTAGGTACTGGAATGGGCTTAGTAGAAGTGTTTTTGAGGTGGATGAAATAGGGTCAGAGGATTAGGGAGGTGGCGGGATAGGGATAGTTAGGGAACTTGCCACCGCGCATTCATGTGCAATTGTAAGAGTTCTTGAGCTTATACTTAAGCTATACTTAGGAAGAGAGCGGCCAACTTGGTGACTGTTTTCTATTGGATACTGAAATATCGATCTCTCGCAAAGACACCATTTTTTGTCCAGAATTCAGATCAGATGTTTGAGACCGTGTGCTAGACTTCATTACATCGGTTAGGAAATAACTTCAGCTGAAAATTCTATCATCTTATTGTCTAACTGGTAAGTTTACGATACTTTTGGTCCAGAAAAATGAACAAAAATGGAGTCCTGCGTGGGAGTTGGCCACTCTCTTCCCTAGTGTCCAGCTTATCTAACCCAACCTAACCCCACCTGACAATGAAACCGCTGACCTCTCAATGATTGCAAGTGTGTGTTGCCCACAGTGAAGCCTGGGGCGTGTCCGCCACCTTCAGGACCCTGGGTATGCAGCAGCCGGTGCGGTAGCGACGTGGAGTGTATGGGGCGATCCAAGTGCTGCAAGAACCGTTGTGGAGCGCTGGCGTGCCAAATGCCACATCACTAAGCCCCGCCCTCCGCTACCAACAGCACACATTCACCTCTCATCTGCCCCGCTGTCAACATAATCACCATAAACACAGTGGTTTTCGTCTTTATTCAACCCCTATGTACATACATGTAACTTACTTTCAAAAGCAATATGCAAATATTTGTTTATTTTCTCATTTCGGTTGATTTTTCAGTGAGATAGGCCACCGAGTTGAACACGAAGAGAAGACTTTGTTGCATGCAATACCCGAACCTCCTACGCGAGAAAAGTAACAGAATAAATGAAATGAAAGACTATAAACCGTTGTCATACATGTAACATAAAGGGCCGTGAACAAATATTTTGCACCCCCGAGTCCGAAAATTCCCCCCCCTCTCCCCCCCTCCTTCTCAAATATAGTGATAAATTGAGTATAGTAGTTGAGGGTAGTAATAGTATGTCGATTTTTCTGCCAAACTTTTGCCTACATTCGCCATAAATGGGTAGAAACTACTTCGAGTGGTACCAATTTGGCACATTTTATATTTTTTTTTCAAAATGGCTGACCCGATCAGCTGAGAAATCCCAGAAATGTGTATCAGAATGTAATTCAACTTCACAGAGAATTTCATCTTTTTTTGAAAATCTAAATATTTTCTTTTTTTTCCGCCGTGTTATTCTAACGGTTATTTTTGAAATTTCTAAAATTCATAAAAATAAAAGTTATCACCCGTTAATGCCACAAAACATACAGATCTAAGTTAGATGAGGAACCATAGTGAAAAAAGTTTGAAGTTGATAGCTGTAGCCGTTTGACCTGTGGAGAACTGACAAAAAAACATAAAAAAAACAAACATAAAAACGAACACCAATTCGTTTTAGTGTATCAAATTGAATCCTCGCTAAAGCTCGTCTAATGGAGGTTTTTGAAAATTTCAAAAATGCATAGTGGAAAGCCTATAGCCTTCATCATGTTCTAATCCATTCTTCAAATGTTATAGCTTCATAACTAATAATTATAATGAATCATTATTATATAATCAATAAATCAATCATATAATCATCAAAGTTATAATTCAATGTGAAAATATCATTGTTGTCATATGTGTGTTAATCTGTTATAATTATTTTAGTATAGTCTATTTTGGTGGTCATAGAATATAATTAACATATACTTTACTTCTATCAATAATTAATTTTTACCTCCTCATCTACACACAGTTGTTGTTGAAAATATACACTCAATCATTTACGATCAGATGAAAAAGATTAACTTTCAAAATGAATATTAGATGAGCGTAGCGAAGATTTCCATTTCACATACCGAAAAAAATTGAGCTTTGGTTCTATGTTGTTGTGTTTTGTAACTTTGTACACGGCATACAAGTCAGAAAAAAAATCCAATCAACTCGAAACTGCTATTTTATTCCATGATACGCTATAAGAGAAAAATTCAAATGAATTGTTTTTCATGTTGTACAAAAAGATCATGGATTGAAAGCGTGTTGAAGGGCCGTTGAGGCTTTGAAAGGTGTTTAAAGCTCGATTTTTCGTTCATTTCATTATTTATGGGAAGTCTATTTTGTTTTTGAGTTCATTCATCATCAATTCTGGATCATAGTTATATGTAGCTCCTATTGTCTTCAACTTGTGAGAATTCGTTTATGAATGACATTTCACAATTGAAAATGCCTTTCGAATGTTCTGGAAGTAATAAGGTAAGTTAAAGGTGATATATTCTATTATTGAGATATATTTCTCTATATATTTTGTAAATATATTTCTCTATATATTTCGTAGATATATTTCTCTTATGGGCCTAATTATGACATTATGGGCCTAGCACTAATTCAATTTGTCGACTGTGTATGATGATGCACTTTACATCTGCTGTCAAGGGAAAGAAGTGATCATTGCCCAAGAGACTTAGTTCAAAGTGGAAGATATCAACATTCGTGTGTTTATACTGAAAGACTTTTATCTACGACGAAAAATTATGGTTACGGACAGCGCAGTCCTAGTGTTGAAGTTCATTAGTTTTAAATAATCAAAATGGGGTGATAAGATCGCCCTTGTGGTGCCCCGTCCAAACGATCCTATCTTTCATCCTTAGCCTTAATTGGGGAACAATGATTTGTATCAAGTTTCGATGTTATTTAAAAAAAATATATATATATATTCTCTTATTGACGGTTGTAATTTGTTGAAAAGTTCAATTCTGATGGAATCAAGAGTTTTCTTGAGTAAATTATGTACTATGGTGATAGACTAGGAAAACGCTATATACGCGTTGTTAGACGAGCGGAAAGTAATAGTATGTCGATTTCTTTGCCAAACTTTTGCCTAAATTCGCCAATTGGGTGACATTTAAGTTAGAAATGGGTAAACACTGCTTCGAGTGGTACCAATTTAGCACATTTTATGTTTTTTCTTAAAAATAACTGACCCGATCAAGCTGAGAATTTCCAGAATGTGTATCAAAATGTAATTCAAAATGTAATTTTTTTTGAAAATAAAAATATTTTCTTTTTTTTTCGCCGTGTTATTCTAATGAGTATTTTTGAAATTTCTAAAATTCATAAAAAAAAGTTATGACCAGATAATGCCACAAAACTATACAGATCTAAGTTAGATGAGGAAACATGACGAAAAAAAGTTTGAATTGTTGATAGCTGTAGCCGTTTGACCCGCGGAGAACCGACAAAAAACATATAAAAAAAAAAAAAAAAAAACATAAAAACGAACACCAATTTTTTTCAGTATGTCAAATTGAATCCTCGCTAAAGCTCGTCTAATAAGGGGCCCATGTGATTCATTCTTGTCCTTGTATCGTCAGTGTATACATCTGCGTTTGAATTTGATTTTTTTGTTTGTACATAATATAAAATTGCCCACCTGTAAGAATGTGGAAATGTGGAAGTTGAAGTTGGGTCAAGGTGGTGTGTAGGCCTACATGTTAAAGAACATTTTCACGTCGTAGCGTGAGTGTAAGCGTAGAGAGGAAGGTGACGCCGCGCCGTGATGAAATGGAGCGAAACATCAAATGACACGCGAGAGTCGAGCTAGAAGACTTACAATGAGCAGTGGCGTAGCTGGACATTTTGAGCCCCGGTGCAAAGGAGTCTCATGCCCCTCCCCCCTCCCCCTCCCTCCCCCCATAAAACTATAATAAATTCAAATGATGAAAGATATCATTCAACATGCAACCTCCATATTTCTTGTGTTTTCAATTTACTATTGAAGACGATTAAAATACACTCAGAATTATGATTCAAATACATCCACAATAATTATGTCATTTACACCCTCGGTAGCTCGGTCAGCTGAGGCACCGCTTCAGGAACTGAAGTCACTGTTGGGCGTGGGTTCGAGTCCCGCATAAGGCATGGGTTTTTGTTAATGTCATCTCACTAATCATCACTTCATACATTCATAATCACCTGCTGTCCTGCTCATTCGTACCCCCGTATAACCTATCTGTTGGTGGGATCGTTAAGCAAACAAAAATCAATTTAAAAAAATCAATTAGGTCATTCTATGGATCAGAATGGTTCTATTGAAGATAAGATTGAATGACACTTATTGTCGAGAGTAAAAATAGTTGACTTTTCACCAAAATGTAGTCGAAGTATTTATAGGAAGCTGATATTTATTTCAAGTGCTGTGAGCTCAGCGAAAAAATATAACATTATTTCTGATACAATTCGTATTCAAGAATATAGGCCTACTTGTTGAATTATTTCTTAAAATTGTCAGTCATTTTTCAAGTAATTTCAGATGATATAAAATTTATTTTATCAAGTCAGGTAAACGCGTTCATTATTTTTCGGTGATCGTTGAAACCTATGACTATCGATAACGTAACGGGATAAGCAACATGGCGTAAGTCCTATATCCTTTTAACATTAGGCCGTTTTCACCATGATGGAATCAGCGCGCTTTCGTGTACATTTGTGAGATTCGCAATTTCAAATCAAATCGTACGTATTAGGCTCGTATTTCAATATATAGTACATAGTTGTACAATTGCATTGATTTTAATCTTTCTCGTAGATGATGAGTAATTATCCAGTTATCAAATGGTAAATATAGCAGTAGGGCTCTTGACTAGGGGACTAAATGCTTTTACAGCCGTATTTTAAATTTAGATTGGCTAATTCAAATGAAATTTATCTCAATATTGTTTAATGCAGTTGGAAAGAGCTGGATTCACAGATTGCATTACATCTATTGCTTGTATTGATCAACACACAATAATGCCAGCAAATCATCATAACATTTGTGAGGCGGCATCCCTTTGATATACGCATGGTGCGAAAGGAAACCGCCATGTTGCTTATCCCGTTACGTTATTGATAGTCATAGTTGAAACGTATTTCTGATGATAGAGCATGGGCCATCCATGGGGCCGTGGGCCCCCGGCTGCCTCAGCGATAGTTACGCCACTGACAATGAGGATTGCCCAACACTAGATTCATGCTGGATGTCACGTTAGATCAAGTTATGTTGGATTCGGATTGCGTCATTGATTAGGATGTTTATCCGCCTGCCTCGGTCGTTCGTTTCCCTCTCATCTTGAATACAAATGAGAGGGTCACATTGTTCAATAACTCGTATTATGACCAACTTATCAAGTCCTGATCGCTTTGCCAAACAGAGGACTTGAAAAAACCCATCGGTTGACAAACTTTTCGACTTTGACCTCAAATGTATCAAATAAATCTCATTTGTATTGAAGGAATATGAATTGAGAGAAAGGCAATATTCGTGACTCGGTCGAGTGACCGCTCAACCGTTTTTTTTTATATTGGGTTTAACGACGCACTGTAATGGTCACTAAGACCTAATTGGCGTTGAATGAATGATTGATGAGATGATGGGATGATGAGATGAAGGTTTTGTGGGTAATGGGAAGGATAGTGGGATGGAAGCGGTCGTGGCCTTTATTGTGGGAATCATCCCGGCACTAGTCTAGACTACAGAGGGAAACCACGAAAAACCCCTGTAAAGATGGACGGTGGCTGGGATCGAACCGGGTCCGACATGCCTCCCGGATCACATGAAGTGAGTGCGTTAACCACTCAGCTGGATGTGCCGGTCCGCTCACCTGTGACCTGTAACAGTGTTGTCACTGACGACAGACATTCATACTATGGGTTTAACGACGCACTACACTGATCTGCGATCTATTGGCGACGGTCAATGATGAGTTATTTCATGGGATATTCTTGGACAGTGGAAAGGAGTCGGTCGTGGTATGTTTGTTGTTGATGCAGCATCCCAGTATCAATTACTTATAATCGTATATCGTCGATACGTATATCATACTGTTTGTACAGTCTATATAATTAATTATCTATTAATTATAATATATATAATAAAATAAATTATCTAATATAATTTTCACGGTGAATTTTTCAACGAACTTATGTTTTTTTCGAATTTGAACTTGAAATTTTACAGCAAAGCCACGAAAACGAACTTTGAACTTTTTAAAAGATCGATTTATTTGACATGAACTGAACTTTTAAAAAATTTCCTTCTATAAGTGAACTTCCCCAACACTGCCATCAGGGTCGGTTGGTCTGCCAGTGCCAGTCCTTCCAGTTAACCTTATTCTGAGGTGGAAATAACAGCATGTGCAACCATTGTGATGACAACACTGCAGTGCCAGTTAGAGCTATATGCCAGTATGGAGCCAACCTTTATTTGTCGATTAATAGTAGAATCATCTTTTTCCGTTCACATTCGATCCAACCATTGTCTTTGTCCATCTCTATTACATCAGAAGATCAATGCATGGCATATTACAAATGGTCTCTAATCTATTAGGAAAGTAAATTGTTCAACTCATTACCATATGACCTGAAGCAGATTGGTCTTCACAATAGCTCTTTCACCAGATCACTCAAGACTTTCCTGACGACTAATTGTTTTTATACCATTGATGAATTTTTAAACCACTCATGATTGTTATTGATTGTTATTGTTATAGAATTTTTGGTTATTGAATTTTCATTGTTGACTGTATGAATATCATTTGAGTGATCAATTTGAGGACAATAAACATATTATTATTATTATTATTATATTATACTTCACATTAATTTGAAAAATGTCAACAATTATAACGAGCTAAAAGTATGTGTCAAAAAATGGTTACTTTCGATTATGGTATGAGCAATATCTCAACTTCAAATGTTCAATATAAGGTTTATTTAGGTTTATTTCGTCATACTGATTTTCTTTCGACTTGGCAAGTTGCTCTTTTATTATTATACATATGTAAATGGCTTCATTGATTGAATTATCAATTTAAAATAATCTGATAATTGTATATTTTTATTAATCTATCTTCATCATTTTTATCAAAATAAGTTTCTCTCGTTTCTTGTTACTATTTGACCTAATTCAACCGGCTTATATTTGTCTTTATACTTTTAAACTCGTGAATGTGTCATATGAATTGTTTATTTCTACTATGTATTATTGTATAATTGTTTTTTTTTTCACTTCCTCGAGTTCTCTCTTCCTATGTTGTTTGCATTTTTCTCTACTCACTACAACTGCAATTCGAATATAATTTTGTTGATTTATCCTATTTTGTTCATTCTCACACGTTCTCGTCAATGTGCTTCATTGTATTGTTATTATATTTTATTATCAGGAAGGTACTTTATTTTTTCATTGCATTATATTCAAGTGAATTGTTATTAGGGCCTATATATCTCCACAGATAAATCCCATGAGGGTTTCGTGGAACCTCACAAGAGTACCCTTTATTGTTGTAACGCTTTTATTTGGAATCATAATAAAAAAAAATATATATATATTATTATTATTATTATTATTATTATTATTACTATTATTATTACTATTATTATTATTATTATTATTATTACTATTATTATTATTATTTAACATTCATGTGGAATCAGGAGGAATTAGGATCTGAGAATGAAATAATACCGATATCAAATCGATTCTATAAATATATTTTTATTTCATAAAACGTTAAAAACTAATTTTTAAATAATCTATATTACATATATAATTTTTTCTAAATAACATCGAAACTTGATACAAAATCATTGTTTCCCAACAAAGACAATAGATAAAAGATAGGATATAAATAATATAATATAAAAATAATATAAAACATCAACACTAATCTAACATTTACCACTAAATAATAATAGTCTCTCAATCTAGACCTTGAAGATATGCATATTGCCATGAAGTGAACAAAATGGTGAACAAAGAGCTCCAGTTTGCTGATAAACACGGCTGTTTGTTTTCATACATATAAATGCTGTCATATCCAGTCCAGAGCATATCAAATCAAATGTAAGTAACAAAGACTGAGTCATATGTGAAAGAGGACTTCACAAATGGGATATATTTAAAATTATTTCATTTTCGCGGTAGCATTATTTATTCTGCCAACACAATATTTTGAATCTTTCCCGAATCTTCATTGTAATCCATACATATTTGAAACTGGAAGAGGTATATATAGTAAACAGGAATATAAATATTGTGAATTCAATCACCAATAAAATGACCACGGAACTATTGTCATTTCTATCTTAACATTTCTATTCTGTATAGAAGTTGGTAGCTGTGGATGGAAAAGTATGCGGTAAAATTGAGTCTTCGCTTTAGACGATACAATTAATCAACCAATCGGTTTGTCTACTATTTCACAAACATTAAACCGTGAACAGATAAACAAACGAGATAGTTCGAACCGTAAATACAAACTCGACGTTTCTCCAAGGTGTATATATGAGCCCACGCGGTCACCCCAGACGTTTCGCCGGCTGTGATCAGTTATTCACCAAGGGCTGAAACTCCTTTGTCAAATATAATGAAAATATCACACCAATTGATTGGAGTGGACTTTAAACCTGAGAGGTAAGGTTTCAACACTAAGTGCATCAGAGTATAATGCAACTATATATCTTAATAACAGTAATAGGCCTACAGAATGGGGCTATAAAGTAGGGTTGCCGTTCGATCAAAAAATCGTGATCGAAATCGAAGTTCACAATATCGATAATCGATCGAATCGAATCGAAATCGATTGCATTTTTATCGAAAATCGATCGAATTGACGAATCGAAATCGAATCGAAAAAAAACGTGTTAGGTAGCAAAATACCATGTTTTTATATACCCCGCACGCGCTGTATATATAAGTATAATGTTATCAATGGAAGCGAGCGCGTTACTCGTGACGTCTCGCGCTACTCTTGTACTGTTGTACGCTTTCGATCTTCGAAAACTTTTCGATATCGATCGAATCGAAAATCGAAAAGTACATATCGAAATCGAATCGAAAACCTATAATCGAAAATCGATCGAATCGATCGAAATCGAACGGCAACCCTACTATAAAGTAATGTTATCTGTCAGTTGCTTACTCACTGCAATGCCTATCACAAGTAATGATGACACTAACTATTCTAGAGGAACTTTACTATACAATTTGTTTCATTATTGGCATGTAAAATGCATTGACATGTCAAAGTAAATCGATAATTTCAAGTTTAATTAATAATTACCTTTAAAAGACAAATCTTTGTCAACGCAAGAAGTTGAAATGCAGAATGCAAACTGAATCATTATTTTAAACCAGCTGATAATAAAATTGAAATGATTTGGACGGAATACTGTGTTTGTAGCGAGCTTCAGGAGAAATACTGGTTGAATGTTATTAAGAGAGGAAGATCTCTTTGTAAGGCACTTTGTTGAACAGCTGTCGGGAATATTCGTAACAAACCGATGCAAACGGAATCATTATTTTAAACCGCAGCTGATAATAAAATTCAAATGATTTGGACGGAATACTGTGTTTGTAGCGAGCTTCAGGAGAAATACTAGTTGAATGTTATTAAGAGAGGAAGATCTCTTTGTAAGGCACTTTGTTGAACAGCTGTCGGGAATATTCGTAACAAACCGAGGCAAACGTTTTCTCAAAGTCGGGTTTCAGCGCGTTCCAGAACTCCTTCCAGTTCTCGTTCAACACTCGGTTCATCCCTTCTCCTGTGGGATGAACAAACACACTGGTTATTAGGGAACAGGAGCGCGTTCCAGAACTCCTTCCAGTTCTCGTTCAACACTCGGTTCATCCCTTCTCCTGTGGGATGAACAAACACACTGGTTATTAGGGAACAGGAGCGCGTTCCAGAACTCCTTCCAGTTCTCGTTCAACACTCGGTTCATCCCTTCTCCTGTGGGATGAACAAACACACTGGTTATTAGGGAACAGGAGCGCGTTCCAGAACTCCTTCCAGTTCTCGTTCAACACTCGGTTCATCCCTTCTCCTGTGAGATGAACAAACACACTGGTTATTAGGGAACAGGAGCGCGTTCCAGAACTCCTTCCAGTTCTCGTTCAACACTCGGTTCATCCCTTCTCCTGTGGGATGAACAAACACACTGGTTATTAGGGAACAGGAGCGCGTTTCAATTGATGTTCATTGAACGGCCCCAACAACAACTGAGTTATTTGGGGGGGGGGGGGGGGGTATGGATGATTAGATGAGAGATAGCGAAGACTTCCATTCCTCTCTTATGAAGCTTTATCTATGTGTTTTGCGAAATGGCTGTGAAATGGCATATCTGTGAAATGGCATGTGTCTATTTCAAAAAATTCCCTGCGGGGCTTTGCTGGGAGTAATCGCAAAAGTATAGCTTCAAAAATGTCTACGATGATGCAATTATAAGACTCCATAGACCACTTATGAATCGCAAAAATCTCTTCAAAAATTTCCATTTTCCAAAATTTCCCTGCGGGGCTCTGCTAAGGGGCTTCCACCCCCCAGATCTCCTTTTCGCGCGTGGCAGGTGTCCAGCTGGGCGGACATCATTGTATTCGTGTAACCCGTGCGCCCCCCCCCCCCCCCCCCCCAATACACAAATCCTAACGACGTCCCTGGTTGGTACTCACCCAGCTGTTTGTCGCCGTTGAAGAGGTTGTCCAGCTTAATGGTCATACCGGAAATACCATCAATATTCAAGTTGAAGTCCTGGATATCGAAATACACTTGACCTTTTCTCGTCTTGGGTTTCCCCATCAACACGATCTGCGCCTTGATGTTAGCTGTAACACAGAGGGCCCAGTGTTGGTCCGAGTTGCTGCACTAATTGGAAACAGCTGACGAAAATAAGGAGAAAGAAAGAGCTCACAGATTCCAAAAATGTTACTTATTGGATGAGCTTATAGCGAAGATTTCCATTTCATATATGCCTACTGAAAAAAATTGGGCTTCGTTTTTATGCTTTCTTTTTTTTCGTAATTTTGAGCTCGGCAGAAAGAAAAGCAATTGAATCGAAACTTTCTCTGCATATTGGATGATGTCATACCAGAATGGTTCGGGATTATTTCTCAGAAAAATCGGTTCAACGGTTTTTCCGAAAAAAAAAATCGGAAAGTTTGAAAAATACTCATTGATCAAAAAGATGTCAAAAGCTCTGAAATTCTCACCGGATATGACAAACATATTAAACACATTCTCAGTGATAATTTTGCAACAATCGCGGATGAGAAACAACGGAGAAAACGCATATAAAACGCATTTTCACATCAATTAAAGCTATAGCATCAAGGGAACCCAATCAAATATATGGCAAAAAGTGACAGTAATTGATTTGAAACGATTAGAATGAGTGGTAAATAAAACAAGAAGGCATGACATTTTCAACGTTTGAAGTGATGTAGATATAGATTGAGCGGACAAATATTTTTTCACCCTAGATTTCAATACTTCTATATACTCTCATCTCACAACACCTATATACTACGTTTTCCTATATTCTAAAAATCTCCTTATTGGCAGTTTTATTAGTACGTTTCGTCGGCCATGTTGTGATTTAGGAACTCGTTCTGTTGTCACTTGTGGGCCTACATACGACCAGTGCTTTGAGCGACTCGGTACTTACACACTGTGAATCTGCATTTGCCCTTGCCCCTGACCGGCAGCACCAGGAACCTGCCGTCCATCACGTAGTCACCCTCCATGATGACCTCTGACACGACGCCGACGCCCTTCAGCTTGTAGCCGTCGATATCGTTACTACAACAGAAACCGACACGGTCAGTCATTGCCGGTCAATGAAGAGACGGTACGCATTCTACTAGTGAGGAAAATGGGTACTGTTTGGAGTGATAAACTGGTCTAAAAATTGTATTGAGACTTTACAAAACGTTTGACGATTAAATCTCCGAGATGTATAAATTTTTTCAATGTTACTAGATTATTTCACTGATTGAGCTGATTGAACTGATTAAAGAACACAAAATAATTGAAGAATTACCCACGGAAATCCTGTCAGGATGGTCGACCATGGCGGGAATCGAGCCCCGGTCTCCTGAATGACGGTTATTAAAGTTTGTTAACCATTCGACCACTCGTCTCAGTATAATACTCTTATTGACTAGAAATGCACAGAAAGAAAAAAACGACTCGAATGAGAGAGAGAAAGAAGATGACTCGAGAGTGAGAGAGAGAAAGAAGATGACTCGAGAGTGAGAGAAAGAAAATGCCTAGAGAGTGAGAAAGAGAGAAACGATAACTATACAGAGTGAGAGAGAGAAAGAAGATGCCTGGAGTGTGAGAGAAAGAGAGATGACTAGAGGGTGAGAGAGAAAGAAGATGACTAGAGGGTGAGAGAGGAAGAGATGTCTAGAGGTTGAGAGAGAAAGAAGATGCCTATAGAGTGAGAGAGAGTATACTCACGTGATGCTTGGTATCTTGGTCTTGGATAGACCGTAGACCGACGTGTTGCTGAACATCATCTTGACAGATATCGGCCCGTTGCCCTGGGTGATCTCGATGGCCGTGACCTCGAGTGGATCAAGCGGAGGTAATCCAAGGGACGGTATTCCTGTCAAAACAATAACAACATCAGATCCTGTGAGCTCGATCACTGATCTCTTGGACACCGTGCACAGTGAGAGAAGAGTGAAGCCAGCTGGGAGTCACGCATGCGTGTTATGGTCTTGTCAGCCATGTTGGAAAACCTGACGTTGCAAGCCGATCTAACTGTCAAGCTGTCAATTTTGTTTATCTCGAGAATTGCTTCGAAAAATTATACATATAGTTATAATATCTGTCGGTGAGTCGGTGAGTGCGTTGGTAACGCTTGAGCGCGCGCACCCCGGCACAGGTGGGTGGAGTTGATGAGGAGAGTGGAAGTGGGGGGAAACTTTTACTGTATACACTGAGACTCATCCAACTTAGAACTGTACAGTTTTGAGGGTGAAGAGTTTGGACCATTTTTGAGAAACACCGTCTCAAAGTTTCTAAAAACCACACGGACGTGACATGACCGAAAATCAATACACCATTCGTTTTCACCTGTGGGTGCAATCATGGTTATGAATGACAATCAACGTGGTTATTTTTTTGTTTAATTCGATGTTGATTAGATGAGCGTAGCGAAGATTTCATTTGGTATACGGTACCGAAAAAAAATGGGCTTCGTTTTTGTGTTTTTTTTTTTTTGTGCCATCGACTTGAAACTTTTTCTACATATTTCTATCATACCAGAATAGGTTGGGATTGTTTTTCAGAAAAATCGTTCGGAAGGTTCTTCCGGAAAAATAATCGGAAAGTTTGAAAAATCCTCATGAGAATAACCCGGAGGAAAAATATTTGAAAAATAAGAATTCTTCAAAAGCTCGCAAATTTTCACCGAATATGGACAGTTCTATTATACACCTTTTCAGAGATTTTTGCAACAATCGGATCAGAAATAACATAGAAAACCCAGTAAAAGTGTACATTTCATTGAATAATGGATCATTTGGTTTTGCAAAGTGTCAAGTGCGACAGGTTGAGATGGGTACTATAAATATCAACAAGTTGCAGGTGTGATTTTAGTAATTCAAGGTCCGTAAATGTGGATTGAGCTGACGAAATATTTTTCATTCTATATTTCCATAGGCCTACTTCTGAGCTCATCTCACAACGCGAATTCCGCGTTTTCCTAGTGTATAAATCAAATTCAGGCACGTTCAAACGCTAAACTTTGCGTAGACAATGTTTGTCTGCTCATCGTCTTCTGGTTACCCAGAATGTAAGTAGTATCAATGAAATGTAGTTCTGTATCAATGAAATGAAATTATGAAATAAAGTAGAGATAACTCAGAGTTTGTTGCGTTGATACGACACTCATCCAGCGTTGTGTCGAACGTGGAGGATCAAATAGGGAAAGTTTAACTTGCTGCAGGTGAAATGGGAAGGAGGAAAACTTAGCTGAGGATAATAATGTTATTGAATTCAAATAATGGTGTAACCAAACATTTGTTAAACTTAAGTAGGAGAGGAATTGAAGTCCCACAATAGCCAGGCAGACAAACGCAACCCGCAATACATCTTGGCTGCCGCTCGACTTGGGCCGGATTTCATCAACTTCAGTTTAAACTTGGCTTTGTAAAACTTGGTTTAATGATAAACTGGGGTTAAGAACTCGTATGAAAATAGTATAAGCTCAGTTTAGGTCACATCTAATCCCAGTTCAGGCTTCATGAAACGGCTTCTTAAATATAAGCCTGGATTTAAAATTTAAACCGGGTTTAAACTCCAGTTAATAGTTGGTGAATCCGGGCCTTAGTGACACCAACCTATTTTATCATGATATAAAGAAGGTGACCCAACTCCCATACTGATAACATGGAAGGCATTTGTGGTTTCTTGCGGTCAGTTCAGAGTCAAAGATCCCGATTGCCTGTCGCGATTTAGCAGATTCCCTTGTGATTTAGATGTAGATAAGATGGCTACGGTACCGGTGGCATTGTTCAACTTACAAAATTAATAGTTTTCGTAAAAAACAAATGCAACTATACTGACACTATCATTCTACTGGACCGTGTAGGCCTATAACATTGATGAGCATTGTTGTTTTATATAGTTCGATATACAATCGATAGTTGTGCTACAGGCAATCCGGACCCATGGACTCGGAAACTGACCCCGGAAGTATTTCACTTTCAAGACCCGAGTTGGGTCACCTTCTTTATATTATTGGATGAGCGTAGCGAAGACTCAATTACACTGTACTTGAAAAATCGAAGGTGTTTTTTTTTTTTTTTTTTTTTTTTTGTTTTTTTGTTCGCGCTCTACAGGTCAAACAGAAATTCAGATCATGATGAAACTTGGCACACACATGAACCCCTATCTGACTTGATGCTGTATAGTTTTGAGGCAAAATCGTTTCAACAATTCTTGAGATAAATCATTTTGAAGTTTTCAAAAAACCCATATGAATAAGCCAGGCGGAAAAAATGACAAAGTGAATATTCTCCGAAATTTTTCAAATTTTCACAGAACTCGAACAACATAATAATACACATTATTCCGAACTTTTACTCAAATCGGATCAGCCGTTTTGATGTAAAAGAATATATAATGTTATTTATGTCAATTATTCAAAGCTATTAAGATACCTATTAAATCAAAGCAACAAGTGTCACCACTTGATTGTAAACGATTAAAACAAAGCCTTCTTCATTATCATATAAATTATTAAAGGAAAATAAGATGGCAGTGATGTAATGGTTTGGATCTCAAGGTGTATATATATATATATAATAACCAATCCAACGATAAGTTGATATGTTTCAGCTCATCCATCAACGCGGAAACACATAACGCGTTTGCCTAGTGATAGAAAATGTTGGTATAACTACACGTGGTCGCCGTAAGGTAAGGCAGCATGCGAACTTACCTTTAGCAAGAAGTGGAAAGGCTTTCTCTACAGCGTTCCTCAGGCAAGTCGACGCCTCGGACCCGTTCTTCTTGCACAGGGGAATCGTTGACGCTGAACAGGAACATAAAGGCCCGTTTTCATAGCTCGCGGCGGGCGGCAGGCGGTAGGCGTTTTTTCTCCTGGCCAATCGGAATGAATGAAATCCCTACCGCTTGCACTTGTTGCTCTCTACCTTGAGACATGGAATAAATTTAACTGTGGAAAAAAACGCCGCGGTTAAATACCCTCACTCATACAAGTGGTCATACAAGTGGTAGGGTTATGTCGAAATATTACTTCCAAAACAGTACTTTTCAGATATACACCATGATGGTTCTTGCGTGCCACGTAATACGATACTAAAAATCACTTGACCACCTGAATTGAACAAGAATTACATATTTGAATAAATTGGACAAATCTCGAAGTGAGTGTGAAGAAACGCGACTAAAGGAACAGGGCAGACGACAGGCGTTCTTTTAAACACTTGCCGCCTGCCGCTTGCCGCCTGCCGCCTGCCGCCTGCCGCGAGCTATGAAAACGGTCCTTAAGAGGTCAACATTAATTCTCTATTTGACGGAAACACACACACACACACACACACACAAAACGTATCTTTTATATTTATTGATGTATGAATGATTATACGTATATCACACGGTCGGGAAACGGTTCAGACAAACCGGTTCACGCTAGAACGGTTCAACAAATGCGTGTATAGCACAATAATTCAGAAACACTTTGGCAAAACGTTTCAACGCCAGCCATTTTGAATATTGGCAGCGCCTTGTGATCGATATATCGCCCGCGTTCATGGTTACCTTGAATCGGGTTGTAATTGTAATTGTAATTGTAATTGTAGTTTATTTGTCCAAAACATCACAGTACATAAAAATACATTTCTATAGGAGGGAGGGAGGGACTCGTCAAGTACATAAAACATGAAGTGTTTCAATTGAAAGTTTTAGTAAAGAACTCTTTCACATTATAAAATGCATGGTCAGGAAGTCGTTTCCTTAGAACATACCTGAATTTATTATAATCTCTCAGTGATGTTATTTCGTCAGGTAGATGGTTAAACATTTTCAAGCCTACAAAAAATGCACTCTTCTCGAAAGCTATACTCTATTATGAGTAGGAACAGATAGTTTCTCGCAATTTCTAGTTTTATGTTCATGAAAATCGGAATATTGAATATATTTGCTTACAGTGTGTCAATCTTTTAGCTCTAACTATGGTCCTGATGGCACACTTTTGCAACGTAAATAATCGTTTTAGGGCTGACTCGGAGCATCCCAAACTCGATTCACATACTCGATTGACGAGTATATCAATCGTAACGCGTTGTCCAACTCACTTGCCAAACTGGATTGGAACCAAAGTGTTTTTACAGGTATATCAATCATCATCTGTAAACCGTTTCAGCGTGAACCGGTTTGCCTAAACCGTTTCCCGACCGTGTGATATACGTAGTTAATAGATGTTGGAATGGTATATTGAAATTTCAAAATGAAAAGAAAGTTGAAAATTCTCATTTTGGTGGGGAAAACTAGTTGAAAAATATGTGAAGAGTCCATGGGATTCGATTCAGCGAAATATCAGTTTTTTGATGATAACTTTTGAACGGTATGAGATAACAAAATTATGATACGCGAGAAACACAGATAATTATTATAGTTTCAAGACTATGTAAGTGTATGACTATTCAAGTCACGTCGTATAACTGTCAAGAGTCGACAGCTTAAAAATGTGTTTTTTTAGCTGTCGACTCTTGCAAACCACCGTTCAGCTTATCAACTTGCTATTCTTGGAGCCGTTATCAACAGCATGGTAATTAGCTCAGCGACCCCACCAACAGATGGGTTATACGGGGGTATGAATGAGAAGGTGATTAGGAAACCATGAATATAAATACACAGATATATCATATATAAAAAAAAAAATATATATATATATATATATATATATATATATATATATATATATATATATATATATATATATGTAAATATATATATTTATATATATATGCATATATATATATATATATATATATATATATATATATTTATATATATATATAATGGATGAATATATATATATATATATATATATATATATATATATATATATATATTTATATATATATATAATGGATAAATATATATATATATATATATATATATACAGAGAGAGAGAGAGAGAGAGAGAGTGAGGGAGAGAGAGATAGAGATAGAGGGAGGGAGAGAGAGATATATTCTCATCACAACATAGTTTCCATTGTTGCAAGTGTGTTCGCAATAATATTGTGTAGTTTATTCCTCTATAAACTACGTGCATTTTGTTATATAAATCAAACACCTGACACCTGCGAGTAGGCTATCAGTCCACCACGATGTAGTGATACCAACCCATTTTATCCTAATATAAAGAAGGTGCTCCAACTCCCATACTGATAGCATGGAAGAAATTTGTGTTTTTTTGCGGTCAGTTCATAGCCAAAGGTCCCGATTGCCTGTGGCGATTTAGCGGATTTCCTAAATGTACTGGTGGCATTGTTGAACTTACAAAATCTATCATTTTCGTGAAAAAAACAAATGCAAACACTAACATTAAAATTCTTGAGCTATGAGTAGCATTGTTGAGTATTGTTGCTTTAATAGTCAAACGCAACATAAGCGTTGTAAGATAAGCGAGATATTCGAATGAGGTATAAAAGTCGTTGAAGTAGTTCTACCCTTGCTACATTATCGACTCTGGTATTCTACACACCTTGACGCATACAAAAATACTTCATTGTTGGGTAAATATTGAATTTAAAAAACAGTGAATCTCGGCAACCCAAGACTGTCATTATTTTTCTGATATATTTGATGAATAAATCCAGTTTTTTTTTTTTTTCAAATGGCTGCTTAGAATTGCATACAAAATGATGATAATGTGTCAAATATATGTATACACATTCAGAGCAAGTTTCATCTCATTTGGAGAGATTTTATTTTTAAACATTTTCTGCCCAGCCAAATCTAATGGGGTTTTTAGAAACTTTCAGATGATATTTCTCAAAATTGGTCCAACCGATTCATTTCAAAAACTATACAGTTCTAAGTTGACCCGAGTAGTGTCACCTTCTTTATTAGATGAGCGTATAGCGAAGTCTCCATCCCACTCTTATAGGGCTTTGTCTGTGTGTGTTTTTTTTTTTTTTGTAAGCACTCCACAGGTCGCAGGGGTTGACTGATCAACATGAAACTTTTTTTTTACACGCAAACTTATCCAACTTAGAACTGTATAGTTTTTGGAATGAATCGGTCGGACCGATTTTGAGAAAAATCATCTCAAAGTTTCTAAAAACCCCATAAGATTTGGCTGGACGGAAAATGTTGAAAAATAAAATCTCTCCAAATGGGATGAAATTTTCTCTAAATGTGTATACATTAAAGTGTTATATATTAAATGCACTCAAAATTATTACTAAAATAGGCCCACAATCACAATCAGGTCATTCTATGAAACAAAATGGTTCTATCGAAGATAACGATTAAATGACACTTATTCTTGAGAAAAAAAAAAATTGACTTTTCGTCACGGCTGCTCAGCAGATAAGAGAGAATAGTAGTTATCTGCAACTTGATATTCACCAGGATATGATTCCATCCAAATTCAGAGTCACAAATTGAAAAGATTTCAAAAACATACAATTTAAGGCTATTTTCATCCATCTAAAAATGAGAATTTCTACTTCTGACAAATAACTGGATGTTGAGTTAACTAATGCAAGGCCATTGAAGGGAATGGATTTTAAATGATGAAAAAAAAATCGAAATATTTTTTCCTGTTTTTTTCCGTGTGCCGGCAAAATAACAAAAAACGCTCGTAAAATAGGTCAATGCCCCAAAAATGATTGTGGAGTTCTAAAACTTGACAAAGTTATTGTTCACACTATTGCTGGGCATATCATCAGATAATTATAATTTCCATGAGTCTTGCCGTTCTATCGATACAGATTTAATTATAATCGTATACAATTTTGTGAAAACTTTCAGGCAACTAAATCGTTGATGGTAATCAACTTATGGAAATTAAAATTATTTGATGACATGTCCAGTAGTGTGAACAATAACTTTGGCAAGTTTCAAAACTCTGTAATCATTTTTGTTTTTGTATTTTGCGAGCGTTTTTGGTTATTTTGCCGGCACACGGGAAAAAACCGGAAAAAATATTTCGATTTTTTTTTTAATCATTTCAATAACAATTCCCTTCAATGGCCATGCATTAGTTAACTCAACATCCAGTTATTTGTCAGAAGTAGAAATTCTCATTTTTAGATAGATTACTATATAGAGTATTTTTTCAATACATAATTTAATTCAAAATTCTGAATATTCAATATTTTACTTATTTTGATAGCAGACACTTACGGAAAGACAGTGATATGTGACTATACCCTGCCCTCAAGTGGTGATTCAATAAAGCAAAGCATAGGGACAAAGTCATGGTTGTTATTACACCCTGAGCTAAATGATGACACATGATTGTATCTGGCCAAGAAACAGTGGTTCTTAACGCCCCCTGCTGTGAGCTACCAGTTCCAAGTGGTACTCACGTAGTTTGGCCGCCGAGCTGACCGCCGCCAGTGCCGCTAGTATCGCTAGTGTCGCTAGTGTCCACATGGTGATGTCTTGTTCGCTACTGAGCGCCACCATGCTGCTCACGGTTATATATCGTATCTGGTCGACTGCACTGACCTGACCTTGACAGGTACAATCACGGTAAAACCGGCGGCTCTTCCGAGCAGCGAGCAAACACGACTTATTCTTAACTTATTCATTGCTTTTTCCGCGTTTTACAGTTTTTAAAACTTTTTTCCTCAACTTTCTTATCCGCGGTTTTACCAGCGGAAAAATGGAGAACCAAACAACAATATCGAATTGATCTGTTGATTAACCATTGATTAGGTATGTCATTCTCCTACTTTGAATAATAATTGAATTATTGATGATTAATGAGACGTGTGGCCTGATGGTCAACATCCTGAACCGTGATTCAGGAGGCCGGGGTTCGATTCCCGCCATGATCAACCATCCTGACAGGGGTTTTTCGTGGTTTCCCTCTGTCGTTCAGGTCAATATTGGGATGGTTTCTTAGCAACAGGCCACGACTGACTCCTTCCCACTATCCAAAAAACATATAATAAAATAACCTCTCATCTCATCCCACAATCTAATATCACATTCATTGGGGCCAATATATCTTAGTCATCAGTACAAACATGTGTGAAGGATAAATGTGGAGCCTATTTCAGAATTTATCCCGAGAGTAAGTGTTTCATTCTCTTGGAACTTCACAAATATTCTTCTTCTCAGTTTTGGACAAAATTATTCAATTTGGAAATGTATTCGAAGGAAAATTTGGCCTCAATTGATCGTTGTAGATGGGCGTGACTTACACGAAGCAGGGGAAATTTTAGGTTCCTTGATTGGTTATTTTCATATTTCCCCTGCTTTTTTGTCCACTTGATTGGTTCTTATATTTTGTGACATCACGAGGGCGGACGATCTACATTGGTCAATTGACCATTGTAGATCGTCCGCCCTCGTGATGTCACAAAATATAAAAACCAATCAAGTGGACAGTGAAGCGGGGAAAATAGGGAAATAACCAATCAAGGTATCTAAAATTTCTCCTGCTTTGTATAAGTCACGCCCATCTACATTGCTCATCCATCAACGCGGCAACACATAACGCGTTTGCCTAGTGTAGATCAATGTGAGGGTATTGAGTATTATTCTCTGTTTTACATTCAACCAGTACAATGCTTCGCACATCTCCTTAATATAGATGCATCTTTTCTTGCTCTCAAAATAATTCTCAAATTGCTTTATTTTGTAATTTCTGCAAACTTTCAATTTTGTTCTTATTCAGTGAAAATAGAACAGAGCTACAATAATCTATATGTGGTGCTATAGCAGCCTGGTATTACATCACCTTAGATTTTTTGTTAAGCAACTACGTATTCTTTGAAATAGTCCCACTTTTCTCGCAACTTTTGATATAATATAATCTGCATGTTTTTTAAACTCTAGTTAATGATCTAATATAACTCCTAGATATTTTATCTCTCTAACAACTTCTATGTTTACTCCTTCAATATTGTTATTGAATATAACAAAATCTTATAATATGCATGATATAATATAATATCCTTCATTATTGAATAAAAATAATTCGAAAAAAACCCGGAAAAAATCGTGATTTTCAGTGTCTTGTCCCGTGAATCCGCTAACCATAAGTTGGCGAAATCGGACCCAAGCTCCACAAGTGAATGCTAGGTCAGTGGTTGTTTACCAGCCTCTTCCAGGAAGCACGAGATGATATTCTGGGGATCACAGATGTGAGTGATTGATTTACAAAAAAGAACGTCCTTCAATATCCAACAAACAAACATCCGATAGAACCACAGACGTCATCGCTCTGATATATTCAACCTACCTCGAGTAAAACTTCAATAGTAACCATTTTTTGTGTCCACTAAAACCTCGATCCTTGTACGCAATAGAAGTGTTTCTTGATATCCGTGTGTGTGTGACTACGTCATCTGTTCTTTTGTTCATTGTTGTGGCTGTGAGAGCAAGGGTCATCGAGTACAGTTGTACCGATCCAGCGACAAACAGATGAGTGCAGGTGTACTCGGCAGCTGGGTACATGTCAGGTTCAATGCTGTGTTAGATGTCTCTCTCTCTCTTCCCCTCTCTTTCTCTCTCTCTCTTCCCCTCTCTTTCTCTCTCTCTCCCTCTCTCATCTCTCTCTCTCTCTCTCTCTCTCTCTCGTTCTCCCCCCCCCCCCTCTCTCTCTCTCTCTCTCTCTCTCTCTCTCTCTTTCTCTTTCTCTTTCTCTTTCTCTTTCTCTCTCTTTCTCTCTCCCTCTCTCTCTCTTTCTCTTTCTCTTTCTCTTTCTCTTTCTCTTTCTCTTTCTCTTTCTCTCTCTCTCTCTCTCTCTCTCTCTCTCGTTCTCCCCCCCCCCCTCTCTCTCTCTCCCTCCCTCCCTCTCTCTCTCTCTCTCTCTCTCTACCTCTCTCCCTCTCTCTCTCTCTCTCTCTCTCTCTCTCTCTCTTTCTCTTTCTCTCTCTCTCTTTCTCTTTCTCTTTCTCTTTCTCTCTCTCTCTCTCTCTCTCTCTCTCTCTCTCTCTCTCTCTCTCTCTCTCTCTCTCTCTCTCTCTCTTGCGGCCGGAACTGTTACCAGATCGAGCATAGGTCCCAGCACAGCAAAACTCCACTTGATTGAGCCGAGAAATTATACCTGGAGTTTTCCAGATCTGTGCAAGAGTGCGTCCGAGCGAGCGTTCGTAATAGTTGATGAGGGGGGGGGGGAGAGCTAGCGTGGGTGGGCTGGGGCAATGTGAAGAGAGTGGAAAGGGGGGGGGAAGGATAGAATGAAGGAGGAAAGAAGGAGAGGGGGAGAGGAGAGGAGGGAAGGGGGGGGGGTGGAGTGGGGAGTACTAACTTGGCTATTTCATCTTCAGTATATATAGCAATCTTAATTTCTGCGGGTACTTATTTGTTTCTTATTATAGTTTAATATTATAGTTTCAAATAATTATTCATACCTTTCTTTGAATTGACACGTCTATTGATTTGTATTTAACATGTATATGTTCCACGTACAGATGAGCCTTTGGCTCTGTGATAATTATTTATGGTGTCAATTGGGAACATTGGATGCTTCAAACAAAAAACCTTGAGTAAAAAATTTTCCGTCAACGATTCTAATTTATTTCTATAATGGTCATTCAATTTCTATTGTTCCTTCCGGCGCAGGTAATAGAGTCATTTGCCTACGATCCCGTCGAGAGCTTCGATGGCGCTAAATGACCTCGCTGTCGATGCGCCTCAAAACCCTAATATTCATTCATTCAGCTTCGAACCTCTCACCCCAACGGAGTGAGTAGTGGTGGTAACGTTGAGAGGAAAAAAGCTCTGACGCCAGACTCAACTCTCCCTGACAAGGACTTTAGAGTAACACGGGGAGAGAGGGGAGGGCTGGGGTGTGGATGAGGTGAGTGGAGGGAAAGGGGTAGGTGGAATGAAGGAATGAGGAAGGAGAGCTGTGAGGAGAGGAAGGAAGGGGCAAAGGTAACCGAGTAGGTTGAAACTGAGTGTTTGTACCCGTGGAATGAACTCATCCACCTTCACCGACCGAGAGAAGCAACTTGCAGTATTCGAGTTACCAACTTGGCTATTTCTTGGAGCGATAGTACGTACGTCATTGCGTTAACATGGCAGACTGGCGATGTGTGAAAACGATCACGCGTAGAAGTGCAGGGCAGTGGTGACTTGACGTGTTCATGTTTGAAACATGAGGGATCAGGCTAGTATATAATAGTTTCTCCATGAATATAATACTATACACTACAGTGACCACCCCTACCAAACATACAGAATTATTATTACCTCGTTAACCAGGGCGCTTACCGCGACTGCTACTTAAAGAGGCCGCAGGCGCTCGTATTTCACGCCGCAAACTCTCACGGCCGTAATTTTTGAGATATCAATATGATTCTCATCATCCCATCATCTCATTTATCATCCACCGACGCCAATAGATCGTAGTCATCAGTACAGTGCGTCGTTATATCCAATATGAACTAGAAACCAAACCTTTCCAGCGACTAACATAAGACTCGACCCGAAGATTTGTTGAGAGTTAATAGCAATGGGCGTTAAATCAACATGGTGATTTTTTTTTTTTTTTTTTTTTTAATAACATCAAACAAAATCATTGTTCCCAAATTAAGGCTATGGATGAAAGGTAGCTATGATAGTGTACTACCGGGTTGCTAGTGGCAACCGCTAATTAGCACTGTTCGAAAACAAACATCCAAGCAATTAAACATTCAGTGGTCCTCCTCAAATAGCGTCTCGCACCCAGTCACAAAGATTAGCATTTCTTTAGGTGACTTTAGAAACTGATGTTTAATTACTTGTTGATAGAGAAATAACGCATCCACCTCTTTACTGTGTATTCTATGCAGATCGAACCTCTTCCATAGCCATATGCTGACCCCGCTGAATACACTGAATAGTGAATAGTCTCTTCACGAACCTCGTGGCTCAGCTGCTAGGACACTCAGCATGTTGAGGCAAAACTATTGTAGACTGGGTTATAACTCAGGTCATAAATAAGTCTATGTTATACGGAGATGACCATTTTACCAAGAATGACCATATTTCAAATTGACATTCCCTTTTTGCGCACAGCTCTAGGTATTGCTCTAGGCTTTACTCTATAGGTATTTTACTCCTCTCCATTCTTTTTTCATATGTCCGAACCAACTCAGTCTCTCCCTACCTAGCTTGAACACCAACCACACCAGCCTCTGCTCTAATCAATCGTTTGCTTATCTTTCTTTCCAATTTTGATATTCCTGCAATGCTTCTCTGCTGCTCACCACTCAGTGTTTCTATACCTTCCATATAACATTATTGGATGAGCGAAGCGAAAACTCAATTTTACCATACCCGAAAAAACTGCTTTTTTTTCTTTTTTTTTCGCGGTCCACAGGTCAAACGAAAATTCAACATCAGTTGAAACTTGGCATACAGAAGTGACCTTATCTAATTCGATACTGTAAAGTTTTGAGGCGCAATCGGTTGAACCACTTCTGAGAAAACTCATTTCAAATTTTCAAAAATCCCATAAGAATAATCCATAGGGATAAATCCGTGGAAAATATTTTCTTCGAAAGAATTCAAATTCTCAGATAATTTTGATATAATAACTTTACACATTATTACGAACTTTCAGTCAAATCGGATCAGCCGTTTCGATGTAAAAAATATATAATCCAATTTTTTTAAATCACTCAAAGCTATTAAGAAACCAATTAAATCCAAGCAACAGGTATCACCATTTGATTGAAAACGTTTAAAAAAAAGCGTCCTTTATTATCATATGAATTAATTAGGGAATAGGAGGGCAATGATGTAATTCTTTGGATCTCAAGGTGGATATATATATAGGCCCCTATATATATATATATATATATATATATATATATATATATATATATATATATATATATATATATATATATATATACATATATATATATATATATATATATATATATATATATATATATATATATATATATATAACCAATACAAAGATATGTTGATATATTGTTCCAGCTCATCCATCAACGCGAAAACACAACGCGTTTGCCTAGTATTTTCAATATTTGACATGACTTTTACTGTCAAATATTCCGTATTTCGATGGTGCAATGTCAAAGCCACCCCTTTTGAAATGTGATTCTTGCTCATATTTGTTGAACACTCTCCCATATTTAATATAATTTCAATTTTAAGAATGTAATAATATTTTATGTTAAATCACGCGCCCGTCTGCAACAGGGTGTCAATATCAAAAACACCGTTTGAAGCAAAGAATATTTTAGTTGGCCAGTAAGAGAACAGAATGGTCAGTTGGGCAGTAAGGGAACAGAATGGTCAGTTGGGCAGTAAGGGAACAGAATGGTCAGTTGGCCAATAAGGGAACAGAATGGTCAGTTGGGCAGTAAGGGAACAGAATGGTCAGTTGGCCAATAAGGGAACAGAATGGTCAGTTGGCCAGTAAAGGAACAGAATGGTCAGTTGGCCAATAAGGGAACAGAATGGTCAGTTGGCCAATAAGGGAACAGAATGGTCAGTTGGGCAGTAAGGGAACAGAATGGTCAGTTGGCCAATAAGGGAACAGAATGGTCAGTTGGGCAGTAAGGGAACAGAATGGCCAGTTGGGCAATAAGGGAACAGAATGGTCAGTTGGCCAATAAGGGAACAGAATGGTCAGTTGGCCAATAAGGGAACAGAATGGTCAGTTGGCCAATAAGGGAACAGAATGGTCAGTTGGACAGTAAGGGAACAGAATGGCCAGTTGGGCAATGAGGGAACAGAATGGTCAGTTGGCCAATAAGGGAACAGAATGGTCAGTTGGGCAATAAGGGAACAGAATGGCCAGTTGGGCAATAAGGGAACAGAATGGTCAGTTGGCCAATAAGGGAACAGAATGGTCAGTTGGCCAATAAGGGAACAGAATGGTCAGTTGGCCAGTAAGGGAATAGGCAGTAATAGAATGGACCCAGATACAGACTATAAAGACTCAAGGTGTGTAGAGTTTTCGATTACTAGGAAAATGCGGGATTTGCGTTGTGAGATGAGCTTAGAAGTATGAAAAATCTAGAATAAAAAATATTCTGTCAGCTCAATCCACATCTACGAACCTTGAATTACTTCAAACGTTCAATAACCTCACATGCAACTTGTTGATATTCATAGTGCTGTAACCTGTCGCGTATACACTTTTCAAAACCAATTCCAATATCCCAATATCCAATGAAATTTTTTCTTTTATTGCGTTTTCTTCCTTATTTCCCATCCGATTGTTGTGGCAGTCACTGAAAATATGCATGATGGTGTTTTCCATATTCAATGAAAAGTTTGAAGCTTCTAAGAAATTTTCGTATTCAATCAAGTACTTTCCATCCGGGTTATTCTCACGGGGATTTTACAAACTTTCCGTCTTTTTTTGGAAAAATCGTTCGAACATTTTTTTCTGAAAAACAATCCCAACCTATTCTGGTATGACACCAGAATGTGGAAACATTTTCGATTTCATTGTATTTGTTCCTGACCTGTATGCCACGCTCAAAATTACAAAAATAAACAAAAAAATAAACTAAAACGAAGCCCAATTTTTTTCAGTATATGAAATGGAAATCTTCGCTACGCTCATCTAATAAGTGACACCTTATAGGCATCTTGCAACGCACGCTGCGGATGTGCGAGAGTGACGTGCGTCAAAACAACAACAACAACAACAACAACAGGCTGTCTACGCACCTCGCACCGCGTCCTCGCATGGCAGTGACGTCACGCGGCTACCTTGTGCGTGTTGACACTGTGCTACCGGGTCAAGGTCAGCACTACCGTCTCGCATGGGGTCAACGAGCGGTAGCCCCGAGACACATCGAGATACACGCAGCACATGCGTTGTAATTGTTTATGAGACCCACCAAAAACCCTGACGGGTAAAAAATTGGAGCATACAAAAACTTCCTGATATAAAAGGTGTGAAATCAAAACTGCATGCCAAGTGCAACTTATTATTCATCAATACGGCCTGGAAAATAACAGGAAACACTTAACTCATTGCCTCCCACGTCCCCTCTTATGACACCACCCCGAATTGAAGTGAAGTGCATGATGCTATAAGATATGGGTCCAACTCCATTCACGTTCCTGACACAGGGAAACGTAGTAGGCCTATGAGTCAAGAAAATGTGTAATTCACGCATGGTCTCATTGAGACTCTGTCGCGATTGGTTATTAAATTATCAAAATATCCACTTTTTAAAATAAATGTTGCAATTGTGGCTCGAAAGAAGGCAAAGACTGACTTTGACCTGGACATACATTTCCTCATCGGAGTAGAATGAAATTGTTATAACTTCAAATGAGAATAAAAATACAGTATACAAATAATTTGAAATTATACTTTGAATTTGGAAGTAATTTGAGTATTTTCATTTGATTCATAGAACCTACATTACGAAATCTAGCAAGATATTTGTCAGTTAGGCTCTACGAACTTATAACGTTTAAATTTTTTCAAGATAGTCTGCTACCCAATCGAATGTAGGTTCTCAATTCAAGTTCTCTCAATCAATCACTCACTACCCACTAAATGTCATCAAGTTGATAGGAAACTAAATTTTAGAATAGAAAATGGACGGGGGAGGGCAGGTTTATCGAATATCAACTCAAAGTTTCTAAAAACTCCATAAGATTTGTCTGGGCGGAAATTTTTGAAAAGTAAACTCTTGAAAAAAATAAGAATTTTCTTGAATGTGAACACAATAATAATACAAATTATTACAATTTTGCATGCAATTCGGGCCAGCCGTTCTGAAGAAGATAATTTAATAGATGTTTTTCATTCGACAAAAGGATGAAAATAATAGCAGAACTATTGCTGTGATTCACTGCTTTCTAGATTCGATATTCACCGAGTTTTGTATAATAGTCACGGTGAGTGGAGATTTCAGCTATACCGAAGTCGATAAAGTAGCACAGATAAAACTACTTTAACGACTCAAATGATACCTCATTCAGATATCTCGCTCATCTTAGGCCTACAACGCACATATTGCGTTTGCCTGGTAATATATTATTGTAACATTGATACATCAATAAATAACAACAAAAAATGATCCCACTGTCTGTGGATGGGTTCCCCTTGAGAATGACTTTGCGAATCAATATGAACATTGTTGTCTCGGAACATTTGTATTTTCTCTCTCTGTTGGTGTGGTCGTTAAGCAAACAATAATCGTCAATTACACACAAGCTTACCAAGTTTTATGAACGTTGGGTAGGCTGTTTGTAGCCAATGTGTGTGACTGTGTGTGTAGATTTCCATTACATTCTAATTCTATATAAACTATATAAATGATAATAACTATAGATATGAAAATATCTCTTCTTACAACGATAATGGCGCGTTTTCCGGCCAACAATGGAAGCCTATATTCCAATATTTCATTTCAACTTCTTGAATGTCATCAAATATCATCACTCATCAGCATATTATTCCTATCATAAAGCTCTGCATAAATATTATTATCAAAAGTGGTTTGGTTCACCTTGAATTAAAAATGGAACTACTCCATAAATGTTATGTTCATTTTCCTGGTGAGTTTATAGGTACAGTCAATGCCCTCAATGGTGCAGTTGCAGTGTCGATACTGACAAGCAAACTGACATTAGTGACCTGCAAGCATAGACATATGATATATATGACTATATGATGTCTATGCCTGCAAGTGGAAACGTCAAAGTTGTACTTTGATGCTTCATTTTCACGACGCGCCCCTAGTTGCGAGACGTTGTCGTAACAGCGCCCTCACACAGCTGTTCGAAGTACTGAAGTAGTCTTGTTGTAACACGTGACAGCTTGACCAGTTTAAATAGATTACTCGACCCTAGTTCGACTCTTTTGTCTCTGTGTCAGCAAACACGAAAATGTCATCGCTCTCCGGGAAAGTGGTTGTAATCACAGGTTGTTATAATTACAATAATTGCATTTATAAATTTGACTAAGCGTGTAAAGGCCCTACTATATTGACATTTATTTGGTGTACTTGAAAGTAAACAATGATCTTTGCATTTTTATAGAGATATTTTCTTCCATTAAGTATAGAGGTTAAACCTCTATACGGTACTTAATGGCGCTACCTTATTATCAGATTCTTGAATATTAGACCTACCTATTGCAATAATGCAATCTTATATTATTGCAATATCACTATAATATTCACTATTGCCGGTACATATTATTGTTTGAGAAAGGTACATAACATTTGTAGGAATGAAGTACTTGATTATATATTAATGATTAATCTGTATAATTTTTGGTAAGGCCTGCTTGCAAGTCAACTTTTAGTAGGCCTATAGGCTACACTAAATACTCATTGGTATAGGTTAGGTTATAGCATTAGGCTGGGGTGGCTGAAGAAACACTAGGCCTGTACTCGATGATATGCCTGTATTATCAAAAGTGAACCAGAGCTTGGCATGTTTACTTAAAAAGTGGATGTGCCTATTCGATGGAACAATCAAAACTCGACTCGAAAAACCGCCTTCAGTAGCTCGATCAGCTGAGGCACCGCTTCAGAAACTGAAGTCACCGTTGGGCCAGGGTTCGAGCCCTGCATAAAGCATGAGTGTTTGTAAACGTCCTTCCACTTGGGCCTATCATCACTTCATAGGTTCATTATGACCACTAGCTTGCTTTTGTTTCAGGGGCCAGCTCTGGTATCGGTGCGGGGACAGCTCGTCACCTGGCCAGCCTCGGCAGCCATCTTGCTTTATGCGGCCGCAACCAGCAGAACTTGTCCGACGTGGCCAAAGAGTGCGTTGCGCTGGGCGTGCCAGCCGAGAAGGTAGTTTCTTCTTTTCATACCACTCTACATATAATAATGGTATTAATAACTAGCAGGTTGCTTATATTATGAACTAAATGGTGCCCCTTCATCCCCCCTCCACCCTAGACACAATTGCGCATCACACAGTAATCCAAGCTGAAATCCTCGCGCGGCCGAACCCAGGCTGGGATTGTTTTTAAGAAAAATTGTTCGGAATGGTTTTCCGGAAAAATTCGGAAAGTTTGATAATTCCTCATAAGAATAACACGGATGGAAAATACTTGAGATGTGGAAAATATTCAAAAACTTCAAAATTTTCACTGAAGATGGAAAACAATTACGGATATTTTCAGTGACTTTCACAACATTCGGATAGGAAATAACAAAGAAAACGCGATAAAAGTATCCATGTTATTGAAGGTTAGGATCAATTGTTTTCGCAAAGTGTAGATGCGACTGGTTGCAGCACTATAAATATCAACAAGTTGCAGGTAAGGTTCTTGAACGTTTGAAGTAATACAAGGTCCGTAGAAGTGGATTGATCTGACAGAATAATTTTCATTCTAGATTTCCATACTTCTAAGCAGGGCCGGCTCGTGGGCTGGGCGACCTGGGCGGCCGCCCAGGGCACATCATTTCCAGGGGCGCAAAAATTAGTAGTTTTTCTTCATTTCACCCCAAGATGGGCGTTTCACAAATTCTATATATCAAATGTATAGGCCCTACAGTTCATTCAGTTTCATTTATACATCACTGGATGGAGTAAATGTTCTCACATTCAAATATCACTAGCTGTTATTGAATGATAAATTGATTCAGTGTTTTAATTGCTTGGAACAGCCATTTTGAAAAATGAGTCTATTAGAAATCCATGTATTCCAGGAATTTCCTGTAGTTCCTGAAACCCGTAAAATCGTACTATCAAAAGTTAATCTTTGAAAATTTCCCTGCGGGACATGGCTCCCTCTTTGCATTCACCTTTAATATGGACACTCAGGTTTGGGGGCTCACAATTGACTGCTTGCCTTATGAGGTGCTGAAATGATATGAAACGGCCTTGCAGCTACAAATATTGGTTTTGGCGTTATTTTTAATTGCATAAGTCGAATGATTTGGCATCTGAACCTCATCTAAAACACTCTAAACCGTATTTAGAATGGGTGTAGTCTGAAAAAATTCTCTGCGGGGCCAGAAGGGGGCCTTCCCCCCTTGTGCCCCCCGCGGGTCGCCGTCTTCGCGATAACGGGCCGTTGCACACAACTGTTCTCATATGGTTATTTCTTTTCTAAACTGAAATCGTCCCCCCCCCCCCCCCACCCGCCAGCCCTGCTTCTAAGCTCGTCTCACAACGCAAATCTCGCGTTTTCCTAGTAATAATAATAATATCATCATGGGTAACAGGCTATTTGCCCTTCGCTCTTGCCGCTTGTATTCTATTCTGATGTACGGTAGCGGTTATTGTTTGTACTATTTCACTCTAGATGTGAACACATGTCAATCAGTACAATGTACAGGCCCCTAAAGGTGATGTCGTGTTGCAGGTACTGTCTATTGTTGGAGACCTGACTGTTGTGGCGGACTGCGAGCGGACGATCAAGGAAGTTGTCGAGCACTTTGGCCGACTAGACGTTCTGGTCAGTACTCTCAGATTCTTCTTTTTTATTAATAACATCAAAACTTGATACAAAATCATTGTTCCCTAATTAATGCTATGGATGGAAGCTAGTATCGTTTGGACGGGGCACCACAAGGACGATTTTACCACACCATTTCAATTTATTTAAAACCAATGAATTTTAACACCAGAACTGCGCTGTCTGTGACAATAATTTTCTGCCGCAGATAAAAGTCTTTCAGTTTCCGATAGTCCGGAACATATTATAATTAAAAACCGTTTCTGTGATAGATATCCGGACATTACCAGCATTGTTATTGAGAGTAAACCAAACTTGAATCTTCCACTTTGAACTAAGTCTCTTGGGCAGTGATCACTTCTTTCCATTAAAACAGCAGATGTGAAGTTTTTATCGTTTTGAATGACAGTGATGTTGATGCAGTGACACCGTCATGTTGCAGGTAAACAGTGCAGGTTGCCTACTGCCCGGGGGCATCGAGGAAATCAGCATCGAAGACTTTGACCGTCAAATGAACACCAATGTTCGCTCGTTGTTTATCATGACAAAGTTGGCGGTGTCGCATCTCGCCAACACCCGAGGCAGTATCGTCAACGTTTCCAGTGTTACCGGACTAAGAGCTGTAAGTCCGTCTCTGCCACCTTTACGATTTTTTCAAAGTAATTCCCTTAATCTGGATTAGTAGGCCCGAGATGCATTGAGGGTTGCGTTGATTTGCCACCAGGAGATGGTGACTTCACTCATTCGAAAACATGTTCCATTTCCTGAGTACTTTCCTGAGAAATATTGGTCGCTGCTCTATCTAGAGTTGTTTTGAAGAAGCAGCTGATAGGCTGGCAAACCTGATGACTGCTGTTATTAGCCGAGTCGACATGAACATGAAGTTAGTTCCTTTCATCACTACTTATCTACGCATGGTCAATAGTTCTCTAAACGTGTACCGTGAATTGGTTGGAACATATTTTTAACACCATCTCCAACTGGCAAACCAACGCAACCCTCAATGCATCTTGAGTAGGTCCATGGATTTGAAATTGAAATGTTCACTCCGTCCAGAAAGAAAAATTTTGTATTTTCATCATTTTAATCACTGATATTTTTTTAGTTGCCCACAGTTGATGATTCGTTATCTTTTGTTAACCACTTGACGGCGGCTGGTGCAAATACGCGTTAATATGCTATAATATATGAATATCAAATATATTATCTTATACTTATAGGTCCTACCAGTAATATTACCATTTTTACATGTCTCTAATCATTCTTGTTGTCTCTAATGAATTGTACAAGTCATTTTCCATTGTATTAGACTAGGCAAACGCAACATAAGCGTTGTAAGATGAGCGAGATATCTGAATAAGTTATAATAGTCGTTAAAGTAGTTCTACCCTTGCTACTTTATCGGCTATGGTATTCTACACACCTTGACGCATATGAAAAATACAGTGAAACCTCTATTCATCGTTTTTCAAGGGACCAGGAGAATAAAACCATCCAGGAAAACCATCCATCCAGAAAAATGTAACATTGATTATTTGGGAGTGAGGTGAGAAGAAATGAATGATCCAAGCAGGAAAACAATGGATCCAGGAACGATGCATAGAGATTTCACTGTACTTCGTTGTTGGGCAAATATTGAATCTAGAAAGCAGTGAATCTTGATTCATTTCCACAATATATTTGATGGATAAAAGCAATTAATTTAATTATTTTCTTCAAAACGGCCGCTTTAAATTGCATACAAAATCGTGATAATGTGTACTAGGCCCATCATTCATGTGTACCCATTCACATAAAATTTTATTCTATTTGAAGAGATTTTATTTTTCAATTTTTCTTGAATGAATGAATATTAGGGTCTTAAGGTGCATCGACAGCGAGGTCTTGCCCAGCCTAATCTTATGGGGTTTTTATGAACTTTGAGATGATATTTCTCAAAATCGGTTCGACCAATTCATTCTAAAAACTACACAGTTCCAAGTTGGATGAGTTTGCGTGTTCAAAAAAAGTCTCATGTCGATCAGTCAACCCCTGCGACCTGTGCAGTGCCCACAAAAAAAAAAAAAAAAAAACACAGACAAAGCCCTATAAAAGTGGGATGGAGTCTTTGCTTATGCTCATCTAATGAGTGTAGCAAAGATTTCTTTCCTCATGCCAAACAAAATTGGGTTTTGTTTTCATGCTCGTTTCTTTTGTTTTTTGTTTTTTCGTAAATTTTGTACATGACACACAGGTCAGGAAAAAACTAATCCACTTGAAACTTTTTCTACAAATTGGTGTCACACCAGACCAAGTTGAGATTGTTTTTCAAAAAATTCGATCGAACAGTTTCTCCGGAAAAATTTCGAAAAGTTTGGAAAATCCCCATAAGAATAACCTGAGCGAAAATACCTGGGAAACAAATATTCTTCGAAAGCTTTAAAACTTTTACTGAATATGAAAATACATTTTCAGTGATTTGCATAACATTCGGATGAGAAAACGAAGAAAACACAGTTCTAATGTAATTATTCATCAAAGCTATCAAGAAACCAAATAAATCTGAGCAACAAGTGGCGCCAATTAATTCAGAACGATCAAAATGTAAAATGGATAAAAAAGGAAGGCAGTGACATTTTGAACGTTTGGAGTAATTCAAGGTCTGTAGATGTGGATTGAGCTGACAGAATATCTCCCATACTTGATTCCTATACATCCAAGCTCATCTCACAACGCGTATTCTGCGTTTTCCTAGTTCACTGCTAGTTATTCGTACTGTATTTCTGTCAAATCCAATCTTGATTGTGTCGAGAGTGCTCGCTTGTGTTTCAGTTCCCCGGTCTGGTGGCGTATAACATGAGCAAGGCTGCCGTGGATCAGCTGACCCGTAGCGTGGCCCTAGACCTGGCTCCGCGGCAGGTGCGTGGAGTGATGGGACGTTGACAATTTTCAATTGAACATTTTCAATTCATTGAACATTTTCAATGCAAATTCATTGAACATTTTCAATGCAAATTCATTGAACATTTTCAATTCATTGAACATTTTCAATGCAAATTCATTGAAATTTTCAATGAAAATATTAGGAAAATTTCTAATTTATTGAAAACTTCCTGTGAATCTAATAGAATTGAATGAATTCATCTAATTCATTCCCATGGTTTTTTTCTCAGTGATTTTCAAAATGAATTCATTGGATTTCTCACAGTTTGAACATTGAAAATTTTCAATGCAAATTTTGAATGGAAATTTTCAACATCTTTACTCATTTACTTTCCAATTGAGTCATTTTCAAAAGACTTTTCAAAAGAGGACAGTACAATTGAGTACTGGCCCCACGTCCTACAGGTGATTGCCGAGAAGTCAACACTTTTAGTGAGGATCTATCATGTTCACAAACTTCAAACAGGCAGTTATTATTTTATTTTGGCCCCCCTCGTTTAGGGCCTTGGCAATTTTGTAGATTAGATTAGATTTCTTTATAGATCCACAGGATTTTCCATTTACAAAAATGCAAAGTATATGCAAATGCATCTTCAATGTGATGGTTCAACAATTTGTTTTAGTATCACTGAGAGTGAATTCAAGCTCCAGTTTCTTCTGTTACAACTTTTATGCAATGACAAAATAATTTGAGAAAAAAAAATTTGAAAAAGATTAAAGATTTTCAAGCTTTTCAAATGAAGAAAATTGAAAAAAATATTTTTGGAAAATAATTGAAAATTTTCAAGCTTTTCAAAAAAAAATGCATTTAAAAAAATTAACATTATCAGGTGCGCGTCAACGCGGTCAACCCTGGCGTGGTGGTGACCGAGTGCCACAAGCGCGGCGGCATGTCGGACCAAGACTATCAGCTGTTCCTCGACCGGTCGCGCGACACTCACGCGCTCGGACGCGTCGGCACGGTCGACGAGGTGGCCAAGACGATCGCGTTCCTCGCGTCAGACGACGCGTCATTCATCACCGGCGTCACGCTGTCTGTTGACGGGGGGCGGGGCATCATGTGTCCCAGATAACCACAAGCGGTCGTCAACTGCTCGGATATCACGACTATTAGCGTTGATCGATGAGGCGTTGGAGGTTCCACAGTTCCACTAATTGACACATAATATAAAAGACAAAATGTATTCATCACAGCTTGTATTATTTTAGAACACTGATACAAAACGAGGGCAACTTGGCATACATCTTGAAGGGGCCAAAACTAATTAACTCTTAAAACATACACCTGAGCGTGCATTAATCAATAATTAGCCCTGTCGTCAACATAACAATGATGAAAGTTACTACCTGGTGACATAATTATACTAACAACCTAACTGCTAAATGACACATGATCGCTGACACCACGTAGAGATCAAGGTGCATTGAGGGTTGCGTTGGTTTGTGGGTTGGAGATGATGTCCTCACTTCCTATTCCTCCCATGTTGAAAATGTGTTCCAATTCACGGGCCACATTTCAAGAATTATCGATCGTGTGTAGATACGTAGTGATAAAAAGAACTAACTGTACTCAATGACGTCGGCTCCGCTAATAACAGCTGTCGTCAAGTTTGTCAGCCTGTCGGCCGTTTCCACAAAACATCACTAGATAGAGCAGCGATCAATGGTTCTCAGAAAAGTACTTGGGAAATAGAACGTGTTTTCGAATGAGTGAAGTCACCATCTCCAACTGGCAAACCAACGCAACCCTCAATGCATCTTAGTGTGGAGTGTGTTACCAGTGGAGATCATAAAAATGATCACACAGTCAGAGCTGAAAGTCACTGACATTGCCAAATGTTTGTGCACATTGTAAACCTACACACGTGCCAAATTTAACCTGATCAGACGAACAACCTAACCTCTGGATCGTGAGTCGTGTGAAGAAAACGAAGGCAAGTGCCGAAAGAGTTCAACCGAGTTGCTCGCTCAAAGAAATTGCCTTTAGTTGATAACTTCTAGGTGATATTTGATTCCTTCTACAGTGGAACCTCTAGTACGTTTTTCAGGGGACCAGACAAAAAAAAACTTACGAAAGTGAAAAACTTACTAAAGAAAACTATTCAACATGTGAGAGCATATAACCCCCCCCCCTAACTTGGATCAAAGAATGAAACTTACTGAGGTGAAAAATGTATTGAGGAGAAACTTACTAAAGAAGTTCTACTGTAGTAAGAGTAGAGATGTGAATAGAGTAGAGATTGTTAATAAAAGTTCCAAGTTGCAACTAAACTTTTATGTATTCTAGTTGAAAAGTGAATAACACTTGACGTTCTTTCATCTCTCTGTAGGCCAGGGCTTTCCAACTAAATATCTCAGAGGGCCATTATTTATGGGAAAAGTTGAGGTGGGCCTCACAGTTAATTGTCCAACATTTTTAATTCAGTGTTCTCTTGTTTCCATATTTTTTCAATGTACACAAATTCAAGCTTCTTACAGCTGAATATATATATTTTTCGAAATTCAACGACTTGAATTGCCCTTCTTGTCTTCACGTGACTTTATCTAGGTCTTTATAACTGACATGACACAAGCCGGGGAGTGCAGAATGTTGCCAAATATATTTTCGATTCGACTACACAGAATACCTAATTGCAGTGATTTTACTGTGCTTTTTAAGATCATTCTGCGGGCCATTTGAAAAGGGCACGCGGGCCGCAATTTGGCCCGCAGGCCGCCAGTTGAGAAGCCCTGCTGTAGACTATTCTCTAGTCTGGTCTTATGAGTGCCTAGTGGTGTTTATTATTAACCACTAGGTTGTGCTCACTGTTATTATATGTTTACCGACTGGCTAGTATGCTGATAGCCTACTAGGGGTACGCCCTACTGTAAGTGTGATGACCAAAACCAAGTACCGGTAAGGCGGTAATTGTGATATCAGTGGGCTATCACTACCCTATAGTAACTGACTTGATGCACTGACATGATACATATTATATTATTATATGTAATATTTTCTCAATCATTATAGACAGAATACGCTCAATGTAAATCTAAATACAGTATAGGCCAACTTCTATATTATGCTAGGTTTGCAGATTTCTTCTGAAAAAATGGTCATCTATTTTTCAAATCACCCATACCCTAATCTTGGTCCTGAACTCCTAATATAATCATTAGAGCTGTGCGAGACTCGAAATTTTCGAGCGAGATCGAGACTCGAACTCGCTCGAAAAGATTTTTTTCCAGATCGAAATTTCGAGTCTCGAAATACTTTCGGGTCTCGAACGTTTTTGAGCGAGCGAGCGAGAATAAACTTGTCATCTTTTTATCATTCAACATATTGATATTAAATAATAAATATATAGTGTCTGAAACTTATGAAAAAGTTTTGTCTCAGCATTTCTCCCTTCGATTTTGCATACAGAACTTGCTGAATGATAACAACGCGCATCATTTCACAATGTCAGTTGCACCGGACTGACTAACTCCGAGTGACTGAGTAAGAATTCTGTTGAGTCGCAGTTACCACCAGACACGCACACGCGTCTCTCACCCTTCCTCAGTTCCTCCCCCTCGCCAAACTTTTCAAGGACAGATTAAACGTCATCACACGTGTTGCCAAGACACTCGGGACGGCCGAACGCCAATGGCAAAAAGTTTGCGCGTCGTCATCGGCGAAGTTAGCTGATCAAGTAGCTCATCAGTAGCGAACTTATCAAGTAGTTTCGCCCGGTTTCTCTTATTCGCAATACAAAATTGTCGTAATTCTAACCGGAAAGTGATGATTTTCATGGCTATCTTTTTTAATAATGATTGTATCCAATTCAAATTTTGCACTTGGATTTAACTATCATGCTAAAATTTAAAAAAAATGAAAATAATATAAAAACCAACAATGTACATGATTATTAGGTTATTACAAAATTTTCAACCAGGAAATTTATTTTTCGTTTTTCTCAACAATACTATTTTTCAATTCAATTTTTTCACGAAAATGTTGCTGAAGTATTGTTCGAGGGTTGGTCATATCGTTTTTTTGATATTCCTGCTATATTTCAAGATATGATTTTATTTACGATATTTTTTTTAAATTAAATTTTCTATAAAATTTGTGCTCGAACTCGCTCGAACTAAAATTTGTGCTCGAACTCGCTCGAACTAAAATAGTGCTCGAAACTCACTCAAACTCAAAAAGCTCTGCTTGCACAGCCCTAATAATCATTATCCTTGAATATATTATGTAAAAAAAATCGGTTGAAAATTTTCCGGAAAATGAACATCTCTAAACGAGCCAATACTGACAATTGAGAATTGAGTATCAATTAGTTAACTATTAGTTAACAATTAGTTAACAAGTAGTGCAATGTAAAATTTCATGAAAAGTGTCGGTCTGAAACTTTTTGTGATAAGTGTTGAAAAGTTGTGAAATATAATCACTTGTGCAGAAGGAACACTATAGGGCATAGCCCAGTTGCATAATACATGTTTTTCTATTGCCTACTGGTATAGTCAATCTACCCGGACAGGCCTTAAGTGTAAAACGATTGCGGAATTATCTTACAAAGTATCATGGCTATAGAGGAAAGAGAAAATGATTTAAAAATAGCAGTAGAATTGATTGGATGAGCAAAGCGAAGACTCAATTTCGCCATACCGGAAAAAAGGCGACTTTTTTTGCGCTTTACAGGTCAAACGAGAATTCAAAATCAGTTGAAACTTGGCATACACAAGTGTCATTTTCTAATTCGATGCTGTATAGTTTTGAGGTGCAATCGGTTGAACCACTTCTGAGAAAACTCATTTTAAAGTTTTCAAAAATCCCATTAGAATAACCCAGAGGAAAATATTCGTAAAATAACTTTCATCCGAGACATTTCAAATTATCAGGGAATTTTAATATAATAATGATACACATTATTCCGAACTTTCACTCAAATCGGATCAGCCGTTTTGATGTAAAAAAATATATAATGTAATTTTTGTAAATCACTCAAAGCTATTAAGATACCAATTAAATCCCAGCACAGGTGTCACCACTTAACTGTAAACGATTAAAACAAAGCCTTCTTTATTATCATAGTAATTAATAAGGAAATAGCAGGGCAGTGACGTAATCTTTTGGATCTCAAGGTGGATCCAATCCAAGATGCATTGAGGGTTTGTTTGCGGCCGGGGGCAAACGCGGAAACACATAAAGCGTTTGCCTAGTTGGAAAGAAATTGTCGTGCCTCATAACCCGTGGCCAAAAACCTCTTGATGACATATTTTTCAAACTTAAAGTAGTGGATTGATTCGAACACTAGATCTCTCTCACCAGGGCACATGTTTAAGAGAAACTACTCAATATATGCTAGATATTCCGTAAATGGAGTGTAGGTAATTTGAAGGTAGAACTGCTTTATCGACTCAAGTTGCACGCAGCACCACGTGACCAGTCAATGCCAGTACGCACGTGACTCGAACTAGGCCTACGTGCGTGCTATTTGTTATGGTTCTGTCCATGGTTCTGTCATTGTGAAGATCGTTGCCTTCAGTTAGATGTTCGCAACAGTTTGAAGTTGGTATTTTGTTATTTTTTCGAGATTTGTTCGTGGAAGGCCTTAACCCAGAAGATTGAGTTGAATTTGTTCGTGTGGGCCCACGCTAGGCCTAGACATTTAGCTTGTCTTAATTTTATAACCACCCACAAGTATTTTAGGTTAGGTCACTGATATTGGCAAATCAATGGTTAGGTCATGGCTTCAGCCAGGCTAGGCCCTACAAGAATGCATGACTAGTTACGCTGTACGATCATAATAATTCAAATTATAATTACTTCACAATTTACTTTTAATTATAATTCACTTTACATATAGGCCTACAGCTAGCCCTAGTCATTTTATAAATTCCGGTAGGCCTAGGCCTACCTTTAATACAAACAACACTATATAGGCCTACTCAATGATTTAACATCAGAACTGGCAAAGCCAACATGTTCACTGGATATCACATTTACATCCTTCCTTCGGCTCTCGGCCCGAAGAGACGCACGCTGCTAGAAACGCAAATGTCCAAGAACGGTGCCAACATATTAACAGAGCTCTCTAATGATTCATTGACTCACGTCGTGGTCGAGGAAACTATTCTCCGTGATTCTCTGAAATGTGCTATGATTGTCAGAAATGCAGGACTAGATGTGGAAAAGAGAAGAGAGGTTAAGGTTGTTGGAACGCAGTGGGTGACAAAGTGTCTGAAAGACAAGTCTGTTGTTGATACGAGAGAGTACGAGCTTGTGGAAGTGGAAGTGGTCATGGACAAACCTGTAGCGGAGTGTACCATTAGGGATGCTACAAACAGGAATTGTGCCCTGGACAAGGATGAAATTGAAGCAGATTATAATATTTGCCAGCCATCACAACCAAAGAAGATAAGGAGTGAAGTAGTGGAAGTAAGACAATTCAATATACCATACCTTAATGACACGTAGGCCTACTCAGCCTGTCCATTACTTCAAAATGATAGAAATATAGGGTAATTTTACTGATTGCATATAGGCCTATTAGGGCCTACTGGTATTTGATATGGCTGTGGATAATCGTACGGTCAGCGTTGTCATTGGTTGTTCATGTTAGTGACATAGGATTCGTTCGGCTTGGTTCTGGAGGATAGTCTAGTTGTAATTTTCACTGCCAGAGTGCACCAGACACCAGTTACCGATGAATGATCATGATATATAAGCTCCGTTCCGCCTGCCGGTGGTATACGCGAGACTTATACACCAACCTGACCTACCTAACCTGATACCTGCCTCTGTCCACATAATTGACCATGTTCTTTCATATATAAACTCTAGAGGAACCAATTTAGACAATTAAAAAATGAGTCTCAGGCGGGATTTGATCAGAGTTCCCTGGCATGGGAGTCAGCTGTGCTAACCCATGTGCTACAGTTAGTCTCATTGCCTCATTGTCTCATTGCAAGAGCGTTATTTTGTCCATTTATTGTTATCAACCGAAACATCGCGGTTATGACGTCACTGACCGTATGATCTATTTTCACTTAATCATACTTTTGATCGTACGAATATACACTCCGATTTGATATAGACCCTATTTCTTGTAATCAACTTGCCCTTGGCCTTAACCAATGAGTCCAACTGGCCTATAATTTAGTCTTTCAGTTAACCAACTAGTTCAACTAACCTTGGGTATTACCAGTGTACGGGTATGACATTTAAGTCTAACACTTTGACTTTCAGCAGCTTCTGATGCTTGACTCAAATTCAATTCTCTGTGTTGACGAAGTTTTAGTTTTTTTGAAGAAACGGGCCTTTGTGTAATTAGGTAAAGTTCCTAATTCTGCCAGCTCTAGGTCTACGATGACCAGTAATGATGGGTAACGCATCATAGTACAACGACAATGAGTTTTCTGTAGCAAGAAGAGATTTGAACCTTGTCAATGCTATTTGTTAACTCTTGTTGCTGAACTTTGGTAGAAGTTTGCGTGCTCTCGTGCGTCCGGCTCCTCTGGTGACCGACCAGCAAACCTGCTCATCACCACCGAGCTGCAGAAGCTGGCCGACGCGTTCAGGAGCAGCGGAGATCACTGGCGTAGTCACGGCTACGACAAGGCAATCAGCGCCATCAGAGCTTACAACAAGGAGATCACCAGCTTTGAGGTGAGTTCATCTTGCTGACTAACTCTCTGTGATGTTGGTACACCCGACTAGCGGATTTTAGGTTCAGCGCCGACTTGGGTTGGCTACGAGCAGAAGGGAAGTCAAGATGGCTGACGGATGGATCTAGCAAATCATTCTGTTCATGCTGTAATGATCACGAAGTTGTTCAATAAACGATGTAACATAACTTACAACAAAGTGTATTTTATCAATCTAGGAACATCACACTCTCACTCACTATATTATCCCTGTCCTGTCAGTTTGAAGCAAAGTGATGCTAAGTAGAGCGCTATAATATACTATCATCTAGATTTATCGCAGAAGTGAAGCTGCCATCTAGATACCTTCCAAGCAGTGGGATTGCAATGTGCTCTTGGTTGCAGGAGGCACAGGGGCTGGGGGGCGTGGGGAAGAAGATGGCTGCCAAGGTAGCTGAGATACTGGACAGTGGACGGCTGCGTAAAGTGGAGGAGATTTGCGGACAGGAACGGATGCAAGCCGTGGAGCTGTTCACCAAAGTGTGGGGTGTCGGACCGGCAACAGCAGAAGCCTGGTATCAACAGGTAGGCCTAACTAAGTGTGCCAACTCGCTGAAGCGTAAAGGCCCATTCACAACCAAAATTAGGAATGAACTTGGGAGTGAACTTTTCAATTATTGATCTAAAAGTTTGGGGGGTCGGCTTATATCCGGGACAATACGGTAATTAACATTGAAATGCCTAGATACCTTTAGCCGCAGACCGACTTCGAGCTCGAAGTGTGTCAAATTTTGGATTACCCGAGTTTTGTTCAACGAGGGTTTACTGTAGGACTACTGGAAATGGCACTTGTTGCTCTTGTTGCCAGGGTTACCGCAGCCTGGAAGACCTCCGGCAGCGAGCGGCGCTGAACAAGCAACAAGCTGTTGGTCTAAAGCACTTCGACGACCTTCAGGCCAGGATACCGCGCGCAGAGGTCAAGCAGATAGCCGACCTGGTGAGTTATGGACACCATTCTTGCCGAGCCAAGACCAAAAACAAACAGATCACAAAATAACACTCAATTTTCGAGAAGTTCATTGCGTTTGGATGCTACTTGGGTGGATTTTTCACTCTAGAGAGTCCATGACCATAGGAGTCGATTTAGCGGAATATCAGTTTTTTGGTGATAGATTTTTGACAGTATAACTAAGATATAAAAATTCGAATAGAGAGAAAAGACAGATACTTTGAATATGGTACCTTGAAGATGGTGTTACAAGTAACTAGGAAACGAGTTAAATGTGTTGCCGCGTTGATGGATGAGCTAGAACATAATATCAACTTATCTTTGGATTGGTTATTATATATATCCACCTTGAGATCCAAAAAAACGTCACTGCCATCCCATTTCCTAATTAATTTCTATGATAATAAAGAAGGATTTGTTTTAATTGTTTCTAATTAATTGGTGTCACCTGCTGCTTGGATTTAATTGGTATCTTGATAGCTTTGAGTGATTTAAAAACATTACATTATAGGCCCATATTTTTTTACATCAAAACGGCTGATTAGATTTGAGTGAAAGTTTGAAATAATATGTATCATGATCATATTGAAATTCTATGAGAATTTGAATTCTGTCGAAGCAAATATTTTTGACGATTTTTTTCCTCTGGGTTATTCTTATTGGGATTTTTGAAAACTTGACTTTGAAATTAGTTTTCTCAGAAGTGGTTTAACCGATTGCACCTCAAAGCTATACAGTATCGAGTTATCAAACTAGATTTAAGGACACTTGTGTATGACAAGCTACAACTGATTTTGAATTTTCGTTTGGCCTGTGGAGTGCGAAAAAAAAGACACTTTTTTTCGAGCATGGTGAAATTGAGTCTTCCCTTCGCTCATCCAATAAATAATCATCCCATATTGCCTAATTGTCACGCGTATATGACTAAAAAAAAGTGTTTTTTCAGCCGTATACGCGTGACAATTATGCGATGGGATAATCCATCTTGATTTGACATCGACTGCTGGCCATCAGAGCCCTGTAGAGACTGTAGTTATCCCTAGGGAGCCTAGATACTAATTGAAGAAGAGAGCGGACATTTTGAAGACTGTTTTCTATTGGCTACTGAAATATCTCTCGCATGGACGTCAACATTCTTTGTCCAGATCGTGTACTAGAGTCTAGACTGCATCACATCGGTTAGGAACAACTTCAGTTAGAAGTTCTGGGCCCAGATTCACAAAGAATTTAATCTAATAGCACGTTCTGAGTTGATATTTACGAAAAAGTTCAGGCAGAAGTTCTAAGAATAGTTGGTGGTAGAGTTATCACCTGTCCCAACTGTTTTTAGTGGAGATAAAACACTCACCTCGCAATTGATTTCGATGATTTTGAAAATTTAGCTCACTCAGATTTAATTATAGTATATATTTACAAGATTAAAAATGAAAATCTGGTGGTTGGGAGTAGAGGCACTATCCTGTTCTCGAATATAATGTTCAATATTATATTCTAACCTCACAGCTACGAATTTCAACTGACAGCTAATAGAATTGACGATGAAAAAAATGCAAAGCCTTCTTGATGACCGAGATCACTATCAAGAAGTTGAACATGAAAACATAAAAGTATATGAAACATTTCATCAATTCATTTTGATTTTGAATATTATCCAGTTAGGAAACAAGTAATTGATATTCATATCGCGTTACTTCCAACTAATTGACATGCCGCTCTTTGCTCACGTCGGTTGACAGTCACTATGGCATCTTATTTACTAACTGGTGAGTTGCCGGCACTTTTTGACTAGGAATGGCGCCCTCCATACGCTGGAGTTGTCCGTTCTCGTCTTTAAGTATCTAGGCTCTCTAGTTATCCCATATATGAGATCTAGGTGGCGTCGATGGCGTATCTAGGTGGCGTCAATGGCGTATCTAGGTGGCGTTGAAAAGTTTCTTAGCGCCTGAGATGATCGTCAGCTGGAAGTCTATGGGAGAAATCCAAGGTGCGTATCCATCGTGGATAGCTATTGTCCTAGATTTTACTGAAGGTCAGCCAACTGCGGGATAAGTTTTTCAGAAGGTGAGATTTCATGAGTACGCCTACAGTTTTCAAGAAGTTCAGTTTGAGAAACGTTTGGTTGAAAGCTTGCCATCCGTCCACACGTGAGAAATGTTCCAACTGGACTACTGCCCGAAGCAAAGAAGATACCAACTGTTCTGAAAACCAACTGACCTAAGCTTCTACTTCTTGAACGACCTGTAGAGAGAAGTTGAAGTGGGAGGTTTGACTCCTCCCCTTTAGAAATGTCATTCAACACTCACCTTGCCCACCCAACCTCAACCATCACTAGAGCCTCTGATGGGTGGTAACAACTTGTGAAGGGGAGGAGCCAAACCCCTAATCTTACTTCTGTACAATTGGTTGTTTATCTAGGTCAATTGGTTCCTATTCCAGTTGACTCGGACGGAGATGTTTTCAGGTGACGGTCGCGGCCTTGGCTCTCGACTCGAGCGTGTCGTGCGTTGCGGCCGGCTCGTATCGCAGGGGCAAGTTGACGTGTGGAGACATTGACGTGCTGGTCGCCAAGGACAGCGGCAAGTCAAACTTCCTCTGCCAACTCGTCCAGCAACTCAGAGCGACAGGTGAGGCTCGCCTGCATCCTACAGGCAGAACCAACCAAGATGCATTGAGGGTTGCGTTGGTTTGCCTGACTTCACTCATTCGAAAACACATTCCATTTTCTGAGTACTTTCCTGAGCACCAAAGATTGCTGCTCTATCTAGTGTTGTTTTGTAGAAACGGCTGATAGGCTGACAAACTTGATGACAGCTGTTATTACCTGAGCCGACGTGAACGTAAAGTTAGTTCCTTTTATCACTACTTATCTACGCACGATCGATAGTTCTTAAAATTTGGCCCGTGAATTGGAACATATTTTCAACGTGGGAGGGATAGGAAGTAAGGACAGGCAAACCAACGCAACCCTCAATGCACCTCGGGTCAGAACACTGACGGACAAAACTAGCAGATCATGTACTCATGCGGTACACGATGTGGTGATACCAACATGCCTCGTCATAATATAAAGGCCACTCTCGGTAGCGTAGTCAGCTGAGGCACGGCTTCAGGAACTGAAGTCACCGTTGGGCGTGGCTTCGAGTCACACATAAAGAATGGATTTTTGTAAACGTCCTTTCACTTATCACTCATTATCACCTTACCGTTTCATTAGCACCTGCTCATTTGTTTTTTTTTTTAATTTTTTTAATTTTTAAACCTGCTGGGGATCATATGTTGGGAACAGAAGGTACAATCTTCCCTAAGGACCAAACCAGCCTGAGCTAGCTTCTTCTTCCTGAGCAACAGGTACACAAGTTCAAGTGGGAGGTTTGGCTCCTCCCACTTTGTACCCCCGTTCAACCTAGCTGTTGGTGGGATTGTTAAGCAAACAATAATTACAACATAAAGACGATGTACTGACTTGCTTCTTCAAAGTGAAATATTTCCGGGGTCAAAATCTGAGTGCAGTGTCCCGATTGCCTGTAGCGCAACTATCGCTTTTATATCGAACTATATTTGAAACAATGCTATACACGGCTCAGTAGAATTATTATGTTGACTGAACTGCATTTATTTTGAACGAAAATGCTAGATTTTGTAAGTTCAACAATGCCACCGGTATCTACTCTTATCTACATCTAGTTCACAAGGGAATCCGCTAAATCGCGACAGGCAATCGGGACCTTTGACTCTGAACTGACCACAAGTAACCACAAATACAGTCCATGTTATCAGTATGTGAGTTGGAGCACCTTCTTTATGTTATGATGAAGTAAGTTGGTATCCCTACATCATGTACAGTATGTGAAGACATTTCTGGTAAGATGTGCGTAGATTAAATGTATTCAAATTTTGCAAAAGATTTCATGTGGAAGCAAGGGTATGTGTACCCAGAAGACTTGGAGGTCAAGAGGTCAACCTCTAGCCATTGTTTTATGCAGGAAAGCAAACACGTCCGATAGCAGTGGGAGAACGACGCGTACGTGTTTCACAGTACCTCGTACGGCCACTTTGACGTTGTGTTGTTGGATCATCATTACTAGAATATTACTAGAGACATGTAAAAATGGCAATTGCTATGAAAGCAATTGAATTTCTTCAATGCACATTTTTCTAAAATTTCTCCATGTTTCAATACATTTGATGTTGGTCTACGTATCATGTTCTTGGAAAGGTGGCAAATTGCTACAAACGTCTGAATCTGCTACGCTTAAATGTATGGGCGATATAGACGCTTTATTCAGCATAGAAGCTTTATCGATGTATGCTATTTTTTGCAAAATTATATATATCAGTTGGGTAGTAAAACGATGAAGTTAAGGAATGTGGAAAAGCAAAGATCAACTGTAGATGATGGTGGCAGATGAGGCGTAGGTTTAACCCGCTTGTGGACACCATCTTTCTAAGGATATCAAATAGGGTCTACCTATTGTACGTTTCTCAATGGTTCTACTGGTACTGTATTATTGTGTATATACGGAACGTTGTTGTACTAGGGACAACTATGTTTCAAAATAATAGATGCACCAAAGTGTTACTTTTCAAATTCTAAATATTATGAACAGTACAGTGAAACCTCTATCCATCGTTTTTCAACGAACCAGAAAAAAGAAAATCATCCATCCAGGAAAACCATCCATCCAGGAAAACTCAACATTAATTATATAGGAGTGGGGTGAGAAAAAATGAATGATACAAGCAGGAGAACGATGGATCCGGGAATGATGCATAGAGGTTTCACTGTGAATGAATTCTATTTTCACATGTCTAAATATTGGTATAGGGCTTCTATTCACAATAGAATCCAGCCAATGAGAGTGCGGATGTGAGTTGACCTCTGACCTTGTGCTTGCCCCTTAGGTCTGATAACGGATGACCTTGTGGATATGGAGTCGAGCGGAGGACAGAGGAAGTACCTGGGCGTGTGTCGGTTACCTGGCGACAACCAGCTAGTAAGTGTTTCCTGCCATCGTCATGGTAACCAGATTCCACAGTAGAGCCTATACGAGCACAGATGCCAGTATATCTTCTTGTTGTTTGGCTCTCTTGTTAACATCAATGTAATATAACAAGAAATAATTGCTATAGGCTACTAGATAGTTTTTTTTGTTGCAATCTTGTTCATGTAAAATCAACGTTTTCTTTTCTTTTTTCTCTTGAACTTACCCATAAAATGAGAAACGGTGAAGTACTACTTTCAAGTTATGCCAAGCTATTTTTTTTCCACGTATTTATTAATCTTTAATTTTGATTCCGGTAGGTGTGAAACACGATGCTTCAAACACATGTTATCTTACCCCTACAGTAAAGCCAGCATTTTTGGCTTCGTAGGATTTCATGATGAATGTTTCATGTAGTGATGTATTCAATGTGTGACCAATAACAAAAAAAAAAATATATATATAGGCCTAGGCCATATATATTACGGATGGGCATCGATTAAAAAATCGATTATTTTTTTTTTTTTTTTTTTAATAACATCGAAACTTGATACAAAATCATTGTTCCCCAATTAAGGCTATGGATGAAAGATAGGATCGTTTGGACGGGGCACCACAAGGGCGATCTTACCACCCCATTTTGATTATTTAAAACTAATGGTCTTCAACACCAGGACTGCGCTGTCTGTGACCATAATTTTTCGCAGTAGATAAAAGTCTTTCAGTATAAACACACGAATGTTGATATCTTCCACTTTGAACTAAGTCTCTTGGGCAATGATTAATTACTTCTTTCCCTTGACAGCAGATGTAAAATTGATCATTATACAAAAAGCACAAACTAAATTAGTGATAGGCCTATAATGTTATAATTAGGCCTATCGCTCTACTAATTAATGGTCGTGGCCAATTAGTACTTCATCCAAGCATTTGCTTCGAGGACTGTGGGAAACCACGAAAAACCACGTCAGGATGGATAAAAAAAGGTGTTTGTTGGTCTTGAGCTTTTTCTTCGATCGATTATTTTATTATTTTATCGATTATCGATCGATTTTAATCGATTATCGATTTTTTTTAACATGGTCAAGTCGATTAAATAATCGATTAAAACCATCAAGTTGCGACAAAGTTGGTTTTTCGTATTCCTGTAGATTGCCGCTCTTAATAGTTCCTGCAAAGCGTATAAAGAGGTTCCACTGTATTGAGGTATGAATCAGAGTTGAAACATGTAAAGCTGGCCTTACATGAACATTTTTCATGCGATTTTTTCCCGCATGCGGTAGCGATATTGCATCAGAAATGTTCATTAAAATGGGACGGTGTGTCACGATTAAACAAAAGTGCTGCTGCCTAGTAGCAATTCCATCAAGTTTGTCAAAGAGATGGGCGTGTCTATAGTATCCCGCAATTTTCGTGGCATGACTAAAGTTTGTTGACTGTTTGTTGTTATTTTGTTGACATCGCTGGTGTCTTCTCAATAATAATAATAACTATATAAAAACAAAATCTCATACAAGTAGTAGTATGCACGTGGGCAAATTGATCAAATATGGAATTATTTTAAAACCATGCTAGAATCGACACAGCTGTTCTGGGAGAAGCAGTACGACGGCGACCTCAAGCGGATTTTACCTAAACCCAAGCTACATCCGGCCATTGCGCATGCGATTTTATGCGGTGCAAGCTAAAAGTTGAGTAGAGCTGAACTTGTGCGACAAAACCACGCACCATCACGCAGTCTTCGCTGATTGGTCAATAATTCAAAATGGCCGATCGAAAATGTTCATGTAAGGCCAGCTTTACGTTTGTGTGTGTGTAGCACCACCTTATATGTAACACGTGTGTGTGTTTAGCATCGCCGACTGGACGTGTTTGTGGTGGCGCGCGCAGAGTTAGCGCCGGCGCTGATGCACTACACAGGGTCGGCGCTCTTCAACCGCTCCATAAGGCTGCTGGCTCTCCACAAGGGCATGAGTCTGTCAGAACATGCGCTCCACGGTGGCATCGTTAGGAACGTGAGTCCGCTCCACTCAAATACCCGGTCACGTGAAGAGCCCAACAGAGCCCGGGTTCCCACAACGATGTAGTGATACCAATCTATTTTATCATGATATAAAGAAGGTGCTCCAACTCACATACTGATAACATGGTCGGCATTTGTGGTTTCTTGCGGTCAGTTCATAGCCAAAGGTCCCGATTGCCTGTCACGATTTAGCGGATTCCCTTGTGAACTAGATGTAGATGAGAGTGGCTACCGTACCTGTGGCATTGTTCAAATGGTACAATTAATACTAGTAAATAATAGCAGGGCCTAATTAGTATTAGACAGTCTTATTGACTATCTTGGTTTTTTGAGAGGCAAAAATTACCTTGCTAAATATATTCCAGCCCAGCTTTCTGTGAATCTCTTTTGATGAAACCGTACTAATATTTCTTTACGTTGGTTTCATGGTCTGGGCATCAGTGTTCATCGATATTTATAGATATCTAGCCAGACCCCTCATGTTTCAAACATGAACATGTCAATTCACCACTATGCCGTGCACTTCTACGCGTGATCATTCTTACACATCGCCAGCCTGCCGTGTGAACGCAATGACGCACTATCACTCCAACAAATAGCCAAGATGGTAACTCCCTCCCCTCCAACCACCCCTCTCTCTCCCCTCTCCTTCCTTCCACATTCCTTCCTCCCCCTCCTTCTGCTTTCCACATAATCCCCCAGCCGACCTTGCGCCACCTCTCCACCCCTCCCCCCCATCATTGTATTACAAACACACTGACACACAGATCTGGAAAACTCTCAAGTATAACTAGCAAGACCCCTCATGTTTCAAACATGAGGGTCAATTCACCATTATGCCCTCCACTTCTACGCGTGATCATTTTTACACCTCGCCAGCCACTGTGCCGTATGAACGCAATTACATACTATCACTTCTCCCCCCTCCAACCACCACCACCCCTTTTTTCCTCTCCTCTCAAACTCTTTCCGGCCATCCTCCTTCCTTCATCCCCATCTTCCCCCCTTCTCTCCCTCCTCTATCTCAACCCCTCACTCACTCTCTTCCCCCCCTCCCCCTCTCTCTCTCCCCCCTTCCACTCTCCGCTCAGCCAACCAGCCGACCCCCGTCAACCCTCACACTCCCTGGAAGAATGTTGTAGAACCAGTGTGACGTACACTAATAATAGTAGGCCTACTAATAATTTGTCGTCAGATGATATTTGAGTAGTTGCGTTGAGTTGTGACCGTAGTGCCGATGTTGGTGGTTCACAGGGCAAGGAGGCAGTAAACAGCGGCCACGTTATCCCAACCCCGACGGAGGAGTCGATATTCGCAGCTCTCGGCTTGGATTATCGGCCGCCGGAGGAGAGAGATCACTAGCATTGCACGTAAGTTGGACACCCTTCATCCTGGCTCATCCATGCAGGAACTCCAAGAGCTTAACAAATGTATCTGTACCGAGACATGTTACCGAGCGGTTAGTACACCGTCCTAAACCGTCCTAAAGGACTAAACCGTCCTTCAGGAGACCATTGTTCAATTCCCATCATGGTCGACCATCCTGACAGGGGTTTTTCATGGTTTTCCTTGTTCGTTCAGGTCACTACTGGGATGGTTCCTTAACAACAGGCCATGACCGACTCCTTCCCACTATCCAAAAACACCTAATAAAATAACCTTTAATCTCATCATCCCATCATTCTCATATGTCATTCACCGACGCCAATAGATCATAGTCATCATTACATTGCTTCATTAAACCCAATATAAAATTTTAAATTATATCTGTTTGACAACTGGTGTTGCGTATCGTATTCATGCTGATATAACTGATACTGTACAGTATTATATCGAGGTTGCCGTTTAGTGTCGGAAAGTTTCATCGATCAATCTCATATTGTAATTAAATGAATGAGAGTAGCGAAGACTTACATTTCACATATCGGTACCAAAAAAATCGGGCTTCGTTTTTTCTCCGATAGTTTTCCACGGTCGTCAAGACGAGTTCTGGGATGGTTCGTTGAGAGCAGGCCAAGACTGCTCCTCACTGTCTCAAATAGGAAGTTTAAAATAGGATGAAATAGGAAGATTATTATCTTTAATGAATTGAGATAGTTGAATTTGTTCACAAACTTTATTGATCTGCATTTATGAGCATATAATTCAGCTGAAGACTGCTGTTCAAAAGGTTCACTGGTTGGTTTTAGTTTGAAGCTCCATGACTACGACCAAGTCCCAACCGTCAATGGAGATCCTCCTTAACTAGAGTTTGCTTCAAGTCGAATAGCAGACGCGGGACAGAGGTCCACACAGAGTCCAAGAACGAGACCCTATGTGGCGGAGACCCAACAAGCTGGGCTCGGCGTGGAAAGTAGCCCTAGTGAAATGACCACGTGTTAGAGGAATGTGCCATTCCACCATCACGTTTCTCAATGCTGCCAACCTTCATCCGTCCAAGGAACAATAACGGAGAGTCCCAGAAGTGTGCAGCATGTGCATCGTTTGCTTGACAAGTTTGGAATGATGAAATATCATAAGACCAAAGACCTTATTATCTAATTTTGTTAGAAGATGCAAAACTGATCTTGTTTACCATGTAACTCTTGGCGACATTGCTCACTACAGCTACCTGTTCCAGTGGAGTGAATTAGAAGAGAAATACCTGCTGTACCATCAATATGTTCAATGCCTATACCACCGAACTGACGTGATTATCATGTTGTGAATCTTTCATAGAAATATTCCCAATAAGTAATAAATAGTATGGAGATGTACGTATGAACATATATTTCAATTGGTCAAGCCTGGGCTGTACTTACATTCCTGTTTCTTCCCGAATCTGAAGAAATACTTCGCTTCTGTCTTGATTACATAATGAAAACACTCGGTGATATAACAGATAGCGTTGTCTCGTCCACTCATGATGGAACTACAGTGCATACTCTATGCATCGTTCTTGGATCCATCGTTTTCCTGCTTGTATCATTCATTTTTTCTCACCCCACTCCCATATAATCAATGTTGAATTTTCCTGGATGGATCGTTTTCCTGCATGGATGGTTTCATTTTCCTGATCCCTTGGAAAACAATGGATAGAAATTCCACTGTATTTACTTCCAGTGTCAACAACAGGCCAATGATAATACATTGTGTTGCTTAGGAAAAATGTAAACAAATTGATAAGAATGAATGGCAACAAATGGACATTTAAAACTGAAATATTTTTTTAATAACATCGAAACTTGATACAAAATCATTGTTCCCCAATTAAGGCTAAGGATGAAAAGTAGGATCGTTTGGACGGGGCACCACAAGGGCGATCTTACCACCCCATTTTAATTATTTAAAACCAATGAACTTCAACATCAGGACTGCGCTGTTGGTGACCATAACTTTCCGCCGCAAATAAAAGTATTTCAGTTTCCGAAAGTCCGGAACACATTATAAGTAAAAACCGTTTCTGTGATATATATCCGGACATTATCAGCATTGGTATTAAGAGTAAACAAAACACACGAATGTTGATATCTTCCACTTTTAACCAAGTCTCTTGGGCAATGATCACTCATTATTTCTATTAACAGCAGATGTAAAGTTTGTCATTATGCAAAATGGGAAAAAAAAAATGAGTGATAGGCCTATAATGTTATAATATCGGCCTATCACTCTAATAGTATATAAACTGAAATATAGGCCCTAATGCACAAATGTATGTGTGATCTACTGTATTGTACCACATATTGTGAGCCTTGGTGCATCGGAAACTGCTCTTTCCAATTTGACTCCATATCAGAATTGGATACCGAGACGCGTGGCCGAGTGGTAACACACTAAACCGTCATTCGGGAGACCGGGGTTCGATTCCCGCCATGGTCGACCATCCTGACAGGGGTTTTTCGTGGTTTCCCTCTGTCGTTCAGGTTGATACTGGGATGGTTCCTTAATACTGGGATGGTTCCTAAACAACAGGCCACGACCGACTCCTTCCCACCATCCAAATCACCTAATAAAATAACCTTTCACCTCACCATCCCATCATCTCATTCATCATCCACCGACGCCAATATATCGTAGTTATCAGTATAGTGCGTCGTTAAAACCCAATATATATATATATACAGAATTGAATCCATAATCAGATTTGATTTGACTGTGTTTTGATTTGATCTGTAGATAATCAGATTTGTATATCAGAGGAGCACCAATCTATAAACCTTGCAAGTGCTGACTTGGTCATCAACCAAGAAGGCTGTGAGCCAACCTAACCGTATTGTGTTGCTACTTTATGAACCAGTCATGAAATTTTTCTTCAAGCCCCACAATGAATACTGGAAGAAGAGATCGGAAGGTCGTGTCATTCAACGGGAATTTCCCAGTAGCATTCCAGTGCGTATTCCACGGTAAATGTGCATAAGTCTGCTAAAGCATTCAAATTGTCTGTTTTTTTGCCTGTTTATTGGTATTCATTTTTGGCTTCCTTTGTTGAATGGAGCCAAGGCCTAGGCCTAAGTATTTGCTATGTTCCATTAGTATGACTATTGATAAACCGTAATTTGAACATCTAGAATTTCTTATTATGGTATTTCTACTTCAGGTGTTTTAAGTTTTGGTCTGCCCCAATAATTTATTGCTAACCCTTTACAGCGTCGTAATCCAATCAAGAAATCTGCATGTTCAAATATATTCAGACTAATATGACAGCCTCGGCTTCATTTAACAGAGAGAACCAAAATAAACGAGAAAACACCAACCAAGTAGAAGTAATTTTTGTATGGCAGACTTATACATATTCACTTATTTCACTACAGCGGTAGATCAGTCAATTACATTCTTACATCAACTGACTTGGTAGGCACAAAGTACATGTGAAACCTCTGTGCATCGTTCACAGATCCATCGTTTTCCTGCTTGCGTCATTCAATTTTTCTCACCCCACTCCCATTTAATCAATGTTGAATTTTCCTGGATGGATGGTTTTCCTTCATGAATTACATCTTGATCCACATTTCTGAAAATTCTCAGCTTAATCGGGTCAGCCATTTTGTAGAAAAAACATGAAATGTGCTAAATTGGTACCACTCAAAGCCGTTTTTACCCATTTATAACTTGAATGTCACCCAATTGGCGAATTTAGGCAGAAGTTTGGCAAAGAAGTCGACATACTATTACTTTCCGCTCGTCTAACAACGCGTATATAGCGTTTTCCTAGTTCATTTATAATGTTATTCTAATTTGACTTGCCATATATTTTCATTTTTTAAATGACAATTCTGAGGACTGATAAAATGTTATCTGACCTTTTCATTTCTCATCAATGTAAGAATGTATGATAAAGTTTGCGTGCGACCTTTGTACTGCGTGTGGTGAGCAAGACATGACTGTTGCAGGTGATCCTGGAGAAGGGCAAGACGTCTAAGCTGCCCGGCCTGCGTAGGACCAAGTTCCTTCTCCCGTGCGACCTAACCTTCAACCAGTTCAGCTTCGTTGTGCGCAGCATCTTGCGCCTGGAACCCGACAGCTCGCTGTTCCTGGTCGTTGACCTTGACAGAGAGATGCCGCCAGGCGGAGCCACCTTCCAGCAGCTGTACAAGGTGCGCCAGCCGAGGGACCATCAAAGTCGTCGCAATCCTTGTTGGACGAGCGATCCATTCTGCTCTTACGGAACTTTGGCTCTGTTGCCACCCTTGGTAGCTCGGTCAGCTGAGGCACCGCTTCAGGAACTGAAGTCACCATTGGGCGTGGGTTTGAGTCCCGCATAAGGCATGGGTTATGGGTTTTTGTGAACGTTCTTTCACTTATCATCACTTTTTCATAATCACCTGCTCATTCGTACCCCCGTATAACCTAGCTGTTGGTGGGGTCCAGTCAGCAAAGGTTCAGAGTCCAGATGTCTTTAGACATCTTTAGGTCTTTAGTAGCACACCAATGTGATTCATAATTGCATATATAGGCTTAATAAGGCAAATTAGTATGTCTGTAGTCATTTTTAAGAAGCTTTTAAGATATGGATGTATTTAAGCACATCAGTGTGTTTTTTGAATTGATTAAAGTCTTTAATAGGGCTTTAAAAGCACGCCAGTGTGCATCTAGGCACGTTTTTAGAAGCACACCAGGGTGTTGTGAGTTTATATAGGGATGTAGGCAAGGTTTGTTTTGTGAATTGATTTATAGGGCGTTAGAAGCACACCAGTTTGTTAAAATTAATATATGGATGTAGGGTAATTTATAGTATAGGGCATTAGAATTACACCAGTTTGTTGTAAATTGATATAGGGATTTAGGCTCATTCATCCAGCATTAAAATCATATGGTGTGGTTCTAGACGGGTCTTTAGAAGCACACTAGTGTGTTAGCAAGCACTCCGATAAAAAATACTTCCTTATCGGGCAAATATTGAATTTAGAAAACAGTGAATCTTGGCAACCTAATTCTGCTATCGAATGAACATTAAGGTTTCACGACGCGTCACCGACGGGGTTATTTTGCGCCGGGATTCTGCTATCATTTCTATATATTTGATGAATAAGAACAGTTGATTGAACTTTTTTCTTCAAAATGGCTGGTTCGAATTGTATACAAAATGGTGATAATGTGTATCATTCATGTGTAGCCTACACATTCACGGAAAATTTCATTTTATTTGGAGAGATTTTCTTGCCCAGCCTAATCTTATAGAGTTTTCAGAAACTTTGAGATGATATTTCTCAAAATCAGTCCAACCGATTCATTACAAAAACTATGAGTTTGCGTTAGTTGCATGTTGATCCGTCAAACCCTGCGATCAGTCATGCAATGCTTACAAACAAACAAACAAATTTTAAAAAGAACACAAACAAAGCTCTAAAGAGTGAGATCTAAGAGTGAGTCTTTGCTATCGCTCATCCAATGAATAACGTACGTAACGAGTTGTTTAACGGCCGGTTTGTTCCAGGAATACCGCCGCGATGACTACTTCTTGTACATCACGTACAGCGAACAGAAGAACTTGGACCCAAGCTACATGTATTCCTTCGTCGGAGAATGATACTCGTTCTCGGCGCTGAGAACGAGGTTTTTGTCAGCAAAGTAGCGACGTTAAGAAGCACTGTTCAAGAAGTGATAATTGTAATATGCATGTTTTATTCAAGCTATTTCAGACAGCAATCAGTGTAAATCCAATTTTCATAAATGTTACCACTTTGAAATGCTCATCATAAAATATGAAATATTTTGTATTGCCAAAACTATTATTTAATAATACCCAAATAGTTTAATACGTCGAATAATTTGGTGTTCAGGAAAATAGTCCGAGACTGATGATATGAATTGTGTAAAACATGTGATAACCGCAGCTTACCAGGGTTCATGGGCCAAGTAGAGATACCCATATAGCGGAGATCTCGTTGATAGAACGCAGATAATTATACAACACACGAGATATTGACATGCCTTGATCACAGTAGAGTGTAGTCATGATGATAATGAAGCTGCTTGTTCAGATGGGGGAAGGGGAGGGGGGGAGGGGGGCTGATGAGTTAGAGGTGTGAAGTACAAGCAAGAAATTGAAATTGAAGTCCAGGGGGGGGGGATTGTGGGAGGGAGGAAAGAAGCTGATGTGAGGTACTATTAAAACCAGTTGAAAGGGAGAGGGTGGGGAGAATGGATGGCAGTGGGTGGGATGATGTAGCTTGCACATGAGTGAGGAGTAGGGAGAATGAAGAAAGTTGTAGGGAGAAATTATCCAAGGTTGAAACCTGGTTTCTATTGGTGAGCAAGTTTCCAGTGTCTTAACACATAAGGTGGATTGCAGAGACAGAGTTTGAACCCCGGCCTACCTTAGACGCCGTCTAAGTAAGAAATTGCACTGTGGCTGCAATGCAGTTTCGTACTTGGACGGCGTCTAAGGTAGGCCGTGGTTTAAACTCCGTATCTGCAATCCACCCATTGAGTACACAGAAGAGAAGAGTTGAGATGTTGTGAGCTCAGGTAGATCATCCCCACTTTTTACTCCCTTTCATCTTCCCCCCACTCTCTCTTACCAGCCATTCTCCCCCCCCCCCCCCCGCCATGCACTCATTTCAACTTGTTTTAGTTTTAACCTACACCAGCTTCTCCCTTCCCTCCTACAACAATCAATCACTCTATGACAACCCCCCTAAACTTCGAATTCAACTTCTTGTCTTCTTGTACTTTACACCTCTTACCCATCAACCCCCCTCCCACCCTACCCTTCCCCCACCTGAACAAGCAGCATCATTACTACTCACCTCTTACGCTACGTTTACATTACGGTAGTAACTACTCCGGTAGAGTAACCGTCGATTTGGCGGGTAGGTCTACCTGCGTTCACACAGTCAATTTCGGTCACGTTTTCTGTGCAGTAAAATGGCGACCGTGACTGACACGGTCCCCGGATTAGTTGGGTGAGGTTTGGCAATTCTGTTTTGCCTCTTCTGTTTTGGTTCTGTTTTGCCGCTAAAAGTCTTCCGCCTTCTCTAATTTCGTGATTCCTATGCACTTGACATAGCTTAGATGGCAGTACAACTACCGAGGTCCGTTTACAAACACATATCTACGGTGGTAGGGTTACTAACTCCCGTAGCTCTACCGCCGGTAGAGCTACCAGCCGCACTATCTACCTACGATCGTTCACCCACAAAAATGTCCGTCTGGTAGGTCTGTCAAGTAGACTTACTCTAGTAGAAATGTCCGTAATGTAAACGGGGTCTTACTCATTACTGTGTCATTACTGTGACCAAGGCAACAGCTGAAATCTCAATATCTCATGTGTTTGTTTAATCATCTGCGTTCTATCAGCAGGCTCTCTACTATGAGTATCTCTACATCCTAGGAAAACGCGAGACGTGTTTCCGCGTTGATGGATCAGCTAGAACATATCGACATATCTTTGGATTGGTTGTATATATCCATTTTGAGATCCAAACAATTACGTCACTGCCCTCCTATTTTCTAGGATATGTGACCATGTTTGAGATGGATGCCAAGTCAATAGTAGAAAAAATCACAGAATTTTCAGCATCTACAAACTTGTCAATAAAAAACTGTGTTGGTCAGTCTTGAGATGGCACTTCTGTTATGTCTGGAGAACATGGAGGTGTACAAAAACGCATACGTGATAGGTCAGGGAACCCGTGCCCATACGTTCACTGCTATGCACATAGACTGAACTTGGTTCTCGTCGACGTTGCAAGAGGCGTCCAATTAGTGAATGTAGTTATTGGAATTATAGTTAAGCAATTTAAACTTTTCATTAGGTCCACACAATTCGACATGAAATGTTTGCTGACACTCAAAGGGAATGTGGATTACCTATTTTGGAGATTCCCCAGCAATCTGACACTCGATGGTTGTGTAAATACCGAGGACTACAGTATTTTACCGAGGACTACAGATTGGAATGTTTTACATTTTTTGTTTAAAAATGGTCTAATGAGTTGAACAAACTAGAAAAATCAATAGCTCAACTGGTGACAATAGAAAAATAAGTATAATTTTGTGTTTAAAATTTAAATAGACAATTCATCCATTTTGTATCAATATTATCAGATAAGCGTAGCGAAAATTCCAATTCACAAGCCGAAAAAAATGGTATTCGTTTATTTTTTTTTTTGTAATTTGTACGCGGCATACAGGTCAGGAAAAAATATCCATCAACTTGAAACTTTTTCTGAATATTTCTGTCATGCCAGAGTAGGCTGGGATTGTTTTTCAGAAAAATCGGTCGAAAGGTTTTCCCGGAAAAAAATCGGAAAGTTTGAGAAATCCTCATAAGTATAACAAGGAGGAAAAATACTTGGAGAGTAAGAATTCTTCGAAAGCTCTCAAATTTTCACCGAATATGGACAATACTATTATACACCTCTTCAGAGATTTGTACAACCATCGGATGAGAAATAACAAAGAAAACGCAATAAAAGTGTAAGTTTGATTGAATATTTGGATCAATTGGTTTTGCAAAGTGTATATGCGACAGGTTGCAGCACTATAATATCAACAAGTTGCAGGTAAGGTTTTTGAACATTTGAAGTAATCCAAGGTTCTTAGATGTGGATTGAGCTGACAGAATATTTTTCATTTGAGATTTACATACTTCTTTAAGCTCTTCTCACAACGCGCATCCCGCGTTTTCCTAGTTAGATGAGCGTAGCGAAGATTCCATTCCACATACCGAAAAAAATGGGCTTGGTAGTTGTTGTTTTTTTGTTTGTAATTTTGAACACGGCATACAGGTCAGGTCAGGTTACCTATCAACTTGAAACTTTTTCTACATATTACTGTCATACCAGAATGTGCTGGGATTGTTTCTCAGAAAAATCGGTCAGAACTTTTTTCTGGAAAAAAGTTGTAGGCGTAAGGTTTGAAAACTTCTCATAAGAATAACCCGGAGAAAAAATACTTGAAAAACAAGAGTTCTTTAAAAGCTCTCTAATTTCCACCGAATATAAACAATACTGATACACCTCTTCAGAGATTTTTGCAACAATCGGATGAGAAATAACAAACAGAACGCAATAAAAGTGTACATTTTATTGAATGTTTGGATCAATTGGTTTTGCAAAGCGTATATGCGACAGGTTGCAGCACTATAAATATCAACAAGTTGCAGGTAAGGTTTTCGAACGTTTGAAGTAATCCAAGGTCCGTAACAGGGACGTCGTTGGGATTTTTTTTGGGGGGGGGGGGTGCGCAGGTTACGTGAATAAAATGACCGCCCAGCTGGATACCTGCCACGCGCGAAGATGGGGTCTGGGGGGCGAAAGCCCCCAGCAGAGCCCCGCACTGAAATTTTGAAAATATGGACATTTTTCAAGAGATTTTTGCGATTCACGAGTAGTTTTGGAGTCAATTATAATTGCATCATCATGGACATTTTCGAAGTTATACTTTTGCGATTTCTCCTAGCAAAGCCCCGCAGGGAATTTTTGTAATTTACTCATGTCATTTTGTAAGTAATTTTTGATATTCACAAGCGGTTTTGGAGTCAAATGATTGAATCACTATGGCCATCACCAAAGTTATTTTCAATTGCATAATCATTATGGACATTCTCAAAGCTATTTTCGCGATTTCTTCCAGCAAAATTCCCAGCAGTAATTTTTTTGAAACATGTTCATTCTTCAAGTGATTTTTGCGATTCACGAGCAGTTTCAGAATCTAATGATTGAATCATTATCCAGAAGAAAAAAGGAAGTGTCAAGTAGTAGAGTGTATATACTGATACAATTTGTATTAATAAGTCATCATATTTTATTGTGTGTTCATTCGTAGGTCAACATTATATATTTTCAAAGGAGGATAAGTTATTGGGGGGGGCACAAATGTCGAATGGGAGTGCACCTCCCCCCCCCCCCCCCTGAGATCCCCTAACGATGGCCCTGGTCCGTAAATGTGGATTGAGCTGACAGAATATTTCTCATTCTAGATTTCCATACTTCTAAGCTCATCTCACAACGCGCATCCCACGTTTTTTTTGTTGGATGAGCAGAGCGAGGATTCCATTTGACATAAGAAAACAAAATGGGCTTCGTTTCCATGTTTTTTTTTTTGTAATTTTGTACGCGTTATACAGGTCAGGAAAAAATACCTATTGACTCGAAACTTTTTCTACATATTTCTGTCATACCAGAATAGGTTGGGATTGTTTCTTAGAAAAATCGGTGCGAAGGTTTTTCTCCGGAACAAAATTGGAAAGTTGTAAAAATCTTCATAAGATTAACCCGGTGGAAAAATACTTGAAAAATGAGAATTCTTCAAAAGCTCTCAAATTCTCACCGAATATGAAGAATGCTAATAGGCCTATACACCTTTTCAGAGATTTTTGCAACAATCGGATGAGAAATAACCAAGAAAATGCATTCAAAATGTTCTTTCACTTCAAACAAAGCCGATCAAATCTATAGCAACAAGCACGGCCGTCGTTAGGGGGTCTAAAGGGGGGCGGGCCCCCCCCTCCAATCGACATTTGCGCCCACCCTCCCGTTTTTATATTTTCAGAAATATTCCGGCATTATTTGATCAAAAAAGGTACTTCGGCACATCTGTTAGAGGGGGAGGTGAAAAAAACTTCAAAATATCTTAATCAGAAGTCGAAGGCAATCAGGCAGCATGCACAAAAAAGAACTTCAGAAGAAATCTTCAAAAATGATGAGCAGATTCAGTTGATTGTCTTTGTTTGGACATTTTCTGGGTGATATAAGTTAGGTGTAGGAAGTCCTGGCAAATTCACATAAAACCCTACATATTTTTTCTTTGTTGACACGTCCCTTAATATGATGACCATCGCAAGAATACAACATTTGTTCTGGTTCCCGTGCAAGAGAAACCATTAAAATCTTCTTTATATAAAATCTAATTTTATTATGTAGGCCTACTTAAAAAATGAGTTAAAAAATGAAAAATAAAACTTTGTAGAGAAATTGGTAGAGGGAAATCTGAATAATTACAAACTTGAAAACAACGCAGTTTGAAATCTTAGTGAGAAATTATTCTTGGTACAGTAGAAATTTTAATTTTTCAATTTCTCATTTTGAGTCCTAATATATCCTTCCATGAGTAAAACATAAAAAATATGTTAGCTTATGGATAATTTTCACTGGTACATCATGACAGACAGTTTTGATGGATAATGTCGGGTTTTTACTCAATTCCCAATCATGCTGGCCCATATTTAGTACATAGATCTAGCTGCGCAGGAAGTACCAATTTACCTGCATTGATTGTATTTGTTTTGCCTCAGTTGTCTCTATTACCTTGCTGTGGTAAGACAGGGATAGTGTATAATAGTATATCAGTATTTATAAAAATGCCAAATTTTGCAGTTCTGACATTGTTTTTTGCGAGTTTGGTGAGGACATTTTTTTTATAATCAATCATTAGAACATGAATTTCATGCATTTCATTGGTCATGTTTTAATTTTCAAGGTCATATTTCCATTATTTTTAGGTCATATTGTATGTCATATTTCTCAGTTTTTTAGGTCATTAATATCCCAGCCCTACTTATAACAATGCAATATCAAGGCTTCCATTTTCTACTCTATAATGGTGGTCCAATGCCGTGAAGCCATCTACTCGCAACTTGTGCAACAATAGAGTTTTTTTCTTTGGACCAGATGAGATATAAATGTAATTGCATATAAAAAACACATGGGCCCAAATAGCAAACACTGTATTTATTATGTGTTTCTCAGAAAAAAACACTTTGAATTGAATAAATGAACGGTTTTAAATTAGTGATTAGAGGAAAAGAACACACTGTATTAAGGGTTCTCAAAAATATGACAGTAAACGATATTATTAAATATTATTAGTACGCATATACGTGATATGATATGTTACTTATATGCGTACTGCTCATCTGGTAGGAACTCTTTGGAAATTCTACTTATTTGTGTTTTCCCATTTAATGTTCTAGTGATAGACATGGAGACTCAACTCCCAGATGAAGAAAATGTATGATTAATAGTACTACTACTACTTGCTGGTAGTATACCATCAAAATGCACCTTTTTTCATTCATGATCAATTAATTTGTTTTGTTTGTTTTTTAAAATGCGAACCTTTTTCTCTTCTAATATATAGTTTTTTAATATGTGATAATGTAATTAATTATCCAATTGAACACTTTGCAGTAATCAAAAATCCATGTTGATTTTATTATCATTCAAAACTTAATTTTGGTACCTCACTCCTAGTATCCATATGATTAAAAAGTGTTGATACTACTATTATTGGAATATATTATAATTGAACAATTGACATCATTTTCATTTGAAGAATATATAATTGTTTCCATTGAAAAGCACAATCCTCTCAGAAACTCTCAAATCCATTCAGAATACCTAGCCATTCAAACACCCTGAAACCCATTCAATTCCATTGAGAACCTCTGAAATACTCTCAGACCCTCTCAAATCCATTCAGAATACCTAGTCATGCAAACTCTCTGAAACCCATTCAATCCCATTGAAAGCCTCTGAAATGCTCTCAGACCCTCTCAAATCCATTCAGAATACCTAGCCATTCAAACTCTCTGAAACCCATTCAATTCCATTGAAACCCTCTGAAATGCTCTCAGACCCTCTCAAATCCATTCAGAATACCTAGTCATGCAAACTCTCTGAAACCCATTCAATTCCATTGAAACCCTCTGAAATGCTCTCAGACCCTCTCAAATCCATTCAGAATACCTAGCCATTCAAACACCCTGAGACCCATTCAATTCCATTGAAACCCTCTGATAAGCAATCCATTCAGAATACCTAGCCATTCAAACTCTCTGAAACCCATTCAATTCCATTAAAACCCTCTGATAAGCTCTCAAATCCATTCAGAATACCTAGCCATTCAAACACCCTGAGACCCATTCAATTCCATTGAAACCCTCTGATAAGCTCTCAAATCCATTCAGAATACCCAGCCATTCAAACACCCTGAGACCCATTCAATTCCATTGAAACCCTCTGATAAGCAATCCATTCAGAATACCTAGCCATTCAAACACCCTGAGACCCATTCAATTCCATTGAAACCCTCTGATAAGCTCTCAAATCCATTCAGAATACCTAGCCATTCAAACACCCTGAGACCCATTCAATTCCATTGAAACCCTCTGATAAGCTCTCAAATCCATTCAGAATACCTAGCCATTCAATAGCATTCAAAACCATTCAAATCCATTGCCTCTCAAATGCATTGGAGGTTTCATAAAGGCATTGAAAAGCATTGAGAAAAACTTTGAAATGCTTTCAAAAGCATTCAGATTTTGAATGGATCTGAGAGCTTTTCTGAGAGGTTTTTTCCACCAGGGCAGATAGAGCAACGATCCATATTAAACAGAAAAGTCCTCATGGTATGATACGTGTTTTCAAGATAGGCCTAAGTGAAAGCACCATCTCTCGGCCGCGAACAAACGCAACCCTAAATGCATCTTGCTAAAAGCTAAGATCAAGAGTTTAGAGATAGGAAACCAATAGCTCTGGCATGACCTTGGAAAGTCGACCAACTTTCAGCTCTTAGCTCGACAAAAGAAATAACTCAGGGTATGGAGGTAGGCGGGGTCATGATAGAGCGGTATAGTCATAAAGGGGGCTACATTAGATGTCGGTAAATTCTCTTTCTTAAATAGGACAGGTAGGGACTGGAATGGTCTTAGTAGAAATGTTTTTGAAGGGGATGAAATCAGGTTAAAGTTATTCCGTCAGAGGGTTAATGAGATGGTGGGATAGGGGTACTTAGGGAACTTGCCACCGCGCATTTATGTGCATTTGCAAGAGTTAAATAATAATAATAATAATAAATAACTCATCTTCCATTAAAAATATATAATGTTGACCTACGAATAAACACACAATAAAATATGATGACTCAATAACATGTATTTTAGGCTCATCAGTTATATACACTCTACTACTTTACACTTTTCTTTTTGATAATGATTCAATCATTAGATTCCGAAACTGCTCGTGAATCGCAAAAATCATTTGAAAAATGACCATATATCAGAAAAATCACTGCTGGGAATTTTGCTGGGAGAAATCACGTATATAGCTTCGAAAATGTTCATAATGATTAAATAGGCCCCACTATTAAAAATCACTTTGGTAACGCCGACTTCAAAACCGCTTGTGAATATCAAAAATCACTTGAAAAATGACATGAGTCTATTTTAAAAAATTACATGCGGGGCTTTGCTGGTACAAATAGCATAAGTATAGCTTCGAAAATGTCCATGATGATGTAATTATAAGACTCCAAAACCACTCGTGGATCGCAAAAATCTCTTGAAAAATTTCCATACTTTCAAAATTTCCCTGCGGGGCCCCAGACCCCCTTTTTGTGCGTGGCAGATGTCCAGCTGGGCGCATTTTATTCATGTAACCTATGTGCCCCCCCCCCCCCCCCCCTCCAAAACACAAATCCTAACGACGTCCCTGGCAACAAGTATCATCAATTAAATTAAAACGATTGAAATCAGTTATGAATGAAATGAACAGGGAGGCCGTGACATAATTGATTCCGGTTGGGTTTTTAAACGTTTGAAGTGATCCAATTTCTATAGATGTAGACTGAGCTGACAAATTATTTTTCATTTTAGGCCCACATTTCTATACTTCTGAGCTCATCTCACAACGCGGATCCAGCGTTTTCCTAGTGATAAATAGCACAACTAACCCTCAACTGACGCCATTTTGATGGCTCCACTTCCAGCTCTTTGATTGGTTCATTCAATCTGAAGCTACTGAAAACAGTGGCATAGACGTCACTCTTGCCCAAAACACGCCAAACTTTTCAATTTGATCAGGAATTCAAAAGGCCTATAGCTATAGAAGCTATTTTTTTGGTGGATTAGATCGTTATCATATTCAGAAAGAGCGCGAAATTCTGTGTGGATACCACTATAAAGCGGGAAACAGTGGCGTAACTATTCTATTCTTTCTATTCTATTCTTTATTTGTTCTTTACATGGTATACAGGAAATGAAGGTATAAAAATGTGAACTCCCCAATGAGAGTAATCTTGTGCTGGGGAATTATTAAAATGAACATGATCAGGTTTATATTTGAAGTGAACATTGAAAGTATGAAGTAAATGCAGCCTAAATTTAAAATGTAAAGCAGCTGGAAATTATTATTATTATATATGTATATATGTTTTTTTTTTTTTTTGATAATGCTAGGCGCATTGATTCTAACTGATTGAACAGTAATTGTTATATAATTGTTTGATGATACAAATTAATGAAATTATTAAGCTGAAAATATAAACTAGGACTAAAGTCGAGAACTTCAACTAAAACTAAAACTAGAAGGTGAATTAAATGAATTTCTATTCATCCATAAAATCATATGATAATTATTTATCATCATCATTTCTCATCTGAATATTGTAATTCATCATTCAATAAATAAATATATGGGCCTAAATACATACATACATGAAGGCCTACCGCAGGGGCAGCCGCCTCGGGGCCCACGGCTGCGGGGGGCCCATGCTGGATCATCAGAAATAGGCCTACGTTCCAACGATTACCGAAAAATAATAAATATATCTATTTACATAGCTGAAAAGAAAACTTCTGGAATTTTAATATTATCTGAAATTACTCTAAAAATAACTAAGTTATTGACATTTTTGCCGATAAGTTAGCACGCAAGATGAGGCTAAAATAATGTGGAGTGAAGCAGCACGCACAATAGTGATATTCCCAATTATAATTCCCATAATATATAATAATATATTATATATCATTTCTAGCTATAATTAGTCATATCAAGTCATTAAGTGAAAGTCATATTAAAGTGTTATTGAGTCAAATATTGAGTACATTGAGTCCGACTAAGTCATATTAAAGTGTTATTGAGTCAAATATTGAGTACATTGAGTCCGACTAAGTCATATTAAAGTGTTATTGAGTCAAATATTGAGTACATTGAGTCCGACTAAGTCATATTAAAGTGTTATTGAGTCAAATATTGAGTACATTGAGTCCGACTAAGTCATATTAAAGTGTTATTGTGTCAAATATTGAGTACATTGAGTTCGACTGAGTCATATTAAAGTGTTATTGAGTCAAATATTGAGTACATTGAGTCCGACTAAGTCATATTAAAGTGTTATTGAGTCAAATATTGAGCACATTGAGTCCGACTAAGTCATATTAAAGTGTTATTGAGTCAAATATTGAGTACATTGAGTCCGACTAAGTCATATTAAAGTGTTATTGAGTCAAATATTGAGTACATTGAGTCCGACTAAGTCATATTAAAGTGTTATTGAGTCAAATATTGAGTACATTAAGTCCAATGAAGTCATATTAAAGTGTTATTGAGTCAAATATTGAGTACATTGAGTCCAATAAAGTCATATTAAAGTGTAATTGAAGTCATTTTATCGTTTGGTCAAGTAAAATTTTAATTTTAAAAATAACTCTACGATGAGAAAATTCTTGTTGAACCTCATCAAATCAGTATATTCTTGAATACAAATCGTAGAAACACTGTCATATTTTTTTAGCTGAACTAACAGCACTTGAGGAGGGCAAGAAAGCCCCATAATGACAATGTTGAAATACCAATTTTTAGGTACACTTTTCTCAGAGTTCCCTCAAGGTGGAGTGACGCAACGTTTTGTGCGAGTACAAAGATACATCTGATGTGTATCATTTTTCTGTTGGCCAAAAATTTTTCGGCTTTTCGATTTTTTTGAGCAACGACCAAATTTTATGACACATTCAAGCAAACAATATTTTTCATTTTCAGACGAGTTAAAAAACTAAATTTCCTGCACACCAGTTATGGTAAATCTATCTATCGGTATGTTGAAGATTTCAGCTCTTCAACACAAAAATTGCAGAAAATATGTGTACCCGGACAAGAAAGAGTATAGTTTTGAGGAATTAAATGTTCAACAATTGTTAGCAAACAGTATAGCTGGCCTTCCTTGAACGTCCGGCGGTTTCCCCAATGCGGAACGCGAAAAAGTTGGGCTCAGCTCAACATTAGGATACCGCACTGCTCTCGTCGCTGATTGGTCGTTTTTCCAATATGGCGGCCAAAAAAAAAAACGCAAAGCAAATTCGCTAGGCGAATTTCGTCGAATTTCGTTCATGGAAGGCCAGCTTAAAAGGCAATGTGAAAAAATGTGATTCTCAAACAATGGTGACCCATCTTCTTCTTCAATGAAAACAGCAGTCTACCAAGTCATGAAAAATGAATTTCCCAGTATTTGCTGAATCCAAAACCACCAACACAAGAACTGTATCATATCAAGTTCAGTTTTCATAGTAGGCCCTAGTTAATAAAATATGGAAATTTGGGTAATTGAATGAACACCTGAGTAGAAAATAAGAAAGTGAACAAAAGAAGAATTATTTTCATGGAGACGTATACCAGATGGTTATATTGAACTCGCTCATATTATTTTCAGTCATAAATCTACAAAAACTTTATTCAAAAAATAAAAAACAACTTTTGGAAAAAAATACTTTCTTGCCCCCCTTAAATTGAATATGAGCTTGCTACCTCGACTAGGCCTACATTCTGGTAAAAAGTCAACTATTTTTCCTCTCAAGAGTGAGTGTCATTTAATCTTTATCTTCAATAGAACCGTTTTGTTTCATAAAATGACAGGCTTAGGCCTAATTGTAAATGTATATTGATGATAATTCTGAGTGTATTTAATCGTCTAAAATAATAAATTGAAAAAACCCATGAAAAATGGAGGTTGTATATGTCGAATGATATCAAAATTCATCATTTGAATTGATATATAGATTTTGGGGGTGAGGGGGGGGCATGTGTGTCCTTTGCCCCGGGGCCCAAATTTCATATCATTTTGTGGCTTGGACCACTTTTACATTCAGCCCTTTTCAATCAGTGGTGTATTCGTAAAAATAAAAGTACCAAGGCGGTGATAACTGAGAAGCCAAGTCTTTACACAAGGTGTAGGGTCAAACTTGACTAGAGGTGGACCATTTAGTTTGATAACATTGTGCGTTTACAAGGTAGCTGCTTCAAGTTAGCTCCATATGTTTTCAAATATGGTTTTCAAGAAAAAAAAGGCACCGCCCGCACCCTGCCCTGAAATTAAAGTACCAGAGCGCCGCCCTGGCCCGCCCTGGCCCGAATACACCACTGTATTTAATTGATACAACATTGAATGACCTAACCGAAATAGCGTGATGACAATATCAGAAATATATATTTTTTTTAAATTTTTTTTCCCCCATGAAATCTCTATTCTAGCTTGGAGATGGTATGAATGTTAATTGGATAGATTCTCTAGCACGAATCGGCTTCGGCATTTATAACAGTATGAATAACTGACGGCTTCAACAAGTTTTCGTCTGGAGCTGGACAGAAATGGTGAGAATACTGGTAAATTAAATTGGTGGTTGGGGCCAAACCAGTGCAGGTCAATACACTATTGAGCTAGGATTCGGATAGGATAAAAGGAATAGAAAAATAGTTTATGGATTAGTCAGTTTCTGATCGTCCAGCTGTCAGCAAGGTAGGGGCGTGGCTATTAACAGGTCGAGTCAGATTATTAGACGAGATTTGGCGAGGATTCGATTTGACATACTGAAAAAAATTGGTGTTCGTTTTTTTTATGTTTTTCTGTCGGTTCTCCACAGGTCAAACGCCTACAGCTATCAACTTCAAACTTTTTTTTAATCATAGTTCCTCATCTAACTTAGATCTGTATAGTTTTGTGGCATCATCGTATGATAATTTTTTCTTTATGCATTTTAGAAATTTCAAAAATACCCTCTAGAATAACACGTCGAAAAAAAAGATTTTTTTTTTAAATTTCTTAAAACATTAATTTTGCGTGAAGTTGAGTCACATTATGATACACATTTCTAGAAACTTTCAGCTTGATAGGGTGAGCCATTTCGAAGAAAAACCATAAAATGTGATAAATTGGTACCACTCGAAGCAGTTTTTACCCATTTCTTACATAAATGTCACCCAATTGGCGAATGTAGGCAAAAGTTTGGCAAAAAAGTCGACATACTATTACTATCCGCTCGTCCAACAACGCATATATGGCGTTTTCCTAGTATCAAAAAACGCAACATGAAGTTGTATCATGTAGTTGGAAATGAAACCAGAAGTTTCACGAACTTATTTTCATAATCATTCCCATTCATATTCTTATCAACTCTCCAACAACATTTGCCAATATCCACAACTTACAGATTATAATCTAAACTATAGGAAAACGCCATATATGCGTTGTTAGACGAGTGGATAGTCTTTTGCCTACATTCGCCAATTGGGTGACATTTAATTCAGAAATGGGTGAAAACTACTTCGAGTGGTACCAATTTAGCACATTTTATGGTTTTTCTTCAAAATGGCTCACCCGATCAAGCTGAAAGTTTTCAGAAATGTGTATCAGAATGTAACTCAACTTCACGCAGAATTTCATTTTTTTTTTTAAATAAAAATATTTTCTTCTTTTCCGCCGTGTTATTCTAATGGGTCTTTTTGGAATTTCTAAAATTCATAAAAAAAAGTCAACATCCGCGATAATGCCAAAAAACTATACAGACCCAAGTTAGATGAGGAAGCATAATTGAAAAAAGTTTGAAGTTGATAGCTGTTGCAAGTTGATAGCAAGTTTGACCTGAGGAGAACCGAAAAAAAAAAGATAAGAATATTGGAAGAATATTATTGGAAGAATATCTCATCGCGGTGAGTTAGAATCCATACAAGATAAGATGTGGCGTCGATAAGTTGTTGGACTGAACTGTTTGATCGACCGATCAGGTTGCAGGCTGTTCTATCGACATAGAATCACTTCACATACTAGTCATCTATGCATTCATCATATTATACACACAGTTGCAAAGAAGTGCGGTGGCAATTGGCAAAGCCTCAAACCGAATAGCAAAGTTGAAAACATGTTATTGACAAATACCAATCACTTGAACACCAACCGACCGAAACGCCCTCTCTTAACTCTTCTCCTTGCTGTTTGAATCCTTCCAATAACAGGTTCAGCTCCTCAATCCGCCCCGAGCCATCCAATCATAGCAGTTCTTACACGAGTCAATCCAAGCCAAAAAGGGGGCGTGGCCTCGAACAAATTGTAACACAATTTGATTCATGTATCCACCATGTTTATTGATTGCTCTTGAATTATCAACTGGAATGAGAAACCTTTGCTGGAATCGAGGCCGCCATTTTGGTTTAAATCGCATTTTCATGAAAACCCAATTTAATTGTTATTGGTCAATGTCGATGATTTCCATACCCACAATTCATTCCAAGCTCATCAAAATATTGTTCTACGCTACACTGAAGAAAATCAGATCAATCGGATGAAAATTGCTATCAATTAGTGCATGATTATGATTACTGTTCAATCAGTTAGAATCAATGCGCCTAGCATTATCAAAAAAAAAAAAAAAAAAAACATATATACATATATAATAATAATAATTTCCAGCTGCTTTACATTTTAAATTTAGGCTGCATTTACTTCATACTTTCAATGTTCACTTCAAATATAAACCTGATCATGTTCATTTGAATAATTCCCCAGCACAAGATTACTCTCATTGGGGAGTTCACATTTTTATACCTTCATTTCCTGTATACCATGTAAAGAACAAATAAAGAATAAAGAAATAAAGAATTAATTCAAATCTTGATCAATCAGTCTTCGTGACCAGAGTTTGTGGGATATGATTTCGAATCGAACGGGAACTGATGAAAATAATGTCATAAATAACAACGTTTCATAAAGTCCATTCGAATTGATGCCGCCATTTTGATTCAAATCGATGTTTGAAAATCACAGTTCTATTTATTGAGGCATTGCATTATGATATGAATATCAATCCAGTTCATTCATTGAGTGGAAACAAATTGTGACAATCCATATTTGCAGTGCTCATTGAGTGACTCAGTGTCATGGAGCGCTCATTTCTGATTTCAACATATTATAACTGATAAATCGATTGAAATATACTTTTCTACATTATTGGAAAAACAAAATCATATTGAATAGCATTAATACATAGTTCTGCATCAAACTCATCTGTGCAGAAAGAATCACAAATGGCTTTCACCAAGAATAGGCCTACTGTGTAATCTATGGAAATAATTGCACCCATTATTTTTACTTTGTATCTACATATCCTCTGTTCTATATTTCAATTTCAATTTCAATTTTTTCTTTATTTGTCACTCATTAATCATAAATCATTTACATATTATCATCTGACAAGACAAAAAGGCGGTATTCACTGCTTGTGGATTGCTGTGATGTTCCATACAACCTTATTTTACTCCCTATGCCTAATTCATAAATAACTGATAATGACTGATACTAAAACAATAGTAATAATCGTATTATCATCATCAATAATTAACAGTGATGATAATAGTACCAACAATAGCCTAAAATAATAATAAAAATAAACATAAATAAACTTAAAAAATAAGCCTAAAAATAACTTGAGTTATGACATTCGACTTAATGCTATTCATCGATCTAAAAATGAAAATTTCTACATCTGACAAATAACTAGATTTTGAGTTAACTGAAGCATGACCATTGAAGGGGAATGAAATTAAAATTTAAAAAAAAAAAATCGAAATATCTTTTCCCGTTCCTTTCCGTGTGCATGCAAAAAAACAAAAAACGCTCGCAAAATACGTCAATGCCACGAAACTGATTGTAGAGGTTTGAAACGTGACAAAGTTATTGATCACACTTTTGGGCATGTAATCAGAAGATTTTAATTTCCATGAGTCTTACCGTTTGATTACCATCAACGATTTAGTTGCCTGAAAGTTTTTACAAAATTGTATGCGATTATAATTAAATCTGTATCGATAGAACGGCAAGACTAATGAAAATAAAACTATCTGATGACATGCCCAATAGTGTGAACAATAACTTCGTCAAATTTAAAAACTCTACAATCATTTTTGTGGCATTGACGTATGTAGCAACGATTTTGGGTTATTTCGCCGGCACACGGCAAAAAAAAAAAAAAAAATTTCGATTTGTTTCTGTTATTTTAATATCAATTCCCTTCAATGGTCATGCATCAGTTAACTTGAATCTAGTTATTTTTCAGAAGTGGAAAATCTCATTTTTAGATGGAGGAATTGCCTGGAAAACTCTAAAATCGCGAGACTCGCCCTAGGTTTTATTGACAGTATAATTTTAATCCATCTCAAGGAAATATTATTCCCTTTCATTCAACAAAACGAAAATTAAGGGTCATCTTGAAACAGTTCGATTCACATATCTCTCCTATCAACACCACGTGGTTATATCTGTAATATTCTTCCGATTATTCACATATATATATAAAAAAAAAAAATATATATATATATATATATATATATATATAAATAGATATATATAAATTATGTATATGCATGTATATATATATATATATATATATATATATATATATATATATATATATATATATATATATATATATATATATATATATATATATATATATATAGATAGATATATAAAAATATATATATATCAACATTTATAAATATATATATATATATATATATATATATATATATATATATAAATATATATATATATATATATATATATATATATATATATATATATATATATATATATGATAATATATATATATATAGATATATCATATATATATATATATATATATATATATATATATATATATATATATATATATATATATATATATATGATAATATATATATATAGATATATCATATATATATATATATATATATATATATATATATATATATATATATATATATTTATTTCCGTGTGTGTGTGATGTGTGTGTGGATCAAGATAGATACTGTCGCGAATTGAGTTGAATTTTATGTTGGTTTTCCGAGTGCGCCGCGTGTGCACTTCTGTTTTCCATCAATCTGTCAATTCTGTTACAGATGTTCAGCCTATTCCGTGTCGTCATATTGGTGGCAGTGTTGTGCTCGGTTCATTCGAGCGTCCTACGAGACTCCGCTTCTGACAGTGACAAAACATCCCTCAGGACTTACATCCTTCCCCCAGGAGTCGAGAACAAGTTCTATTCGCTCAGGTGAGGACCGGTTCTTCATTTCTCACGGGTCGGACGGGTTCATGATCATCATTTAGTTTCTCTTATACCTGAGAGATGCATCCAGAGTTAATCTGTTTCTCTCGATTTCCTGAGAAAACTTGAAAGAATTGAAAAAGGAAATGCATTGAGCATTTCACAATTCTACTGAGTAGGTCTGTACATAGACTGAGGAACATGAACCATTACATATAAGTTCATATTCCCATACACATTGGACGATTCATTCAGATTATACGAGCCATTTAGAGTACATGCTCAATTCACGACAGAAAGTGGGAGGATGCAATAGAATATTGAAAAAACGTTATCCGATTGATTTTTGCCTCCAGTATACCTCCCACGTCGAACTAGTAAACTGGACTGGCAGAATCAGAGTCCCACACAGCCTTCCCTGATCCCTCTCGATGCTCTGCTGCAATTCACGCAAACGTGTCCACACGCTTCTCGCTTCACTCAGTCCATCTTATACCTCTTATTCGCTGCGTTTTCCCTGTGATTATATCTCCCAAGATCGTTAACGCTGATTTGTGATAATTGACGTTGACATTTTGTTTCAACAGGTATCATGGCCAGGAGAGAGTGGTATCAAGTAACACAAGCAATCCTTTCAACGAGGGAGACAGTGCTATGCCAGCAAGTCCAGAAAAACCGAAAATAAAAAGCCAAGAATTGCTTCAAATGTGGGACAGAATCAGACATTGGCCTCTCAATGGACCTGCCCAGGTGGATCAGTGTGAACCTACAACCCAGGTATACGTTCTCCACGACATCGTGCCTACAACCGTCGTCGTGAAAGAACCTACCACTGTAGTGAGTACTGTTCTAGTCACAACCGTCAGAGAAATCCCGACTACAGAATACGTCATTCAACCGACCACCACGTCTGTGACGATCACCAGTACATCAACCAAGACCGAGACATCAACATCAATCTCAACATCACCTACAACGACTACCGAAAAATCAACAATAACTTCAGTCACAACCTCTATTTCACCAACAACAATCACCGAAACATCAACAACAATCTCTATTTCACCAACAACGACCACAACAACATCAACATCAACTGTAACCTCAGTCACAACCTCTATTTCACCAACAACAATAACCGAAACATCAACAACAATCTCTATTTCACCAACAACGACCACCACAACATCAACATCAACTGTAACCTCAGTCACAACCTCTATTTCACCAACAACAATAACCGAAACATCAACAACAATCTCTATTTCACCAACAACGACTACCGAAACATCAACAACAATCGAAACATCGATCACAACTAAGACATGCGCACAGCCCACTGCCAGTGGGTACATTTTTTATCCTGGTATAGGATATTACAAGATATTCGGACCAGCTGATCAAAGCACCGCCAAAGCGGCCTGTGAGTCTGCCGGAGGACATCTGGTGGTTGTCGATAGCAGCGCGGAGTACGCAGCAGTTCAAGAAGTGATCACTAATCATTTCGTTTTCTTGGGGTTAACATACTATCCGAGTGTGTTGGCTGGGGTCTTCATACAGGACATCGGACTGGGCACATATAAGACCGATACTGGTACGTATATTGGAGTTCCTCAAGGCTCTTCACTGGGATCTGAGGTCGATAAGTAAGATCGTGATCCATAATTATGTGTAGATACGATTCATGGTTAGGTTCCATTCGAATAATTGAATGCGCGAATAATCAATGTGAAAGTAGCCCGAACTGGCAGTTAAGGTTATGCAGGTGGTCCACTGTGTTATGCACTGTGTTGTGCATGTTGTCTACTGTGTTATGCAGGTGGTCTACTGTCTTATGCACTGTGTTGTGCGAGTGGTCTAATGCGTTATGCAGGTGGTCTACTGTCTTATGCACTGTGTTGTGCGAGTGGTCTAATGCGTTATGCAGGTGGTCTACTGTCTTATGCACTGACAGCACTGTGTTGTGCGAGTGGTCTAATGCGTTGTGCAGGTGGTCTACTGTCTTATGCACTGTGTTGTGCGAGTGGTCTAATGCGTTATGCAGGTGGTCTACTGTCTTATGCACTGACAGCACTGTGTTGTGCGAGTGGTCTAATGCGTTGTGCAGGTGGTCTACTGTCTTATGCACTGTGTTGTGCGAGTGGTCTAATGCGTTATGCAGGTGGTCTACTGTCTTATGCACTGTGTTGTGCGAGTGGTCTAATGCGTTGTGCAGGTGGTCCACTGTGTTGTGCATGTTGTCTACTGTGTTATGCATGTTGTCTACTGTGTTATGCAGGTGACCTTCTGTGTTTTGCAGACGGTCCACTGTGCGTTGCAGGTTACTCACCCACTAGGTGTATGTGTGTATCTCACAGGTGGTCTACTGTGTGTTGCAGATAAATTAATCGATGCATCCAGTTTCATGAAGTGGAACGCTCTTGAGCCCAACACGGCTCTCTGGTGCGCTGTGATGGTTCAAAACTCTGACTTGTCCACGTTTGATTGCAGTCAAACGATAGAATACATGTGTGAGATCGAGATTACGTGCTAGGCAGAAACATTCGACAGAATACTTCCCGCACGACATGAGCTGCTGCAGACAAATAGTAAAGCCCTTGTTGAATTCTCTTCGCCTCTTCCTGAAGGTCATTTGCTCAGTTCATCATCTGATCCCCACGGATCGTCAGGTCGAGGCACACACGTTTGAACCTCTACGCAACCGGCCATTCGGTGTGAATTCAGATCACATCATGGCTCATGGTGACTTGTTCATAGATTTTAATGTGTAATGTCTAAATGTGTATACATAGATTTTACACATTATCACGATTTTGTATGCAATTCCAATCAGCCGTTTTAAAGAAAAAAAATAAGTTAACTGATAATATTCATCAAATAAATCATAAAAATTGTAACAGAATTAAGTTGTCGAGATTCACTGCTTTCTAGATTCAAGAGTTGACCACCAATGAAGTATTTTTTATATGCGTAAAGGTGTGTAGAATACCAGAGTCAATGAAGCGGCAAGAGTAGAACTACTCTAACGACTTTCATAGCTTATTCAGATATCAAGGTATGTAGAATACCAGAGTCGATAAAGTAGCAAGGGTAGAACTACTTCAAGGACTTTTACACCTCATTCAGATATCTCGCTCATCTTACAACGCATACTTCGCGTTTGACTTGATGAGCGTAGCGAAGTCTCATCCCACTCTTATGGGGCTTTGTCAGTGTGTTTTTTTTTTTTTTTTTTTTTTTGTAAGCACTCCACAGGTCGCAAGGGTTGACTGAGCAACATGAAACTTTTTTTGTACACGCAAACTCATCCAACTTGGAACTGTATAGTTTTTGGAATAAATCGGTCGGACCGATTTTGAGAAAAATCATCTCAAAGTTTCTAAAAAACCCATAAGATTTGGCTAGGAGAAAAATGTTCAAAAATAAAATCTCCCCAAATGGGATGAAATTTTTATTAAATGTGTATACATAAATTTTACACATTTTCACGATCTTGTATGCAAATCCAATCAGCCGTTTTGAAGAAAAAAAATGTATAACTGATAATATTCATCAAATACAAATTGTGACAGAATTAAGTTGTCGAGATTCACTGCTTTCTAGATTCAAGAGTTTTCCAACAATGAAGTATTTTTCATATGCGTCAAGGTGTGTAGAATATCAGAGTCAATGAAGTGGCAAGAGGAGAACTACTTTGACGACTTTTATAGCTTATTCAGATATCAAGGTGTGTAGAATACCAGAGTCGATAAAGTAGCAAGGGTAGAAGTACTTCAAGGACTATTATACCTTATTCAGATATCTTGCTCATCTTACAACGCATATTTCGCGTTTGACTGGTTAGATGAGCGTAGCGAAGTCTCCATTCCACTCTTAAAGGGGTTTGTCTGTGTTTTTTTTTTTTTTTTGTAAGCACTCCACAGGTCGCAGGGGTTGACTGATCAACATGAAACTTTTTTTGTGTACGGAAACTCATCCAACTTAGAACTGTATAGTTTTTGGAATGAATCGGTCAGACCGATTTTGAGAAAAATCATCTCAAAGTTTCTAAAAACCCCATAAGATTTGGCTGGGCGGAAAATGTTGAAAAATAAATTCTCTCCAAATGGGATGAAATTTTCTCCAAATGTGTATACATGAATTTTACACAATATCACGCTTTTGTATGCAATTCCAATCAGCCGTATTGAAGAAAAAAAAATAACTGATAATATTCATCATTTTAAGAAACCAATTAAATTCAAGCAGCACGTGAAAAGATTAAAACAAAGCCTTCTTTATTATCATAGAAATTGAGTGGGAAATAAGATGGCAGTGGCATAATTGTTTGTATCTCAAGGTGTATATATATAATAATATCCAATCCAAAGATAAGATGATAGGTTCTAGCTCATCCATCAACGCGGCCCAACACATAACGCGTTTGCCTAGTCTTTTTCCATGGTACGAATAATAAATGGATTGTATATCAATACCTGTATACTTATTAGACGAGCTTTAGGGAGTATTCAATTTGACATACTGAAAAAAATTGGTGCTCGTTTTTATGTTTTTATTTTTTATTTTTTTTCATGTTTTTTTTCGGTTCTCCACAGATCAAACGGCTACAGCTATCAACTTCAAACTTTTTTTCATCATGGTTCCTAATCTAACTCAGATCTGTATAGTTTTGTGGCAATATCGGATGTTAACTTTTTTTTTATGAATTTTAGAAATTTCAAAAATACCCATTAGAATGACACGGCGGAAAAAGAAGAAAATATTTTCATTTTCAAAAGAAATGAAATTTTTCGTGAAGTTTAGTTACATTATGATACACATTTCTGGAAACTTTCAGCTTGATCGGGTGAGCCATTTCGAAGAAAAACCATAAAATGTGCTAAATTGGTACCACTCGAAGCAGTTTTTTTCCGTGTCTAACTTGAATGTCACCCAATTGGCGAATGACGCGTATATAGCGTTTTCCTAGTTTTATTGAATACATTCGTCCCATATCTTGCTTGGCTGATAAAATGATCATACTTGATGTAGGCCTAGATCCACATATTACAGATAAAATTTCACTTAAAAGAAACGAAAGAATTAATTCCATTTTTTTTTTTGGTTATCACCTCTCAATGTTTTTGTCGGTAATTCCTATAATAGTGAGAAGACCGTAATGACGTCACACACTAATGTCACGCAAGGTCTGCTCTGGTTGATGAAGTTTGGGTGATATTCAATCTATCGTATCACGTGACGACAGCTGAAACCACAGCCTTCTGTCAGAGATCGAGTGTCTCATCTGAGCGAGCGAACAAGCAGGCTGTTCTCGCATGACCTTCCGAATAAAACAATTGAACCTGACATCTTGTATTATTTGGAATTAATTGAATTCACTAATAACAATTAATAATAATAATAATAATAAAAAAATATATATATTTTGTTTGCAGTCAACTTTGTTGTTTGGTGAACACACGTGTATATCAAGTGCCTGTTTTTCTCTCACTAGTTTTTTGTATGGCACCACTGTCGGGTCAAGTTCAGCTACTATCAGCCTAGTGTTGTCTCTCTTCATGTCACTAGTGTGTCCTTCTCTCCGTCTCTCTCGCTCCAGTAACATGACGCTTGACTTGACGCCGTATCAAATGACCCGACCGACCCACGGATAGCACCGCGCCGTGCAGGGATACGAAAACATCTCTAATCTTGTTTCAACAAACTGTGTTAGCTGAAACTTATTTCGGGAGATTAATAAGTTTCACTGGAGCGGATTGAAGAGGCCTCTTTACATCTTGCCTACCGGCTTGATTGCAGACGTTCGGGGCCCGAGTTGGCAACGGAAAACCAATCATCGTATTAACTTACAGTTTTCGGTTAGATGATCACCAGTATTCAATATGTGCTCGTACGAAGAGCTTTAGTTCGTGGTATGTTTTCAACCCTTTCAAAATAATTGTCAAAAATCAACGTGTTTCTACCCGTTTTTCATTGTTTTTACGATTTTTTCAGAGTGATATAATATGGAATTATAATTTTTAATGAACGTAAATACACAGATATACTCATTGTGGTTTCATCGCAAAAAGAATTAGACTGATTGGTTCTACCGTTTACCCACCATGTGTTGTAAGGCAAAGGCCTGTATTGGCGCTTTTTGTCCTGTTTTGACCGTTCCCTAGAGGTTATACTCATGGGTTGGCAGATGTAAAGTTGCCTCTTGATTGAATAATTTAAAAAATTGAATAATTGAATAAATGTAATCAGTTCAAATTTAAAATCGATTTATTGAAAACACAACGATAATAATAATAATAATGTATTTGTAATGTGTGTTTGTGAAACAATGATAAAATGATAATAACTAGGTGACAGAATCAGGCGCTAAATGACCTCGCTGTCGATGCACCTTAAAACCCTAATATTCATTCATTCAGGAAAAGGCTGGAGTGTGATCATTACAGATGAGGTTCAAAAGAGCACTGAATGTTAGTTTTAGGTGAAAAAGGAAGCTAGGGTTTTGCAAAAGGGGAAGGGGGGGGGGGGGTTAAAAATTCAAGGGTGTGGAAGGAATGTAACAAGAGGTGCCAATAAAACAATAAAACATGAAAATATAGGAACTGAAGTAACTGGTAGATCTAGAGCTAAACACTTGACACGAAGTAATATTGTTAACCAAAACACCTAAAGGATGACAAGGTAGGGTCGTTCGGATGGGGAAATACAAGGGCGATCTCACCAATCAAAGGAAATCAAAAGATTATGATTCCAATCAGTCATGTTATAAGTCACTTATAACTTATACTCGATACTTGAGGCTTGAGATCAATTTATCAACTTCTGGATTAATTACAGCTCAGATCAAAGTTGTAATCAGCTGAGGCCCAGTTTAACTTAGTGATAGTTAGTAGATTAAGGAATAGTTAGAGGGCCAACTTGTTATCACCCTTGGTTAAATATATGTTATTTACTTACCTTTAACCGAGGGGTGAACAACTAGTAACTTTCATGTACACCTGATATCAGATTTTAAGGGATTTTAGGGAGGTTTCACGGGATTTCAACAAGATTTCAAGGGATTTCAGAACGATTTCATGGCAAGTGTACAACCAGATTTCCGGAGTTGTTAACCCCTCACCCTTAACTAATAGTGAGCGGATTAGTACTCAACTAAGATTCGTAGAACAGAACTGCCTCTAAGACATCAATTGCCATCTTGTAATTAATTAACCATAATTATATAGGTTCGAAGCTAATTCTCGGATTATAGTACTTTGGACAAAAGATACCATACCGACAGAGAAATTTCACCAATCAGCAACTACAATTTAAATGTCTAGTAGTACACCAATTTCAATTCAAAAATCAAAATAATACATGGTATTCATCTGATTGGGGTAACCGCACAGCGCGCAAATACGTTTCCTTAGAACTGAAGCTCACTTTACTCACTTTTACTCTGCCATTCGAAGCGCTTGAATTTTCGAAATTTCAATTTCAATTTCAATTTCGATTTCTTTATTAATTTCCTGGAACAGTAACATTTTACACATGCTAAAAGTACATGTTATGAAATTGGTCAATATATAATACAATTCAGTTGGAATATAATATAGAAACCAGTGAGAACATAATCTGAATAGTTGCAATGTCAATGTCACTAACCAATAAGAATCAAGAGATTTTAGTTATTTACAGTTGGATAAAATTACATTATTAATTACAATGGGAACCAATTTTGGTGTGTTATTGACTGTTATAGGTACTCTCCCACTGAATATGGACATATTTTAGCAAGGTATACTTCTTGAGTTCATTTTTAAAACAATTGGTTCCAGGTATAGATTCCATTGTTGGTGGTAAATTATTATATGGAACTGTTCCTCAGTGGATTGACCACCCTACTGCTGTAATGAAGGCTTGAAGCTGCCAGTTAACAACACCCATGTATAGTGTTGGTGATGAACTTTTTTAAATGAACGCGTTCGTATTTTCTGAACTTTTCAATGAACGCGTTATATTTACAGTCGACGATCTTGAACTTTCTTCACGTTCGATTTTTCGGTGAACTTTAACGAAATAAAACGTTCATTTGAAAGTTCACAGCTTTAGAACACTCATCATAACCCTATTCGACACGATCGCACTATCCGTACTTCCTCGTCCAAATTCCGAATGAGATCAACTATTTTACGGTCAATCCCGAATGTATAATATTCTCTGTTCGGGATTTCATCATGTGATCACTTGTCACCAGGCGAGCCGGCAACCACGTGTGGTCAAGATTGACGTGTTGTGACTTGTAATTGTTATCAATCACATTCAAACTTGAGACATTCATTGTATGAAACGTGTGCGTACTGTACATATATACTATTTTTGAACCCTTTTTTCCCATTTAATTTTCAAGGTGAATTTTTGAACGAACTCATATGTTTTTTTTATTTGAACTTGAACTTTTACAGCGAAGCCACGAAAACGAACTTTGAACTTTTTAAAAGATCGATTTATTTGACATGAACTGAACTTTTTGAGAGGACATTGTAAGCCAAAAATTGTTTTTTTCACTTTTTTTTATATATTTTAAAATAATTTGGCCCATTCTCAACTGATCATAGAAAGATTCGTTTTGAAAACCCAAATAGTTTGATTACAATTAAATATTTAGTAATGCATGAAAACATCTCAATATCATAGCATGCCAGATTCTATTGTCGTTTTGACTGTTTTGAAATAAATCCAAGAAACATCATTTTCAAGTGCATTTATCTTGGAATTCAATATTTTCTCACTAATGTACCTGTTTCTCAAAAACTGTTGGAGCTAGACCCTTGAAATTTTTTCTGTATGTTTGTACATATGTACTACATATGTGGACAGGATTTTTTTAACTCTGCAACAAATACAATATGGTATTGAAAAAAATTAGAATAAGTTGAAAAATGTAGCAAATTTTGGAGCATTGTTGAAAATTGCATTGTTGTCAGCACTGTTGCAATATGTTTATAAAATCCTGTCAGTGTGTACAAATGCTATCAAGGTGCATGTATAAAAAAAATGAGTATCCTAGGTAAAGTAGTTTCTGAGATAAAGGTACATAAAATTTGTTTTTTTAACACGGAAGGGATAGGGCTTACAATGTCCCCTTAAAAGTTCCTTTCATAAGTGAACTTCCCCAACACTGCCCATGTATATGGAGTCAGCAGAGCAGGTACGCATACAAGCAGGCGGCTGCTTGTTTCAAGCGTTTCCGATCCCTGGTGGCAGTGTGATGTGTTCTTAGATAACACATGGGTACGCGTGAGCGTGGACAAGACTTCACAGTGCCTTAGGAGTCAAACAGTGCAGGTTAGAACAGACGGTTCTTCAGGTTAAAAAAGACGGTCCTTCAGGTTAGAACAGACAGTTCATCAGGTTAGAACAGACGGTTCTTCAGGTTAGAACAGACGGTTCTTCAGGTTAAAACAGACGGTTCTTCAGGTTAAAACAGACAGTTCTTCAGGTTAGAACAGACGGTTCTTCAGGTTAGAACAGACGGTTCTTCAGGTTAAAACAGACAGTACTACCAACAGGTGAGACTAATCATGCATCGCACAGATATGGACTTCTATCACAGCAAAGATCTGAAAGATATGACGCTAGAGGTAAGTCACGTCACCGTATTATGTCTCACCAATTGAGTGATAATTACTCAATTGATTATCTATATAAAATACGATTCAATCACAGAAATTACTAATATAAAATCATAAAATGATAAACTTATATATAGATATAAAATGTAGTTTAGTTGGCACAAATCAACGAACAACACTACCGTGCTTTTTTCAGGTTGTGAATGTATCTTGAGTTTTGTAAATAACGATGATAATAACGACGAGGGTCGTTTGGGGGAGGGGGGGGGGGGCGAAGAGGGATGCTGTCCGGTGGCAAATTTTAGAGGTGCTATCGGGACCCAATTGTGACTCTCTTTCAGTGCGTATCCTATATAAATTTTATCCCATTCTATTCACATCACTGGATGTAATTAAATGTTCTCATTTAAATATCATAGTTATTGAATGGCAGATTGGTTCAGTTTTATTTGCTTGGAATAATTAATAAGTCTTGTTACCACAGTAAAGAATCCATGTATTCCAGAAATTTCGTATAGTTCCCGAAACCCGTAAAATCGTATATTGAAAATGAGGAATTTTAAAAAATGTCTCTGCGGGGCATGGTCTCCCTCTTGCATTCACCTTTTATATGCTCACTTAGTTTTGGGGGCGCACAATTGAGTGCTTGCCTGCAGGCGCGGACTGGCAGGGGGTGCCGGGGTGCGATCGCACCCCGGGATTTTTGACTGTTCCGGGCCCCTTTCGAACATATGATATAATTATATAGACAATATCAGTATGAACATAGAATTCTATGGTATAAATATTCATTTGTTCATTGCGCAAAAGAATTGCCGAAGAAAATACAATAACTATCACTATGAGACAATATAATAATAAATTATCATGGTTCATGCCTTGTCTTTGGCGGCTCTCGATAGTAGTAAATAGTAGTAATAATAGTAATAATTCAATAGTAACTCATCAAATAATGTATTCAACAATTGACTAACGACCACAATGTTTTTTCTTATTTCTCCCCAATTGTCATTTCACCAAGTACAGTTAAGTTTCTTATCTAGACCTGACGCAACGGGCTCTGAGGTTATTCAATCATTTAGATTTTAGATCATGGCGTCAAGAACGAGAATATATTTTTTCATGAAAAAACTTTGAACATGAAGCACATTATAGAAACATTAATAAATAGAAGAGGGCGTGCTCTGAATGAGAAAGAAATCTACGTCAGGTGGCAACATCAAGGTGAGGAGTTGGCCATAATCCCAAACTAACCTAACTGCAAATGCATTAAACATCCTACTTTGAATACTCCGCAAACATAAGGTTGTAGTAACTAAGCTCAAGCCCTTGCAGGAAATGAGAAAGAAATCTACGTCAGGTACACGGCAAACATCAAGGTGAAGAGGTTATAGCCAGCTAACCTAACCCAACTGCAAAT
>OZ023334.1:8628716-8716216 GCA_964007535.1 Brachyptera risi
ATGCAGGAAATGGACTTGCAGTATTCTCCCAGCCGGTGGTCCAACCTTTTCACGGGCGACCCGGCGGCAGTGGTGCAGCACCACATCGACCTGGTCACCAGAGGTAGGCTCACTTCCACGCCAACATGCAATCAGGGTTGCGTTGGTTTGCCAGATGCACTGAGGGTTGCGTTGGTCTGCCAGATGCACTGAGGGTTGCGTTGGTCCGCCAGATGCACTGAGGGTTGCGTTGGTCTGCCAGATGCATCGAGGGTTGCGTTGGTCTGCCAGATGCACTGAGGGTTGCGTTGGTCTGCCAGATGCACTGAGGGTTGCGTTGGTCTGCCAGATGCATCAAGGGTTGCGTTGGTCTGCCAGATGCACTGAGGGTTGCGTTGGTTTGCCAGATGCATTGAGGGTTGCGTTGGTTTGCCGGTTGTTGAAGGTGACTTCACTCATTCAAAAACACGTTACATTTCCTAAGTAATTTTCTGAGAACCATAGATCGCTGCTCTATCTAGTGATGTTTTGTGGAAACAGCCGATGTGATGAGTGCTGTTATTAGCTGAGCTGACGTGAATGTAAAGTTGGTTCCTTTTATCACTACTTATAGTTCTTACAATGTGGCCCGTGAATTGGAACATAGTTTTAACATGGCCCATGTTCTGACAACAATCACCTTGAACAAGGAACATGGCTGCCATTACCCATTATTTAATGTCATCAAGTGGTACGAGTTTCTAACACGCAGTCACGATGAAGTGATACCAACCTATTTTATCATAATATAAAGGTGATCCAACTCGGGTCTTGGAAGTGAAACATTTCCGGGGTCAGTTCCCGAGTCCGGGTTACTGATTGCCTGTAGCGCAACTATCGCTTTACATCGAACTATATAAAACAACAATGACAAACACCGCTCAGAAGAATTTTGATGTTAGCAGTTGCATTTGTTTACGAAAACAATAGATTTTGTGAGTTCAACAATGCCACCTGTAACGTAGCCACTCTTATCTACATCTAGTTCACAAGGGAATCCGCTGAATCGTGACAGACAATTGGGACCTTTGGCTCTAAAATGACTGCAAGAAACCACAAATGCCTTCCATGTTATCAGTATGGGAGTTGAAGCACCTACTTTATAATGATGAAACAGGTTGGTGTTTTTACATCGTGGACGGAGTTATACCTCCAGTGAGACAGTACTGTTTACCACTCCATGGTTGAACTGCGTTAGCCTAGTGAGGGACTGACTACCTGTCACTGATCATGTTGCAGGCAGCGAGGAGGCGGTGAGGACCGTCCCCAACCAGCTGGGCCTTCAGTACGGCAGTACGAGCAACCAGAAGCTGGACCTGTTTGGCGGCGACGCCCTCCCAGACCGTGAGTCACTCAAACGTTCTCACAGGGCTCATGCATCTTTTCATAGAACACGTTTCATCAAAACACTCCCATTGAATATATGAGAACAATGGATACCTACTCTTTTCTTGGCCACTATATTATTACAAAGCTTCAGCACCATTATAAATACAGGGCAACAATTTTTATTGAATAAAAATAATAAAGAAGGAAGCCACTGTTCACAATTTTGTAGCTCAACTCATTTGTAAAAAAATGAATAATTAATGTATCACAAATGAGCCCAGTCATTTTTTATGAATCTCGTATTATCAAAATGCAAATTACTTTCTTTATTTTCCGCTTGAGTGAGTGGCATAATAATTGTTCGCCAAGTTACCGGAGAGTGATATAAATTACTGACCAAGTTAACGAAAGGTGATAAATTACTGGCCGAGTTACCGAAAGGTGATGAATTACTGGTCAAAGTTACTGACGGGTGATGAATTACTGGCCAAAGTTACCACAAGGTGATAAATTACTGGCCGAGTCACCGAAAAGTGATACATGTTGTTGTTGTACTCTGTCCCAGCATGGTAATTGTTTCAGATGCTCCCATACTGGTACACTTCCATGGGGGCTACTGGCAGGCACTGGGCCGTGACATGTCCAGCTACATCGTACCGCCACTGTTCAGGCGTGGTATCCGCGTGGCAGTGGTCGGATACGACCTCACACCGCACGGTAATCACGTCACGCTGTCAACCACACATGAGCCGTATCGTTCATACCAAACACATCACATCAATGTATTCCAATGGAGAATGTTTTTCAAATACAAGATAGGCCTACTTCTGATAGGCTACTTTTCACTGGAATGAGCGCCAAAAGAAATTATTGGCTGAAATATGAATCTATTTGAGAAATAAATTCATCTGAAATATTCTTCACTGGGACTATATGTTATTTTTATGGGGGCTCTCAAAACTTCATAATATTTGTAAAATCCATGAGTTAAATCATTGAATCTAACCAATGATGATATCAGCATATATACATATATATATATATATATATATATATATATATATATATATATATATATATATATATATATATATATATATATATATATGTATATATATATATATATATATATATATATATATATATATATATATTCATTCATATATATATATATATATATATATATATATATATATATATATATATATATATATATATATATATAGATATATAGATATATATATATATATATATATATATATATATATATATATATATATATATATATATATATATATATATATATATTTATATATAAATATATTTTTTTTTTTTATTGTCACAAATTAAATTATACAATAAAGTAATACAGTTTGAACTCTCGTCCACTAAGCCATAAATGGCTTATCTGTGGTTTAAACGATGAAAAACAAAACACTAAAATACACTGTGATTTACTATGCTAATTGGATGAGCGAAGCAAAGACTCAATTACACTATACCAAAAAAAAATGCCTGTTTTTTTTTTTTTTTGTTTTTTTGTTCGCGCTCCACAGGTCAGACAAAAATTCAAAATCAGTTGAAACTTGGCACACACATGAACCCCTATCTGACTTGATGCTGTATAGTTTTGAGGCACGATCGGTTGAACAACTTCTGAGAAAACTTATTCCAAAGTTTTCAAAAATCTCATTACAATAACCCAGAGGAAAACATTCGTGAAAAATATTTCATCTGAGAAGATTAAAATTCTCAGAGAATTTCAATCTGATAATGATACACATTATTCCGAACTTTTACTCAAATCGGATCAGCCGTTTCGATGTGAAAAAATATATAATGTTATTTGTGTCAATTATTCAAAGCTATTAAGATACCTATTAAATCAAAGCAACAAGTGTCACCACTTGATTGTAAACGATTAAAACAAAGCCTTCTTGATTATCGTATAAATTATTATTGGAAAATGAGATGGCAGTGATGTAATGGTTTGGATCTCAAGGTGTATATATAAATATAATAACCAATCCAAAGATAAGTTGATATGTTCCAGCTCATCCATCAACGCGGGAACACATAACGCGTTTGCCTAGTATTTAATAAACTCATATTAAAACATAATTCACTTCGATGGGTTAAATAATAATGAGCATGAAAACGAAAATAAGGCAACCATATATATATATATATATATATATATATATATATATATATATATATATATATATATATATATATATATATATATATATATATATATATATATATATATATATATATATATATATATATATATATATATATATATATATATATATATATATATATATATATATATATATATATATATATATATATATATATATATATATATATATATATATATATATATATATATATATATATGTATATATATATATATATATATATATATATGCAATAAATTGAATATTTTTGGATGTAGTTGTGTAATGATGATAAAATAAAACAAACTCTTTTAATTTTATATTTAAAATAATTAGTTTTATTCTCGAAAGCTCAACGTTTCATGACCTTTATCGGTCACCTCTTCAGGAGCAATGACAAAAATTAAAAATATTAGAAAAACAACAATTACAAAAACAATCAAGAAAAACATTCATATGAACACAAGTGGCTGTGGTTTACTGAGCACGGCTTCTCAGATTGTATATTTTATTAAAACCAGAGTTCATGGATTGACCTTTCTTCTGATTCTCGGGTCCAGCTACCGGTTCATTTTGTTTCATTTCTTTCTTCTTAATCAATGCAATAGCTGTTGCCCAAGAATCAGAAAAGCTGTATCCGCAATCGAGACCGTTAATATTTAAAGGATGTTTGATAATTTCGAGACCCTCGCTGATTGCTCTCTTCCAACGATGGCTCTCGTGATTGATTATTTTGGCCTTGTCATATAAGATGTTATGGATTCTTCCACCTTCATCTACCAATGTTGCATGTGTGGCAACAGCTGATAGATTAGGTGAACTCCTTCTATGTTCTTTAAGGCGCTGTATCAGTGGTTTCTTGGTTTGACCTATATAACACAAACCGCAGTCACAAGGTATCCTGTATACACCACAATTCTCCTGCGGAATAACGTCTTTAACGGGTGTAAAAAAGGAATTTAGTTTTCTTGTTGTTGTGAAGATAGTTTTTATATTATGCTTCTTTAGCATTCTTCCAATCTTATCCGTTGTTCCATTGATGTAAGGAAGAAGTATAGTTGTGGGACTTTGCTCTTCTGTCTCTTTTGGTCTCTTTGCGTTGATCTTAAACGCTTCATCAACTTCTTTTTTCGAGTAACCATTCTGAGAAAAAATTCTCCTCAGATAGTTCAATTCAGAAATTAAATGATCGTCATCAGAAAGAGCAGTAGAACGTTGAACTAGATTAGTCAACACGGATTTCTTCTGAGATGGATGGTGATATGAACTGCCTTGTAGGTACCGGTTTGTATGCGTTTTCTTTCTGTATACTGAATGACCCCATGAACCATCGTCGTTTCGCTCGATCAACAAATCTAATGGGGTCATTCAGTATACAGAAAGAAAACGCATACAAACCGGTACCTACAAGGCAGTTCATATCACCATCCATCTCAGAAGAAATCCGTGTTGACTAATCTAGTTCAACGTTCTACTGCTCTTTCTGATGACGATCATTTAATTTCTGAATTGAACTATCTGAGGAGAATTTTTTCTCAGAATGGTTACTCGAAAAAAGAAGTTGATGAAGCGTTTAAGATCAACGCAAAGAGACCAAAAGAGACAGAAGAGCAAAGTCCCACAACTATACTTCTTCCTTACATCAATGGAACAACGGATAAGATTGGAAGAATGCTAAAGAAGCATAATATAAAAACTATCTTCACAACAACAAGAAAACTAAATTCCTTTTTTACACCCGTTAAAGACGTTATTCCGCAGGAGAATTGTGGTGTATACAGGATACCTTGTGACTGCGGTTTGTGTTATATAGGTCAAACCAAGAAACCACTGATACAGCGCCTTAAAGAACATAGAAGGAGTTCACCTAATCTATCAGCTGTTGCCACACATGCAACATTGGTAGATGAAGGTGGAAGAATCCATAACATCTTATATGACAAGGCCAAAATAATCAATCACGAGAGCCATCGTTGGAAGAGAGCAATCAGCGAGGGTCTCGAAATTATCAAACATCCTTTAAATATTAACGGTCTCGATTGCGGATACAGCTTTTCTGATTCTTGGGCAACAGCTATTGCATTGATTAAGAAGAAAGAAATGAAACAAAATGAACCGGTAGCTGGACCCGAGAATCAGAAGAAAGGTCAATCCATGAACTCTGGTTTTAATAAAATATACAATCTGAGAAGCCGTGCTCAGTAAACCACAGCCACTTGTGTTCATATGAATGTTTTTCTTGATTGTTTTTGTAATTGTTGTTTTTCTAATATTTTTAATTTTTGTCATTGCTCCTGAAGAGGTGACCGATAAAGGTCATGAAACGTTGAGCTTTCGAGAATAAAACTAATTATTTTAAATATAAAATTAAAAGAGTTTGTTTTATTTTATCATCATTACACAACTACATCCAAAAATATTCAATTTATTGCACATAATGAGTTGTGAAAGCTTAAAGTCAAACATATATATATATATATTTATATATATATATATATATATATATATATATATATATATATATATATACATATATATATATATATATATATATATATATATATATATATATATATATATATATATATATATATATATATATATATATATATATATATATTTATATATATATATATATATATATATATATATATATATATATATATATATATATATATATATATATATATATATATATATATATATATTTATATATATATATATATATATATATATATATATATATATATATATATATATATATATATATATATATATATATATATATATATATATATATATATATATATATATATATATATATATATATATATATATATATTTATATTTATATATATATATATATATATATATATATATATATATATAAATATATATATATATATATATATATATATATATATATATATATATATATATATATATATATATATATATATATATATATATATATGTATATATATATATATATATATATATCTCAAACCCAGATAACCAATTAAATTGGGCTAGGGGGTGTTTCCACCAGTTTTTCTAGGGCAGACTTATCATATCAATCGGTTCCTGCCAGTTCCGACTTCTTCCTCCTCTTCTTCGCTACTGCTAGGCCTATCAGCATAGCTGAACAAAATATCAAAATACAACATTTTTATGCAAAGAGTTTATTATATTCAAACAATTTTATATATTCCAACACTTTTTTCTCAATATCATCGAAAAAAAATAAAAATAAATAACAACAACAACCGACAAGAAAGGATGATGAAATGACCTCGCTGTGGGTGTCACCCCAAAACGAAGAGGGGTTTTAGTCGGTGAGAATCAGACACTCCCCGCGATTCAAACGGCGGGGGTGTCATGCAAGATTTTCCTTCCTCACAAAACAAAACAAAAAAAAAGCTTGTGTTTTTTCCAGACACTTTTTTTATTCAAACTGCCACCCTCGGTAGCTCGGTCAGCTGAGGCACCGCTTCAGAAACTGAAATTACCGTTGGGCGTGGGTTCGAGTCCCGCATAAGGCATGGGTTTTTGTAAACGCCCTTTCACTTATCATCACTTCATAATTTCATTATCATCCGCTCATTCGTACCCCCGTATAACCTAGCTGTTGGTGGGGTCGTTAAGCAAACAATAATCATCATCATTTATTCAAACTGTTTCTTATTGAACACTTTATTCTTCGAACACTTCTTTTCTACCCGTTGGTGCACTCCTCTAACATGACAGTGTTGTCATTGCAGTGACTGTAGCCGAGATCAACAGGCAAGCCATCGCAGCGTCAACCTACGTCATGGATCTGGCAACCAAGCTCGGAGCGAGGTAAGAACATGTTACAAGAGTTTCCAACATTCTTGGTAATTTGCTTGGCTTATGGTTATCATGTGAGATATAGTGAACTCTCTTCAACAAGAAATTCAGGGAACACAAAAGTAACAATTTTGAAGGACAAATGTTTGAATTATTGGAATATTGAACACAGACTGTACGAGTCAAAATTGTTCAAGTACTGGAACTATCTTTTGAATTACAGCCAAGTATGCATCATCAGAGTTTGAGTTATCAAGAATTCACTGATATTGTAATAAATAATTATACTTGTTGCTCAAGAGCTTGTCTCTCCAACTCTCACGCTCCCTACGCAGGCAGTCGTTGGGCCGATTGTCAAACTGGAATTACGCTGTTCAAGTTTTCAAACTTGAGTATGATACTTGAGTACTTGAAAAGATTGAGCGATGGTGGAAATAGTACAGCAATCAACCGTTGTATCATCAGAAACATTGGAAAACTGAGGTCATATTGATCTGTGGTCTATGGAGCTTTGATGAATACATTTTAATCAAATGATTATAAGATTAGCCACACCAGTTGTAGTAGCTCGTAGATTTCACGTCATACTTCTTCAACTTGGCTCTTCTTCAAATGAATCCGAGCTGGTTCGAGTCCCTAACCTTGCTTGAAGTCAGAGCTTTTGGCACGGCTGATTCTGCGGACAACTCCAGCGTTCCTATAGGTCATCACTCACTCGAGCTCGGACGAGCAAAAACAGGGCACGTTTCCAATGAAAATCACTCAACTCAAGAATTGATTCAGACTATTGCATTCAAACAGTACGATCCCTCGAACTTGCAGCTTGATCCGTATACTCTTGTTCCAGCTCCGTCTCGTTCTCCGGCCACTCGGCCGGCGGCCAGATCGTCATGGAGCTGCTCAACTCCGATTGGCTGAGGAAGCTGGACGGAGGTCAGCGTGACCTCATCAAGAGCCTGCTGCTGATCAGCGGGGTCTACGACCTCACTCCGCTTGTCGACACTCACGTCAACGACGCGCTCAGGCTGACCAAGTACGTGGCTCATTTCACAGCTGGGCTGCCATTGGTTTGGTTCAAGATGCATTGACGGTTGCGTTGGTTTGCCGTTGGAGATGGTGACTTCACTCATTCGAAAACACATTCCATTTCCCGAGTACTTTCTTGAGAAATATTGATCGTTGCTTTATCTGGTGATGTTTTGTAGAAACGGCTGACAAACTTGATGACAGCTGTTATCAGCAGAGCCAACGTCATTGAGTAAAGTTAGTTCTTTTTATCGCCTCTTATCTACGCATGGTCAATGGTTCTTCAAACGTGGACCGTGAATTGGAACATATTTTTAACATGGGAGCGATAGGAAGTGAGGACACCATCTCGAACTGGGAAACCAACGCAACCATCTTGGTTCGGTTCATGCATAGATATATATTATCTCACCGAGATAGGTTACCGAGATAGCCGATAGCGATATATGATTGTTACAATCTTGGCGGCCATGTTGGACATTTAAAAATAGAACCCAAGCAAGGTATTCTATAATCTATGTCAAATATGGCTGCTTCTTCCTGGTTTGCAAAGCGGTGTGAAGCTACTGCCAAGACACAAATATGTATGCCTTCTTAACGTTGAGTAACATATCTCGGAAATATATATCTATGGTTCATCACACTGCTTCGGATACGTACATTGTAGAAAAAAGGTTTTCATAGAATTACATATATAAACAATAACAGCCTGAAGGAATTGCACAAATGACTTGGGAGAATATTTGTAATCATTTCCCTTTTGAAATCTCCTGTGCAAGATGCATTGAGAGTTCCGTTGGTTTGCCGGTAGGAGATGGTGTCCTCACTTGCTATCCCTCCCATGTTGAAAGTATGTTCCAGTTCACATGCCACATTTCAAGAACGATCGATCGTGCGTAGATAAGTAGTGATAAAAGGAACTAACAACAAGTTCACGTTGACTCAGCTAATTAAAGCTGTCATCAAGTTTGTCAGCCTGTCAGCCGTTTCTACAAAACAACACCAGATAGAGCAGCGATCAATGGTTCTAAGAAAAATACTCAGAAAATGGAATGTGTCTTCGAATGAGTGAAGACACCATCTCCAACCGGCAAATCAGCGCAACCCTCAATGCATCTTGCTCTAGTACTTGCTTTGCCACTGGACGGTACGCGAGAGCGTGGTATATTCCAGCAGCCACTACAACATGTGTTATTATTAGTAGACGATTTCATGTTGTTTTTTTGTATATGTAATTTTGTGCATGGCATACAGGTCAGGAAAAAAATCCAATCAACTTGAAACTTTTTATTCATATAGGTGTCGTATTAGAACAGGTTGGGATTTTTTTCAAACAAATCGATCGTACAGTCTTCCCGGAAAAAATTCGGAAGTTTTGAAAAATTCTCATAAAAATAACCTGGATGGAAAATACTCGAATTATAAAAAAATTTCAAAAGCTTCAAAATTTCCACTGAATATGGACAGATCATCTTGGATTTTCAGTTACTTTCACAACATTCGGATGGGAAATAACAAAGAAAACGCAATAAAAGTATCCATCTTATTGAAGATTGGGATCAATTGGTTCTGCAAAGTGTATATGCAACAGGCTGCAGCACTATAAATTTCAACGAGTTTCAGGTATGGCTTTTGATCGTTTGAAGTAATTCAAGGTCCGTAAATGTGGATTAAGCTGACAGAATATTCAACATTCTAGATTTCCATATTTCTAAGTTCATCTCACAACGCCTATCCCGTGTTTTCCTAGTTATTAGTGGACTCCAAACCACTAGCATGCCACTGACAGTCTCTTAATGCTGTCACCAGGGAGGAGGCAGTGAAAGTCAGCCCGATGTTCTACGAAGGCGATGAATATGCGCACGTGAAAGTTCTGGCCATCATCGGCCAGTATGACACCCCCGAGTACAAGAGACAGTCCATAGACTACGCCAAGGTGAACACAACTATACTATCGCAAACTAGTGGCTTCAAAACGTGGGCACTTGTGTTCAAATGTTGTTTATTTCCTACTAACTTTTTTCAAGTTATGATTTTTTTTCAAGAATTCTTTTCAAAGTAACAATCAAACGCTATTCCTGTTTCTCCCGTGCTGCGGACGGCATTGCTATGGATTGATCAACTGACCAGTGTTACCAACAGTCAGGTTGTTTGAGTTGCGAATGAGTGGCGGGTAGATCGCGCCTCATGCAGACTTGAGCCACACGCGACTTGGCGGCAGTTTCCACTTCTTGGCTGACGGAGCCAGACGGACGGTTCTTGACTGACGGAGCCAGAGAGACAATTCTTGGCTGATGGAGCAAGACGGACGGTTCTTGGCTGACGGAGCAAGATGGACGGTTCTTGACTGACGGAGCAAGACGGACGGTTTTTGCTGACGGAGCCAGAGAGACAATTCTTGGCTGACGGAGCCAGAGAGACAATTCTTGGCTGATGGAGCAAGACGGACGGTTCTTGGCTGACGGAGCCAGAGAGACGGTTCTTGTATTTCTATGTATCTCTATGTAATAATCCATGTATTTAATTCTAGTAAAAATTCTTATATAGGACCACTTCTATACGTGTACACTGTATATGTGTCCAATGAATGAAAATAAATACAATACAATACAAGAGTCTTGTTTGTTGCAGAAACTGCAGCGGGTCAACAAGCAAGTCGAGGTGCTGACCGTCCCAGACGTAGATCACTTCGAACTCGTAGAACATCTTGTCAAAGACGATTACCTTCTAACAACCAAGATGGCCGACTACATTCTCAACTAGGCTCTGCAAGACCATGGATAATAAACAATTGCAGTTTACTTATGTACATGTTTATCCAAGTATTACGCTACCTCATTTCGTCAATAAAGGAATAATAATAATACAATGCCATTATATGAGTAGGCCTAGCTATACTATTGGACTTACAATAGTGACAAAGCATGTTCACAACACAATACGTTCATTCAACTTGGCCTTGCATCGTGGGTTTCTTGAGAGGGCCTCACAATGGTAACTATAGACAAACAATTGAGATTATGACTAAAACTAAGATCAACACTAACAAATGATGCACTCACAATAGCTGTTGATCTCAGCTACTATTACATGATTTAAACCATGATAAACCTATATCTTTACATGATTTCACTTGGTCCATGGATGTCAAATGTCGAATGAAGCCATCTGATTAGTCGAGCTAAGAGCTAAAAGTTGGTCGACTTTCCAAGGTCATGCCAGAGCTATTGGTTTCCTATCTCTCAACTCTTGATCTTAGCTCTTAGCAAGATGCATTTAGGGTTGCGTTTGTTCGCGGCCGAGAGATGGTGCTTTCACTTAGGCCTATCTTGAAAACACGTTTCATACCATGAGGACTTTTCTGTGTAATATGGATCGTTGCTCTATCTGGTGTGTTTTTGTAGAAACGGTTGATAGGCTGGCAAACTTGATGACAGCGAGCCGGCCTTGAACATATCGTTAGTTCCTTCTATCACCACTTATCTATGCACGGTCAATAGTACTTTAAACGTGGACGGTGAATCGGAACATATTTTCAACATGGGAGGGATAGGAAGTGAAGACATCAACTCCAAAGGGCAAACGCAACCCTCAATGCATCTTGGCTCTTAGCATTAGTCTCAATTCTCATTGTGAGGCCACCTTTAGCTATCAAACCCCCTATCCAAATCTGACGTCATATTAAAGTTGCATTTCTTCTGAACACATCTGTTCAATACACCTGCAATCGTTGCCTTGGTTTCGCCATGGGTAAATATATAGGCCTAATTGAGTAGGCGTACGTATTTGTGTCTCGGCAGTAGCTTCCCTAATAACACTAGAATTCCTGAAGAGGTACTGAGTCACTCACATTGGGCATTCTGCGCGCCTGATGAGCGCCTCGGGACTGCCCGTGTTTCGTGTGTGCCGTGATTCGGTTCACACCGCTCTACAAATCAGACAGTTTAATTGTGCCATATAATAACTTGGATTCTATAAGTGAATGTCCAATATGACCGCCGAGATTAGAACAAGAACATGTCGCTACCGGCTGGAGGAGTATTGATCTTGGTGAAGTAATATATATAATATATATATTCAAGGTTTCACCGACCACTTGTAGGCCCTACAACCTGCCATCACTCAGCTCTGAGTAGATCCAGAGAAGCAAAGACATGCAGAGAAGTTAGCTCCAAAGAAGATGGGATGTTTGCCAGGTTAGCAACTGGCCAAGTTGAGTCGAACCAACTAATTATCAAGCTGTGATTGGAGAGCGCAGTTTGAGGGACTTGTTACCTACTTATTACAACAATGTCATCACTCACTTGATATATCAAGTGAGTGATGGCTATTGTTTAAATTTACCAAGCGTTTGATACAATGTATGTGTCTCATCGTAAAGATAACAGTTTACTGAACATTGTAGGCTAACTGGTTTAGCTGTAGTATTAATAGTTTAGAAGTTATGACAGTTTTAAAATCATGTGCGTGCTATTACCCATAGGAATGAACATACATTAGAACCCTATCCTTCCGCGCCACAGCCTACTTTGCTGCCCTATTGCTATTAAGTTTGAATCAAGTGCCGGTATAATGGTTTTAAGCAAGTGTTAATCTCAACAGGAAACGAAATAGAGCCAGGTAAACAACAGTAAACATATATATTCTTACAATAATAGATTCTCTTTAAATAATGCACTGTACAACAATACACAGACTTGTTTTGGAATATCACAATTAAAAACAACCTTCGTTGCGACGCTAGTTCGTTGCGAAAACGTTCGCCGTACGTTTGCCCCTTGCGTAGTAGGCAACATGCATACACTCGATCTCATGGGCACACACGGGAGTTAACCCTCACATGGTTTGGGTCTAAGCTCTCATCTACATCTAGTTCACAAGGGAATCTGCTGAATCGTGACAGGCAATCGGGACTCTCTCTCTGGCTCTGAACTGACTGCAAGAAACCTCAAATGCCTTCCATGTTATCAGTATGGAAGTTGGAGAACCTTCTCTATATTATGATTAAGAGGCCGCAGGCGCGCTACACGCGCTCGTTGTTCCCTCGCTTCAGACTCGAGTTTAACATGCATCATGTGCTAGGCGCCACCCATAGACTAGCCCGCCGAACTCAGATTCACATAAACGCCGTTAATTCTCTAGCTCACACTTCTGATATATTTCACAGTCCATATTATTTTTCGGTATTCAAATATATATATCTAGGTTTCCGTAAACTAGAAATTTTTTCATTTTCCATTTGAAGAATTTGAAAAATTACAAATTTGTTGTTCAAAATTCTGTAAATGCGATAACCTCCCTCTCTCAATTATCAACAGAATGCAAAAACAATCATATTGATATCTCAAAAATTACGACCGTGAGAGTTTGCGGCGTGAAATACGAGCGCCTGCGGCCTCTTAAGTATGTTGGTATTATTACATTGTGGTACGGTGAAATTCACTTCACTCACATTCATCTTACTAGATCACGACCTTATCTTCCCCGTTACTACTACTACCACGGGACGGGCTAAAGAGAGCAATTCACTGACCAGATAAGCCCCACACTGGTATAGAAACTACAATGAAAATTATAAAATGAATGAATATAAAACAAAGATATATTGAATGCATGTTGCCTGATAGGGAAACTACGTGGCATTAGTCCCGCATTACTTTTTTGAACTTTTTTGCTTTTTTCACATCAATTACCGTACTATGTGACAATTTCACACTTGACAATTATTTTCACAACTCAGTTTCTGCTGCATTAGAATTAGGGTTGCCATTCGTTGTCTGTACAGCAAAACTTCTATTGATATTTCACTTTGAACTATAATCAATCATTCTGCCACTGATAGATATTGGATCCGTGCCGGTAATCGATTATTTGATTCACCACTTGACAGCCAGGTTACAAAATCACTTCCCTACGTCCCAGATCGGGGTTTTTCCCCTATTATATCGCGCAGATACTTGTGTTTAGATGTCCTTTCATAACAATTATAGCAGAAACAAATTATTGCATTGCAATTATACATTGTTGTACTTGATATGTGAAGCAAGAAATTTGCCGATATCACTTTAATTCAGCGTTCAGAGGCTTGTCAATTTGACACATTTGCCCTAGAACGATGTTTTGAAATAACAACTGACTGTATTTTATCATTGTTCTATACATTAGCGTATTCTATCGGCCGAAAAAAAATTAAACCAATTTCTCAATTTATTTCCCAGATGTCGGTACAAGTCCCATGTCAATATGACGTCATTTACGCAAGATATGAAATGAAACATTTTGTAATGTGTGAGAACGCGTATATACGCTAGTAGCTTGGGCAGCACGATCGCTGTGGACGTGTATTTGCGCCAGCAGCCGTCAAGTGGTCAAGTGGAGATAATAATTGGCAGAAATAACAACAGAAATATCATGAAATACCGGTAAATACAATTCATTAATCATCAAACATTAACGAATTATTACACGGAATTATAAATATATGAGGAAGGCCTACTAGGAACCAAGAAGCCTAGCTGATACCAACTGACGCACAGTAGTCTTTCAAGCACGCAACTTTTCATAGGAGTTTCAAAATATAAATGTAGAATGAATGATAACTGTGAATCAATAGATATTACCAGATTACAGCCGACGCAGCTCAGTTATTGACCCAATGTCTGATCATTGATCATGCGATCGCTGAGCGATGGCAACCCTACTTAGAATGCAGTTCCTAAACGTTGAAACACACGTAACAACATTTCTGTTTGCAATCAAACGAATAACTAGACACTTTAAGAACACTCATCACAACATATCACAATATCACAATATTCAGCTGTTTGCCACTTTTATAATTGACAGCGTAAACAGACGAGTTACAACCTTTGTTTTATTTACAACGATGTTCACTAAACAAAGCTCCGGAACAAGCTTTTGTTACTTCATGTCTTAGTAAACTTGTTTTCACAGCTTCCTTGCTTCTGGTCTGGATTTCATCAGAGACATAGAACAAGACTGCTTACCAATTGACGACTAGTGATTGACCTGCCCACAAACGTCACAAAACAAAACATCCAATCAAATGGGCTGTTTGTTATGTGGTAAAATTGATATTGCCTATCAGAGTATCTCTAAATGCCCACATGAAGTATAGATCTAGGTGGCCTGCCGATAAGCCACGCCTATCATTAGTGGTCGATTACGAGTTACGAACACAGAAACCTAATATACTTGGTTGCATCATATAACTAGCTTTTCAAAGCTCAAACATTGTTATGAGCTTTCTCCATCTGAACAGTAATACTCGACTTATACCAGTCTAGTCAACAATTAACCAGTTCCAGCGTACAGCAGGCCTTTGGGAGGACAGGACTTCACCCAGGGTCTATCGTACAATACGTCAACTGTACTTCAACTGGTGTTGGGTAGGACCTCACCGAAAGAAACGTATTTCTTTCATCAACCGGTAACTTCAACGTGATAAAGTTACTCTTACGAGGTAATGTGGCCAAAATTTGTAACACTTTTAAAATTATTTTTGAACAGACTGTACGATATGAATGTATAACGCATGGTGGAAAGAATTGCTTTTTTGTGTGATAGCATATATAATAATTTGGTTTCCAACTCTTTGTCTCATATTATTAATAAAAACACAAACTCGGTCTGAACCCTAGTCCCTTCCTGCCGCCCTGTAGCCTATTCCTTCCAGACGTGTTTCACGGTATTTCTCCGTCCATTAGCCTCAAGATACACTCTTTTTGTTCCATCTTCCCTTCACGCAGATGACGTAGCCCAAGTAGATGACTTGAACCAACCGTGCATGCCCAAACCGTCATTACCCGGTGACATCAGCTAGAGCCAATACACGATATAGTGATTGATACCAACATGCATCATCATAATATGAAGAGGGTGAAGCGAATCGCGGCTTCAAAATGAAATATTTCCGGGGTTAGAATCTGAGTTCAGGGTTCCGATCGCCTGTAGCGCAACTACCGCTTCCATATCACACTATATAAAAAACAACAATGCTATACATGGCACAGTGAAATTATTGAAAAAAATGATTAATTTTGTAAGTTCAACAATGCCACCGGTACTGTAGCCACTCTCATTTACTACATATAGTCCACGAGGAAATCCGCTAAATCGCGACAGGCAATCAGGACCTTTGGCTCTGAACTGACCGCAAGAAACCACAAACACCGTCCATTTTATTTAGTATGGGAGTCGGTACACCTTCTTCATATTATGATGGACTAGCATGTTGGTATCACCGGATTGTGGCCAATACAACAGGCACTCCCACCCCCCTCAACAACCTACCACTCCCCCTGCTGGACCTTGTGACATCATCAACATCTGTTGTGGAAGTGTTTTATCTAGCTATCCAAGTATCGAGTACTGTTTTGACATGAGGAACATCTTCATGATCTACAAATCTTCTGCACTGTTAACATTCAAACAAAAAACTACTCTTTGGTAACTTCAATGGATCTTCAGGGTAACCTAATTTTTGTGGAACTTTCAAGTTCCATTTTTTTGTAATGAACTGTAACAGTAACCAGTTACTTTGTTGATCCAGTAATGGGAACTGAAACTGGATCCTCTTTTTGAGGAACTTACCCAACACTGGTTAACAGTAACTTCACACCTATACTGTACTTTCATCATCACTTGTGAACAATGACAAACCAACTGAGAGAGTCCACGGGACTCTGTAATATCTACGAGACATTCGTGTGATATCCACAAGATATTCATGAGATATCCACGAGATATTCATGAGATATCCACGAGATATTCATGAGATATCCACGAGATATTCATGAGATATCCACAAGACATCCATGTGATATCCACGAGGCATCCATGTTCTGTCCACGAGACATTTATATGACATTTACAAGAAATTCATGAGGCATCCAATATGTACCATCCAACATTTCAGAATTTCAATTAAAAACCTATAGTCGGTTTCAAATACTGATCAAATCCAAGTCGGAGAGACTTTGTGAACATTGATTTGAGAAAGCGAGTACGGCTGGCGGTGTAACTGCTTGGTATGACTGTGAGCGGGTCGCGCCTCACAGGTCGGGGTGTGTGGTGGTGTCGGGCGAGGTGAACAACACTTGTGCCTGTTGCTGGGACAGCTGATAGAGGAACATCTCAGCCTCAGAGTGCCCTTGGACCTGGAACAGGAATGTTCACATGGTTCAGTAGTATTCTGGATTATAGCTATCGTACCGATGGATACACAACTCCCGAGCTAAGAACTATGAAGGTGAAGTGTTGGATCTGCCAGTATGGATTCAAGTTTAAATTATATAGCAAATCAGATTGCAGTAAACTCTCGTTAATCCAAACTAGGTTAATCCGAAATTTGACATATTTCGAATTTGAAGCCGGTCTTGGCTGAAGGCATTGGCATTTCAATGTTAATTGATATTGTTAATCTCAATTCAAGCTAATCCGTAATTTGAACTAATATTTCAAATCTTCAATATTGCTTTACCACTGATTTCGGATTGGATAATTCAAAATAGTTTGAGAGAGTTCCTTGAATTGATAATTATTTTCTCATACTTTTTATTTGATGCGTAACAATAAGCCGAAGCCAGCTCAGCTGTTTGCTGCTTTGAGTGTGTTATCTGAATACGCTCTGATCCTCTGACCTTGACTAAATACGACGAGTAGGAGATTTATGGTAAGCTTGGAACACTCATTTGTCGATACCACTCGGGACGACCGAGCGCCAAAGGGAGCGGTCTATATAACGATCATGCGTTATACATGTACGTGCGAGTATACATGATCACACAATGCACACAGAAGTGGTTTGTCTCGCACGTGTGGCATAGCTTTCTCTTGCGCGCAATACGAAATTGCTGCAATTCTGACCGGGGAGTGTGTCAATTTTAGTGGAAAAGGAGTTTTTTAAATTATCCGAATTTTTAAAAATTGAAATCATTTTTTTGGGGTCCCTTGAATTGCATATCAACGAGGGTTTACTGTATTGTAATGTTCACTTGATCAAGTAGTGTACGCCCTACTGGTTTTCTCCACGTGCGAGATATGTTTTAGAGAGAAGACTTCAATGAGGACACGAAAAATGCTGCACGAAACGACTGAACATGAATTTTTGTCCATCTGTTTCTGTACATCAAAAGGTTTTAAAGTATCTAATTGAAACTAAAAGTCAGACACTTGGTGATATACACAAGAAACCAGTGTACGGTAATTTGTATTGCAGAAATAGCACATTTTTGTTTATAATATAACGTAGCTGGTTGCGCAGATCTGGAATGTACGATAGCTATAATTCAAGGTAGTTTAACAAACGCTTTTGCATTTTTGACAGTCTTCAACCAATAGTTTGAATAGAACCCAACTGGCTGAGAGTCAAGTCTTTCTAATGCTAGGAATATAATAATTGACCGATGAAGTCCACGTTACGCAACTGACAAATAAAGATGGCCGTGGCTAATCAATCAGCCATTTGGATCTATATCACTTGATACGATAGGCCATACCCTGATTGGAAATCTCAAATTTACCACAGTTTAAGCAGCCCACTTGATTAGATGTTACATTCAGTGAGGTCAAAGGGGCGGGGCGACCAAAGCAGTCAATTCTGTCATCAACGGAAGCCAATCATCAGAGCGAGCAGCTCACTTCAATACTTCTTGTCAACGTTTGATCAGTCCGATCAAGACTGTTGTTTGCTCAACGAACCCACCAACAGCTAGGTTGTTTCGGGGTACGAATGAGCAAGTGACGGTGAGATAAGTGAAAGGATGTAACTCAAAAGCACGTTTGACATGACTCTAGTTTCTAAAGCTGTGCCTCAGCTGACTGAGGCAGCGTGCCCTACCTGAGTCTGGTCCATGACGAGGCCGCTTGTGCTGCCAGGAGAGTACAGCTGGGTGGAAGATATTGGCAACGGAGACAATGCGGTGCTACTGCCAACCTGCTAACAATTCACAACATAATGTATAACTGGGAATGTGCTGCGGCGACAGATCGTACAACCTGTCATACAGTCGTTATAATTATACCGAGCTATTTCTGACAATGTTTCTGAACGGTGAAGATGTACGCAATGTAGACTATTTTTTGTTTGTTTCTAGTATTTGAGAATGAGAATGATGCCACTCAAGTGTTACATCAAATTTTTTGAATTTCCAATGTATACAGTGAAACTTCAAGGCCTCTATCTTTCGTTTTTCAAGGGACCAGGACAATAAAACCATCCAAGCAGGAAAACGATGGATCCGGGAACGATGCATAGAGGTTTCACTGTACAGTGAAACCCCTTTCTATCAGTTTTTAAGGGACAAGGAAAGGAAAATCATCCATGAAGAAAAACAATCCATCCAGGAAACATGAACATTGGTGATGTAAGTCGAGTGTGACCCGGTGAATGATGGATCCGGGAGCGATGTATCACTGTAATCTGGAACAGATTTCTTCCAGGCCAACTGTTCTTGAATTATTCTTATATTTTCTTATACTTCAATTGATCTTATATTGATTTGTTCTTGAACGATCTTCAATACAAAATTCAATGCACCCGAAAATACCCATACTGAATTATAAAAGTTTGAAGTAAGGAACATTCATCATTGAGATCATTGGACAGAGCTCTGTGGGGAACGATTCATCTATTCAAATTAATTTATTTATTCTCCGTGAGATTCACACATAGTATAAATCAGTGATGACATCGCTTTTCGAAATCGAGAATCTATTCTTTAGGGTCCAAAATCGATTAAAAACCAACTTTGAAAAAAAAGGCATTCTCAAAAAAAAAAATGTGGTGTAATTTTTTAACCTTTTTTCCAACCTTTCCGCAGTGTTTTTACATGAAAACTAGCTGCTTAGAGACTTCTTTGAACTGTACTGTACCATTTGGGTATTTACGTCAACGTTCAACTGTCAGACGTAACCGAAGGGATAGCTTGTGTCCAGATAGTAAAATTTCAACAATACAAAATGATATAGATAACGAAATGAGCACGTATTGTGACGTGAAGAAGTACAGTACTGACCCACCCCCCCAAAAAATGAAAAATGAATTTTAAAAAAATTAAAAAAAATAAATAAAAATTTCGATTTGAGAATCGTTTTACATTAGAATCGATTCTGAATCGATTCTCGATTAATCAATGTTATCACTAGTATAAATATACGATTCGTCAGATTACAAGCTAAAACTTGAACTATACTTAGAAATAGCCGTACATAAGTACAACACAAAATGGAACAAATGACACAATCAAGGATAGTTACTTGAGAGATACTCGTTTAGATTATAGAAAGGGTTCAAGATGAGATGACTTCTGAGGTTGGTAAGGAAAGACTCGAGTGACGGGGACTGGATTACGTGGGTGGGCAAGCGATTGTAGAGGATAGAGTATAATTGAAAAGGGCTGTTTGTGAAGAAGGGAAAGTTGTGAGATGTTGTATCTGGTGTGGTGAGGATAGATTGAAGAGTTAAATGGGAAGAGATCGGGATGAGAGCAGGCAGCTTGAACGGGATGTACGGTGGGAGATACCAACTAATGTGCGTAAGTAAAGAGTTGAGATGAAGGAGGAGTGACTGACCGCCGCGTTGTACTTGGCCATCAACAGCTGTTCGGAGACGAGCCGCAGCTCGTGCTGCTGCATGTTGATCAGCTGTTGCAGCTGCTCGTGCTTGCGCTGCAGCTGGTCCTGCGCCAGCGACTGCGCCGTCGTCATGACAACGCCAGCGGGGGCGTACTCCACGGCCTGACAAACAAACACAACACTGTCACACCTCCAGTCTGCCTAGCATGAAGAAACAGAAGTTCATTTTCATTAGCTCTAGGCAAACGCAACATATGCGTTGTAAGATGAGTGAGATATCTGAATAAGGTAGAAAAGTCGTTAAAGTAGTTCTATACCCTTGCTACTTTATCGACTCTGGTATTCTACACACCTTGACACCAGGGGCGTGCACTCCATGGAAGCAAGGGAAGCAATGCTTCCCTTGATTGTTGCTTGCTGTAAATGAATGATTCAAATATCCACCTCAAATTTCTTTCAAAATTAAATGAGAAAGCCATGAAGTAATAACTTACTTAACCGATTCAATTTTTCCCAATAAGCAAGTTAATTGTGTCTCCTCTATAGCTAAGGACTTGGTAAATGTTATGCGCGCATGGACTATACGTGGAAATCCCGTGTCTCTCAACGGTGACGAGAGAGAGAGAGAGAGAGAGAGAGACGGAAATTCTGTGTCATCTTGTCTGTCAGGTGACGAGAGAGAGAGAGAGAGAGCTACTATGATCAGGCTATAGCCAGGCCCTTTGGACAACGTGCATGTATTGCATTCAGATTCTACATATAATGATGCGCACAAGACATGCGCGACCGGTCTCCACTGTAATGTGCTCTCTCAAAAATTCCATATGTGCGGCGAGATTTGTTTTAATAAATTTAATTATGTTTTTGTCTCAAGTTTCACTTATATTTATATCTATAACACGATTCACATATCTGGATGCTCGATTATACACTTCCATTTGCGTATTCAAATGGTAATAACCGTGAAGAAAATCATTTATATTTCACTCTTACAAATATATCCATCTAAAAGTCCTATGGAGTAAGGCTGTCGATTGCATCTACCCATGAAAACGCATGCGTACCACGATGGCTCGAGCAAGCACGAGTATGAATGAATGAATATTAGGGTTTTAAGGCGCATCGACAGCGAGGGAAGCACGAGTATACTGAGTGTTAAGAGGGGTAGTAGAAAAAAGTAGTTGAACTGTTAAAGACGATGGACGTGAATAATTATTGTTGTGTCGTCAATTATTTATTACGTAAATCATCTAGTTCGCGAACGTTTGGGGAGAAGCTGGATATAACACGGAGAGGTAGGCCTACACCTGATCTTGTTAATCTTAAAAATCAAATTGAGACGTCTGTTAGACACTTTAATGTTCGACAGTATAGTCATTCCATAGTTAGCAGCAACGGAGAGGGACGGATCACAGGGTATGTTCATATTCAATATATTTTTAGATGAGCGTAGCGAAGATTCCATTTGACATACCGAAAAAAAAATGGGCTCGGTTTTTATGTTTGTTTGTATGTTTTTTTGTGCGCGGCATGGTCAGGAAAAAATACCTATCAACTTGAAACTTTTTCTACATATTTCTGTCGTACCGGAATAGGCTGGGATTGTTTTAAAAAAAAAACGGTCGGGAAGTTTCTCCCGAAACAATTCGGAAAGTTTGAAAAATCCTCATAAGAATAACCCGGAGGAAAAATACTTGAAAAACAAGAATTCTTCAAAAGCCCTCAAATTTTCAACGAATATGAACAATATTATAATACACCTTTTCCAGAAATTTTTGCAACAGTCGGATCAGAAATAACAAAGAAAACGCAATAAAAGTGTACATTTGATTGAATATTTGGATCAATTGGTTTTGCAAAGTGTGTATTGCGACAGGTTGCAGCACTATAAATATCAACAAGTTGCAGGTAAGACGGTAGAAACCACCTCAATTTCAGAAATCATTATTCATTTATTTGTCGTCAAGAGACCCGCCTCCTCTTCTGAGTCGTGACGGAGGCAAAACCCGATTCTGTATCGAAACATGAACAGAATCGAATAATGCTTACGTCACGACCAAGATGCATTGAGAGTTGCGTTGGTTTGCTCGTTGGAGATGGTGTCCTCACTTCCTATCCCTCCCATGTTAAAAATATGTTCTAATTCACAGGTCTCGTTTAAAGTACTATTGACTGTGCGTAGATAAGTAATGATAAAAAGAACTAACTTTACGTTCACGTCGCTCAGCTAATAACAGCTGTCCTCAAGTTCGTCAGCCTGTCAGCCGTTTAAAAAAACAACACTAGATAGAGCAGCAATCTTTAGTTCTCAGAAAAGTACTCAGGAAATGGAACATGTTTTGAAGTTGAGTGAAGTCACCATCTCCCTCCCGGCGGCAAACCAACGCAACCCTCAATGCATCTTGGTCACGACTCGAAAGAACGGCCGAGTGCTGGACGATGAATAAATGAATAATTATACTGAAATTGAGATGACTTCTAGTCTCAAATCTGGCTCCAGGGCTGAGAAGGTTGCAGCCTGAGTGGCCGAGGAAGTAGAGTCACGAGCGCAGCAACGAATTACCTGCGGTCTGTGCAACGTACTCCTTGTCGTCAGCTGAGAGTGCCTCGAGTCCGTCGACGCAGTTCCAGACCGGACCACTATCTTCGACGCCCCTTCTTTGCTGACCCGTGATCTACTAGTCCACGTGTTGGACACCCCTGGCTTGCTAGTGTCTTGTTGACTGGCCCACGTATTGGACAGCCCTGGCTTGCTTGACTGGTCTTGTTGACTGGCCCACGTGTTTGATACCCCTGGCTTGCTAGTCTCTGGTTGACTAGTCCATGTGTTAGACACCCCTGACTTGATGGTGTCTTGTTGACTGGCCCACGTATTGGACACTCCTGGCTTGCTCTGCCACGATCCTCCGTCGAGTGAAGCTGTTTTGCTCGGCCAGAGGTTCGTTGAACTCTCCTCGCTCTTGGCCACGTCGAGCGTTGGCTTCAACACGCCGAGCGTTGGCTTCAACACGTCCTTGTAGCTGAAACACGCAAGACGCAACACGTCACGCTAGCTCTCACACTCGAAACAAGAATTAGAGACATGTTAACATTGCTTCTATTTTGCTTATTATTCTTTATTTATTGTTTGTACCAAATAGCTCATCAACAGGAAGAGTGGTAACGTAATGTTAGAAGAATGGTTCCTTGAATAGGTTAGGTTAGGTTGGACTGGGTTAGGTTGAGTTGGGTCAGGTTAGGTAGGGCGATAGTAGTGCTGCACCCGGGTGGTTATTAAATGAAATATTTTGATGAAATGGCCGTGGCTGCTCAGCAGATAAGAGAGAATAGTAGTTATCTGCAACTTGATATTTACAAGAATATGACTTCATCTGAATTCAGAGTCACAAATTCATAAGATTTCAAAAAATACAATTCAGAGAGTATTTCAATTAGGGTTGCCGTTTGATTTCGATCGATTCTCGATTATAGGTTTTCGATTCGATTTCGTTATGTACTTTTCAATTTTCGATTCGATCGATATCGAAAAGTTTTCAAAGATCGAATGCGTACAACAGAACAAGAGTAGCGTGAGGCGTCACGAGTAACGCGCTCGCTTCCATTGACGTATAGCGTTTCGAGATTTTCGAGCGGTTGGTTGTCTCGAGTTGACACTTGTCCCGCTGCACGTGCGTCTAGTCGTTTTGACGTGACGTGTGGTTTTATCTTTTGACAAGTGTGAAGTGATTGATTGACTCTCAAAGTTCTAGTGTATTATTGCTTTGTTTCAATATTTATTATGACAGATGAAATGAAATTATACATGCCACCGGGGCGGAGGAATTTGGTTTGGAAAAACTATGCATATCACGTAGATGATAAAAACAAAATCTTAGATGAAAATAATGTTACCAGTCAAATCCAAGAGAAAGAAAAAATCAGATATTAAAATTTGTCCCCAATATAAGCTGAGGGTTTATCTCGAAATTTCAAGCCTAAAAGTCACCCTCGGCTTATATGCGAATCTTGGCCTATCACTTATAACTTTGTCTGAACATGTAGACTTTCCCAACTCAGAATTGTAAAGTTTTTGGAATACATCGGTTGGACCGATTTTGAGAAATATCATCTCAAAGTTTCTAAAAACGCCATAAGATCAGGCTGGGCAACAAAAAATTTAGAAAATAAATTCTCTCCAAAAAAAGAAAAATCAATAAATGTGTATAGTACATGAATGATACACATCATCACCATTTTGTATGCAAATCGAATCAGCCGTTTTGAAGAAAAAAAAATCAATTAACTATTCTTATTCATCAAATATATAGAAATGATAGCAGAATTATGTTGCCAAAGTTCACTGCTACGTATCTAGATTTGATATTTGCCCAACTATGGAGTATTTTTTATATGCGTCAAGGTGTGTAGAATACCAGAGCGATAAAGTAGCAAAGATAGAACTAAAAAAATGACTTTTAAACCTCATTCAGATATCTCGCTAATCTTACAACGCATATGTTGCGTTTGCCTGGTAATAGTGAGGATTTTGAACGTAGAATGCATAGCGATGTGAGCAGCAATATTTCCATGGAAATATTTCTGAACATTATTTACGGAAATATTCCTGGTAATATTTCCGGAAATTTTAGGATTCAACGAGTTTTTAGTGTCCAAAATGAGAAACAAAAATGAATTGGTGGATTATAGAATTGAATGGAAGGAATTTAATACCACATAAGCTATGTAATAATCTCTTAATGACTTCTATTGCATTAAAATACCATTTTAAGGCTCTGCGTCTCCCTGCTTACCTAACCTCACTTCTGAGATTTACTACCATGTGCACACTTCTTTACCATGTGCAATTTTCAATTTGAATAAGTTATCACTCGGTTTGACAATTTTGTTTTCCGTCATAACTGTATGGGTGAGCAGAAAACACAGTGATGTTTGAAAGTATTTCATGAGAGAAAAATCACCTACGGGGACTCAAAAATGTTCCTTTTGACTGCCAATTTTAAATAAAAATTATATAATGAATGTACAAATTATTTAATGAATGTAACGAGAATGCGGTTACATTTGGGAGGTTGTATAGAATGTGCCACCGCTATATGAAGCCAATTTAAGACCAAAAGGTCCACGCCATCTTGCACCAGTACACCGTTTGAGTGTAGGTCTCGTAGGCCGCAGGCTTCGTCAACATCATTGCAGTCAGATGAGGAGCATCTTTCCGCTAGTATGGATCTCAGAACTGTTCTATTACACTATATCAGTGAAAAAATAGCGTTCCAACAACTGAGCCGAGATGACCAAAGCCGTGATGACAAAATAAATTGAGCGTTTGAAAAATGTTATTCTCATTGAACATGTTTCAAGGCCAAAATAGCCCATTGCTAAAAAAAAAATTAAAAACCATTTGGTAAGAAAATTAATCATCAGTGGACTCAATAATTTGAGTTGATATGTTTTGAATCTCTTCCCATTCATGTCTCAAATTTGTCTTCCCATGTGTTTAAGTTTCTGTTTCAATTTTTGTTTTGCATATCTATTTTCTTCGTAATTTTTTTTTTTTTTTGGAAATTAGTATTTTTCGTAAAAGAATGAAAAAAAATCATTTCCGTCAAGTAATTGTCAGTTGACAAAGGTATTACATATTGTAGTTATTATTGTTCACCACTTATCGTCTTTGTGTTTGATTAATTCAACATATTATTTTTTTTTTTTGTTATTCTACAGACAAGCCTTTCTAAGGCTTTGTAGATCTTTTTGAGAGTGTTATATATTTGTATTCTTTGTGTGACAATATTAATAAAAAAAGAAATAAATAAATAATGTACTGAAAATCATTGAAAGCTATGAAGAATTTTAATATAGTTCTACTGCAAACTTCCTAAATATTTCCGAATATTTCCAAATATTCCCGGAAATTTTACATCCTTAAGAATGCAGAACAATAGTAGGCCTATGTTTGTTACCTGACAACGCGATGCGAGCAAGCTATGAATTCGGGCTTGGACGTCCACTGATGGTACGTTATGTAGAACCTGGTCTGTAGCCAGATCCACTGCTGGCCCTTCACGAGGAACCTGTAGTGGCAGGACGTTCCCTCTCCCTTCTGCATCACTGGAGAACAAGACAGAACAAGAGCTGGAGAACAAGACAGAACAAGAGCTGGAGAACAAGACAGATCCACTGCTGGAGAACAAGACAGAACAAGAGCTGGAGAACAAGACAGATCCACTGCTGGCCCTTCACGAGGAACCTGTAGTGGCAGGACGTTCCCTCTCCCTTCTGCATCACTGGAGAACAAGACAGAACAAGAGCTGGAGAACAAGACAGATCCACTGCTGGCCCTTCACGAGGAACCTGTAGTGGCAGGACGTTCCCTCTCCCTTCTGCATCACTGGAGAACAAGACAGAACAAGAGCTGGAGAACAAGACAGATCCACTGCTGGCCCTTCACGAGGAACCTGTGGTGGCAGGACGTTCCCTCTCCCTTCTGCATCACTGGAGAACAAGACAGAACAAGAGCTGGAGAACAAGACAGAACAAGAGCTGGAGAACAAGACAGAACAAGAGCTGGAGAACAAGACAGATCCACTGCTGGCCCTTCATGAGGAACCTGTAGTGGCAGGACGTTTCCTCTCCCTTCTGCATCACTGGAGAACTAGACAGAACAAGAGCTGGAGAACAAGACAGAACAAGAGCTGGAGAACAAGACAGATCCACTGCTGGCCCTTCACGAGGAACCTGTAGTGGCAGGACGTTCCCTCTCCCTTCTGCATCACTGGAGAACAAGACAGATCCACTGCTGGCCCTTCGCGAGGAACCTGTAGTGGCAGGACGTTCCCTCTCCATTCTGCATCACTGGAGAACAAGACAGAACAAGAGCTGGAGAACAAGACAGAACAAGGGCTGGAGAACAAGACAGATCCACTGCTGGCCCTTCACGAGGAACCTGTAGTGGCAGGACGTTTCCTCTCCCTTCTGCATCACTGGAGAACAAGACAGAACAAGAGCTGGAGAACAAGACAGAACATGAGCTGGAGAACAAGACAGATCCACTGCTGGCCCTTCACGAGGAACCTGTAGTGGCAGGACGTTCCCTCTCCCTTCTGCATCACTGGAGAACAAGACAGAACAAGAGCTGGAGAACAAGACAGAACAAGAGCTGGAGAACAAGACAGAACAAGAGCTGGAGAACAAGACAGATCCACTGCTGGCCCTTCACGAGGAACCTGTAGTGGCAGGACGTTCCCTCTCCCTTCTGCATCACTGGAGAACAAGACAGAACAAGAGCTGGAGAACAAGACAGAACAAGGGCTGGAGAACAAGACAGATCCACTGCTGGCCCTTCACGAGGAACCTGTAGTGGCAGGACGTTTCCTCTCCCTTCTGCATCACTGGAGAACAAGACAGAACAAGAGCTGGAGAACAAGACAGAACATGAGCTGGAGAACAAGACAGATCCACTGCTGGCCCTTCACGAGGAACCTGTAGTGGCAGGACGTTTCCTCTCCCTTCTGCATCACTGGAGAACAAGACAGAACAAGAGCTGGAGAACAAGACAGAACAAGAGCTGGAGAACAAGACAGAACAAGAGCTAGAGAACAAGACAGAACATTAGCTGGCACTTCAACTTTTTTCACTTTGAGACTTAATTTTTACCCATTTTTCCAATTCAGGTTATTCTGAGAAGATTTTTCAAAATTTCGCAATTGATTTCCCGAGAGTGGTTCAGCCGATTTTAATCCAAAATCTATACTCTCTCAAGTATTGGAGGATGAGGCTTGCTTTTCGTCAAAATTGTGAGTCCACTAGTATCTCTGTTTGATGTGCGTTTAAAAGTTTGGTTGTGGGTTGAAAAGAGAAAAGGGGATAATATTGAAAGAGTTTCGGTAACAACCGCTAGATGGGGGAGTTTTTCATTTCATAATTAGGACAAAATCTAGTTACATTACACATTTTAGCCAAGGAAATTGGGGAAACTGTAGAATTACAGGCAAATCAGAATTTAAAATATTGATAAGCAAAGTTGAACTTAAGGATATGCGTTTGATATTTATTTCTACTATTATTCGGTAACCGGGAATTAAGCAATGAAAACCATCAAATTAGGCACATTTTGATTCAATTATTGCTCCATAATAAAATTATTCTTCAATTTTCGATAAGGCATATCTAATTGTGGGGGTATTACTTATTTATTGCATTTTACCCCAAGTCCGTAATGTTTGCAGTTCTTGCAATATATTTGGCGAAAGTGCACCCTGTAAATCTGTCCAAGATGCGAGACATTAAAGAGTCCACGTCAGTCGATTTAGCAAAATATCAGTTTCTTGGTGATAACTTTTGAATGGTATGAGATATCAAAATTCTAATAAGTACGCGAGAAACACAGATGATTATAATAGCTTCAACACGATATAAGTTATAACTATTCAAGTCATGTCGCATAACTGTCAAGCGTTGACAGCTAAAAAATGTGTTTTTTTAGCTGTTGACGCTCCACAGTTATGCAACTTGACTCAAATAGTCATGATTTTTATCATCTTGAAGCTATATTCATTAACAGTATTTCTCGCGTATTACAATTTTGATATCTCATACCGTTCAAAAGTTATCACCAAGAAACTGATATTTCGATACATCGACTACCGTGGACTCTCAACACTCTCTAACTGTGACCAGTCTGTGTGATCCTCGGTCGTCAGTCGTATGTTTCAGTCGTCGTCGCTAGAAGTGTGAGTGTGGAGGCCAAGCCAGGTGATCATCACTACGCGTCACAAATTGATTACAGGCGACTAAAAAAAAACATGATTCAGACATAAAAAGGTTTGTTAATTTTGATCAATATTCGATATCATCATTTCAATTCAGTATCGAATGGAATTAATAATATTTCGATATTTCCGATTGATTTTCGATATGGCACATTTCTGTATCATGTATTGTCTTGATCGATTGGCAACTCTATGAATGAGTGATTGGAGGACAAGAAGGGTTTGAATTGCGATACCTGGGGTCGGGACTCAAGTTTGCTTGGAATTATCCGAGCCGGAATCAACGAGGGCTAATTGCAGGTGAAATGGAGTCATCGCTATCAAGCAGGACCATAGCTATCTACGATGGATATGCAACTTGAACTCCCATAGACTCCCAGCTGACGATCATCTCAGGCGCTAAGAAACTTTTCGACGCCACCTAGATACGCCATTGACGCCACCTAGATACGCCATCGACGCCACCTAGATACGCCATCGACGCCACCTAGATACGCCATCGACGCCACCTAGATACGCCATCGACGACACCTAGATACGCCATCGACGCCACCTAGATACGCCATTGACGCCACCTAGATACGCCATCGACGCCACCTAGATACGCCATTGACGCCACCTAGATACGCCATCGACGCCACCTAGATACGCCATCGACGCCACCTAGATACGCCATCGACGCCACCTAGATACGCCATCGACGCCACCTAGATACGCCATCGACGCCACCTAGATACGCCATCGACGCCACCTAGATACGCCATCGACGCCACCTAGATACGCCATCGACGCCACCTAGATACGCCATCGACGACACCTAGATACGCCATCGACGCCACCTAGATACGCCATCGACGCCACCTACATACGCCATTGACGACACCTAGATACGCCATCGACGCCACCTAGATACGCCATTGACGACACCTAGATACGCCATTGACGCCACCTAGATACGCCATCGACGCCACCTAGATACGCCATTGACGACACCTAGATACGCCATCGACGCCACCTAGATACGCCATTGATGCCACCTAGATACGCCATTGACGCCACCTAGATACGCCATTGACGACACCTAGATACGCCATCGACGCCACCTAGATACGCCATTGACGACACCTAGATACGCCATCGACGCCACCTAGATACGCCATCGACGCCACCTAGATACGCCATTGACGCCACCTAGATACGCCATTGACGCCACCTAGATACGCCATCGACGCCACCTAGATCTTGTATATAAGATAACTACAGTCTCTACAGGGCTCTGATGTCCAGCAGTAGATGTAAAATCAAGATGGATGTCAAACTGTGCAATAATTTGCAGGGCATGAATTTTTTCGGTTTTGAATATAATAGATAAAGCTCAAATCATATTGCTAATCGCATTACTGTTATATCCCAGTTTATTTGATCAGCATATGTTTTTGTTTTTTATTTGTGTGAGAGATAATCCACAAAGAGTTAGTAAATAATAAATACGCTACAAAATCCCCAAAAAATTAGCTGATGGCCCGAGTGGTTGATCTTGGTGGCTTCTGTAGGTGGATCCTTGTGGCTTATAAAATCCGTTCTTACAGATCCAGAACCACGTTGAGCTCAGTTGCGTATCTATCGTAGATAGCTATTGTCCTAGGTATCAAGAGATCTCTCGACGATGAGGATTCCACGCCACTTGAAATAAGGTAAATGTTTTGACCACTCACGCGCTTGGTGGCACTCAACGACCTTGTCAAGGTCATCCACGTGGTAGTAGTCGTAGCCAGAAGTGCCAAGAACTTCGAACGGGAGGTAGCCGATGATAGGAGAAGCTCTGGAACAGAAAACACGATACTTTCATTCAACATTCCTTAGAGACGTGAAAACATTTCCCACGCAAGATTATAATTAGAACTGTATGAAATTAGCAATAAGAGTCCACAGAAGTCGATTTAGCGAAATATCAGTTTCTTGGTTAAATATCAGTTTCCTGAAACCCGACCCGAAACGAAACTCGAAACCGGAGTTTTTTCCACTACCCGACCTGAACCCAAAAAACACTACCCTTACACCCCTAGAGATGATGTGATGATGATGAGATGAAAGATTATTCTAATAGGTGTTTTTGATAGTGAGAAAGAGTCGATCGATGCCTGTTGTTAAGGAACCATCCCAGTATTGACTTGAACGACAGAGGTGAACCACGAAAAACTCCTGTCAGGATGGTCGACAATGACAGGAATAGGCAAATTTTCTTTCTCAAATAGGACAGTTAGGGACTGGAATGGGCTCAGCAGAAGTGTATTTGAGGGGGATGAAAAAAGGATGAAACAATTCCGCCAGAAGGTTAGGGAGGTAGTCAAACAGGCGTAACCAAGGATAGGATACTTGCCCTCGTGCATTTATGCGCAACTGTGAGTGTTATAATAATAATAATAATAATAATAATAATAAAGAGCCTCAGTCTCCGGAACGATGGCTCAGTGTGCTAGCCAATCGACCACTATATGCTATTTCTCTGATCAACGTTTTGCTTTAGATTTCCGTCACTTGACGTGAAATATTATTGTTTTGTACGGTGCTCCTACCTGTGATCCAAGAACAGGAACTTCCACTCCAGGCTGTGTCTTGAAGTGAATTCGTTCTTAGTGGAGTCGACGAACGGCAGGTCCTTGATGAGCTGCGGCACGAGCGGTTTCCCTATCCCGACAAACACCTGCCTCGTGACGCCGCTTCCTTCTCTCTCCTGCTCCCTGCCTGGAACAATAGGGAGCTCAACTCACTTCCCCCATTCTCAACACATGAACTATCGCAGTACTTTCCACTCGGTCACAGTGGAGTTGAACTGCTTCACACCCAGGCGCGGACTGGCTCCAAAAGGCCCTGGGTGCTGCTTGTAAAGTAGGCTTGTAAAAGTTAGTGCCGCACGCAACGCCGGCGCAGCATCCTCGTTGATTGGAAAAAAAATATTTTTCATGTTTTTTAAGTAGCTTTTTACACATATCTTGACATAACTTAATATTTATATTGTATATAACTGTTTGCGATGGATATTATTTTGGTATGGATACGTTCAATCAGTAGATAATCAATTGAAATAGTAATTGAATTGATTAATATATATTTCAATTGCAATGGATACAAACATAGTTAAGTATTGAATTGAAAGTTTTCTTGAGATTAACGATGAGCTCTGTCCCAGCTTGTCGATGATTGTGTTCACGTCTGGAATTTCATCTGTTTCAATGCTCAGTAGTACCGTAATAGAGCTTCCAATAGATCCTGATTCATCGTGGATCGTAGTCGTGACTTGATAACTTTGAGTTTCGAAAAAGAGCATTCACAATTTTTGCTGAAATTTGAGTTAAACAAACACGAAACAATGATAAACAGTAGTTTGGACTAATTATCAGTTCAAAATTCGAAATAATAAAAATTTGAATTGTCAAAATGAATTGACATTGATATCCCCATACTAACGGCCGGTGTAATTTTGGGGTCATTCCAAATCAGCGCGAAATTCAAATTAACCGAGTTCAAATTATCGAGGGTTCACTGTACCGGTACCTTACATTGTGATATTTCAACTGCTGAATAAATAATAATTGAAATGAATACACAAATTATATATTTTGTTGTTGTGTATATATTAATTATCAGTAACTGTCATTATGAGAATGTCAGGTGGTGGAGTCGAATGATTGATTGATTGATGATGTTTAAAGGGCGCTCAACGACGTGGTTATCAGCGCCCGTCGAGTCGAATGAAAGAGTTGAACTTACGGAAGTGTCCTTGGAATTGTACAAGTTCGTAAGTGGCTGGTTTGTTGTCTTCCGAGCTGAAGTGTTTCATGTGGCACACTAGAGACACCTGGTGGTCTGAAACACAAACAGTGTTGCGTATTATTAGATTTGTTTGTTTGTCCTGAACTACTTGAACTAGTTGTTCAGTTCTTGCACTTTCGTGTTTGTTTGTAACCGTAGTGCTGCACCAAAGCTACACTCTCGTGTTTGTTTGTGTCAGTTCACTTACACTAGTTCAAGTAGTTCTACACCAGCTACGTAGCTGGTGTGCTTAGTTCAGTTCAAGATGGCAGGCGCTAAAATCAAATTGTAGGTGGACAACATGTTGACTAACAAGTTGTTGACGCTTAAATACGTACCGATGAGAATGAAAATTTGTATATTTGAATACGGGTTGTAATTATTTTCAAGTAAGTTGGCATTCAGAATTACGTCTCCGGTGATTTAACCATAGTTTAACCCAAATAACTTTTTCCATTTTCAAAATTCGCTTCTAGGAACCGTTGAAATCGGCACTATCGTGTTTGCTTGTACCTCAACATTTAGGGATCATTTCCTGCACCAAACCCGTAATATGACGCATTTCCTTCCTGCAACAGCAACACTTTAGTTCAGGTTGGTGCAACACAAACAAACAGGCCTATTGCTTAACGGCAATTGACAACATCTTGGTCAAGGCTCGGTGATTATTGCTACGGCTATTTAAATTTTCACAAAAGGTTTGCGGGTTAGAATTGCACCGAGGATTTTTTTTTGTAACAACTAGTCAAACGCAGCATATGCGTGTTAAGATGAGCAAGATATCTGTATAAGGTATAAAAGTCGTTCAAGTACTTCTACCCTTGCTACTTCATCGACTCCGGGGCTTGTCGATTCACTATAAATTCACTATGAATTCACTATAACTGTCTGTTCACTGGGTTGAATTTCTATATGGGAAGTCATCAACCTTTCTCTCTAAGCAGCAATCTTCCCCACTTGTCTAAAACAATCTTATTATCCTCGTCATCCACAGAAGAGGTAACAAAGAAGACCCGGAAACTACAGACCGATATCTCTAATCGACTTTTTTCTACAGGATATTCAAGTCACCTCCATCCTTAACCACTTGACGGCCGCTGGCGCAAATACGCGTCCGCAGCGATCGTACTACTCAAGCCGCTGGCGCATATGTGCGACCTCACACATTCCCAAAACGTTACATTTTATATCTTGACAAAATGACGTCATATTGACATGGGACTTGTACTAACATCAGGGAGATACATTGAGATTTTTTTTTCTGATAATAGAATACGCTAATGTATTGGAAAATGATGAAATACGGTCAGCTGTTAATCCAAAACATCGTTCTAGGCTAAATGTGTCAAATTTACAAGCCTCTGAACGCTAAATGAAAGTGATTTTGGCAAATGACTTGTTTCACATGTCGAGTAGGCCTACAACGAACCAACACAATAAAACCATTCATCTCTGCTATGAATGTTATGAAAGGCTACGTAACCACAAGTATCTGTGCGATACAACGAGGAACAACCTGACCTGAGAGGTGGGGTAGTGATCTCGTAACCCGGCTGTCACGCACAACATCCAGTCTCACTGCTGGACCTTTATTCTCCAGGTTTCTCCATTTCAAAATTTCTCCATTTTTCTTATTCAATAAATACCTGGGAAAATACCCAAACAATTTTATTTTTGATCTATCTACGAATTAGGAGAGCACTAAGGACATTTCTATCATGGACCTATTCTATACGCCCCTACCTTGAACGTTAATTGAATGATAAAACTTCAACAGGGCTATGCAATCCTCGTTCCATTGTCTTAATTTAACAACAGTCATTTAATGGTAAAAATCTCTCCATAGTTTGAAGAAGATGTATTGTTCACTCTCACATGTGTTGAATTGGATTTTGAGGTTATCTTATACCTCCTTATACTGATGTACGTTCGGTCGGAACGGACAGTGAACGATGAGATGTAGCAGTCTAGATGGCGGTACTCGCGTGCGACACGTCAAAACTTGAATAAGTTGATGTCTCTACGCGCCAAACGCGAACTCGCTTCTGACGCGGCAAACGGGCAAAACACGAGACCTGATTGGTCAGCGCGCCTGACGCTTGTAACGCGTCGCTCTCAACGCGAGTCAGTAAAAGCGGCATAAGGGTCCGGGAGACGTGAGACTCACCGTTGTCGACAGATTTGTTCAGATTGTCCGGACTGAGCAGGATATTGTAGAGCTGAGTGTGATCTGTCTTGTGGACCAGGTCGTACACAGACGTGTTGACCAAGCCACTCTGAAACACACGCACTAGACTGTACTTCCAGTTGACGCGAGAACTGAGGCAACCCTCACCTCTCTTTCATGGTGTCCCCCAAGGCTCAATACTAGCTCCCTTGCTCTTTTTCCTCCACATCAATCAACTCCCTACCCTTCTCTCTTTGGCTCTTCACCCTCGCCTCTTCTACATGGTGTTCCCCAAGGCTCAATACTTGCTCCCTTGCTCTTTCTCCTCCACATCAATCAACTCCCTACCCTTCTCTCTTTAGCTCTTCACCCTCGCCTCTTCTTCATGGTGTCCCCCAAGGCTCAATGCTAGCTCCCTTGCTCTTTTTCCTCCACATCAATCAACTCCCTAACCTTCTCTCTTTAGCTCTTCACCCTTGCCTCTTCTACATGGTGTTCCCCAAGGCTCAATACTTGCTCCCTTGCTCTTTCTCCTCCACATCAATCAACTCCCTACCCTTCTCTCTTCAGCTCTTCAACCTCACCTCTCCTTCATGGTGTCCCCAAGACTCAATACTAGCTCCCTTGTTTTTTTTTCATGGTGTCCCTCAAGGCTCGATACTTACTTCCTTGCTCTATATATATGGAAGGTAACTTGCCATCACACACTGTAATCAAGTCAGGCGTGGGTCCAATTCCTGTTCAAGAGTCGATGGGAGTCGATTTAGCGTAATATCAGTTTTTTGGTGATAGCTTTTGAACGATATGAAATATCAATATTTTAATATGCATGAAACACAGGTAATTATAATAGCTTCAAGATGATATAAGTTATTATAACTATAGTTATGACTTTTTAGCTGTGTACACTTGACACTTGACACTTGACAGTTATGCGACAGTTATTCATGACTTGAATAGTTATAACTTATATCATCTTGAAGCTATTATAATGGGATTGCTTTGATACACCGAAAAAATCTTACACCGAAAAAATCCCACAACGAAAAAATCCTACACCGAAAATATCTGACACCGAAAATATCCTACACCGAAAATCTCGTTCACCAAAAAGAACAATTTTTTCATACTTGATTGTTGATAGTATATTATTCTGGCGGAAGGGGAATGGTCCCCACTATTTTAAAACAATACAGTAGCTTCACCTTGAATCGTCCTTCTACTCGGGACGTGCCTCCTAGTAGTCACCCTGTAAAATAACATTTTCGGTGAGCAAGATTTTCGGTGTAAGATATTTTCGGTGTAAGATTTTTTCGGTGTATCAGAGGCTATTCATTATGATTACCTGCGTTTCTCACATATTACAATTTTTATACCTCATACCGTTCAAAAGTTATCACCAAAAAGTGATATTTTGCGAAATCAACTTCCATGGACTCTTATATGTATTTGTGTAAGCAACGTGTATCACCCGCTCAATCGAACAGTAGCCTCACCGCGATATGTCCGAGGAGCGCCGTGATGCTCTCGGAGGCATACAAGATGGCCCCCAGCGTTGAGAAGACGAGGATGAATCCGTCCAGAGCCTCGAGGATCAGGTGCGAGAACTCTACGTTAGATAAGAACACGGGCTTCCAGTCGTCTTGGATCTCATGGACACGGGACTTGACTGTGATCTCTGCAAGAAAACGTTTTGATAGCGATTGACAGCTTCTATTTCCTCCATTTGATGTACAGTTTACGAGCGAATGTGAGACGATTTACAATTGAGGAGTCCCATGCATGAACCAGCTTACTCAAGAAAAGTGCTGCTGAGATATCAAGGTTTAAAGTTTGGTGATACATATGATATATAGGGTTGTCGTTCGACTTTGATCGATCCGATCGATTTTCGATTTCCATATGTACTTTTCGATTTTCGATTCGATCGATATCGAAAAGTTTTCAAAGATCGAATGCGTACAACAGTACAAGAGTAGCGCGAGGAGATTTTCGAAAAAAATGCATTCGATTCAATTTATTTTCGATTACGATTTTTTTATCGAACAGCAATTCTAAATTGATATATGTCATTATCTTGGTTGGATTTGCGCCTGCTAATTTTTGTTCCATGTCAAACTACTAGGGCCTATTCTATGAACATTACGTTTGATAAAAATAAACTCTTGGATAAATAATTAAATCCACAGTTTTGGTCGGATAATCAGTTGATCAGTTCGATGACCAGTGCCGTGAAGATCTCACGGATGTTTGTTTTATAGCACGCACCGACTCAGAGTGACGAGCTTACCTGGTATAGCAAGATAAAAATAGGTAAGACATGTTTTCCAAGTGACTTGGCTAGACTTGATTGAAGATTGCACAGGTGATGATATGTATTATGTAGGCCTACGTTATCGAAACATCAGTTTAATGGAGATCACTGTTGAACGGTGTGAGATATTAGGATGCTAATCAAGACGATACACAGATATTTATAATACCTTCTGGATGGTGTAAAATACAAACTCTTCAACTCACATTGCCTGATTTTCATAGCTGTATACAGCTAAAAAATATATTTTTCAGTTGTATAGGGATCTACCTGTGAAATGGTGGAAGGATAGAGAAATGGAGGGAGGTGGTGAGAAGAGTCGAGTTGGAGAGGAGGTGGAAGACCTGACCAAATTCAAGTCGACATGTTTTTGTCAGGTAGTTATTACACATGTTCACCCAACTTTGTTAGATAAAAAGAATTTGGAAAAAGAAAAAAATATATATTTTGCTGAATCGACTTGCACGTGCTCTTAACCTATTTTTGCTAACAAGTAATAAAGCAGCTAATTTCATTCTTTACAATTTGCCACATTTTTCCAACTACTGACCACTTGTAGCAAAATTATATGAGCTCAGCATACTCACCATTATAGTTCCTTAGAAAAGAAATGGTTGACTGTAGAACGGTTGACTTATCCATCTTACGACTGTTTGTCGAAACCATCACGTTCAACTCGTTGACAAGAACGTTGAACTGGTCTCGGCGTTTCTTCTCGCTGAGATTGCGATACCTGCGCTTCGAATCGTCCCGATCATCCAAATCATCGTCGAATGTTTCTCTGTGGGAAGTAATACAGCGTGAGGCAATGACTTGGTCACGGCACACCTGAGAGACTCAAGATGCAAAAATGACCCGAACAATGGTCACACGTATTGTAGACATGAAAGGTTGGTAGGAATAGTGCACCCGCATATGAGTCTTGCCAGCATCATAGATAAAGTAGCCTCTAGATAAGCAATGCCATATGAGTCAGAGCCTATGCTCAACAACTGCTCAATAACAATGAAAACGTTGGCTGATCACAGCGCTCCGAACAGCATTCACTCGCAACAGTGCTCTAGCAAATGAGATCATTACCAGGCGTACCACTACTAGGGTATGTAGACTGTTTAACCAAGGCTCTGTCACTCTATCCCGTGGTGAGGATATTCATTTATCCAATGCCGGCACTAAGCCTAATGGTTTGTAGGAATAGTAGTTTTGGTTGCTGGAGGGACGACCCACATGAATGTTCATAGGAATAGGTAGGGTCTGACATAATACAAACTCAGTTACCAGGATAAGGTAACCATGCAATGCCTAAGCTTGGGCCTGAGGTGTTGAGAAGCATCAACATAAGTCTAATAGGGCTTAGGCCCTAGTCCTGGACATTGAATTGGGCTAGGCCTAGGTCTAGACTTGATAGAATATTCAAAAAAGTTGACAAGAAAGATTTTTTTTTCTAGGCCATGAATTTTACTTGGCATTGCGCAATAATGAACCTATTGAGGATCCTAGTAGGCCTACTAACAAAAACAAGTGGGTTTTGACACTGATTTCATGCTGTCACTATTTTGCATGAAGTGTCAAAATACAGGCCCAACTTACTCAGACTGACGGGTCGAACCTCTTTTAATAAAACTTGGCCTTGCCATATTTTGAAGTATCAGATATTCCACTATTAATACAACAACTGTCCTTTCCTGTCAAACATTCTTAGTCCTAGCCTACTGGATAACTTTCCTAAATTTAATTGTTTCAATACGCCTGTCACTGTCAGAACAGAGTTGTATGTAGGCCTAGTACTGTACACTCCATTGTCAGAAGATATTTATCTTACACGGTGCGGTGCAACTAGGCCTACTAGAAACTCGACCGCCTGTTTGTCGACCAATCAGGACGTAAAATCAATATTCATTAAACCAATCACAACATATGTAAAAAGAGGTGGTATCTTGGATGTATATTTTAAAAGGCCAACAATGATGGTATAGTGTGTATTTGTCGGACTGGAAGTAGGTTGTAAGATTGATTTTAGTATAGATTAAATTAGTTTGGGTTGTTGATTCGGTCGAGTTGGTTTAGGCTATGACTATCAATAACGGTTTAGGTCAAGTTGGGTTGGCCAAGTCAGTTCAGGTTTGTTTAGTTTGTGCACAAGAACAACAACAATGTCTGCATGTGGAGACATGGACGGAATGTTCAGATGAATAATGGCTCATGGCTGCCAAAATTGATTAGGCCTATGTACAGTAATTAATAAAGAGGTAGGCTAGGCCTAGGCCCTACTTCATTCACACAAAACCTTCTTCAACATTTCAAATATCTCGAAACATGTTTGTATAAATATTGTTTGGTCATGGTATTCATTATTCATATGAGATAATGTAACTATTATAGAAAATTATTAGGACAATGCAGCATATACATTGTAAGATGAGTGACAAATGGAGTATACTCGAAAATGATAAACACACATTGATTTTGAAACTGTCAAACCTTTGATACTCATAGCCTTTGTTATTCCATGCAACCTGTTGATGATCATTCACAAAACCACTCAATGATTGATATTTTTCCAATATAATAATTTATTTTTTCAAAAATGAGCTGTTCAAATTTTTAGAAGAATCATGTACGTAGGCCTAAACCATGCTCCAAGAAACATGTGCTGAAACTTTCTGTGAACATTCCATTTCAACCAGATAAAATTGAAAAATTGAAAATGATACCCAATGCTATTCTTATGGGAATTTTGAAATGTACCAAATTTTCTCGAAAAAAATCTACAATAATTAATTTTGCCGAAAAAAAACAATATGAACCTTTCTTTTCATTTCCGCTCCACAGGTCAAACGGAAAACAAATTGTGATGAATCATGTAACTTACCGTTCACAATTTGGCACGTCTATAATCCAACCTGGTTCTACAGAAAAGTTGGGAAACAAAATCATTTGGACCACTTTTGAGAAAAACTATGACAACGTTTTGAAAAATAGGCCCTACTCATTTCTGACTATTCCTTCTGAGAAAATGTTATGAAAAAATGTTTTTTGAATTTAAATACAAGAATGACATGCAATTGCATCGGACCTGTTCAGTTATTTTTGATGAAAAAATTGACTGTATTACTTCTGTATCAAAGAAATCAGCAGGCACACAGCGCACAGGTCAAGTCTAATACACCCAAGGGTCACAAGTAGGGCTAGAATGTCGTGGCTCAGTGGGTCATGGAGGCCACGGTCAGGGGCATAGGATGTCAGCTGGCTAGCATTTGAGTATAAAAGTAAAAATATATGTAGTATTCTACATATGTTTAAAATAAAAATATTGAATCATCACGCAATCTATTTTATCTAATTTGTATTTTTGAAAATTAAAAACATTTTGTAAACTATAACCAGTATTTGAGATTGTGAATTTGTACTGTCTTTTCACAATAATTGCCCCAAAATTTTGACGTTGGTTTTGAATTCTTCCAGTTATTCTCGCACACATGACCATAAGTCTCGAGTCATGGTGTCGCGTCCAGCGTCCTGCTGAGTCACCTGAACCAGTCAGAAACATTATGAACAGCTTACGACTTTCTGGTGAGTAAAAAACCGAGTAACAGCTTTGCAATGACTCGAGCTTTAAGATTGACACACTCCAGTGTTTTGAGGCTCATGGTTACAAATGGGGTGGAAAGGACATGATGATCAACTGCTGATGAGGGGTTCATTTACTTTTGGAATGCCACAGGATTGAGGAGGAGGGGGTGGTAGCAGCAAGAAATTATAATTATTCCTGTAAGGCCCGATTTTACGAAACTGGATTAAGCAATAGTTAGCAAATTAAGTTGTTATCACCATTGGTTACATATGTTATTTTCGTACCTTTAATTAATAGTTATAGTGGATTAGCACCCTAAGGCCCGGTATTACCAAATCCAGTTAGCCTTTATCTGACAGTTCAAACTTGTTATCACCATGGTTACCTATGCTATTTGTTTTCATCAACTCTCAGATAAATACTAACTGGCCGTGGTAATACCGGGTCCAACTAAAATTGGTAAAACTGGACCTAAGTAGACCAAAAATGGGTTTTTCATCTTCCTCTCCAAATTGATATTATACTCTGAATAGTTTTTTCCACTGACAATAAGTGATAGCAATGATATAAATGCATATAAATGCAAATGATAAAGCAAATGATATAAATGATAGCTGATATTAGATTTTGAAAACAAAAAATCGGTGCGCATATTATAAAATCAAGGAAACATGTATTCGCGGAGCAAATTCATAAAAATGCATTTATTTGAGAAAAAGTCTTTCTTGTAGATTATGATTAATTATCCAGTTATCAAATGGTAGATATAGCAGTGAGGCTCTTGACTATGGGTCTAAATGCTTTTACAGACATATTTTAAATTAAGATTGGCTAATTCAAATGAAATTTATTCCAATATTGCTTAATGCAGTTGGGAACAGTTGGATTCACAGATTGCATTACATCTATCACTTGTATAGATCAACATACAATAATACCAGCAAATCATCATAACATTTGTGAGGCGCCATCCCTTTGATATACGCATGGTGCGAAAGGAAAATGCCATGTTGCTTATCATATTACGTTATTGATAGTTCCGCATCAACGCTAGCAACATTTTGAATAGTGAGTGATGTTTCATTAAGTATTGAAATTGTATTATATAAGAATGAATAGATGAGAAATAAATGAATGAATTACTTTACTGTAATATGAAGTTGATCTGTGTACGGTATACAAACAATACATAAAAGTAATTGAATAACGTTATATCATAGATTATCATTCCAGGATAATGCATCTTGTCCGACATCATGGCTTTTTCACTTTACTGTCAGACGATATCTGCTTCTTGTCAGTTTTATTCAACACACCACCAGGCTTTGTCAGGTTCCTTTCAGACTTGGCTGGCATTTTACCAACAGTGCTTTCATTTAGGATCGAATTTCTTTCATACTTGGTCCTGATACAGTTACTTTGGGTCGTAGGGTTTATTACAGACGCACTGGTACTAACTTTATTCACAGTATTGGGTCTACTGGATCTGCTCTCTTCTCTACAGGTTGCACTAAATGTCTTCTTCGTCATGTAAGTTGCAGGCTTAGCAACTTTATTGAGATTTTTTGGCAGTTTAATTTCAGACATTTTGTTCAATGCACTGTTTGTGTTTGACGGTTCACTGACACAATTATTTTGTGTTCTCTGAATTATGGTAGGATTTATTACAGAATTCCTTACTTCACTCGAAATCTTAGTCAAGTTTGTCAGAGCTCTATCAGACTTATTCAGTGTTTTGTCAGTCATTCCACATATAGTTCTATGCCTCATCACTGTTCTCCCAGTCTTGTAAGTTTCAGTCTTGGAACTTGTTTCCGGTTTTTTATCAGACTTGACCTGAATTGTTCCTAGTTTACTTATAGTTTCCAGTGGGGTTTTTACACTCTTTGTCAGCCTGATTTCATCTACGGTCCGCCTGATTTCTATTGCAAGAGTCTTACAATCAAGCTGTATGTTGTTACCAACCGCATTCGTCTGGTTCTTTCGGGAGTTTCCACGCTCCGGGTGGTTGGTCTCGGATTTCACTGGCTGAATGATCGACCTTGAAATGTTGACTCTGGTATCTGTCAGGTTCTGGTACGACTCAGACTTGTCTGTCTTGGTCAGCTCATTATCAGATATTTTGTCAAGTCTTGGGCTTATATCTTGACGCCCTGGTTTGACATTGATTACGTTGCCCTCGAGTGAACTCTTGGCTGGTCTCGCCACAACTTTAATTGTCGGAGAAGGAGAGTTGGCCTTGATTGACGGAGAGGGGTTAGCCTTGATTCTAGGAGAAGCAGAGTTAGTGTTGATTGACGGGGAAAATTGGTTAGGCTGAGTTATGACTGGCCTGCTCTTGATCCAAGTCTTGTGAAGGTTTGCCCGGAAGAACTTCTTCCAGCCGATGTTCCTGGCTCTCTTGCGCTGCTCTGGAGGGATTGTTCCGATGAAGTACTTTAGTGCCAGCTTCTCCCACAGACCGTTGCTCTTGGTTACCTGGCAACAAGCATAACAAACAGCATTCATCAACATTGATTATTCACCTCCAATTCCGATATTTATACGGGTATACCGCGGCTGAAAATAGTGTTTTTTCAGCTGAGGCCCATACCTGTGAGAATTATGCGTAATAACTTGAATAGTTTTCATTTATAAATACCATCTTGGAGTTATCAATAATCTGTGTTTATTCTGTATTATAGACTGTCGAGTTCAAAACTGTATGACTCTTGTCTGTTTTAAAAACCTTTCATCATATTAACAATAATTTGCGGCATACCTTGTTCTCACAAACTGTATTGCAAAATCTGGAATTGTGTATTTTCTGTATTTTAATGTCATGTCATGTTCTAGCATTTGTCCCTTGCTGTCAGGCCCCACGAAAAAACAAATGGTTTGAATTTCCACATCTAGTGGGATAATGTGGTTGAAGTGTGTGTGCATTGTCAAGTGTAGCGTAGTGATCTGATAATTTGTACAAGATTTCCTCAACTACCGTTCATTTCTAGACTAGAAATTATTATGCGTAACTGTACCGATATCTATGAATTGGGTGAAACGGAAAGAAAGAACAGCAGCTGACTGAAATTTATGAGTAGAGAACGACCTAATCATAGTGAAGAGCCCGTAGATGGAACACAGAGATGAAATGAAAAGTACATTGTATTTATATTGTTCTCATACTTAATGTTGACATACACCATACTGTATCATGTATAGTCGCTGGTAATCAATTATTAGTATTATTATTATTATCTCTTCAAATCAGTGACGAAATGTTTCAACTATTCTTCAATGTATAAACTGAGCTTTTAGTAAGGGGTACAAGCCCCCTGCCATGAATAAAGATATTCACATACAGTTCCAAACATAGCTACTGGGCCCTCCTAATATTTCTGGTCCTAAGACATACCTGGTAATAAAATGCCAGATTGTAAGGGTCAAGCGGAGCGGCCAACCTTTGCGGTTTGCGAATTCGCAGACAAAGTGCCGTAAAACTCACAGAGGTCTAAAGTTACTGCTGTACCAACATCAAATTCTTGCATGCTCAAATAGAAACATTTCTCATTACTTTCAATTTCATTTATAATTTTAAATATATGTTTTTTTCTACTAACATAAGTTCAAATCTTGTCTGACCCATTTTTAAGGTACTGGTATGGGAGTATATATTATTAGACGAGCTTTAGCGAGGATTCAATTTGACATACTGAAAAAAATTGGTGTTCGTTTTTATTTATTTTTATTTTTTTTCATGTTTTTTTGTCGGTTCTCCACAGGTCAAACGGCTACAGCTATCAACTTCAAACTTTTTTTCATCATGCTTCCTCATCTAGCTTAGATCTGTATAGTTTTGTGGTATTATCGGGTGGTAACTTTTATTTTTATGAATTTTAGAAATTTCAAAAATACCCATTAGAATAACAAGACAAAAAAAAAAATTGAAAAATTTTTATTTTACAAAAAATTGAAATTTTGTGTGGAGTTGAATTACATATTGATACACATTTATAGAAATTCTCAGCTTGATCGGGTGTGCTATCTTTAAGAAAAAACATGAAATGTGCTAAATTGGTACCACTCGAAGCCGTTTTTACCCATTTATAACTAAAATGTTACCCAATTGGCGAATTTAGGCAAAATTTTGGCAAAGAAGTCGACATACTACGTCGACATACTACGACATAAGTCGATGTATTACTTTACGCTCGTCTAACAACGCGTATATAGCGTTTTCCTAGTTATTAATTATACATAGAGCCTTTCAGATCTGAGAGTGCGTTCGCAACGCGGAGAATGGAAGGGGTGAGGTAGAGGAAGGAATGAAGAGAGGAGGAAGGATGGAGAGGGGATAGGAGAGGAAGGAAGGGGCAAAGGATTGCCAGAGTACCGAGAAATAATTTGGTGAATTGACGTGTTCATGTTTGGAACGTGAGGGGTCAGGCTAATAAATAAGAATGTAATTAACTGTAGTTGATATATCTCTGTTATCGGTCACTCATTCTATTGTCTTGTTATCTGCAATATTTTCTGATTTATTATTATTATTACCAATATCAGACTATTTATCTGACTTCCTTCATTATTTTGTACCATAGTTAATTTTTGGTTTCCCACAGTCCTCGAAGCAAATGCTTGGATGAAGTACTAATTGGCCACGACCATTAATTAGTAGAGCGATAGGCCTAATTATAACATTATAGGCCTATCACTAATTTAATTTGTGCTTTTTGTATAATGATCAATTTTACATCTGCTGTCAAGGGAAAGAAGTAATCATTGCTCAAGAGACTTAGTTCAAAGTGGAAGATATCAACATTCGTGTGTTTATACTGAAAGGCTTTTTATCTACGGCGAAAAATTATGGTCACAGACAGCGCAGTCCTGGTGTTGAAGACCATTAGTTTTAAATAATCAAAATGGGGTGGTAAGATCGCCCTTGTGGTGCCCCGTCCAAACGATCCTATCTTTCATCAATAGCCTTAATTGGGGAACAATGATTTTGTATCAAGTTTCGATGTTATTAAAAATAAAAAAAAATAAAAATGGTTAATTTTTTATGCGTTGGCCATTATTTATTTATTCATTTTCGGTTTAACGACGCACTCTACTAATGACTACAATCTATCGGCATTGATGAATAATATGTGAGATGGTGGGATTATGAGATGAAAGATTATTTTATTGGGTGCTTTTTGCTAGTAGAAAGGAGTTGGTCGGGACCTGTTGTTAAGGAACCATCCCAGTATTGACCTGAACGACGTGGGGAAACCACGATGCACCTCATGCCAGGATGGTTGACCATGGCAGGAATCGAATCCCGGTCTCCTGAATGACGGTTCAGTGTGTTGACTACTCGGCCACACGTCTCAGTTCAGGTATCATGTGAAGGAGGAGTAATAAATGTACAGAGTACATCAAGTGAAGATTGTTTGCCCCTCACGCAGTCCGTGTCTCGTGCTGGAGCGAGGGGTAATCAGAGGTACGTGCTAGAGCGAGGGGTAATCAGAGGTCCGTGTCTCGTGCTGGAGCAAGGGGTAATCAGAGGTACGTGTCTCGTGCTAGAGCGAGGGGTAATCAGAGGTACGTGTCTCGTGCTAGAGCGAGGGGTAATCAGAGGTCCGTGTCTCGTGCTAGAGCAAGGGGTAATCAGAGGTACGTGTCTCGTGCTAGAGCGAGGGGTAATCAGAGGTCCGTGTCTCGTGCTAGAGCAAGGGGTAATCAAAGGTCCGTGCTGGAGCAAGGGGTAATCTAAGGTCTGTGTCTCGTGCTGGAGCAAGGGGTAATCAGAGGTCCGTGCTGGAGCAAGGGGTAATCTAAGGTCTGTGTCTCGTGCTGGAGCAAGGGGTAATCAGAGGTCCGTGTCTCGTGCTGGAGCAAGGGGTAATCAGAGGTCCGTGCTGGAGCAAGGGGTAATCAGAGGTCCGTGTCTCGTGCTAGAGCAAGGGGTAATCAGAGGTCCGTGTCTCGTGCTAGAGCAAGGGGTAATCAGAGGTCCGTGTCTCGTGCTAGAGCGAGGGGTAATCAGAGGTCCGTGTCTCGTGCTAGAGCAAGGGGTAATCAGAGGTCCGTGTCTCGTGCTGGAGCAAGGGGTAATCAGAGGTCCGTGTCTCGTGCTAGAGCAAGGGGTAATCAAAGGTCCGTGCTGGAGCAAGGGGTAATCTAAGGTCCGTGTCTCGTGCTGGAGCAAGGGGTAATCAGAGGTCCGTGCTGGAGCAAGGGGTAATCTAAGGTCTGTGTCTCGTGCTGGAGCAAGGGGTAATCAGAGGTCCGTGTCTCGTGCTGGAGCAAGGGGTAATCAGAGGTCCGTGTCTCGTGCTGGAGCAAGGGGTAATCAGAGGTCCGTGTCTCGTGCTGGAGCAAGGGGTAATCAGAGGTCAGTGCTAGAGCAAGGGGTAATCAGAGGTCCGTGTCTCGTGCTAGAGCGAGGGGTAATCAGAGGTCCGTGCTAGAGCAAGGGGTAATCAGAGGTCCGTGTCTCGTGCTAGAGCGAGGGGTAATCAGAGGTCCGTGCTAGAGCAAGGGGTAATCAGAGGTCCGTGTCTCGTGCTAGAGCGAGGGGTAATCAGAGGTCCGTGCTAGAGCAAGGGGTAATCAGAGGTCCGTGTCTCGTGCTAGAGCGAGGGGTAATCAGAGGTCCGTGCTAGAGCAAGGGGTAATCAGAGGTCCGTGTCTCGTGCTAGAGCGAGGGGTAATCAAAGGTCCGTGTCTCGTGCTAGAGCGAGGGGTAATCAAAGGTCCGTGTCTCGTGCTAGAGCGAGGGGTAATCTAAGGTACGTGTCTCGTGCTGGAGCGAGGGGTAATCAAAGGTCCGTGTCTCGTGCTAGAGCGAGGGGTAATCAAAGGTACGTGCTAGAGCAAGGGGTAATCAAAGGTCCGTGTCTCGTGCTAGAGCGAGGGGTAATCAAAGGTACTTGCTAGAGCAAGGGGTAATCAAAGGTCCGTGTCTCGTGCTAGAGCGAGGGGTAATCAGAGGTCCGTGCTAGAGCGAGGGGTAATCAGAGGTCCGTGTCTCGTGCCAGAGCGAGGGGTAATCATAGGTACGTGCTAGAGCGAGGGGTAATCATAGGAACGTGCTAGAGCGAGGGGTAATCAGAGGTCCGTGCTAGAGCAAGGGGTAATCAGAGGTCCGTGCTAGAGCGAGGGGTAATCATAGGTACGTGCTAGAGCGAGGGGTAATCATAGGTACGTGCTAGAGCGAGGGGTAATCAAAGGTCCGTGCTAGAGCGAGGGGTAATCAAAGGTCCGTGCTAGAGCAAGGGGTAATCAAAGGTACGTGCTAGAGCGAGGGGTAATCAAAGGTCCGTGTCTCGTGCTGGAGCAAGGGGTAATCAAAGGTCCGTGTCTCGTGCTGGAGCGAGGGGTAATCAAAGGTCCGTGTCTCGTGCTAGAGCGAGGGGTAATCAAAGGTCCGTGTCTCGTGCTGGAGCGAGGGGTAATCAAAGGTCCGTGTCTCGTGCTGGAGCGAGGGGTAATCAGAGGTCCGTGTCTCGTGCTAGAGCGAGGGGTAATCAAAGGTACGTGCTAGAGCAAGGGGTAATCAAAGGTCCGTGTCTCGTGCTAGAGCGAGGGGTAATCAAAGGTACGTGCTAGAGCAAGGGGTAATCAAAGGTCCGTGTCTCGTGCTAGAGCGAGGGGTAATCAGAGGTCCGTGCTAGAGCGAGGGGTAATCAGAGGTCCGTGTCTCGTGCCAGAGCGAGGGGTAATCATAGGTACGTGCTAGAGCGAGGGGTAATCATAGGAACGTGCTAGAGCGAGGGGTAATCAGAGGTCCGTGCTAGAGCAAGGGGTAATCAGAGGTCCGTGCTAGAGCGAGGGGTAATCATAGGTACGTGCTAGAGCGAGGGGTAATCATAGGTACGTGCTAGAGCGAGGGGTAATCAAAGGTCCGTGCTAGAGCGAGGGGTAATCAAAGGTCCGTGCTAGAGCAAGGGGTAATCAAAGGTACGTGCTAGAGCGAGGGGTAATCAAAGGTCCGTGTCTCGTGCTGGAGCAAGGGGTAATCAAAGGTCCGTGTCTCGTGCTGGAGCGAGGGGTAATCAAAGGTCCGTGTCTCGTGCTAGAGCGAGGGGTAATCAAAGGTCCGTGTCTCGTGCTGGAGCGAGGGGTAATCAAAGGTCCGTGTCTCGTGCTGGAGCGAGGGGTAATCAGAGGTCCGTGTCTCGTGCTAGAGCGAGGGGTAATCAAAGGTACGTGCTAGAGCAAGGGGTAATCAAAGGTCCGTGTCTCGTGCTAGAGCGAGGGGTAATCAAAGGTACGTGCTAGAGCAAGGGGTAATCAAAGGTCCGTGTCTCGTGCTAGAGCGAGGGGTAATCAGAGGTCCGTGCTAGAGCGAGGGGTAATCAGAGGTCCGTGTCTCGTGCTAGAGCGAGGGGTAATCATAGGTACGTGCTAGAGCGAGGGGTAATCATAGGTACGTGCTAGAGCGAGGGGTAATCAGAGGTCCGTGCTAGAGCAAGGGGTAATCAGAGGTCCGTGCTAGAGCGAGGGGTAATCATAGGTACGTGCTAGAGCGAGGGGTAATCATAGGTACGTGCTAGAGCGAGGGGTAATCAAAGGTCCGTGCTAGAGCGAGGGGTAATCAAAGGTCCGTGCTAGAGCAAGGGGTAATCAAAGGTACGTGCTGGAGCGAGGGGTAATCAAAGGTACGTGCTAGAGCGAGGGGTAATCAAAGGTCCGTGCTAGAGCGAGGGGTAATCAAAGGTCCGTGCTAGAGCGAGGGGTAATCAAAGGTCCGTGCTAGAGCGAGGGGTAATCAAAGGTCCGTGCTAGAGCGAGGGGTAATCAAAGGTACGTGCTAGAGCGAGGGGTAATCAGAGGTACGTGCTAGAGCAAGGGGTAATCAAAGGTCCGTGCCAGAGCAAGGGGTAATCAAAGGTCCGTGCTAGAGCGAGGGGTAATCAAAGGTACGTGCTATAGCGAGGGGTAATCAGAGGTACGTGCTAGAGCAAGGGGTAATCAAAGGTCCGTGCTAGAGCAAGGGGTAATCAAAGGTCCATGCTAGAGCGAGGGGTAATCAGAGGTACGTGCTAGAGCAAGGGGTAATCAAAGGTCCGTGCTAGAGCAAGGGGTAATCAAAGGTCCGTGCTAGAGCGAGGGGTAATCAAAGGTACGTGCTAGAGCGAGGGGTAATCAGAGGTACGTGCTAGAGCAAGGGGTAATCAAAGGTCCGTGCTAGAGCAAGGGGTAATCAAAGGTCCGTGCTAGAGCGAGGGGTAATCAAAGGTACGTGCTAGAGCGAGGGGTAATCAGAGGTACGTGCTAGAGCAAGGGGTAATCAAAGGTCCGTGCTAGAGCAAGGGGTAATCAAAGGTCCGTGCTAGAGCGAGGGGTAATCAGAGGTACGTGCTAGAGCAAGGGGTAATCAAAGGTCCGTGCTAGAGCAAGGGGTAATCAAAGGTCCGTGCCAGAGCGAGGGGTAATCAAAGGTACGTGCTAGAGCGAGGGGTAATCAGAGGTACGTGCTAGAGCAAGGGGTAATCAAAGGTCCGTGCTAGAGCAAGGGGTAATCAAAGGTCCGTGCTAGAGCGAGGGGTAATCAGAGGTACGTGCTAGAGCAAGGGGTAATCAAAGGTCCGTGCTAGAGCAAGGGGTAATCAGAGGTCCGTGCTAGAGCAAGGGGTAATCAGAGGTCCGTGCTAGAGCAAGGGGTAATCAAAGGTCCGTGCTAGAGCGAGGGGTAATCAAAGGTCCGTGTCTCGTGCTGGAGCGAGGGGTAATCAAAGGTCCGTGTCTCGTGCTGGAGCGAGGGGTAATCAAAGGTCCGTGCTAGAGCGAGGGGTAATCAAAGATACGTGCTAGAGCAAGGGGTAATCAAAGGTACGTGCTAGAGCGAGGGGTAATCTAAGGTCCGTGCTAGAGCAAGGGGTAATCAAAGGTACGTGCTAGAGCAAGGGGTAATCAAAGGTACGTGCTAGAGCGAGGGGTAATCAAAGGTCCGTGCTAGAGCAAGGGGTAATCAAAGGTACGTGCTAGAGCAAGGGGTAATCAAAGGTCCGTGCTAGAGCAAGGGGTAATCAAAGGTACGTGCTAGAGCGAGGGGTAATCAAAGGTCCGTGCTAGAGCAAGGGGTAATCAAAGGTACGTGCTAGAGCAAGGGGTAATCAAAGGTACGTGCTAGAGCAAGGGGTAATCAAAGGTACGTGCTAGAGCGAGGGGTAATCAAAGGTCCGTGCTAGAGCAAGGGGTAATCAAAGGTCCATGCCAGAGCGAGGGGTAATCAAAGGTCCGTGCTAGAGCGAGGGGTAATCAAAGGTCCTTGCTAGAGCAAGGGGTAATCAAAGGTACGTGCTAGAGCGAGGGGTAATCAAAGGTCCGTGCCAGAGCGAGGGGTAATCAAAGGTCCGTGCTAGAGCAAGGGGTAATCAAAGGTACGTGCTAGAGCGAGGGGTAATCAAAGGTCCGTGCTAGAGCGAGGGGTAATCAAAGGTCCGTGCTAGAGCAAGGGGTAATCAAAGGTCCGTGCTAGAGCGAGGGGTAATCAAAGGTCCATGCTTGAGCAAGGGGTAATCAAAGGTCCGTGCTAGAGCAAGGGGTAATCAAAGGTCCGTGCTAGAGCGAGGGGTAATCAAAGGTCCGTGCCAGAGCGAGGGGTAATCAAAGGTCCGTGCCAGAGCGAGGGGTAATCAAAGGTACGTGCTAGAGCGAGGGGTAATCAAAGGTCCGTGCCAGAGCGAGGGGTAATCAAAGGTCCGTGCTAGAGCAAGGGGTAATCAAAGGTACGTGCTAGAGCGAGGGGTAATCAAAGGTCCGTGCCAGAGCGAGGGGTAATCAAAGGTCCGTGCTAGAGCGAGGGGTAATCAAAGGTCCATGCTAGAGCAAGGGGTAATCAAAGGTCCGTGCTAGAGCGAGGGGTAATCAAAGGTCCATGCTTGAGCAAGGGGTAATCAAAGGTCCGTGCTAGAGCAAGGGGTAATCAAAGGTCCGTGCTAGAGCGAGGGGTAATCAAAGGTCCATGCTAGAGCAAGGGGTAATCAAAGGTCCGTGCTAGAGCGAGGGGTAATCAAAGGTCCGTGCTAGAGCGAGGGGTAATCAAAGGTCCATGCTAGAGCAAGGGGTAATCAAAGGTCCGTGCTAGAGCGAGGGGTAATCAAAGGTCCATGCTAGAGCAAGGGGTAATCAAAGGTCCGTGCCAGAGCGAGGGGTAATCAAAGGTCCATGCTAGAGCAAGGGGTAATCAAAGGTCCGTGCTAGAGCAAGGGGGTAATCAAAGGTCCGTGCTAGAGCAAGGGGTAATCAAAGGTCCGTGCCAGAGCGAGGGGTAATCAAAGGTCCGTGCTAGAGCAAGGGGTAATCAAAGGTCCTTGCTAGAGCGAGGGGTAATCAAAGGTCCTTGCTAGAGCGAGGGGTAATCAAAGGTCCGTGCTAGAGCGAGGGGTAATCAAAGGTCCATGCTAGAGCAAGGGGTAATCAAAGGTCCGTGCTAGAGCAAGGGGGTAATAAAAGGTTCGTGCTAGAGCAAGGGGTAATCAAAGGTCCGTGCTAGAGCAAGGGGTAATCAAAGGTCCGTGCTAGAGCAAGAGGTAATCAAAGGTACCGGATGTTAGCGGACACCACCGAAATCTTGTAATACGAATGGATTGATCTGCTTACTTCGTCCAGCTTGCGGCAGGCTCGTGCGACGCTGGGTATGTCGCGGAGGTCAAGGTCAGCTAGTATACGGAGGAGCACAGTTGCAGGCAGGTGGTGCGGCAGGTAAGTCTTCTCCCCGCGCGATATCGCCAGAGCACGCCCAAGCAGCTCCTCGCCTGCCAAACACACAGACCTCACTTCTCTCGGCTACTCGGGCTCACAATATAGCCAGCATTACTTTTTAATATATTGGGTTTAACGACCCAAATTGGGTTTGGTGTTGTTAAGGAACCAACCCAGTATTGACCTGAATGACATAGAGAAACCACAGAAAACCTAGTGGTCAACCACAGCGGGAATCAAACCCCAAACTCCTGAATGACAGTGTTCATTGTATTTACCACTCGGCCAGTGTTGGGTAATGAACTTTTAAAGTGAACGCGTTCGTATTTTCTGAACTTTTCTATGAACGCGTTACATTCACTTCCTATCCCTCTCATGTTAAAAATATGTTCCAATTTACGGACATCAATTAAAAAACTATCGATTGTGCATAGATAAGATGTGATGAAAGGAGCTAACTTTACGTTCAAGTCAATTCAGCTAATAGCAGCTGTCATCAAGTTTGTCAGCCTATCAGCCGTTTCTACAAAACAACACCAGACAGAGCAGCGATCAATATTTCTCAGAAAAGTACTCAGGAAATGGAACATATTATATAATTACCTTAAGTGGTGGATACACTTGCAAGTCTTTGGAAGTGAGAAGTGAAAGTCGGCTCTAATACCGTCGCTGATTGGTGCACGGCGACAAAATGACCCGACTTGAAAGACTCTTCAAAAGTCTTTCAGAAGTCGAGCAGAGCGAAAAGTGCAAGCAAAACCAAAAAGTCGAACGTGATTGGTCCATTTATTTGACGTTGATTATAATACTTTCAACATTTGACTGCTATTATTGTGTTCCCTTTCTTGCTGTTTATAGGTTAGTTAGTTAGTTTGTTAGTTAGTTTGCAGTGAGCCATTTGTACCAATAGGTGACGCCAAACGAGATGCGATGGACTTGTCACTTGTCACTTCTCACTTCTCACTTGCGCTTTTCACTTGCAAAGACTTGCAAGTGTATCCACCGCTTTAGTCACCATCTCCAACCAGCAAACCAATGCAACCCTCATTGCATCTTGATCTCCCCCTTCCTTCCAATCTCATATACTGCAGGAAACGCCCAATTAATTGAAAACATATAAATTAAAAATGTTCATTTATTTCCCTCGTGATGCTGATTCCCAAACTGCAAAGATAACAACTCACCAAATAGTCGGCCGATCTCGTATTGCAGCGACGTGTTGAGAATAAAGTCACTAAGCGACTCGCTAATAACGACTGGAAAAGTCGAGTGAATTCGAGATATCTTCCAGACGAATAGCGTAAGCTGAAAGGAGTAGAAAGTAGGGGGAAAATCGTTCAGCATATTTCTGTTTTTAGACTTTATACAGTTAGACTTTTTACACTTTTCTGATAATAGCCGCCACAACTACAACACCAGAGGGTCATCTAATCTTGCACATAAGTCCTACAGGTTATCAGCAACGGTTTAGGGCATCGTGCAATCGGGAAGAAGATTCTTCAACCACCTGCGAAATCAAAGCTAACAAGTTTTTTAACAGCATGCACAATAAATACCTTGTCAAATAATCTTACTACAGTGTAGATGAATATCTAACTCTTGATGATTTGACATTTAAGATAAACTATCTTTTATACCCGACAATTTTCATTCATTTTTATATATTTCTATTCATGTTGTTATATTGCATTTTGACACTATTTGTGGACTACTTATTTTTAATTCTGACTTAGTTTAGGCCTATACATGTTATAATGTTTTCATAAAGCCGTAAATAAATACATATTTACAAATACAAATACATCTTCTAATAATTGGTTTATCTAAACTTGGAGTCCATTACTTATAGACACAGGCACAGTATGAAAAGTTCATGGATAGGGTATAACATCATTTTTCTTCATCAATCAACATTTTACAATGAAAATAGAGTAATGTGTTAGGCCTACGGCACAGGCGAGAAACACTGTTATGTCATATGCTTTGCTTACCGAGTTTCCGGCAATCCGGATTCCATAATAATCCCTACTTGGTGCCGGAGCAACATTATATTTCTCCAGGAAAACACATCCGGTTGGTCTCGCTTGTGTCATTTCCAACAAAGGAGAATCATGGGTCAATAAATCACACGATCGGAACTGGTCACAAATGACTTTAACCATTCAGACATTTTTGCCAGTTGGGTATAATTAATTCAAAAGTCAAATATCATGAGAGATTATTTACATAATGGCAATCTCGTTCCTTGAGAAACAAATAAATGAATGGGCCAACTTCTTCAACTTCTGTAGGCCTATATTTCTAGTGTGCAGTGAAGTGATTGTGTTTGTCAGGGTCGTTATAAACATTTCAAGCAGTGAGTCAACCACGAATACAAACAAACATCTGACCTTTCCAATCAACAGAGCTGGGCTCATTCAGTCATCTATCTTCAATTCTACATATTCGTGCACATCTTATAAGTATACTTGAGAAGGATGAAATAGGGTTGAAGCTATTCCGTCAGAAGGTTAGGGAGGCGATAGGATAAGATCGATAGAGAACTTGCCACCGCGCATTTATGTGCAACTGCAAGAGTTAATAATAATAATAATAATTTACAATCCAGACTCTCGTCTGTCTGTTTAGCGTCTGTCGTAGCGCCGTAGCTCACTATGCTGTTTTCCCCATACCTTTTATATTATTAATCATATTCATATAATTATATACCAATAGGCCTACATATCTACATATTTTACAATTACTATTATTTTTCTCCATCTTTATTGTATTGTTGATATTATTGTAACCCAAAAATGAAAACAATTATATTAATATTATCATTATTAATTTGAGCTTTCATTTTTTAGTAAATGCCAAAAAATAAAAGTGATCATTATTAAGAAAGTTGAACTATAGGCCTATGTTAATTTCATTACCTAATGAGAATTGTCTTGTTCTTTTCTCAAGGCCAGAAATTATGAAACATTTATTTACGTTGTAATTGACCATTGTAGATCGTCTGCCCTCGTGATGTCACAAAATATAAAAACCAATCAAGTGGACAGTGAAGCAGGGGAAATAACCAATCAAGGTCAAACCAATCAATTTCCCCTGCTTCGTATAAGTCACGCCCATCTTTATTAGTCAATTATACTCTTTTAATTATAAGTATCATGTTTCATTGTGGACACTTGAATATTGTGTGTATACCTTGGTTTTCAATTATTAGAATGGATGCCATTATTATATGAATGTAATTATTCAGTTTATATGTCCAGATATAAATTATTGTTCATTTGCTTATCATAATTGTTTCTTTTTCACCGTGATTCATACCTTAAGTACATTGTATTTTTCTGTACTTACACCACATATAAGTCTGAATCAGGCCTTGTGAATATTTTGTGAACACTCAATGATGTATACTTACAGTGTTGGGAAAGTTCACTTATAAAAAGAACTTTCAAAAAGTTCAGTCCAAGTCAAATAGATCAATCTTTTAGAAAGTTCAAAGTTCGTTTTTGTGGCTGTGTTGTAAAAGTTCAAGTTCAGATTCAATAAAACATTGTTCAAAAATTCACCTCGAAAATTATATGAAAAATAAAGAGTTCAAAAATAATACATGGCTCGGCTGGTGACAAGAGATCACATGATGGAATCCCGAACAGCGAATATTATACACTCGGGATAGATCGTAAAATAGTCGATCTCACTTGGAATTTGGACGGGGAAGTACGGAAAGTGTGATCGTGTTGAATAGGATTAGGAGTGATATAAAATTACGAGCTTCCAAATGAACGTTTTATTCCGTTGAAGATCACTGTAAAATCAAACGTGAAGAAAGTTCAAGATCATCGACTGTGAATGTAATGCGTTCATTGAAAAGTTCAGAAAATACTAATGCGTTCATTTTAAATGTTCATTACCCAACACTGTATACCTAAATTGAAAAATGAAAGGAATTTCAACTTCATTAGGTAAGTCGTATAGTTTTTGATTGGCAGTAGTGTATGGATGTTACACTATGTTACACTATGTTACACAACAGTGTATGGGTGTTGTGGGATTATAGTTATCATCATCGTAAGACTTCCATGTGGACAGTAGAAATGCTCTAGTGAAAACACTTAGTTTTGATTTTTTGTTTCTATGAAATAAATAGCTATCACGTACGATATCCAATTGAAATGAAACATCCAGATGCATAGTGCAATATAGAAGACAATACAGTAGTCCAGTAAGAGCACGTTTCAGAAGTTACTCATTATATAACTGGTTACACAGCTCCAGAATGACCTTGAATGCTGTTGCCCTCCCATTGGTGGGATAGCTGTAATACAAGATACGCAGGAGCTACGGGAACTATAGCCAGCTCGCATCCGCTCTGGTACATCCAGTACGTTAGCATGGCTTGCAAAGCCATGCTTGTGGCTCATAGCACGTGGCAGGCGGTTAAAACAACGCTTGCCGTCTGCGCTGTCCACATAGTCGCGTTTCTTCGCATCCACTTCGAAAATTGACAAATTTATTTAAATATACAATTCTTGTACAATTTAGGTGGTCGAGCGAATTTTAGTATCGTATTATGTGGCATGCAAAAACAATTATAATGCATATTTGAGAATTACTGTTTTAGTGGTAATATTTCGACATATCCCTATAACTTGTATGATTGAGGAAATCTGACCGGAGCGTTTTTTTTCCAAAGTTGAATTTATTTTATGTCTTGCGGCAGAGAGCAACAAGTGCAAGCAATAGGAATCCATTCTGATTGGCCAGAAAAAAAGCGCCTGCCGCGAGCCATGAAAACGGGTCTTAACATACGAGTCACTCCACGCAAACGTTGTCGATCTCTCTTGGACCAACCGTCAATGGGGACGGACCTCATCGAGACGGGGTCCTGGGTTCGAATCTCGCCATGGTACCGCCATGGTACTGTGCAAGACTCGACACGGCGTTCTCGTCATAATGCATCAGAACTAATAACCTATAATAGAGAGGGAGTAGCCAGCCAAGGCATTCGTGTTCCACCTTTTCTTACAGTTACATCGTCGAGTTCTTGACCAATTCTGACATTTTCAAATGAGATCACCTTTTATTCAATTAATTATTGTTCAAAGGTTCAATAACTTGGTTCATCTGTAACTAACCCTGAAGTTTCTCACCATAGGTCCCCATTGTGAGGATGAAATTCAGTCGGAACAGTATACGTATTATAAATTATTTATTCGATTTATTTAAATAATCATTACAATATAATCATCACAATTCAGAGCAACAGCCAGTGATATTCTCATGTGGACAAGATAGTCCGTCACAGATATGACACTTTCTTACAATACAGATAAATAAATAACAGGCCAAATATCTGTCAATCTTTTTCGTACAAAGAGATAATCCTATGAAAGTTTGACAACTGAAGTATTCTAAGCTAGGACAACAAATCAGTCACACGTAATAATGTATAAATTACTAGCTACTAGAATATAAAATACAGAATGGCACAAACATGGGTCGTATCGAAGACCTACGCAACGAGACGACTCGTCCTGCGCAACGAGACGACTCATCTTGCGCAACGGGATGACTCGTCCTGCGCAGGAATGTCTGTACGAGAGTTCAACTCGTGTTCGTAAGGCTCGGCAACATTCGACAAGGAAAATGGACGTTTCGAGTGATCTGTCGACGGAGAAGCGATGCATCACGTCGCTTTCGAACCAATTCAACAGTTTTTCCTTGTGTTTGCCAGGTCAACATTTTCAACCATTTATATTGTACGTTACAATTATTACATATGATTTCTCACTAAAAACAATGAAGAAGAATGATAAAAATATACGAAAATATTGTGAAGTTGTTTTGATACAATTGCTAGATTGTTGTCAAGGTAATTATGAATAAAGGCTGAGTTATACTTGAACGTTGGTAGCAACACAAAGCAGCGTTGACCAATCACAAACAAGCTAACCACCCCATCGTAGACCTTACTACAAACATGATTCAGCTGTCGCAAAAACAAAATTCCCCCGACTGCTTTTTGCATCACTTTGTTAGAACGTTAGTCTTGAAGCCGCAGCAGAAGTCACCGCGTTGTTGATCTTGTTTTGATTTGCACGTTCCAAGCGAATGCCTTTATTTTAATTACCAGAACATCAAAACCAGGACTTCGGAGGATGGCAACGGCACAAGAAACGTTTCTTCCAAGGATTGAGAGGCTTTACCTTTTGCTTCACAAATAAGTTTCGTTTGAAGGTTAATACAGTCAAGTCAAGTTGAGCCTGCAGTAGACTTGAAGGGAGGGCGTACGGCCAACGAGGGAGGGGGGGGGGGGAACTCGACTCCCACGAACATCATGCCACGTTAACTACAGCGAGAGGTTTACCATCGCGAATGATGTTCATACGCAAGTGTTTCAACGCTTTATACAAACGATTCTTGAAGCCAAGCAGACTGTATAGTCATAGAATGTTGGAATGACTAATACTGAGTTTTCACCAGCGACAGAGAGAACTGAAAACCTGTCTTCTTTCAAGCTCAGAGCTGTATTAATAATCCAACAGTTACGGAAAACTAAATCGTACAAAACGTATGAACCTTGCTGGCGTATTATAATATCTCGCAATAAACGACCACAAGGACCCTATCGCATTAACCCTGTGTTTGATGTGTCGATGTGGCAGCTGATATATGAGTTGAAAGAGTGTGAAGTCCAGCTCACACGACAAACATGGCCTTGAAACGATTGTCTGGACAAGAACGGCAAGTCACCGGGCTGCGTTCAGGTCTGTACAGATGAGTTGAAGCTGGGCAAGCACCTATTGCCGTTATAAATAATCCTTACACAATAGTTATAGCAAATGGTTTAGTCTCAAGTCTTAGTCCTAATGCTCGAACAATTATAAAAATTGAGGCCATAGCTCACAACTCTCTTCATTTTGGTTTTAGTCTCAAGCTGATCGTAAGACTTGACTCAAGGCCTGGGATATCAACGCACTCTGTTGGTGGTTTCAAGCGATGAGCCGAGATGGTTCTTGGTGCGTTAAGACTAAGACCAAGACTAGAATACTCGTTGAAACTGCTCCGAATCGACCTGAATATCACGCGGACCAAACGCGCCGTGTCACAACAAGATCTTTCTGACGGATTCACGTACGATAACAGGATCAGATTGTGCACACAAAATATTGAATTATCTTGAAAACCATTCAACTATTTACGAATGATCAAAATAAATAAATATATGGATTCATTAGAAAAAACCTACATGGAGATTTTCGAAGCATATACTTCCAGAAATTTTCCTATTATATTTTATTAGGGTTGCCGTTACGATTTTTCCATCGAATGTCAACGCCAATTTTTATTGACAAATAATGACACGCCTGAATTAAAGCAGATTCATATTGATTAAAATTGAAGAATTTAATGATTGAAGGTCATTTAGCCTACTGCCTTTACTGCCTACATTCTATATATTCACCAGGGATCAACAATAATAACAATTGGCTGAATAGTTTTTGAGGTTATATGATTCATTGAGTTTCTTCTTCAATTTCTATCTATCGAGAAGAACTTTTCTTTCCATCGACTCCCGTCCCTTTTCCTAATCTAGCACGATTCAGCGTAGAGGACGTTGAACGCGATTGGCTCGGGATGGCAGGTCAACTGGGTCAACTCGGGAGCTGCAGGTTCGGCTGGGGTCATGACACGGCCGCTTGCACCGCGCTGTCCACCTCCATGACCTCTGATTGGCTGGACAGCTGGGCTGACGGCTTCACTCGGTTGTGTTGCATGTGCAGCAACATTTTCTCGATAGCACGCAGCCGTTTCTCCAGCGCGGTCGTCGACAAGATGCCGACCTGACGGCACAAAACGTTCAGTCAAACACAACGTATTACACTAGAACCTCTGTTATAAGTTTCTTGTTTATACATTTATACATTTATAAGTTTTATTTTTTGATCCAACCCATGTGATTCACATGTAAAATAGTTTCATCAATAAGTTATTCACGTTAATACATTTTTTTAGTCTGGTCCCCTGATGAACGTATAAGAGAGGTTTCACTGTTTCACAACTCAGAATCAAACTTATGCTGCAATAACTACTGTATGTGTCAAAGCAAATAGCTGAAAGTAGCCATAAATGGATAGCCCTATAGCTGAGTGAGAAATATTTAGGGAAACACAGTATATAGGCTACATTGTGAGATCTTAGAAGTATGGAGATCTGAAATAAAAAATAATTTGCAGTTCAATCTACATCTACAGACCTTGGATAACTTCAAACTTTTAAAAACCCCACCGGAAGCAATTGTGTCACGGCCTTCCTGTTTCATTCATCACTAATTACAATGGTTCTAAATTGATTATGATTGATGATCATTGTTTGCTCAACGACCCCACCAACAGCTAGGTTATACGGGGGTACGGATGAGCAGGTGATTAGGAAAAATGAAGTGATGATTAGTCAGAGGACGTTTACAAAAACCCATGCCTTATGTGGGACTCGAACCCACGCCCAACGGTGACTTCAGTTTCTGAAGCGGTGCCTTATATGACCGAGCTACCGAGGGTGGCAGGTTCTAAATTGATTGGTGGCACTTGTTAAATCCAATTGATGTGAAAATGCGCTGTAACTTGGAAATGCGTTTTTTTTTTCATTATTTCTCATCCGATTGTTGCAAAACAAAATCACTCGAGATATGTAGGGCCTATAATAGTATTTCCACATTCAGAGGAAATGTTGGAGCTTTTGAAAAATATTTGTTTCCCAAGTATTTTTCCTCCTGGTTATTCTTATGGGAATTTTTCAAACATTAAAGTTTTTTTCGGAAAAGCCGCTGAACCGATTTTCCCTCGGATTTTCCTCAACCTTTCAACTCCTGAGTTTTCTGACAGCAACTGTACATCCTGTGCTGGGTTATTTATCAAAAAACACAATAGTTTGTACAAATGATTCCAGATGCTTCATTTATGATTATTTCTACATGATTTTTTCGACAAACCACAGGAAAAAGGGGGCTAGATTAGATGTCGGTAAGTTCTCTTTCTTGAATAGGACAGGTAGGGATTGGAATGGGCTTAGTAGAAGTATACTTGAGGAGGATGAAATAGGGTTGAAGCTATTCCGTCAGAAGGTTAGGGAGGCGATAGGATAGGATCGATAGGGAACTTGCCACCGCGCATTTATGTGCAACTGCAAGAGTTGATAATAAATGAATAAATGAATAAAATAGCTGTCTCTCGCACGCAATATGAAATTGATTCAATTCTAAACAGGAAGTGTGATGATTTTTGTGGAAAAGAAGTTTTTTGGTTAATCTGAATTTTTATGAATCAAAATGTTATTTTTTTGTTGTCCCTTTTTCTTCAAAACGACTGATTGAATTGTACTACAGTGAAACCTTTATCCATCGTTTTTCAAGGGACCAGCAAAATAAAACCATCCATGCAGGGAAATTTAGCATTGATTAAATGGGAGTGGGATGAGAAAAAATGAATGGTACAAGCAGGAAAACGATGGGTTCGGGAACGATGCATAGAGGTTTCACTGTATACAAAATGGTGATAATGTATATCATTCATGTGCAAACATTCAGAGAAAATTTTATTTTTTTCGGAGAGATTTGTTTTTTCACATTTTCTTGCCCAGTCTTATCTTATGGGGTTTTTAGAAACTTTAAAATGATATTTAACAAAACTGGTCCAACTGATTTAACCAAAAAAACTATGCAGTTGTAGGTTGGATAAGTTTGCGTGCACGAAAAAAGTTTCATGTCGATCAGTCAAACCCTGAGACTTGTGCAGTGCTTACGAAAAAAAAAAAGACAAAGCTGTATGAGAGACGGGTGTAAGTCTTCGCATTCTCTCATCTCATTGAAATTATTCTGCTGTTGTCCCTTGCATGTGGGACGAACGAGGGTTTGAAGTGTGCGTACCTGGAGCCTGGGTCCGAGAGGGAGTATGGCGAGCAGCCACCACGCCCACGCAGGCCCGTCGCACCGGCCGAACCAGTCGTCCTCCACCGCTGGCATCTCTCCGAACGTCCTCTTGATCTCCGCCTGCATGGTCGCGCTGGTCGCGCCCAGCCACTTGCAGCTCTTCCTCCTCACGCGGTCGTGCAGCCCGCGTAACCCTGCAACACACAGTCACACCTCTCTCAGCACAAAGCAAGGACGGCACAAATAAAATACATGCCTCATTCTCATTTCTCTCATTTCATACGTTTGCATTGAACAATGTCAGGATTGATGAAATATCCAATAAGATTTAGTACCGAAATGATCAACATGTAGGCGCCCTAGGTAGCTCGGTCAGCTGAGACATCAATTCAGAAACTGAAGTCACCGTTTGGCGTGGGTTCGAGTCCTGTATGAGGCATGGGTTTTTGTAAACGTCTTTTCACTTATCATCACTTCATAGTTTCATTATCACCTGCTCATTCCTACCCCCGTACAACCTAGCTATTGGTGGGGTCGCTAAGCAAACAATAATCATCAATGGTAGCAGCTCTGATTGGTAGCTGAAAGAGATATCCATGCTGTTTGTTTTGACAACTGTCGGGCCAACTAGACCGTGTGATACCGGGCCTTGACGTGTATTGCTATCCACAGGGCCGTATGGGCCCGGGTCTGGGGCGGTAAACTCTCAAGGGGCAACACATTTTTAAGGGGCGTCCACCCCTCAAAAATCAAATGATAAGTGAATATATTTCAAGAAAACGTATTTTTTTGTATAATATATATTCACATTTTGAGATACCAACTGATGCATAGAGAGCAATAACCCTTTCACAGTTGGTTAAATGTTTGATAAAAACCACACCAGGTTAGCCAATGATACACAACTGGTCACGACGCCATTATTGTTCAGAACCTTGACAACAAAGACAGCCTCGTTGAATCTCTCCATTTTAGATCGTTATCTGATGGATTTGAGAATGCACCCACTGAAATCAACGGTAACAAACTACTAACGACATCTACCAAAAAATGAATGAGCTCTGAAGCATCACTCGGTTGATGAAAATGCCTACGTTAAGCTCATTTTGAGAACGTATCTCATCAGTGCATAAAGTGTGGCGGGCAATATTGTGAAGCGGCAGGCATACGTACGGAACCGAGAAAGGGTTGAAAACAATGGCCACAGTTTTATTCTAGTTTACAACATAATATTTATGTCTTGCCATTCAACAAATTTTAATATTATCATTTCATCATATTATTCAGTAACGATCAAAGTTTATAAAATGATTCTTCTCATTGATAGGTCATAGTAATAGCCCAACACAATAATTAAACATGTGCTTCTGAAGAAAAACCTCGAGCCTGTCATATATTTCTGAGATAGTGTACTATACTGAATTGATTACTTTACTTGAGGGAGAGGAAAGAGGGAGGAAGAGGGGGGGAGAAGGTCAAAAAATATAGGCGCTAAGGGCGCAAAATATCTCAACTATGCTCTGCTGAGGTCAACTTGATGTCAAATTTATTCAAAGTTTTTCGATTTTCAGAGTCGTCTGGCATTGGAATCGATTCCGAGTTGATTCTCGCTCGTCCTTGTTATTGTTGTTTGATTATAATTCTTTCTTATTTTTTTTTTTTTTTTTAATAACATCAAAACTTGATACAAAATCATTGTTCCCCAATTAAGGCTATGGATGAAAGATTCTAATTCTAATCCACAAGTAGGACCACAGATAATAATATAACAACAAGAACTTTATTATTCACAGTTTACGACAGAGACAAATGTGGTTTATATCTTCAGTACGCCTAAACAGTCAGACACAACTGACAGAGCTCTGTTTGGAAAACTGTTTGAAGCAAGATGCACTGAGGGTTGCGTTGGTTTGTCGGTTGGAGATGGTGACTTCACTAATTCGAAAACGTGTTTCATTTCCTGAGTATTTTCCTGAGAAGTATTGATTGCTGTCTCTATCTAGTGTTGTTTTTTTAGAAACGGCTCATATGCTGGCAAACTTGATGACTGTTGTTATTAGCTGAGTCGACGTCATTGAATTAAGTTAGTTCCTTTTATCACCACTTATCTACGCACGATCAGTAATTATTCAAATGTAGCCCGTGAATTGGAACATATTTTCAACATGTGAGGGATAGGAAGTGAGGACACCATCTCCAACCAGAAACCAACGCAACCCTCAATGCATCCTGACCACCTCCCTTCATATAATGATAAAATAGGTTGGTAACACTACATTGTGGTTCATAGCTCTAGAGAGTGTCGCCTACCTTGTAGAACACCTGGTTCGATCTGCTGGTCCCTGAGGAACTCCACCTGGGCAGTGTCGTAGCCGTCCCTCTCGCTGCGGCCGATGACCTTGAACCGTCTGCGGCCGACCGTGGTTATGATCGAGCAGCCGTCTGGCATCAACACGCAGTCCATGATCTCTTGCAACGTACCAAAGTCAGCGTACCTGGTCACATGAATCAAGTTGTCATAAGTGTTTTAAAATGTATGAGAAAATGGAAACAAAAATGCTATAATATTCATTATTCATTCATAAAATGATCCGTGTGTCAAGACTGTCTAACCGATAAATCATACAAATACCATATAGGGCCTACTCAGACAAATACTGATGGATAATGCACTATTGGTAGAGACATGTAAAAATACAAAATAGCAATTGCTATAAAAGCAATGAAATCTAAAAGTGCTTTTTTACATGTTTTTCTGATATTTCTTCATGTTCCAATACGTTTGATATTGTTCTATCCTATTTTTGAGAAGGCGACAAAGTGCTATAAATGTCTCAATCTGCTATGTTTCAATGTATTGGCAATATAGACGCTATATTCAGAATAGAAGCATTATAGATGCTACTTTTCTCTAAATTATTTCAATTGAGGTGTAAACGAGTGAAGTTAGTCAGGGAATTTTGAAAAAAGTGCAGATGCATAATTATGCAGGCAGCAGATATGCAGGCGGCATGGGCAGGCGGCATATGCAGGCGGCCTGAAAATTAACTTACCAGAGAAATTACTAATGATGAGGTCGTAAAATTCATAACATGATGCGTAAGAAAGAAGCAACTCGTGTTGTATAGCATGCTCCTGCTCAATACGTTGAGAAAAAAGATGGCGAGAACACGGCCATCAAACATTCAACTGTATTCCGTTCTGAAGCTAATTTGGTTCAACACTATATGGTTTCGAGTTCAATATAAAATATACCAGTGGATCAATTCACATTATTTCTTCGGTAGCCCAAAAAGGAGATATTGAATAAATTGTTGAGAAAAAACCCCCCCGTAAATTCTGACAAATGGACATATTTTCAGTGTTGTCTCCCCCTTAGCAGTCTATTCTCTACGCACACATGATCTTGATTGCTAGGGAATATCGATAACTTTTGAGTTGACAAATACGTCACTATATATGTCATATGATGTCAATTATTGACCAATAGGAGGCCTTTGTGATCCAACTCGGACAAGAACCGCCAGTGCGACATGTCAGGCTGTGTACTACGCCAATGCAAAAACAATAAATACATAACCTCAGATTTTAGCTGTCAAATTGATGATAGGCCCTACAATGCGAATTACGATTAAATGAATTAAGAGCTTTTGAAATGAGTGTTGACGTAGAATAGGGTATTTAAAATATGAAATCGGTATTAAATCATATCATTTCACGATTATAAACGGTGGAATGACGGTTATTTTTTGTCTGGGATATTTCAAAACAAAAAGATCGCCGCCATTTCCATCTAAACGTGACAGTTCTCGACGTCGAGAAGAGTTTACGACAGGTTCTTGTCGAGTCGAGAAGTTTTTTCGATCGAGATCGTAAAGTAAGCCATAGAGAATCATGCCAGGTAAACTTATCGACTTGAAACCTAGTTGTCGACGAGAATTACTCAATCTCGATCGACAATATTATAGAGAATCCTACTGCTGGTGTGCGCTTGTAGCGAGTGCTTACCTCCTAGCGCCGGGCTCCTTGCCGAGACAAGCCGCGATGCCGAACTGCGTGGAGGCCTGAACGCAGCGGCGGACCATGTTCCGGTAGCGCGGCTCGTAGACAAACAGGGGGCAGGGAACGCCGGGGAACGCGGTGGTGCAAACGAACACGGGGACGTGCCGGCTGCTGGGGGAACACAGGTCCCGGCCCAGGGTCAGCTGGCGAGCAGAGTAAGCGCCCGGCAGCACCAGGGTCAGTGCACGCTCCAGGAACAAGGTCGTGCTGCGCTGGCTGCCAGACAGGTACTGGAACACAAAAAACAACAACATCTTACGGCTTGGTTCCAACAATATCCTACCGGAAGTCCGTAACTAATGTGTCTCATTTTATATTGAATCTGTCTTCACCTTTTTTCATCCTACGTGTTCTACTTTTAGGGTGATTTCTATTAGAAACGACTGTTGAAAATCTTGACTATCTTGAGAATCTTATACTGGAACACAAGAAGCTTTTCAATAGGAAGAGTTGCAATGCAATGTTAGATAATAAGTCCTTGCACAGGGCGATAGTAGTGCCGCGGGTGGTTAGGCAATGAAATATTCTCATAAAACGGCCACGGCTGCTCAGCAGATAAGGGAGAATAGTTGTTATTGTTATCTGCAACTTGATATTTACCAGAATATGATTTTATCCAAATCCAGAGTCAAATATTGATAAGATTTCAAAAAATACACTACAAAGAGTATTCTAATGCTGGCCTTCCATGAACGCGATTTGCGTTTCGGTCTTGCAAGGCGGTGGAATTTAGGCGAGCTCAACAATCAGAGATCGCATAATTTTCTTCACTGATTGGTCGTTTTGTCATCAAGGTGGCTTGAAAAACCGCAAAGCGAATTCTCAACCCGAATAACGCAGGTATGGAAGCCCAGCATAATACATCATTTGGTTATTTAATAGCAGTACGCGTTGATTGTAATTATACGTGTGAGCTTGACGGTAAGTCACACCGTCTGGAAGGCAGTGATGTGACTGTGCTGCCCTCAAGTGGTGATTAAATAAAACAATACACAGGGACAAGGTCATGTATGCTTGTTACTATACCCTGCTGGAACACACATCGTAAACATCTTGGGGCTTGGTTTGAAGCATATTCTATAAGAACTAATGTGTCTGATTTTATATTGAACCTGTCTTTATCTTTTTTCGCTCATAGTCTACTTTAGGGTGACTGATAAATCTATTGAAACAACTGTTGAAAATCTTGATGTGTCCAACATTACTTCCAATACAATATTGGGATCAATAAATTATTATCATTACAGTAGAACATCTGTTATACGATTCTCATGTGTACGACTTTTCTAGGTGGTCCCAACCATTCTCCATAAGACTACATGTTCATTTTATTCTGTTATACAACTCATTTGAAAAAAAACTAATGAATGGGCTTCAGACATATCCCACACTACCACTGGAAAAGATTGTTGGGATATGGCTGAGTGCGTTGAGGGTACGTACCGCCTGCAGTGGGTTGTTGCAGAGAGGGCAAGCGAGGCTGTAGTCAAGGCAACGGTCGAGGCAGGCCAGGCAGTAGGTGTGGCCGCAGGGCGTGGTGACGGGATGACACAGTAGGCGGCAGCACAGGACGCACTCGAAGTCTGCGCGGTCCACTAGTGCGGGGCTGATGGCCAGCTCCACGCCGCACTGGCTCCACGCTGCACTGGCCTCCGCACGCACGCGGTCCACCAGCCGGTGCAGCTGCAACACCAGACCGTACCGTCAATTGTCAACACCAGACAGTCTCGTCAATCACCAGACCGTCAATCGTCAACACCAGACAGTCTCGTCAACCACCAGACTGTCGACCGTCAACATCAGACTGTCTCGTCAACCACCAGACTGTCAACCGTCAACATCAGACTGTCCCGTAAATCGTCAACACCAGACAGTCTCATCAACCTCCAGACCGTCAACCGTCAACACCAGACCGTCTCGTCAACCACCAGGCTGTCAACCGTCAACACCAGACCGTCTCGTCAACCACCAGACTATCAACCGTCAACACCAGACTGCCTCGTCAACCACCAGACTGTCAACCGTCAACAACAGACTGTCCCATAAACCGTCGACACCAGACCATCTCGTCAACTGTCAACATCAAACTGTCCCGTCAACCACCAGACTGTCAACCGTCAACACCAGACCGTCTCGTCAACCACCAGACTGTCAACCGTCAACATCAAACTGTCCCGTCAACCGTCAACACCAGACCGTCTCGTCAAAGCGACAACTTGACCAACGATATTTTGAAGGTTCTTCGACCTCCGCATCGGGTTACGCCTAATTGAGCTGAATCTTACTGACCTTTCGTTACTAGTCTGAACATGAAGGTCAAACTTATATTTTTAAATACTGTTATTTTAATTAATGAAATAATTGGGAGGTCCAAGGGAGCCCGTAGACTGGACCCGATATTGCGGCTCACAAAAGTGTATCCAAATGTCGTGTGGATATAGTGGACCACAAACTAGATATACTGTACCCCAAAGCTTGTTAGACATACTGCACCCCGATATTCTGGCCCCCAATATAGTGACCCAGAAAACTAGAACACGGGGGTCCAGTATACCTTTTAGAACGACTGAATTGGTATTCAACATTGTGTGAGAACATATATGCCCTTGCCACAGTGAAAGACTTGAAACATGAATATTTTTTTTAAGCATGAAAACACTTTTTTCTATAAAATGGTTTGTGATGAATAGTAAAAATAATCATAGTGTTCTCGTAAGTGCACGAAGTTATGCATTGATGTAGCTTCATCATTTTTTATGGGAGAAATGAAAAATCAATTAATCTCGTACACTTATTTTCTAATCGAAGTTAATTTGATGTATTTGATGTGGTATTGTATGTGGATCAAATGGAGACAGTGAATATATTATTACGCCTATTATTATTATTATTATTATTATTATTATTGATATTATTTATTATTATTACCTTGGAAATATCATTGTTTCAATCTTAGGTCTCAACCTTAGGTTCTTCTTCTCACTTTCATCTCACCCTTTCAACTTTTCAACACACTGCACAGCTTCTTTTAGCCCCCTCCCACAAATCCAACCTCTATGACCCCCCCCCCCCCCCCTTCACTAAATTGTATATTTATTGTTTTCCCCTTCACCCTCCCTCCTCTCCTCATCATCACCCACCCACCTAAACAAGCAGCCTTCATCAGTTCATCACTCTCTACTTCACTGTGACCAAGGCAATAGCTGAAATGTCAGAATCTTGTGTGTACTTTTCATCTCTGTGTACTATCTACGGGCTCTCCACTATGAGTAGGCCTTTCTCTAATCATAAATCTTGGTAAGCAGCTGTTTTTTCTTTTTCTTTCCCTTTCACCCAATTCATACACTCTTTCAATTAATGTATGTTCTACATTTTTAATTTTGATCTATCTGATTCTCATGTAAGAAATGTTGATAGACTCGAGGACAAGTCAACTTTTTGTGATTTTGCGGGTCTACACAATTGTACTAATATAATACTGTAACTGTATGATAAAAGATGAATAAAAAATTGAAAATACATGAAAAAAATTTACAAATTTTTCAACGTATTTGTTGAACAAGTTTGCTGGTGCTAGAAGGCGATGCACGTAGAGATGTGTACTTTTAGCTTACCGTACATTTTTTTCTTTTTGTAGCATTTAGAATTTGAAAAGTAGCACTTTGGTGCATCTATTATTTTGTAACATCGTGTTTTGTAGCGCAACAACGTTCTGTAGCGTAACAACAGTATGGTACTGGTGAAAACACTAGATAACGTACAATAGGGATATACAAGAGAAAAACCCCGATTGATAGTTTTAGAAAAATCGTCTCCACAAGCGAGTTAAACCTACGCCTCATCTGCCGCCTGCATTTGCATCTGCACTTTTTTCCAAATTCCCCGACTAACTTGACTCGTTTATACCCCAATTAAAATAATTTAAAGTAAAATAGCATCTATAATGCTTCTATTCCGAATATAGCGTCTATATCGCAATACATTGAAACGTAGCAGATTCAGACGTTTATAGCACTTTGTCGCCTTTTCAAAAACATTATAGAACAATATCAAACGTATTGGAACATGAAGAAATATCAGAAAAACATCTGAAAGAGCACTTTTAGATTTCATTGCTTTTATATAAATTGCTATTTCTACATGTCTCTAGCGATGTGTTACCTGATTGGCGTCCTCCTCACAGCCGTCGTATTCGGTGTCGCTGCATCGCTTGGCCCGCCTGACGAATCGGTGCTTGCGTGAGCGCGCGTACGGGACGGCCGCCGTTACAGGGGCAGGGTCCACGCCCAGCAGCCGTCGCAGCGCGCGAGACACTTCCGCGCTGGCGTCCAGCTGGCGGTCCAGTGCAGCAGACACGCACAGCGACACTAGCGCATCCTGGTGGCGCCCCATGGAGCTCAGCGCCACACCGCGCCTGTAGTGACCCTGCGGGACAACAAGCACCACGGTTATACCAACAACTAGCTTACTGGAGGGAGAGATTTCATGAGAACCTTTTTACTAGGAGAGCAGCAAGCTTACTACGAAGAGATATTTAGAGAACTAGCTTACTGGGAAGGAGAGATTTCATGAGAACCTTTTTACTAGAGGAGCAGCAAGCTTACTGCGAGGAGATATTTCGAGAACTAGCTTACTAGCAGGGATCTCAACAGAGAGCAGCAGGCTTGCTGGGAGGTGATATATCACGGAGTTGCTTACTAGGAGTAGACATCACAAGAAATAGGCAATCAGGGAGAGCAGCAAGCTTACTAGGAGTGGACATCACAAGAACTAGCTTACTAGCAGGGATCCCAACAGCAAGCTTACTAGGAGTGGACATCACAAGAACTAGCTTACTGGCAGGGATCCCACCAGCAAGCTTACTAGGAAAAGGGCTCTTAGGCTTGTATAAGTGTGTCTCACCGTGCCCCAGGCCGGCCTCATTCTGACGGCAGCATCTGCGTCTGCCAGCGCTGCTTGCAGTCGGCTCAGTCGATGCAGCGCTCTACTGCGGGCGCTAACTGCCCTGTGGTCATGGGGCGCTGAAAACAATAACTACCGTTAGTAAGTCTACATTCGACAATCGAAAACCAGTTGGTCCACAGTTATATACACTTTCTTCATCATTTACAATTCCACTTTCAAAATTGACTTTTTTTCGTCCATAATTTTTGATGCGGTACAGTAATTAGATGAGAGAATGCGAAGATCTCCATCCTACTTTTATGAAGCTTTGTCTGCGTTTCTTTTTCCCCGGCTTCGTAAGCACTGCACAGGTCGCACGGTTTGACTGATTGACACGAAACTTTTTCTGCCCACGCAAACTTATCAAACTTGAGAAACTGTATAGGTTTTGGGTCCATCCATGAATCATTTCAAATGACTGAACCATTTCTGAGAAATATCACCTCAAAGTTTCTGAAAACTCCATGGGGCGCATTCCTGTACAATCAGTGTTATCTAGATAAACCTAGTCTAAGTTAATACCGTGTTAATACCGGTTTTAGAGAGGTTTAACTTCGTATTCCTGTACAAGTTTTATAGTAGGTTTAAGGGAAGTGTAGGTTAGTACGTCGGTAAAACAGTTTTTTGACAAATGTTGTTACAAATCAGCTAAAATGTATCTAAATCTCATCCAATTTCAACAAAACTTGAACTAAATCAAATCTCAGCCTAAAGCACAATTTTCAATGAAATTAAATAAAAAAACAAAAAAATTTATTTTGTGGGAATCGATCCCCGCCCATCTTGCGCTGAAAGCAGCCGCGCTAACGATGCAACCGATCTGCCGATGTGAAATTCTGCTCTCACAACAACATAAGTATACAAGCTTCGAAAAGAATTCTGGCAAATGAATTATCAATAATAAAACTAATAGTAAAATTATTTCAATACATTCACATTCCGTTGCCTTCAGTTCTTAAAATAGAAATTGCATTCCCGTAACGATATTCACTATATTGGATATTTAAATCAATATTTGAAATCTTGAAGTGGATCTTAAAACACGCTAAGCCAGCTCTTTGGCAGGTTTAAGATAATCCTGCTTTTCTGGTATTATTTCCCTGTCTATCTTTTTAGGAATACCAAGTTAGTACCAATATCACAAAAACCGGATTAAATCGTACAGGAATGCGCCCCCATAAGATCTGGCTGGGCAGGGAAATTTTGAAAATAAAATCTCTTCAAACAAAAAATCTCTGAATGTGAACACATTATTGATACACGTTATTATAACTTTGTATGCAACTCGAACTAGCCGTATGGAAAAAATAATGTAATGAATATTTTTTCATTCGACAAATAGATGGAAAATAGCAGAAAATTACTGAGATCCACAGCATGCTAGATTCGATATCCACCGAGTGGTGTCTATTATATTTCATAGGAGTCAAGGTGTGTGGAGTTTTCAATCATTCTTCATAAAGATGTATCGTTCATTTTACAACAGATGCTGCGTTTGCCTGGCATAAATTGTTATACAAATGTTTTCTTCCTTCAATCATGATACAGTTCAACTCATGAATTTCTCAGCAGAATAAATACAGTTTTCATTGACCCTTATCAATTCTTCGATAGCATTTCTCGATAAACTAGCGGTACAACAGAACCCCTTTCCCAAGTCTCTCGTTTTCATCGACTATCTCGGTGAGTTTCACTTTCGTATCCACATGTTGAATACCGGCACGTGGTTTCATTTGTAAGTGTTTCACTGTAAGAGCCTGCATCTCATAGCTGAGAATGTTTCTCTTTGAAATGCTCGACCCAAGTTTGATGTGGGTTGAAAAGTTTGGTTGTGGGTTGATTTTTTTTTTTAATTACATCGAAACTTGATACAAAATCTTTGTTCCCTAATTAAGACTATGGATGGAACGTACGATCGTTTGGACAAAGCGTCACAAGGGCGATCTTACCACCCCAGTTTGATTATTCAAAACCAATGAACTTCAAAACCAGGACTGCACTGTCTGTGACCATAATTTTCCACCGTAGATAAAAGTCTTTCAGTTTCCGAAAGTCTGGAACACATTAATGTGCTTCTGTGATATATATCCGGACATTTCCGGCATTGGTATTAGGAAAAGTGGTTTGGGGATAATATTGTAAGAGTTCCAGTAACCACCGCTAGATGGAGGAGTTTCCCATTTTATAAATTGGACAAAATCTAGTTACATTACACATTTTGGCCAAGGAAAATGGGAAAACTGTGAAATTACAGGCGAATCAGGATTTCCGGGGCTGTGCGCCCCAGACCCGCATGAGCTGGGGGGCCCTCCCCAAGACCCCCCTCCCATTGTTAACGGAAGTTTTAGATACGGCGTAGGCGCGTCATAATAAGAAAGACTATTGTTTAGGAGGGCTTACTCACATTTTTTTTTACAAATCAATTACTGGGTACACCTTCTTTATATTATGATAAAGTATGTTGGTATCACTACATCGCGTATTGACTGTCCAATTTGTAGCATTAGTAGTGCTTATACTTCACTAAGTGTAAATACATGATTGTTTAGTTTAGTTTTACATCAGTTCAAAGATACATTCAACTTATTCAAGCCTGACAAGCATAGGCCTACTCATGACCATTTGGTTACATCCTTTCTAATACACAAAATGTATCACATTTATTTCTATTCTTAGAATTGGATACCGGTATTCTCGTTTTTTATTCAATCAACATAGAAACTTGATACAGAATCATCGCTCCCCCAACCCAGTTTTCTAGAATACTAGCTGGTACTTGGGAACCTACTCAAGGTCCCTACAGGTTGCGTCCCGGTCGTTGTCTCGTCGTAACACGTCAGTCAAGAGTGAGTGTCGGGCAGGGCGGCTAGATCACAGGCGCAGCACAGAGGTGAGGTCATTGCTCCTGACCTTCACGATGACCGTTCACGCTCTGTCTCTCTGTCTCTCTCTCTCGCTCTCACTGCGAGTCGTCGTCTAATACGTGCCGTGACGTCATCCTCCATGCGGCCGCTGACACGCTTATGGTTCGATGACGTCACAGTTCCACCATTAGTGATACCAACCTATTATTTCATAATATAAAGGAGGTGCTCCAAGTCCAACTCACATACTAATAACGTGGAAGGTATTGGTGGTTTCTTGCGGTCAGTTCAGAGCCGAAGGTTCCGATTGGCTATCGCGATTTAGCGGATTCCCTTGTGAACTAGATGTAGATAAGAGTGGCTACGGTACCGGTGGCATTGTTGAACTTACAGAATCTATCATTGTCGTAAAAAACAAATGCAACTACCAACATTATAGTTCTATACTGAGCCGAAGGGTAAACAACTAGTAAATTTGGTGAATTGGTATTCAGCTGATTTCAGATTTTACGGGATTTCAAGAAAATTTCAAGGGATTTCGGAAAGATTTCATGACAAGTGTACACCATTTTTTTATAAGAGTTTTTAAAGGCGGAGTAAGGTGCAAAACTCAATTCTCACTATTAGTCCGTCTCACTATGTTATGACGTAAAACGCTCTTGCAAAAATTCTTACTCCATTTGACATGGACATATTTCAGTAGAAGACGATAGTCTTCTACTATTTTGCTTTGAGCTTGGCTCGCCCTATAAGAAACCGTTCACCGTTGTAATTATTAACACGGGAGAATGTTTCGTCCAAGTCTAAAGGCTTTTATAAAGTCGATTTCGAGTTTGCGCACTTGACAAACTGGGCGAGAGCACACACGCACGACGGTGGTTCCGATTTCTTAGATGGACACATGTGGGAGGGCGATGCACATATACTGTTCAGCGTGATTGGTGGTCATCGTTGAATATAGGCCTACGACATCAATAGGCAGGGCTAGAATGTTTATTATTATGGCTGACAAGTGTGACAGATTGTAGATAAGTGGAACAATCTAGATCTTTCACGAGACGCAATATACGTGATGATTTGATTCCCAAGGAGAACCCTAAGTGTTCAGAGCACTCGAGGCGTACGATCGCCAATAGGTGCCATGGAGAAAAACGAGTTCATGACGAGTCCCGAACGCATAGGTGAACTATGGCTGCGACGCATTTTATATATATATATATATATATAAATAAATGAATATATATATATATATATATATATATATATATATATATATATATATATATATATATATATATATATATATATATAAATAAATGTATATATATATATATATATATATATATATATATATATATATATATATATATTTATATGTGTGTGTGTGTGTGTGTGTGTATATATATTTTATACTTCTTGAATACGATCCAATATCGGGATATTTAGGATGTTGGTCATATTTAGTCATGTCATAAAAGATACGCACGACCGGGACTCGAACAGGGGCTCTCCCCACTGAGCTACCGAGGTATTTCTTCCAAGACATGACTACTTATGGGGCTGGCTCTATATAGGGCGCATAGTTTCACCCAGGGTGTAACGATTGTACGTCACCACAGATCCTTGTCTTTTTGTGTGATGTTTTACCCAGGTGAAGGTGGATCCCCTACAATCGTTACACCTTGTGACCTTGGGTGAATCTGAGTAACAATAGATTGCGCTTCTAAATCTCAATACGGCCGACGAATGGTTACAAAATTTCAGTCAAAAATGTAATATTCCAATCAATGCCATTGTTGAAAATATGCGCGCGCATCATTTTGTGACTTTTCTCTTGTTTCGTACCTGCTACTTTTTCTTATGGCTAGACCATGAAGAGTCGACACTCGAATTATAAGTCTACGCATGCGCGTACCAAATATACACGTCATTGTTGGCGGCAAGACGTCAACTGGACCACGTGACTGGCCTCTTTTCACCTAGCGTTCCGCACGGATTTGAATGGAACTATCAGCACTGCTACTATCAACCGAAATAGCTTCGACACAAGATCTATATACCTATATTGATCAAGATGCATTGAGGGTTGCGTTGGTTTGCCGGTTGGAGATGGTGACTTCACTCATTTGAAAACACGTTCCATTTCCCGAGTACTTTACTGAGAACTAAAGATCGCTGCCTCTATCTAGTGTTCTTTTGTATAAACGGCTGATAGGCTGACACACTTGATAATAGCTGTTATTAGCTGGGCCGACGTGAACGCAAAGTTAGTTCCTTTAATCACCACTTATCTACGCACGATCGATAGTTCTTAAAATGTGGCTCGTGAATTGGAACATATTTTTAGCATGGGAGGGATAGGAAGTGGGGACAGGCAAAACCAACGCAACCCTTAATGCATCTTGGTATAAGTTTACGCATGCGCGCATCAAATATATATATATATATATATATATACACGTCATTTTGACGGCAAGACGTCACCATGGCCTCTTTTAACCCAGCGTTCCTCACGGATCTTGTTGGAACTAGCAGCACTGCTGGTATCAGCCAAAATAGCCTCGACACAATTCCTACAGATCGTGATTTGGCAAATCTCGCATTTTATTCGATTCGATTAAATATCGATTGCGTGGCGGCAGCTGTGCGCAACAAGTCGCGGTGCTCTAGCTCTAGGGGCCCGGTGTGCAACCAAGACTTATATAACGTGGACGAAATGTCGGCCGTTCGCCTGACCCTGACCCAATAGCAGCGCAACTGAAAGTAAGAACCGCAACATAACAATAGGCGCTTGCTAAACGCGCCGCTTGCCTCACTTCGATTGGCAGACACGCTATCTACTCCCTCTATATAAGAGCACATTCTATAACACACATTGGGACAAGTTTTAAGAGGCCTCTTTACATCTGGTTGAATACTGGTGATCATTTAACCGGAGACTGTATGTTGATACGATGCCAACTTGTATACCCAACGTCTGCAATCAAGCCGGTACGCAAGATGTAGAGGCCTCTTAATAGTTCATGGGAGTCGATTTAGCGAAATATCAGTTTTTGGTGATAACTTTAGAACGGTATGAGAAATCAAAATTCTAATACGCGATAAACATATAATTTTAATGGCTTTGAGATGGTATGAGATATAAGTAACCTTTCAAGTCATATAACCGTCAAGCATGTACAGCTAAAAAACATTTGATTCCGCTGTGTACGCTTGACGGTTATATGACATGAGTTATACAGTTGAATTTTGAATCATCTTGATAGCATTATAATTTTCTGTATTTCTCGCGCACTAGAATGTCGATATCTTATACCATTCAGAAGTTATCACCACAAAAAACTGATATTTCGCTAGATCGACTCCCGTGGACTCTTAAGCAGGTTGTCTTGGGAGTAAACCTATTTTAATAACACATTATTTTTCTTTATATATCATAATTATATATATATATATATATATATATATATATATATATATATATATATATATATATATATATATATATATATATATATATATATATATGAATATATATATATATATATATATATATATATATATATGAATATATATATATATATATATATATATATATATATATATATATGAATATATATATATATATATATATATATATATATATATATATATATATATGAATATATATATATAAATATATATATATATATATATATATATATATATATATATATATATATATATATATATATATATATATATATATATATGAATATGAATATATATACATACATACATATATATATATATATATATATATATATATATATATATATATATATATATATATATATATATATATATATATATATATATATGAATATAACAGAATATGAATATAACAGAATATGAATATATATATATATATATATATATATATATATATATATTTATATATGAATATATATGATGAACATAGAGACCGTCCTGAAGTCTTTAGTTGTTTCCAGACTTCGAGGCGGTCCTGTCCACAATATAAACATTACATTAAAAATGTTGAAATTCCGAACCAATCAAGTTTGACACCAGGACTGCGCTGGCTGTGGCCACATTTTTCGCCGCAGATAAAAGTATCTCACCTTCCAAAAATCCGGAACACATTCAATAAACCGCTTCCGCACATCAGGCGTACAACATGGCCGACAAAACTAGGATGAACAATGGTTTTTACCGTTTTTGTTTGTTTTTCAAGTGAAAATGTCACACAGGCTAACAATTGGCAACGATATGAGGTCGAATCAGGCGAGTTGAAACCACTTCCTCAAACTTCGGGGGACGAATCGAGTAATCCCAAATGGTTCGATTACGATCAATTAGATTAGCGAATGCGAAGACTCACATCCTACTCTTTTGAAGCTTTTTCTATTTGATTTTGTTTATTTGTAAGCAGCTGCCCAGGTCGCTGGGTTCAACTGATCAATAGGAAACTTTGTTGTACACGCAAACGTTTCCAACCTGGAACTGTAGCCTATATATTTTTGGGGTACAATCGGTTGGACCAGTCTTGAGAAATACCATCTCAAAATTTCTAAAAACCTCATTAAGATAAGAATTTGAGTAATAAAATCTCTCCAAACCAAAATATGATTTTCTATGAATGTGTATGTACACACTTAGTGTCCTATACACATTATGACAATTTTGTAAGCAATTCGAACCAGACGTTTTCAAGAAAAAATAAAATTAACTGGTTTTATTCATCAAATAGATAGAAATAATAGCAGAATTATGTTGCCAAGATTCACTGCTTTCCAGATTCGATATTTGCCCAACAATGAAGTATATTTTATATGCGTCAAGGTGTGTAGAATACCAGAGTCGATAAAGTAGCAAAGATAGAACTACTTTAACAACCTTATTCAGACATCTCTCTCATCTTACAACGCATACGCTGCGTTTGTCTAGTATTTTGATTACTACTACAGTTCATTATTCCGACGAGAATACTCTCTCAGCTTCCTATAGGCATACTTGAGCTTGAAACACGATCAAAACGCGCGCTCGAGATTGATGCGGGACGTCATCTTAGATCTCGGACTCCAGCTTTCAACAGCGCTTCATGATTTCACGAACTAGTAGTGATGTTCGTTTTCATGAAATCTATTTCGTGAAATATTTCATGAAACGTTTGAAAAGTATGAAATTTATTTGAAATCTATTTTATATCCTCAATTGACGACTAATGATTGACCCGCCCATAAACGTCACAAAACAGAACATCCAATCAAATGGGCTTTGTTAAGTGGGAAATTTCACATTTACCTATCAGAGTATATCAGAGTAGCAGAGTATCAGAGTATCAGAGTATCTATCAGAGTATACTCAGAGTATAATTTCCACATGAAGTATAGATCAAGGTGGCCCTGGCGATTAGCCACGCCTATCACTAGTGGTCAATTAACTAAATTTAGAAATTGAATCAATTTTTTTTTAGCTAGGTAAAGGAAAGCATATGATATCATATATCAGGAAATAATTTGTGGATAGCATCAACTCATATTTAAAATAGTATATTTATTGGATGAGCAGAGCGAAGACTCAATTTCACGATACCCGACAAAAAGTGCAATTTTTTTTTGCGCTCCACAGGTCAAACAAAAATTCAAAATCAGTTTAAACTTGACACACACTAGTATCCTTATCTAATTCGATACTGTATAGTTTTGAGGCGCAATCGGTTGGACCACTTCTGAGAAAACTCATTTCAAAATTTCCAAAAGTAACCCAGAGGAAAAAATTTGTCAAAAATATTTCCTTCGAGAGAATTCAAATTCTCAGAGAATTTTAATATAATAATGATACACATTATTCCAAACTTTTACTGAAATCCCATCAGTATCGTTTTGATGTAAAAAAAAATATATTCTAATTTTTTCAAATCACTCAAAGCTATTAAGAAAACAATTAAATCCAAGCAACAGGTGTCACCAATAATTGGAAACGATTAAAACAAAGCCTCTTTCATCATCATAGAAATTAATTAGGAAATTGGATGGCAATGACGTAATTGTTTGGATCTCAAGGTGGATATATATAATAACCAATCCAAAGATAAGTTGATATGTTCCAGCTCATCCATCAACGCGGCAACACATAACGCGTTTGCCTAGTAAAATGACAATATATTTTCAGGTTGGGAAATAAAAATTTCTTCTTTCTTTCGACCCATTTTCGATTTGAGCACGTTTGTTCAAGCTTCTGCGCAGGCGTACAATTCATGCAAAATCTCACCAGAAGAGCTGCTAGAAACGTAAACGTTTACCAACCTCTGAATTAATAGTTCAACTTGACAAATAATTCCCCAGAAATGAATGTTTTCATGCTATTTCTAACTAACAAATATATTAATTCACGAAAAAGTTAATCTTTCAAGGAAGGGTGAAATCTATTTTAAAGATTTCATTCCAATGAAGAATTTCACTTGAGAGATTTCACAGCCACATGACTATAGCAACCAGTCATTAGAAACCAGAATGTGCTGTTACCGCAGTACAAATCACACTACTTTATTGGATGAGCGAAGCGGAGATTCAATTTCACCACCTACTCGAAAAAAGAAGTACGTTTTTTTTTGTTCGCGCTCCACAGGTCTAACGGAAATTCGAATTCAGTTGAAACTTGGCATACACAAGTGTCCTTATCTTATTCAATACTGTACAGTTTTGAGGCACAATCGGTTGAACCACTTCTGAGAAAACCTGTTTCAAAGTTTTTAAAACTTCCATGAGAATAACCCGGAGGAATAAATCCGTAAAAAATATTACCTTCAAAAGAATTAAAATTTGCAGGGATTTTCAATAAAATAATGATACACATTATTCCGGACTGTTCTCTCAAATTGGATCAGACATTTTGATGTAAACAAAAATACTAGGTAAACGCGTTATGTGTTTCCGCGTTGATGGATGAGCGAGAACATGTCAACTTATCTTTGGATTGGTTATTATATATATATATACACCTTGAGATCCAAACCATTACATCACTGCCATCTTATTTTCCATTATTTATTTATATGATAATGAAGAGGGTTCTGTTTTAATCGTTTCCAATTAATTGGCGACACCTGTTGCTTGGATTTAATTGGTTCCTCGACAGCTTCGAGCGATTTAAAACAAATGGATTATATATTTATTCACATCAGAACGACTGATCTGATATGACTGAAAATTCGGAATAATATGTATAATTACTATATTAAATTCCCTGAGAATTTGAATATCTGGAATGAAATATTTTTGACAAATTTCTTCCTTTAGGACTAGGTTATTCTTTTTCTTTTCAATAACATCGGAACTTGATACAAAATCATTGTTCCCCAATTAAGGCTATGGATGAAAGATACATGATATATGAAATATACATGAAACATGAAAGGTACTGTGTATGTATGTATATATATATACATACATACATATATATATATATATATATATATATATATATATATATATATATATATATATATATATATATATATATATATATATATATATATAATATATATATCGAGACGCGTGGCCGACTGGTAACACTCTGACATGTCATTCGGGAGACCGGGGTTCGATTCCCGCCATGGTCGACCATCCTGAGAGGGGTTTTTCGTGGTTCCCCTATGTCGTTCAGGTTGATACTGGGATGGTTTCTTAACAAGAGGCCACGACCGACTCCTTCCCACCTTGCAAGACACCTAATAACCTTTCATCTCATCATCCCATCATCTCATTCATCATCCATTGACGCCAATAGATCGTGGCCATCAGTATAAAGGATCAAAAACTCAATATAAAATATATATATATATATATATATTTATGTGTGTGCGCGTGCGTGGAGGGTGTGTGTGTGTGTGCGAATGAAGAAGTGTGGTAAATGCAGCTGATATGTCAGTCTTGTAATCGCTTGAATCACATAAGAGCTGACATTCTCTCTGTAACACAAGCGAGCTTGCCTCAGAGCTGACCCTGTACGGGCGCGCCGGCTCGACACGGCCGCCCGGCAAAGCTACGAGGTGGGGGAGACAGCCGGTCGTGGCCGGCCGCGTGGCAAAGCCAGGTTATGTAAGTGGCCTCTTATAGCATATTGTTATAGCGAGCGTTATGCATGCACTAAATACATAATCATCATCACGGCTCGGGCCTGCGATACGCGAGACACGTTGCGCAGGCAGCAGCGGTGCACCGGGCCCGCCACCTCCCCCCCCCCCCCCCACCCCACTGGCTGCATCATGGCCAGACAACACGGACATCGTCAAAAAACCGATGAAAAACACGGAGGTGAAATATGGAATGACTATTTACTCCGAATAAAATTTGGACACTTTGCTAATGATTTTTTTTTATCATGCCCCTGGCCCAATTTAATTGGTTATCTGGGTTTGAGATATATATATCAAGATCGAAACTTGATACAAAGCCTTTGTTTCCCTATCAAAGCAAAGAATGGAAGACCAGGATCGTGAGAACGGGGCACCACAAGGGCGATCTTAGATCCACAAAGAATATCTACTTGTACATGTACTCCTATCCAAATTGCCAGTTCTTATATGTTCACTCCAACACCAGCCTCCTTCCTAAAAAGTAAAAATGCTTCTATCCATAACTACCCTACTAGACAAAGTAACTCTTTCCGTTCTTCACACTCCCACGCTTTTTTTCAGACGCAACTTGGACACACGATACGCAATATCGCCGTCCTCGGTAGCTCAGTCAGCTGAGGCACCGCTTCACAAACTGAATTGTCACCGCTGGGCGTGGGTTCGAGTCACGCATGAGGCATGGGTTTTTGTATAGACGTCTTTTTACTCATCATCACATCATGGCTTCATAATCAACTGCTCAGTCGTACCCCCGTATAACCTAGTTGTTGGTGGGGATCGTTAAGCAGACAGTAAGCATTATCTGGCAGTCTTACAACCATCGGCCGAGCCGTTCCAAAGATGAGAATCATATGTATTCTTTTTTAGATCAATCAAAGAGAAATGTTATTGAATGAATGAAGGTGAGAATAAAATTGGGAATAGAATAAGAGTGAGTAATAAGTAAGGTAGCTAAAAGGCCCTTCACCCTCACTGTATCCTGTATGCTGGAGGGGACAGAGTCGCCCCCTAAAGAGGCCCATCAACCACACTGTATGCTGGAGGGGACAGAGTCGCCCCCTAAAGAGGTCCATCAACCTGACTGTATGCTGGAGGGGACAGAGTCGCCCCCTAAAGAGGCCCATCAACCACACTGTATGCTGGAGGGGACAGAGTCGCCCCCTAAAGAGGCCCATCAACCACACTGTATGCTGGAGGGGACAGAGTCGCCCCCTAAAGAGGCTCATCAACCTGACTGTATGCTAGAGGGGACAGAGTCGCCCCCTAAAGAGGCCCATCAACCACACTGTATGCTCGAGGGGACAGAGTTGCCCCCTAAAGAGGCTCATCAACCTGACTGTATGCTAGAGGGGACAGAGTCGCCCCCTAAAGAGGCCCATCAACCACACTGTAAGGTAGGGGGGACAGAGTCGCCCCCTAAAGAGGCCCATCAACCTGACTGTATGCTAGAGGGGACAGAGTCGCCCCCTAAAGAGGCCCATCAACCACACTGTAAGGTAGGGGGGACAGAGTCGCCCCCTAAAGAGGCCCATCAACCACACTGTAAGGTAGGGGGGACAGAGTCGCCCCCTAAAGAGGCCCATCAACCACACTGTAAGGTAGGGGGGACAGAGTCGCCCCCTAAAGAGGCCCATCAACCACACTGTAAGGTAGGGGGGACAGAGTCGCCCCCTAAAGAGGCCCATCAACCACACTGTAAGGTAGGGGGGACAGAGTCGCCCCCTAAAGAGGCCCATCAACCTGACTGTATGCTGGAGGGGACAGAGTCGCCCCCTAAAGAGGCCCATCAACATGACTGTATGCTAGAGGGGACAGAGTCGCCCCCTAAAGAGGTCCATCAACCTGACTGTATGCTGGAGGGGACAGAGTCGCCCCCTAAAGAGGCCCATCAACATGACTGTATGCTAGAGGGGACAGAGTCGCCCCCTAAAGAGGCCCATCAACATGACTGTATGCTAGAGGGGACAGAGTCGCCCCCTAAAGAGGCCCATCAACATGACTGTATGCTAGAGGGGACAGAGTCGCCCCCTAAAGAGGCCCATCAACCTGACTGTATGCTGGAGGGGACAGAGTCGCCCCCTAAAGAGGCCCATCAACCTGACTGTATGCTAGAGGGGACAGAGTCGCCCCCTAAAGAGGCCCATCAACCTGACTGTATGCTAGAGGGGACAGAGTCGCCCCCTAAAGAGGCCCATCAACATGACTGTATGCTAGAGGGGACAGAGTCGCCCCCTAAAGAGGCCCATCAACAACACAGCGTATAGCGGAAAAATACCAGATCCTATTAATAGAGATAGGCATTGATAATGATAAGATTTATGAATGCTATCATTTGATAGCAATCGAAATTAGGAAAAATTGTACGATTTTCATCAGTTTTTAAAACGTTTGGTTCCAACCATTTCAGTAAAACACGCTGTAAGCTTGAAACAATGAAAATTGTCAACGAGGGGTTACCAGCTCCTGAAATGTGGTGTACACTTGTCATGAAATCTTCCTGGAATTCCTTGAAATTTTCTTGAAATCCGGTGAAATCTCCCTGAAATCCCTTGAAATCTGAAATCTGGTGTAGGCCCCTACGCCAAATTTACCAACTTAGTTGTTTATACCCCTCGATTGACAACAATCTATTTGGGCAATTATGAGTAATTTCTCATTCAAGTATTACAAATCTGTGTGACCCCTCCCCCCCTTCAAATTGGCATTTCTCTGGACAAAATATAGGCCTATCCTGTTTGAAACCGATTAGAAAAACATACAAATCGTGTATGCATTTGGCTCGGTATATTTATCTAAATTGGAACCAACGAAAATAATGAAAGAATAATGTCGTAGAACAGAAAGGTACTAAAAGATTATCTGATAACGATTATTTTTTACTTGACGACCCCACCAACAGCCAGGTTATACGGGGATACGAATGAGCAGGTGATTATGGAACTATGAGGTGATGATAAGTGCAAGGACGTTTACAAAAATCCATGCCTCGTGCAAGACTGCAACCCACGCCCAACGGTGACAATTCAGTTTCTGAAGCGGTGCCTCAGCTGACCGAGCTACCGAGGACGGCGATAATGTCAATAAATGTGTTGTAATTAGACGAGTGTTATGTAATGCTTACTGGCTTGATCAAATAATTCTCTTCACTATCCTAACCATCACTACATTGATGAGTTGAGCTGCAGACAGACGCGAAATATGCGTTGAAGATAAGCGAGATATCTGAATAAGGTATGAGAGTCGTTAAAGTAGTTCTACCTTATTGCTACTTTATCGACTATGGTATTCTACACACCTTGTGACCTTGACGCATATAAAGAATAGTTCATTGTTGGGCAAATATCGAATCTAGAAAGCAGTGAATCTTGGCAACTTAATTCTGCTATTATTTCTATATATTCGATGAATAAAAACAGTTTATTTAATTTTTTCTTCAAAACGGCTGCAGATAATTTTTTTTTCGCAGATAATTTATTTTTTCAAATTTTCTTGCCCAGCCCAATCTTATGGGATTTTCAGAAACTTTGGAATGATCTTTCTCGAAATCGGTCCAACCGATCCATTCCAAAAACTATACAGTTCCAAGTTGGATGAGTTTGCCTGCACAAAAAATAAGTTTCATGTCAATCAGTCAAACCCTGCGACCTGTGCAGTTCCTATAGAAAGAAAAAAACACGAGACAGAACTCCACAAGAGTGGGATGGAATCTTCGCTATCGCTCATCCAATGAGCAGTATGAGCATTATGAACATTATACGAGCAATATAAGCAATGACCGGCACAGTAGCTGAGTGGTTAGCGCACTTGCTTCGTGTGATCCGGGAGGTGAAGGGACATATCGGACCCGGTTCGATCCCCGCCACCGTCCATCTTTACAGGGGTTTTTCGTGGTTTCCCTCTGTAGTCTAGGCTAATGCCGGGATGGTTCCCACAATATACGCCATGACCGCTTCCTTCCCTCTATCCTTCCCACTACCCATAAAAACCTTCATCTCATCATCCCATCATCTCATTAATCATTCATCCGACGCCAATAGATCTTAGTAATCATTACAGTGCGTCGTTAAAACCCAATATAGAAAAAAAAAATATATATATGAGCAATGCCGACCCTTCGAGCATCAGGAAAGACCTCATCATCAATATGCCATGTTGGTAGTATTTTCGGTTGAACAAACTGATTTTTTTTTTTCATATTGGGTTTTAACGACGCACTGTAATGATTACCAAGATCTATTGGCGTCGGATGAATGATTAATGAGATGATGGGAT